>OZ035873.1:87294764-88494764 GCA_964034865.1 Eristalis intricaria | reverse complement strand
TGGCAGACCATAACGATTCTTTCATTCAGGCATCGCTTAATGCGAGGGGGAAGATGTGTGCTCAATTGCGAATAGCCAGTTTTGAGACGAAGTAAGCTGTCTTTTGCTAAATGTGCGAATGTAGGAAATTCGCTTACGCTCATCTTTTTATTCATGATTGATGTGCAGTAAGTCTGAAGAGATGAAGGGAGTCAGACTTTCTGCGTCTACGAAAAGTCTGTGAAATGATTGAGTATTATATGATATTTCCACTGAAAGAGTATATTGTGAAAGGAACAAAAGTCCAATGAGTAAATGTAGTGTACAAATTAAGTATTTATTGTCTAAAGTATGTACTTTCGAAGAGCAATATACACAGCGGGATTTTTTGGAGCTATTTTAGTAATCTTAACCCTTGCCATCGAAATTCCGGGCAAATATACCGTTCCAATTTATTATGAGAACCATTTATTTTCCTTAAAATTGTCTACTGCCCAAAGACGAAGTAGAAAAGCGAAAGGACTAGAGAGGAGCAAAGACTTTTATTGCGCCAATTATCGAGGAATGAAGTTCCTTCATTTCGCACACAAGACCTTCTCTGCCATTTTGTGGGCTCATCTGTTTATCAAAAATCAAATCTGTCCTCATCATCATTGATCAACATCATGCCAGCATTTAGGCTGAAAAGGCAATTTAGTAATAGAGCCGTCACTCAATGAATCAAGCTGTCATACACAACTTATGCAGCAAATAAATAAAAAATTTGATTGCTTATTGAAAATGTTTTGGACACAATGAGAGTGAATCTCCCACATTTCATGGAATTGATTTTATATAAATTAGTTTAAAATCCAATAAAAAAAAGTGTGAAAACGGTTCAGTAAGCTGAAAGTTAATGGATTGAGCTTCGAAAACGCACAATTCGAATAGACACACTGACACATTCAATCTCACTCACCACGAAAATCAAAAGACACAATAGAACCTCAATGAGAAGTATATATTCTACTGTCGCGCAATAACACATAGTTAAAGGAAATTAATTTGTTAAAAGAAGAAAAATTAAACATGCAATGAAACAGAAATGAACATACAATATTATTTAATAAATGGATGAGATAAGCAATATGATTAATTTCATGGCATCATATAAGACTGATGACAGTGTTAAAAAAACACACAAGCTCTATACATAAATGTACGTACTTTGAATTTGTTAGTTCAACATTTAATACATCAAACCTTTTAGATCATTTATAAACATTGTTGAATTTAGAGAATTTATTACGCGAATAAGCGGTATAAAGTAAAGAAGACGATGGAGTTTCAAGTCCTCGTTTGTCCCTGACCAGGTTGTCGACGAGCTATCGAATCGACAATAGACGATTGTACCGATTGTTTGCATGTTTGGTAATTTGTCAACAGAGAATTATCGTCGCCTGCGAATTGTTTTGTTCCACACGCCACTTTTGAGTTAGGAACGGATTCTACGGTAATTTATTATGGTCTTCGACTCCGAACCCGTGGGACAACGTAACAGAGAACGCCCGCCTTTAAGGTGGTGCACCCAGGTGGAGAAAGACCTTAACCAACTTGGCGTGCGACACTGGAGACAGCTAGCCAGAGACCGTGCTACCTGGAGAGGCCTGTTGGTTGAGGCCCAGGTCCACCCCGGACCACCAAATAAAGCAGATTTTTAAATTTGTGATTAGATTTGCTATGTCTGTCCAATCCTGATCGAACATCGACTTTGTTCCATATCCACGAAAATCAACTGTTTGTATAATTGTTTTGTTCCATACAATTTTTGGCAATTTTTTGTGATAATTGTTTTGTTCCATGTGAATGTCACGCGACTTGTGTTAAAGAAAATGTATGTATGTGGGACACTGATCGCAAACAAAAGTTTAATTTTAGTTTGTGCCACCTCCATGGACAAACAATCTCAAATGTAGGAGGTGGGACACAAGTAAAAAATACTAGACTTTTACGAATTAACGTAGCTAGTTAACGGTTTGGCAAAACACTTTGAAAATTGTTAGCTGAACTCTTAAGAAGATTAGCTTCAAGTTAAAGAAATAAAAATAAACAACTTTTCACACAGATTCGGAGTATGGAGTACGTAAGCTTTTAAATGCGTTTTCTCGATCTCGAGACGTGCAATTTTTCCCTTAAATTAAATGACCATAAAACAATGAAAAGTATGGCACCACCACCGGTTTCATTCGGTGTCATCGGAAGAAAATGAGTACTTAACCATTCCAATTGTTCATCGGAAAATCTACAAGGGTGTCGACAATTGACAAGTGTCGCTTATCGTGCAGCCGTGGGTTAGTTGAGTGAACAGTCAAGCTTAATATCCTATCACAATGGATCCAATCAGAGTCTAAGCGGGCCAGAACTGCTTCATTTGTGTCAATCACATAAATCTAACCTAACTAAAAGCCACCAATAGCTTTTTGTGAAAGGATTTAAATGACAGAATCAATCATGATCGACGCAGCTTTCTTCGGTAAAAGGTCTATTCAGGTATTTCCCTTGAATAACATTGTTGCTTTAAAGAGTAGAAGTTTAATTCTGTCAGATATAAGACACGCTATAACAGAATAGGATAAGCTCAAAAACGCTTCTTTAAGTGGAAATATGACCAAAGTGGTTTTACAACACTTTGGCATTCGGTGTAGTAAAAAGAAATCCATTATTTTTCAACAGAGCATTGTGCCATCGGAACTCACGCCTCTAGACTAGGCCTTCCCTATAATGATTTCTGTAGAAGCTGCATGGACGAGAAAGAAACCATCGAACACTTGCTATGTAGCTGCAGTGCCCTCTCATTAAATTCAGAAATTTGGGGGCCCTTTTCTTTGTTAATTTGACTGAACTGAGCAGCATCAGAATCAGACATCTTCTTCGCTTTATCAAAAGCACAAATTGGTTTGCGGAATAGGTAGTCTAAGATCCGCGTGGTAACACAATGGGCCTATGCTTGGCCTAAGTGTGTCTGCTGTATGCGCTGCAGTCAGCCACCTCAACCTAACCTAACCTAAGCACTGTTTGGATTCCCCAGGAGTTGAACATCGCACAAAAACAGTTTGACTCCTTTTTTACAAGACTAGATACAAAAAGAAGCTTCATGTATTGGTAACGCATGGGTAAACCAAAGAACCTCATGCATCGAATGACCCTCAGCGAATCACTGTGAATCACAACAACATCGTGTAAGTGGCTCACTTACGAAAACGTCAAAGAGAAACGGTCGTGATGGATCGATTGAGTTGGTGCTAGTGTTTGTCAGCCAAAATTGACGGCCAGGTCTTGTTGTGTGTTTGGTGGGATTGACAGGAAATCATCTACTATGACCGGATCTACGGCACACCTCTTAATTCGGACATGTATTGTCCGTATGTCTGAAGGAAGCAATCATCAACGCCAGACCACACACATCGATAGCGACTCGCCAGAAGGAAACTTCAGGTCCTTATGCATCCCCCTTATAGTCCAGACCTTGCAGCAAGTGATTACCATCTTTGTCCATTCCCAACGATTTTAGTGGTGAAAACTTCGCCTCAAAAGAAGCTTGTGGAACCCGACGTATGAGGATAGCAATAAAAAATCCAACAAAACCGTGCTTATTTCAACTAAATCGTCTCATTTTTAATATGGTATACATTACACAGCCTTAAATTTCGCGTAAAATAATGCATTTTTTTGACTTCACCTAATATCTAATTAGACATAGGGCCTACCTAGCTTCAAAGTTTGAAAATGTTCTCAACTCGGTAGACAAACTCTTCAACGTGGATATAGAAAGGATATTTCGTTTAATTATATAATTAAAATATGGATGATGGCGGGATGGTACAGAGCGATGTGGACCTGGGCCTAGCTTCTACAGCAGAAAATCCCTGTTGTTCGTGCTATAGATCTCTCACGAGTGGAAGAGACCTACAGTTTCATGCCACCACCAAAGGCTGAAGTCTGGGACAGGCATACTTTAAGTCGAAAAAGGTGGAGTCGTTAATTTTTGATGTAGTGAGTGTGGGTATGGCTACGAACAGTACACAACAACGATCACATTAACAATGGCGATTTTTGAATTGCTTAAAGGTGAAACGTTGCCTACACAGCATCCTTTGTGTTTCCTTTTTTGGGGGCGAATAAAATGTCGTGTCAACGGTACATTTATACTACCCATTCGCATAATATAGTAGATGGGAGATGGTGTAACGAAGCACTTTGACAAAAAGCGAAATCTGCCGTAAGGACAAAGCAAACATTCCACCCCACCTACTTTCTATCGAATTTTCTACTTGCACAATCTAAGAATCTCAGAAGTAATTAGGATGAGTTCAATAAGCTAAAGAGGAGGATAATTGACAATCAATGCTTTGAAGCCGTGTATACCACCGCCGCCTACGTAAACATTTCGTCATTCTATGAATTCCCAGAAAATGTTTACCAATTCATATGATAAAAGAAAAGTTTGTGATTTTCAATAAATAAACAATCAATACTACGCATGCATATAAACTTAAAGAAAAACAAAAACAAAAAAAAATCGAGAAAGAAAACAATAACAAAACTCATACATCGACTACGCGTTTCCAAGGTCATATCTTCGACTGGTTCAAACTCAGTGTCTGTATCTAAATCTTCCGAACTCTGTAAAAATAGAATAGCAAGCAAAATGGATGCAAAAAAACACAAAACGAAAGAAAAAAAAAAACATTAAAATAGTGTGAATAAGCGGTTTAAAAAAATTAGATAAACATAAATTCATGTGTATAGGAGATTATTAACAAAAATGAGCTGTGAGACAGTAAACAAAACCAGGCGAGCGCAAGCATTGTACACACAAAATGCAGGATGTAAGTTAGATGCAGCAGTCCTCACAAGAATGCTGTGAGAGTAGCATTGCTTACATTTGCTTCTGGTCTCCGTTGTGTAGTGTTCATCGAATTCCACATCCTCTGGATCGAGTTCCTCTTCATTCTTTTATTTTGTGTATGGTTTTTTTTTTGTCGCATGATTAATAATAATTAATTTTTTTTTGTTAAAACATTTGAACATAAGTGTTCAGGTTTCAAATAAAGACGAGGATACAACAAGAAATGATTTTACTCACCCTATTCATAAGGACAGCACGGCGAATTTCCCGCACACCATCGTACACCAGCCGGGATGCGTCAATGAAATCGTTTTCGTCCACATCCTTATTCGAATTTGAGGCCAAAGCTTCGACAGCAACATCAACCCTTTGATCAAATTTAGACATGACTGAAAGAGAACACGGTCAGTAAAATGGTAAATTGTGTTCCCGATTGTTTTATACCTTGTTCTCTCAGCACTTTGACGGCCTCCAGAACCCGCTTGGTATAGATGCAAGGTTCATAGTTATCCATTTCAGCTTCAACAACATTGCATACTCGGGCCGATCGTCCTTGAATTGCTCCAGCGGTATTTCTCAAATCCTGTGCATCGCCAACTTGCAGTGCCATAACGCATTTGTTCACATCCTCCAGAATGTGATTCTCTGAGACAGCCAAGAAATCGTCAATTGTCGTGATGTCATCGACAGCCTCTGTCAGAATTCTAACTTGAACCTCCCAGGCCTGACGATATGCGGACATATTCTCTTGTGCGACCTTCGAATTTGGTCGTACCGTCAAAATTGAGGCGGCATTGATCACCTGCGGGCATAGACTTTCAATTTGTGCGGCCGCAAAACGAACCATCTTAACACCGTCCTCATTGTTGGACATACTGCAAACAAGATTCGCAACTTCTACTAGTTTCTCGGCGTGCTTGGTAAAGATATCGGCTTTCTCGCGAACTTTCTTCTCATTGCCACTCTTTGCGGCTTCAATTAAATCGATTAGAGGCGTTGTTGTCTCCAAGAACGAATCGGATACATGATCGACAACAGCTTTGCGCAGTTGACGACGCAGATCTCGTGTTTTGCGACACATTTGATCGATGGCTCTATCCAGACCGGGGCTGTTGTCTTTTTGTCCCATCTGTAATTATGAGGGAACATGAGTATGAGATATTGCTTGTTAGAAACTATGTGGATAGAGATTAGCAAACGTTGTTATAATGCTTCGGGGTCATGTGTAATAGTGTGTTGTGCTTTGTTAATTAGCATACGTCATAAACAATTTGGTTCATTACTCTAGCAACACTAGCGCTATAGCTGTCAAGAACTATATGTGATGTGATTTTGCAATTAATGCGAGCTGAAAAAAACAGGCATACGTTGTTGGATAGGTTGAAGGGTTATGTTTAGAATACAAGGTGACATGGATTACTGCAATTTGGTTCACCATCCGCCACTACAGTGCAGATGGTTCACTTAGGTAGGATTGATTAGCCTTTTAACCATGCTCCACTTGGGTGGTATCTCTCAGACCACTGTGACACCATAGGAGCCTACAAGCGAGCGTAACTCCTGGAATCAAGTTGTCTCCGAACTGTCGAGATTGAGAAGCTTGTTCTAGACAGGAATACTGTTTGAGCATTGGCAGTCACTGACTCGAAAGAGGTGTAGCAGTGAATTATGAAAGTTGGCAAATTCGGGTATCGAACCTGGCACCCTCTGGGTAGGAATCGAGACACTAACTCACTACGTCGCGACAACCCAGAGGCTGCCATATAATTATACGATATAATACAATTGCCTCAAAATTACTGTGCACATCTTTCTTAGCGATCATCTTCCTCTTAAGCTTTCTATACAGAATTAGTTGAAAACATCTAGCTATCTGAATCTATCTATTTCTGCAATATAGTTCTCTTCCATTAATAATCATAGAAGCAATGTGGCGCTAATTGGAATTGGACTAAGCTCCTATATTCTCCTGTATTTACTTGTGTTGTGTATGCTACTGCTGTACTCTCACGAGAGAGGAGAGGGAATTTACAATTCCGAACAAATTGTCCTCTTCAAGGTCGACGTCAGAATATGAGAACTTTGGGTTTAAATTTGCTGGCCTATCATAAAGAGCCCACACTCATTTTGCTTGTAATATGTACAGCCTCCTCTAGAGACTATCTTACATTACAGGTGCGGAACAGATGAACATATGGACAGTAAAAGCTCTAGCACTAAATTGTAAGTAATTGGAAAAACAAAAACACGCAAACACACACGTACAGAGAGAACTCTGTCAGTGAACATACCAGCTTCTTTGTTTTTGCTGCAATTAACTGTTTCAAATAATAAAATAAAAGTCAAAATGGAAATATCTTGCTCAAATCAAAACTTAAAAGAATCACATGTCACACTTACATTAGCCATATACTCAGATAGAAGATCCTGTAATGCCTGTCGAACAGCATTGCATTCGGCAACGATTCGTTCACGACGCTCATCACGTGTGCAATCAGCATCAGCCATTAGGGCTGCCGCACTAATAATACTCTCCAGTCGTTCCTCCAGTAGCTGCCTAGAACGTTTCTCACTATATGCCATCGGATCCATAACGATGCCCTCGTCAAAATCATCCAATGCCGCTGCCAGTTCACCAGCTCCACTGTAAATGTCAGTTGGCTGAGATGATTTACCCTGTGCTACGTCACTGATGGTGTTGACGGCATCGCAAACTTGCTTCAGAATGAAATCTCTGTTCACCTTGGCCAAGTCGAGTTCCGGGTGACGAACGTACACTTTAGAAGCGGTCAGTAGCATTGTCGAGTGTTTTTTGAGCATCGCACGTGCAGCTGCCAAATCGTCACGCAGTTGAGGGTCTTTGAGTTCTTGTTGACGCTTGGCAGCTTGCTTAATCAGCTCTCCAGCATTTCGTCCAAATTGCTAAAATAAAACAGAAGACCATCAGCAAACTGTCTTGAATGTGATCAGAGGTTGTGGTATGATGCTTACCCTCATGTTATTCATGAGCTCGTCCTGACTGGATGCGTTCTTCAGCTTGTTCAAATCGTCTTCGACCACGTGCAGCGACTTAAGCAGCAAATGCACATCAACCATATCGGCCAGAATCAAGAGCCGTGTCACAGCAGACAAAAGATTCCTGGCTGCTCGCACCATATTCCCGCGCTTCAGTGAACTGCAAGGATCTTCAGAGAACTCTCGAGCAGCAATACTCATGGCGTCGCCAGTTTTGCGGACTTCATCCACCGCGGCGAGCATTTCTTGAGTGATATCGGGATTCTCATAGGCGATTTGTTCACCCTTTTGTATGAAGTTCTCAGTTGCCTTTTCGACAGCAGCCACCAGAGCACTAGCGCGCTTGGATTTACCTGAAAAGAGGGAAACAATTATTTATCGTGTCGGCAAGTTATAAGTGCTTTTGGGGGTGGCCATTCACAGAGCCACGATCGACATCAAAGGGTTTTATCCTTGCCCAGATGTGCAATTTCTCATTTCATTCAGTATCCACTTCAACCGACACCTTCGGTCGCGGCGGCGAATTTTCATGACATTGTAGAGCTTCTTAACAACCCAACAAAACATTTTACACCCCTTTGCATTTTGTATCTTCTTGAGTTTGAATTATTCTCTCATAATTTGGGTTAATGAGAGCGGTGTAACCAGCTTCCTTCTTCTTTCTTTGAAGTACCCTCACGAAATCCCAAAGCACAAAAAAAAGAGATACTTTTCCTCTGTAACGAGAACTTTGCCTATGCCGAAAGCAGGCCCTTCATACCCTTAGCTAAAGGGACAGAGATACGAAATAAGTGCAGGAAAAAAGAAAAGAGGAAGAATTACTTCTTCAGAAGTGCCTGGTAAACAATGTGGACCTTGGTATCATTGTTCGTTACTTTGTTTGTGGGTTCTGTGTGGTACATGTATGTGTTATTTACTTGAGATGTAAGTGCATACGAGGGGAACACGGAAATAGTTTTGCATGGCATGCACGGTAGGGGATTGGACCGAAATAGTTTGAAGGCTTTGAGAATCATTGGGGAAGAGGTTCTATTCTTTTACTTCTTAACTTTAGATTGCCTTAGCTGTCATCGTAAGATTGAGGCAGTTTAATCGTTGCACAGAGAAATTTTTAGAGCGTATGAAAGCGTTCTTCTCGTGTACATGTCGGAGAATGTAGGGTATACCAACTGAGTGAATCGAGGCAATCCGTCATGAAATGGGACGCTCTTATGTTTCCTTCCTAGTGGCTGTTTGCGGAGAGGATTGTGATATCACGCGAATTTGATATATACCAGTCCTAAAACCAGTTGGAGAGTCTGCTACAAAGCGACGCAGTAGGCTCATTCAGTCTGCTCAAGTGTTCAAAGTAGTTATCTAGCATGAAGCTTTTTCCTTTGGTCAAAGTTTGTTCCTACGGTTGTCCATAGCACTGAACGAGCAGAGGAGTGTATGTGTTCTGCTTTCTCGTGCTAGTAGCATCTGCAGGATTCCATTATGACGGCGGTGAGAGTTGACCTGCCGATCATGAAAGTTGTAACAAATCTCAAGTGGCGTTTAGTGAGGCGAAAAAAAGCAACGAGGAATAGCACTTCGTATACAAACCACATTAAGGTCAGTCATCGATCTGAGCTGAATTTGACGTGGACGTGTTGTAAAATCATATTCAATTTGGAAAGGCAATATGTTGAAAAATAGAACAAAAAGACTTGGACTGTCTCAAACGGGGGCATTTAAGTCAGTGCTATTTGATAAGGGTGCTGCTACAGCACGTAGAGGGCCATGTCCTAGCTTATACAGCAATCACTCGTGTTGTGCATGCTATAGTTCCTCAAGATTGGGAGGAATCTACAATTTTATGGCGACTCCAAATGTCCAAGGTTGATAAGCTTTTTCTAGATTAGTTATTACTCATTGAACATTGTAGTGACTCGAAAGAGGTGGAGCCATTGAACCTATATTCTAGAACTTAGACATAGGTAGGTACACGTAGATTTAAATGCGTAGGAGTCGACACATAGAAGTACATGGTCAAGGCCGCAACAACGTATGCAGCACCATGAACTTTGAACAGCATATTTTATATCGTGGATCGCATGTTCATGATATTTAGATCTTATAGATTGTAATACGTGAAAGTTATCTCAGATCTGTCCTGCAGCAACAAAATGTCCCAAGACATACTAACTTCAAGGTCTACCCAGTGGGATTCTAGCCATGGAGCGCCTTATTTGAGTCCTATCGAAAGTCTGTGGGGGAACGTTGAGCGCACTGTGTACAATGCAAAACCTGCAAATTTTTGGAGTTGAATTTGATATGATGACGTCCAGCGAAGTTTGACTAATATATCACCAATTCAGTAACGAGCCTTATGGTCCCCGTGACAAGAATATAAAATGAGCTAATTAGTAACAATGGCTTATCAACTATGAAATGAGAAGTGTGCAACAAAATTGGAACACGACTTTGGGATTTTTCTCTTTAACTTCTGTATTTGCCTTCATTCAGTCAAATTTTATGGTTTCAACTTTCAATTTACATCTCTTGAGCTTATCAACTCCTCATTTTTTCAACTTGAGGGTTGACTATAATGCGCATGAGGGAACATGAGCTAGTGTCAAATGCGCATGGGTGAGCGAATACAATTACCCCTATGAGCCAGCCTATAGTCGTCGTCGACGAATGATTGTGAAGATTTCGTTAATCATGTGTGAATTTGGCAGATGGGATATTGTGTGCACAAACCACATAAGTTTCGTTGAGTATGAGCAAATGCGAATTCAATCGCACCGCGCGCAGATTTCACAGATCAAAGGGGAAATATGAAAAATGGGCAAATCAGCTGATATTGGATTATAATTCGTTGCTTATTATGGCTATTCATGTGTTTTTCGTAAACATGACGAAGCATTTCGTTAAAATGTGACACTAGCTATTTTTTCTTCATGCGCATTATAGTTGAGCCTTTACGGAAATAGCAGAAGTTAAGGGTTAGGGATTTTGCCCTCTCACAGCTAGAAAGAAAAGAGAAAAGACGTTGTGTGTACAAGATGGAATGATGCAAATAATGGTGATCGAACTTATACATTCCCGGGAAAGAACATAATGACCCATTCGATTTGAATTGAAATACTTCAGTTTATGATAGATTCTTTCTCATTTGTTAACAGATCCCGTCAATTACAGCCAAATACGCAATGTAGACTTTATTTTATATAGTGTAAGCATTACAAATGTGAATAGGCGCTTTTCCTGTTCTCCATAACATAACCAGAGATATTTTAGGGTAGAGATGTGCAACCATTATCGCTGCTGAAAACATTCGCTCTTAATTTTCCTTTTCATAGCGTACACGAACAGCACACACCGCAAATTAAAAGTTGAATATGACATTGAATGTGTGAATTGTCAAAAATGTCCCAGGGGAAATTTAAAAAGACATAGTTGGACAACTTCTTGATTTTAAATTTCAGACTGTGAGTTGAAATAGGGAACAAAACCAATTTTCATCTCGCCTGTTAAGCCACGAGTTGAGATCAACTCCGCAGTTAATTAACTCCCCAGTTTCCGTCAAGTTAGCAAAACGACCCTTAATCTATCATCATCAGAGGTAGCGGGAGCTAAGCACGTACGAGAGATCACCAAGCCACACGATCGTTCGCCATCAACTCCAGCTCATCAGGAGTTATGCCTAAGCGTTACCAGGTGAGTTTTTGGACTTGGTCCAACCACCTCGTCTACCAAGCGGTCGCCAATCTGTTGGAATGTCATTGAAAGCACGTCTCGGAAGACGGGATCAGTGGGACATTTGTGCCACGTGACCAAACCATCGATGCATTGCCATTTCCCATCGAAGATCATTGTGTTCCTCCCGTACTACCGTGTTTCTCACCCTATCACGGCGAGTTCTTCGCACAACAGCACGAAGATTTCTCATCTGGCTAGCTTGTATGCGGGTGGTTATCCAATTTTCAAGACCAGAGGGGAGATGTGAAACAAATACTGACTTAAAAACTGCTACCTCCGCTTTGACATAAAGCTCGGTCTTCTTGACCTCCCAGCTGTTTCGAAACTGACCACGCTTGACCAATCCTACAGGAAAGCTGAGAGTTAATACTGCCATCACTCGTAAACAAAAGCCCAGGGATACCTAAATTTCTCCACCTCCCACTAACAACAAGAGTGCCTTTAACAGGTCGCAGATGTAATAAAATATAACTTTGGTCAGTCTGATCTCTTAGAACACATGTCCGGTGTTTTATGTGACAGAATGTAAAGGATCGTCAGACAGCCTCTCAACGTCTGTGTAACCGGCCACAATTAAATAAGATAACGGCTATGATTGATGAGCAATCGAAAGTTAGTTGTTCACTCAATAAGATCAAAGCGTTGTAGGAGGGGCGCCAGCACACTTAGACCATGTTTGTCCATTGTGATACCCAATCAGACTGCTACCACTGATAGACCACTCCAGTGACAGCGCCGTTAAATTGATTCCAACTGCAAATGGTGGGTGGACTAGATTTGAAAACCAGATAATCGCGTATTAACTTTGCTCTCACTGGATTTCGAACCGGGGACCCCATTAACCACGGGCAGGCACATAACCAACTGCGCCATCCAGTCATGTTCAAATCATTGTAACTTAATCCATAATGACTACTTTTTGTGACGCGTTCAATTTAAATAAATAAACTTTAAGCTAATCACTACTAGTTAGGTTAGTTCAATAAACTTTTTCTAAAACAAACAAAAAAAAAAAAAAAACAGAAAACCGACTAAAACGCCTTTCAATTGACCTCAACACATTTTTATTAACGTTGAATAAAAGGAAGGAAGCGGCGATAAACTTTGCGCATACCACTCGAGACACATCTCACGACAACGAGACAAGTACATTTGTTTCCTGAATAAACAGCCCAAGGGGAGCAAAGACAAAGAAATATGCATTCTTATTACAATCATCCTCCTGATTGTGTCAAATATGAAAAGTATCATCACATCACCCCAGCCACAACCTCAGCCTGCATCTCATTTTTCTTTCTTTTTCTCCAGCACATATAGCCTCCTCCTCTCAGAATTCTTCCTCAGATCAAGTTAAGCCGTGTTTTTGTCTCACCGCTTTCCTTTGATCTTGTGAATGAGAAGAGAAGAAGAAAAGTGAAAAAAAAGAAACACACCCAAGGAGCACTTAAACGTGTTCCAAATCGTTAGTCATTCTCTGAAGGAAGAATAAGAGAAAAAAAAAAAAAAAAAAGTAAACTCAACTTCAAACACACAATTGTTGCTGCGAAATTTAAGAAAACCCACGCAAAAAAAAAAAAAGCGTCCTTCTTGTCACATGTACCAAAAATCACTCTTAGCTAGATTCCACATGAGGTCAAAACACTGCCAAGTAATCAACCCACTCTCAGAAACGGAGAGGAGTGAGAGAAAGAAAGAGTCACAAGTAAAAACCAAAGCCAACCACTTTAATCAGTCCACAGAACCGCTTTGATAAGTATTTTCTCATTAAAATTTTCCAATCCCTTGTAGTCTCATCAAAGGAGACGAACACAGCAGACCCACCGCCCACACCACCAGAGCTAGCTAGCCACGAACAACACAATTTGCACTAGAATTCTAATTAGACCTCGAAAAATAGTTTCTCATTTTTGATTTTTTTTTGTTTGCCATTTACCGTCATCGTCGTCATCAGTAATATTTGCAAATTGCATATAATGCTCCATGCTAATTATCAAACAGCGAGACATTTCACAAGCGCGTACTCGTTTTGCCACCGACCGACAAATACTAAATTATAATACAATTCAATCGTTTGTCTTTGCCCTCTTGACGTGTTCCAGGGGGATAGGGAGGAAATGATTTATTTCTCACAAAGCCTGCGACATTCAACACGCTCGTGTACTCGTATTTGATATTGTCACCGAACCGAGCGAACAAATTTCATCAACTGTTAGTTACAACGAGAGACCGCGCCACCCAGGATATTCATCAAACCAACAACTCTGAACTAACAGGAACGAAAAGTCTTCTAATACTGTGCTCTCTCTATTTGTCTACGGTGACATCCTCGAATTCAGGGAACCATCATCATCATCATCATCATCGTTTGCAGCAGCAGCAGCAGCAGTAGCATCAGTATCAGTATCTAGTGTTTGTGCACACACAACACAAACTCAGAACAGAAACTCGTGTACTTTAACCGGATTCATAGGTATTCCTGTGCTCTCTCATTCATGGCCTTGTATGTGTGTGTTAATATTTAAAACTTTTCCTTTCATCCTTGCCACCCGAACCCAATCTTAACCCTCAGCATCCATCCATCCGTCCGCCACCATTCTTCTTCGTCTAACAACCAACACAACCCTCAACCCCTGATCAGAGTCCACCACCACCTCACGGGCTCACCGAGGCCCATCTATCTATTGCTCTCGTTCCCTCTCATTCGGTCTCTCGCCCGCTTGCTCGCGTGTTCGCTCACAAAAGAAACCTCTTAAAAGCCACTTTCCGAAAGATCAAAGCAGATCAAAGGAAGCTCCCATTCATGTCTGACTGGCGTGAGGAGCAGCGACGAGGCCAACAATGGTACTGTTATGAGTGAGGGTGGCGGTGGCGGTGGCGGTGATGGTGGTGGTGGTACCAGTGACGATGGCGGTGTTGGTGAAGTTGGTGGCGACGGCGGCAGCGGCGGTGGTAGAAACAAAATAATTAAATTAAAAACATCAATGGACCATTTTCCATCAAAGAAAGCGGCGAGATATTCCACTCTCTCCTTGCCAACCACCACCGCCGCTCGCTCATCATTGGTTTTTCTCTTTCTTCTTCTCTACAGAGTAGACTCTCAATCTCCCGCTCTCTCTCTGTCTCTCTCTTTCTATGGGACGGTGGTGTATTCATTGCTAGCTTATTTGTACAACTTCACCAAACGACTCTGCTGACAGGGAAATTCAGATAATTTAACTTTATGTGAAGGTTATCTATCTGTCACTCTACTATTACTAACCCAAAGGGAAAAGTTACAACATCTAAAGTATCTCTTTGTGGATGTGGGAGATGAGGAAAGTCACTAGATAAATTGGTTTGTTGGTATCCACATCCACATGGTAACCCCTTTTGGTCTGTGCTCTGCTGTGCCGTGCTGTGCTGTGCTTACAAAAGCAAATGAATTTTGTTCCTTTGAAGAGTCAGTGGTGAATGCTTTTTATGTCCGACAAATGGTTAAGGTGTAGATGTTAAGATATTCACTTCACTTGAGGAGGATGGCTGCCATTTGACAAACGGGGAGACTTTTCAGAGAAAGTGTGGGCAAAAGTGTTTTTGTGTCACACTCAAAGGAGGAATGCTGCTCGTACTTTATGCTCGCATCACTTGGGTGATTTTACTTGGAACATGCTAATCTCAGAGTTCACTTTTTGCAATCAACAAAAATGTATACGTATGTTATGTGCTTTGAGGAACGATACTTTGTTTTCAAGTGATTGAGGGAATCACTATTTACGTTCGCCGAGATCTTGTGTGCCAGCGTTTTACACAGAAAGAGAGAGAGGTGCACGACGCGGTATGTCGGGTATTCTTGTTTTACTTGATTCGGTTGTCTGACGCGCTGAAGAAGTGCATGATTGTTTATAGATTTCGATGTGTACACGCGTTAACCTTTTGCAAAAAACAAGAAAAGCTGGAAAACGAAAGGCAATTCCGCTTCTCAAGGACACTTCGTGAGACGTTGGAATAAGAACAAAACTTCCTGATACTTTTGCTGGGTCAGAGACCGACCCAAACTGGTAGACGAATAGAAAGCTGAATAACCCAAACAGCTTCAAAATTCGAATTGGATGAAAACGAAATGTTGTGTTATGTTTGTTTAATTAAGGCAGAAAATGCATGTATTTAACCATAGACCAATTGTTGTCTCATTTTTCATGTAAATAATGTAATTAATATAAATAAACAATTGTTGACTGAATATTTAAATGGCAATTCTTATATTAAAAAAAATATTTTCCAAAATAAAGAACATAACGAATTAAGATAACGTTGAAAACACATATGTAAAAAATTAATTTGTCGAAGTCCTCAAAAGATAAATTTGTTTTTCCATTCTTTTTGAACAGACGAAAGACAACCGATTCCTCGATTGGGTACGCTCAATTTCGGCGTATAAAGCAACTTTTGAAAGACTAGGAGAATACAAATCAGCTGTCTGCAAAAAGAAAATAGGCAAATCGTAAGACGCTAGTGCATAAACACATATCACATTATTGATAAGATCAGTTAAGCTCAGGTACTACAAAATAAAATTCAGAAACGATAGATCTTCCAGTTTCCTATGAAAAGACATTTAAACTGAGCAGAGCAACAAAAAAGGATAAACGACGATGACATTAACCCTGATAAATTGAATATTCGATTCGTTGCTACTGGTCTCGCTTTTTAAACAACACTCGCACTTTCATTAACTGACTTCATTAAAGTATTGCTTCCAGTAATATTTCATCATATCACGCACTTTATTAACACAATAATCAAGACGTCCCGCTACCCTACCCTGTGAAAGAAAGCTAAGATAATCCCAATACCCAAGGAAACCAACCTGAATTCCGACCTTCCGTTCCCCTCAAGTGTTTGAATCTATTGTTAGACAAAACATCAAAGATAACATTGATTGACACTAGCTTCTAAATCCACTGCAATCAGGTTTCCGCAAAGGACATAGCTGTGTCACAGCTTTATTAAAAGTAACAGCCGATATTCGAAGAGCTTTCGACGATGACCACACTAACCTTACTCGATTTCTCGGAGGCATTTGACAGCGTAGACCCAACCATACTTTGTCATTAACTGTCCACCCAATTCAACTTTTGTAAACCTACTATTAAATTAATTCTCTAGTATCTTACCAACCGAGTCCAAGCTGTTTTTCATAACTCTAAACTGGTATCTTTTTGTGGCGTACGTTATGGTGTTCTTCAAGGTTCCATTCTCGACCCGTTATTTTCAATGTTTATATCCTATTGTAAATTCCATATCTATGCAGACGATGTCCAAATCTACCTCTTGGTATGGTTGAATACTCAGTTAGTAAAATAAACGAGTATTTGGGCTCAATTACCAATTGGGCTACACAAAACAAAACCAAAGCCATCCCGTTCTCGAAACAACCGCTTTCCTTGTCCAATTTCCCGCTTATAGAACTGAACTCGACCGCAATTGAATATGTTACGTGTATAAAAACTTGGAGTAATGTGCAATAGTGAACTGACGTGGACTGACCACATTGATAGCGTAGTATCAAAGGACTTATCCATCAACAAATATACTCTCACTATGAACGTTAAATTAAAACTTGCCAGAGCACTCATAGTGCAAATCTTGACATATGGATCTAAGTTGTTCGCTGACTGTGATTATTCTTCCTCCCTAAAATTGGCAAAAGCAAGCAGCGCCGCCGAACGATATGTGTTTAACCATCGCAAATTTGATCATGTCTCGGAACAACGTCGCATCCTCCTAGGATGCGAATTGGACGCATTTTTATGCTACCAGTCGTGCTCTCGTTACTCTTCAAAATTATTCACAAAAAACAGCCAAAATATTTATATGAAAAAATCACGTTCTGTCGATCAAGTCGTAATAAAACTTTGAAACCCTCCACTCTTCATATACGTTTAATGTCACGCAGGCACTTTTTTCATTCATGCTGTTAATTTACTATGCAATCACCTACCTTCACAGGTACGGTCTAAGACCGAGTACAGACAATTTTGTAGTTTGTTTCTCCTATTTCCCCCGCTCAAACTGAAATAATTCCTACTAACTTCATTCTAATAGCATTAAATTTTAAAATCACAAGTCGAAAAAAAATGGCTATAATAAATACATAAAAATAAACAGATTGCTTTCAACTATATTCTGATGTAAAGATTTTTGTGAAGAACTGTCAACATTTAGGATTAGTTACATTAGTTACGTTAGTTATGCGTAACTAATTAAACTTTGTAAAACTAGCGTAACTTACCAACACTCCCGTAGACCTACGTTGGAATCGTTTTTGACCATTTTTTCCGACTTAAATATATTGTATATCTACTAAATATAAGAGGAGGTGCTTTCATGATTGCTTTACCTGACCATACATAAGCCGAAAATGGAAGATTTCAGTTTTTTTTCCTCTTAATAGTCTAAGACCCCTTTTGCGAGTGTCAAAAAATAAACGATAAATGATACTTATCAATAAATTTGAATCGTTGGTATTGCGATTGTCAACGATTAATAGCTATCAATTTTTCGATTGTAAATAGAGCCAAAGTGGTATAGTGAGGGTCAATTCAGATCAATTTTTTAGTCAATCGGATTTTGGAGGACGACGAAGGCAGAGTCTTCATAAACATTAGCATTAGAATACAAGTATATATATTTAATTTATTATATATATATTATATGTATTTAATATATAATATAGATAATTATTGTTATATTATACTGTAAAATCCTTCATTCGAAAAATATGCTTTTGCTGCCTTCGTTAAACGAAAATTCTTCACATAACTGCAAAGGATTACCCATAAGAATATATTTTGATTGCGGAGCTATGTATACATACCTACAAACTTTCCTCTATTTCTAGAAGATTAGAAGCATTAACTGCCTTCGTCTCTTGAAACCTCATTCATCAAAATATTCTTCATCGTCTATCAAAGCTAATTCAACTGAACTCATGATTATTTGATCAATTTTGGACACAACAGAAAAGAAAACGAATGAAATTGTCTGCTGTTTTTAACTGTCAAATTAGTGTCTCAGTCACACCTGTCAATTTGTTCACAATGTTCAACTGAGTTACACAATACTTACTTACTTATGAGGCTGGCGACCTATGCAGGGTCCGAGCCTGAGCGATAGCTGCTTTCTATTCCTGACGGTCCTGGACACGCTGCTTCCAGTCGACAAGACCAAGCTTTATACCGGAGTTTCGGTCTTCCTCTTCTTCTCGAGCCAGGAGGCTCGGATTCGAAGACCCTCTTAGCTAGAGCATTGTTGTCCTTGAGTTACACAATACCGAATTTATTTTTGATTGACAAATTTATTTTTGAGCACGTCAATTGGTGAAAATTTCTCGTCGGGTAGTGACGAAGAGTGTACCAGAAATAATGTTAGTGAATCAACTAAAGAATGGAACATTGTCTCTAGATCCGATTCACTTTTCGTATCTTAAAACAGTACCAGACTCAAGAAGTTCAATTTCTCATCATCGACACCCACCATAACGACGTAGGCCGCAAATGACTGCGAATGAAGTTATGCTGAGGCCATAATTTCATTCAATTGAACCTTAAGGTGATTAACAATCTGTTGATGTAGCTGCAGAGCAAATACAAAATGTTAACCCCCATCGACGGCAAGGATTGGTTACCCCGTCTGCGTTGTGTCACCGTTTCTAACAAAACTTGTTGCTATGCCGTTTGTACTCAGTATAATTCCCCAGGGACACCCACCACAACGACATAGGCTGCAAATGACTGCGTTCATAGAAACCAGCTATGCAACGTCATGTCTAGTTTTGACATTCCCGTCAATCTCGTCAGGTTGTTCATGATGACGATGGACAATCTCACTGCTCCACATCAAGGTCACAAAATAATTCTCCGAGACCTTCAATGTTAAAAACGGATTTAGACAAGATGATACGCTGTCGTGTGACTTCTTGAACATCATCCTGGAGAACATGGTTTTAAAAACATCTGCCTAAAAACATGTACCTACAAAATATTCACATGATTTGTAGGACTGATTTGTAGCGATCCGGGGTGGACCTGGACCAAATCGATCTTTAGCTAGCTGTGAAGGCAGCTAGCTTGTTGTTGGGAAAAGTCCCTTGTTCCACTTGCGTGCGCCACCTGAGTCGCGGTTTTCCTCTACTGCGCCATCCCTCTGGGGTGGATTCGAACACTTTCTGAGCCGTAGCATGGCTTTCCATCCGCTCTACAAGATCTAGCCATCACAATCGTTGGATCCTCACTCTTCTGGCTAAGTCGATGTCGCTGAACAGCTCTTACAGTTCGTTGTTATATCTCCTCCTCCACTCACCATCTATGCAGACGGGTCCGAAAATCACCCGAAGAAAATTCCTCTTAAAGCAACCAAGAGCACTTTCATCCGCTTTTGATAAAGTCCATGCCTCTGTGCCATATAGCAGGACTGGGACGATCAAGGTCTTATGGAGGGTTACTTTGGTTGTTCAAGACAGGACTTCGTTTATCAATTGCTTTCTTAGCACAAAGAAGCAGCGCTTGGCAAGGCAAGAGTTTCGTTTGATTTTAGCGCTGGGGTCGTTGTCCTCAAAACTATATCTGTCTATTGTGACGTCGGCATTGATACAGATCGGCTAAAATGGGTCTGGCTGTGAATGGGGTCAAAACAAAGGACATGTAGATCGTCACATTGGCCAGCTATAGATTCGAGGTATTTAAGGGATTCGTTTCCCTCGGCTCAGGAGTAAAGTGTACGAACAACATTTGTTCCGAGATCAAACGCAGAAAATCTCCTGCCAGTGTTACCACACGTTAAAATATTGATGAGTACCAGAAGCTCCAAAAAATCTTTACTCACTTTGTTTTCACGTTACTTTTTTGTGTCAAAAGCTGGTATGTGACTTTTGACTTTCATTGTGTTAAAAAATTCAAATAATTTTGGCAATTGGTTGCTAATGTTTTTACAAATATGGTGGTATTCACTAGAAGCGTTTGTATATTAAACAAAGGATGGATTACAAATTGAGATACGTTATCATATATCGAGATTTAGAAAACCAATTCTGATAATTCTGCTGTATCTCCAAGAACTTTTGTCAGCGGCATATATGATTTAGTTGATAGTTGAGGCCACACCAGTGCTTTCGATTCTTCAACGGGCTACAGTCAGTAACCATTACTGAGTAAATTTTGGACTAAGTACACTTATCGCAGTTATGAAAATGATTAATTTCGTAAACAAATCTTTTGACCCGCATGATCCACTAAAGGGATCGCGGGGGTAAACCACGCACGAGAGATCTCCAGGCAAATTGAGATTCCGCCATCGACTGTAACTCATCAGGGGATATGGCCAAGCGTAACCAGGCGAGCTTATGGACCACCTCATCCTAGGTCTGCCAAGTGGTCGCCTACTTGACGGAATCGCATTCAAGGCCCGCCTCGGATGTGGTAATGGTGGGGATCTCCGTCCTACATGACGACCAAACCAACGAAGCATAGCTCTTTCCGTTCGAAGAAGCAACTGCTCAGCGTCGAGTTGTTCGCGCACTAACGTATTTCTCACCCTATCCCGGCGAGTAATTCCCACAACAGCACGAAGAAATCTCATCTCAGCAGCTTGTATTCGCGGTCCTATTCTTTCGGTCATTACCCAAATTTCATGACCATAGGTGAGAGTTGGATCAAATACTGAGTTGAAAACTGCTAACTTGACTTTCACACTAAGCTCGACCTTCCTGATCACAGATCTCACAAGCTGTGTCAAAACTGACCCAGCTTGACCAATCATAAAGGAAAGTTCAGTATTACTCCTCCCATCACTCGAGATACCTAAACCTCTCCACCTGCTTCAATGGGACTCCACTAACATGTAGAGTGCATTGAACAGGCGTTCTGGAAATTACCATTACTTCTGATTTGTCGACGTTAACCTTCATCCCAGAATCAGCACATACGGTCTGAGAAGATGTGAGGATAACTAAGTCATCTGCAAAAAGAGGATGACTTACTCTCAACTCTCCCAATGTGAAACATTCTTCGCATCGGCTACGCTGCAACATCCAATCCATATAAACAATGAGAAGGACAGGTGACAAGACGCACCCTTGGCGAAGTACAACGCCCACGGTGAAAGGTGTTGATTTACCACCGTTAACCCGAACACAGCTGCTACAGTTTGTGTATAAAGATTGAATGGCCCTCAGTCCCATACTCCTGCAGAACACTCCAGAGTTTACATCGAGGAACTCGGTCATATGCCTTTTCCAAATCTACAAAACAGCTGTAGATGGGTTTGGCATACTCCCAAGCCTTCTCAAGTACCATTCTTAGAGTGAAAAGCTGGTCGGTTGTACTTCTGCCGGGACGAAAGCCGCACTGTTCATCTCCCATCCTTGCTCCGACCATAGTTCTAGAACGCGCTTCCAAAACCTTAGCGTAGACTCTTCCGAGGAGACTTAAGATGGATGGGCCCCTGTAATTGGAGCAGTCTCTCTTGTCCTCCTTCTTAAAAAGTGGGACAATTACTCCAGATTGCCGATCGCCAGGTGTCTTTTCGCGTTCCCATGTCACCTTAATAACACGAGAGAGTTAAATCTAAGAATTATGATTTTTTAGGTTTCCGCGTCAACCTTTAAAAAAATGAGTCCCTGATTCAATTGTGTCCCTGTGGTAACACTGGATCCTCACAACCGCTATTTCCGGGGCCTCTATTGGTGGACAAAGTTAACTTTACAGCGCAGATGGACAATCACAAATGCGGCCTCTTTGAGTAAAAAGTTCTGCGTGCTATATTTGTTCCTGTTTTCGTCAATGGTTTTTGGAGAAGATGATTCAACCATGAACAGTACAGCGACGTAAGCCCACGTGTTCAACGCCTAAGATGGTTACGTCATGTACATAGATACAATGGAAAATACTGATATAGCTCGAAGGGTATTGAACGCAATAGAGGACTCTGAACAGTACTGACGGCGCATACAAGTGAAATTAGAGGCAGCTAGCAAAAGATTGTGCCAGCTGAGGCTGAGGCTCAGATTCAACCCGGTCTTTAGAAGGAGGAAAACCAAACCTCAGGTATAGAGCCCAAGTCATCAACGACTCAAGCCAGTTTTGTCTTAACGACTGGAAGCATTGTACACGGGACCATCAATGGTGAAGACGTCCGTGTCTGACAAGTAATGCAGATTTGGCGATCACTACTAAATCGGTTATCTGTAAACGGTTTTTATAGTCCTTTAGGATGATGTTTCGTTACTGAATGTGGTTGTCCTATAAAGTCTACAAAGCACGGAAAAGTATACGACACAATTCAATTTCCAACTCTCTGTAAACAAAACAAATCGCTCTCAAATCAGAAATCGATCACCTTCAAAATTGTCCAATGGAAATGTCTGACTGCAGCTGTCAATACTATAAGTAAGACAAACAATAGCACAGACTGAAAATATAAAGACCAACCCTCGCTGCAAGAATCGAAGAAATCGAAACCGATTCCATGAACCGCACAGAAGAGAAAAAAAACACACAAGGCCATGAACTGTGACACTATCTAATTAGAATAAATTTAATTACGTGTGGCAAATTTGCGCGTGCCAGGCTATTAAAATATGTGTCAGGAGGTACCTAGTACCCACTCAATGCAAATTAGTTTTAATCATTGGACTCAGAGTAAATAAAACGCCGTTCATTGTTAGGCAACCAGTCAAAAGTCGATTGAAGTGATGCCGTAGGCCATACTTTCATTCAATTGAACCTTAAGGTGATTAACAATCTGTTGATGTAGCTGCAGAGCAAATACAAAATGTTAACCCCCATCGACAGCAAGGATTGGTTACCCCGTCTGCGTTGTGTCACCGTTTCTAACACAACTTGCTGCTATGCCGTTTGTACTCATTATCATTCCCGAGGGTTGATTCGCAAAAGAAAGAGATTTTAAATAAAAAAGGAAATATAAATCAAAGGCAGACCTTCCTCCCTTGTGTACAGGAGATGAGACTCTATGCTCGCACACATCCGCATATTATTTCAAAGGACTTACATATGATCAAAGAGTTATTAGATGAACTGGATTAGTTTTTTGCATAATACATTGCATGACATTATTTACGCTCAGAAGTTTCTTCTTGTACATCACTCTGGCTCTCTGTATGGCACACACTTGTGATGTTTATTCAGTCTCAGTCCTCTGGGCATTTTTTTTTTTCTTAGATTTATTTTTTAACCGTACGCACACACGAACGACAAGCTGCAGCAGGGATTTACAATGCGTGTGTGTGTGTGTATATGTTCGAAAAATCCCTACAGTAATGGGTGTACGTGCAATGTTACTCCTGTTAGGGGAGTGGATTATAAAACATTGTTACCTTTGACCAGTAGCATTAAGGGCTATTGAAGGTTGCATGCACTGGTACATCGTTCCGTGTACAATGGACGGCTAAAGCAAACTTGAACCAGATTAAGGTACATGGGCTGGGCATGTGGGTGTGCATATGTGATTATCCTTTGGCTTTTAGTACGTACATTTATATTTTTTTTATTTTTGTGCGTACTCAAGACGAAAATGGATTGCACTTGAAATGAGGTTATACACATTTTGTTATGATGTTGCTTTGAGGACAGACCAGGGTGTGGGAATAGAGGTCCACTTGAAGGATATCGACGTCTACATAACCTTTCAATTAACGAATTATTTCAAATTCGTTTTGAGGTGGAAAGTAAACCGATAAAAGAGGTTTTATCTTCGTATAGACACACACAACATCTATTCGTCGATTTCCAGACCGCATTTTACAATGTGCATAGATAGAAGCTATACAACGCCATGTCTAAGTTTGACATTCCTGCCAAACTTGTCAGACTAAGCAGGATGACGATGGAAAATTCTCGCTGCTCCGTCAAGTTCGGACACGAACTCACCGACATCTTCAATATCAAAAAAGGATTAAGACAAGGCGACGCGCTGTCATGTGACTTCTTTAACATCATCCTGGAGAAGATCGTGCAAGACATTTAGACAAGGCGACGCGCTGTCATGTGACTTCTTTGACATCATCCTGGAGAAGATTCCCACGCGAACATAAGCGCACGATCTTCCAAAAGTCCGTACAACTGTTAGCATACGCGGATGACATTGACGTGATTGGTCGAACACAGCGATCCCTCAATGAGACGTTTGCTTGCATTGAAGCGGAGGCGGCCAAAATGGATTAAGCGATAAACGAGGGCAAAATGAAGTATATGCGGGCATCGAGGACGGACGCACAACATCGACGACTCAGCCAGAACGTCACCATAGGCCGCTATAACTTGGAGGTAGCAAATGACTTCGTCTACCTCGTATCCGCGGTAAACCGCACAAACAACGTCAGTACCGAGATAAGACGGAGAATAAATCTTACCAACCGCTGCTTCTACGGGCTCCAGAGGCAATTGAGTAGTAGAGCCCTCTCTCGAAAGACTAAGTTTACTCTGTATAAGGCTTTGATCATCCCCGCTCTGGTATACGGCGCAGAGGCATGGACTACATCCAAAGCGGATGAAGAGGCTATTGGTATATTCGAGAGAAAAGTTCTGTGCGCGATCTTTGGTCCTGTTTGCGTTGATGACAATTGCGAAGAAGGCATGAGTCTAGAGAGGGCTCTGATCGGGTAACTTTTGAGACAGATCGGACCGGCTGGCGAGGCATGTTGAATGAGGACCAGGTCCACCTCGGACTCTAGCGCCCTCAAAGAAAGAAGAATCTTGGCGCAAGAACAACGGGATATCGATATCGGTTGACTTATCCCTCAACAGCGGTCTATCTCTTGATGTGATGACCGACATTTAAGAATTCACCGCATGTGGGTACTGGGCTGTGACATTGTTTCAAGAAAATAAGAAGCTGATGAGCTTGCTATGCGTTGTACCATACCTGTCACTTCAGCAAATTCAATGCTTAACACGACTATTCCCAACTCTAAACGGTTACAACATAGCCTAATCATACCAACACAAACCCCCTTATAATTGGCATACTGAGCTTCAGTCCCCCTTAGCACTACCACTGAATAAGTTTTAGGGCTTAAATCGAACCGCACACCTAAACAGTACAAAACTGTCAGCATAACGCTCAACTTAGCGATTTAAGTTCAAGAAAGACTTTGCACGAATTGGAAAGTAGATCACCTTACACAACCCATGCCATGTAGGCAACGACACCGCGATCAGGATAGATCTTTATGAAGTAGATCATAAACTCGGCTAAGTATAACTTAACCTAAGTGGAAGAAATAATGGATCATAAGATTTTAAGTTGTTTTATTTTACTTTAAGTTGTGGGTCGCCGTGGCGTAGTGGGTAAGTGCGTCGACTCGGCCAATTATGGCGTACGGTTGTCCTTTGTGGTTCAACGTGAGTCCTTCCCAGATGGAAAAGATGAGGTTGTTCGAGAGGCAGTGTCTTAGCAGCTGTCGCCGTCTGTATCGTACACCCGAGTCTGAGTACAAGAAGTACTATCCTAACGAGGTCCTTTACAACGAGGCAAACTTGAACAGGATAGATAATTTTATTATTAAGGTGATCAGAAGGCACATTGCACGAGCTATGACTTCTTCGAACAGTCTGTGGGGCTTACTACCCAAAACCTATGTACCATGAAAGAGTGCGCCTCAACGGCCTTATTCCAACTGAAGCATTCCTCTATCTCGATCAAATTGGCCTTATACAGGATACGGAGGGATGGCCGCTGATCTTCCATGTCGTACGCCGAACAGTGGACATGCGACTCCAATACGAGCCGGATGTCGCTCGCAGCCACGAGGATCTCCTCCGATTCAGTAGAGCGATCTCTACTCGGGACAGGAGAGAGTGTACCAAAGAACGGCGTTGGCTCTTCCAAACGGCGATACAGTTGACCATGGTGGCCAACTTACATAGAATTAAAGTTAGTTTAAGAGAAAAATCCAAAAAAAGGTGCACCAAGGCGTTACGCATATATTATTTTTTCATAGTTTAGCTAGGTTAAACCAAGTTTTTCAAGTTTTCTTGGGAATTAAAATTAATAAAATACTGTCCATAAAAGACTAAAAAAACGTCGTTTAAGCCGAAAGGCATACATGTATATATAAATTAGAATAGCTTAGAGTACTCTCATAGGGTCAGTAAGTTAGGATTAAATGCAATAAGTTATTTAAGCTAGTTTTAAGCAAGTAAGTTTTGTGGTCGCCGTGGCGTAGTGGGTAAGTGCGTCGACTGCTACGCAGAACTGCCAGGTTCGATACCCGAATTTACCACCTATCATAATTCACGGCTCCGCCTCTTTCGAGTCATTGACAATGCTCAAAGAATACTCCTGTCTAGAAAAAGCTTCTCAAATTCGTCGTTTGGAGTCGGCATTAACCTGTAGGTCCCTTCCACGCATGAAAGAACTATAACACGCACAACACCCCATATTATTAAGATTTTAAGTTGCACTTTAATACTGACAGTGAGATGAAAGTTTTAAATAAAAAGGGAATGCTGAGTGAGTTCTTTCTCATTTCTGCATATCTTTTTTTATAGCGTTGACGAATTTTCCTTGTATAAAAGTTTTCGGCTGGCCAAGGATATATCCAACAATCATAGTTATGTCATTGGTTACACAGGATAGAATCAAATTTAGAATGATCTTCCAACAGGTACGGGTGTCCCTATTCATTTGCTAATACAAAATTATGTCCATTAACATTTTCAAGAAATAATTCGATTACGTCCATTAATCAACTATTGTCACATTGATATTTTATGTGATAAGAACTTATTTACAAAGGATTACAGTTCGGAGGAATGTACGTTTCGAGTGAATACAGGAATGTTTCGATATATTCATACAAAAATGACCCAAGACAACTAGGCAAGTTCCAAGAAATATATTTTTCGTATAGCCTCGTTTCCATCATTGATTGTCGCCATCTATGGAACCCACAATAAAATTCTCATTTCCACACTCATTTACTTACAAAAATAACGAATTTGACATTTAAAATAGAAGTGAAGTTGGTTGCGTTTAAAGATACCGGATCTTAGCTAAGCTCAACTTAAATATGTGCGAGCACCGCAGAATAAGTAAAGTTGAACTTAAGGTTTAAGTGCATGATACATACTTCATAGCCATGTAGTTTTAAGTGTAATATTAGCAAACGGCCCTTAAAGACTCGAGGACCACACTTGTTGCGACCGCAATGTTAGCTGCTAAAGTTAACTTAAGCGCACTTCTTCAATGGAAAGGGACAGAACTGAACAGTCATCCCTTCGAGAGTTAACCAACTTAGAGTTTAGAGACATCATGTCCAGAAAATATACGACAGCCTCGAGACCTATGAAAATGCAAACACCTCATGTATTCATTTGTTCGTAATTGTACATTTCATTACCGTGATAAAGCCTCACGCCATGCCATAATGTCCGTCTTAAAAGTATACCAATGATCTAGGAGAATATTCATCAAACTCAGGTTTAAGAGAAAAGACACCTCCGATCACGTACTACTTTGGCTCTTTTTATACGCCAGAGATCAATATTGAGAGACAACACTGATCATCTATAATGAGAAAATGCATGTTTGGGACATAAACGCTTTTCAATTGCTCGGGAGATTTCCGATGTGATCCTCTACGCATTATCTCCTTTTAAATACAGTGCAAGCCAAGTTGATGATAAGGTAGGTTGAAGATTGTTGTAGGTCATCGAAAATATTGACATCAATTCTGCTCGACGGACTATTACGCCATCTAAAAATGTTGTATTCAAGGTTATGTCTTCTCCTCTATTCACCTTTCTCGCGGATGGAACTTCATATCCCACCAGGAAATTTTCCTTCGGGGACATCTAGGATCTTCTCTACTGTTTTGCTTATCGTCCAGTTTTCGGATCCTATATGCAACGTACTGTCATAATATATATTCGAGGTGGGGGTTTTAAACCCAATTGTTTATGTAATTGGTTAGGTTAGGTTGAAGTGACTGACTGCTGTACGTTAAGACAGCAACCACACTTAGACCAGCATAGGCCTATTGTGCTACCACGCGCGGAACTATCAATACATATTCTGCCAACCATTTCCAGAAGTCAAAATTTGCGAAATGAGAGAACAGTGCCGCAACACCACAGGTGTTCAATGGTTTCTACCTCATCTTCGTCTCTGCAGCTTCTGTAGAAGTCGTTTTATGGGAGATCTAGTCTGGAGGCGTGATTAGGCGTGTTATAACGCTAATTACAGTTCTAAGATTCGGCTTGCTCTATCAGTTTAAGCGATCGTTTAGGGTCAATCGTAGGCCAGAGTTTTTTGGTTATGAGGCATTCTATGCCAGTTGATCATCGTTTTTAGATTTGGTTGAGTGCCTGCACACCGGGTTAGCGTGGTCCTCGGTTCGAATTCCGGTGAAAGCAAAGTTAATACGCTTTTATTTGGTTTTCAAATCTGGTCATCATTTTCCGTTGGGATCAAATTAACGGCACTGGTGTAGTCAATCAGTGGTAGTAGTCTGACTGTCGCAATGAATCAACATGGTCTAAGTGGGCTGGTGAATGCACTAGCAGCCCCCCTACCTAACCTAACCTGTACCCTTTCCAGTGAGTACGTCCGTTTCGCAATTCTGTAGAATGTAACAGTGTCCCGGCGCCCACATAAGATTGATGCAAAATACTTGCCAATCTCGTTAAGAGATAGGCGGCAATTAATGGAAGTTTTTCATTTGAAAGTGACTGAGTTCAGAGATTTAATCGCTGCCTGGCTATCAGAACAGGTGACTAGAGATATCTGTGCTTGATATTATATTGTTCTTCAGCCTGGACAGAGCATCCTAAGACGCTATATTTTCAGCCTGAAAGACGCAACAGTGAATTGGTAGTCGTAGAGAAACTGGGTGTTCAGATCTTGGAATAGACGGCAGTACCCACACCTGGTTGCCCACTAGTTCTATCGGCGAAAGTTTAAAGAGTGTATTTAGGGCATCGGCGGGGGTAGTCCATGATGCTCCGCTGGTACATACGCTCGTCAACTTCTGCACTCAGACGAGTGGTATGAGGGTGGTTTCCTTGGCAATTTACCAAATTGCTAAACCATATAGCAGTATGGGTCTGACTACTGAAACAAATAGCCAATGCACGGGGTTGTATTCCCCATTTGAACCCGATGGTCCTTTTACAGGTGTATATTGTTCAGGAGGCCTTCTCGACACGTTCCTGGATATTAAACTGCCTGCTCAGCTTCGTGTCCAATAGAAGATGTGAGAATTTCTCGCTTTCATTAAGCTTTAAGGAGATCCCGCAAACAAATGTAGCATGACGGAACGTTTCTAGCTCGACAAGCATATATTTTGTTTTGTCTGATACACAAACAACAGCATATCCTTTCCCTCTCTATGGGTAGGCAAGCAAATGTTGACACCAGGATGGACTTAAGCATTCCAAAAAGTTCGCGAAATACAAGCCAATGGGGCACATTAAGCCTTGACTTTGACAGAAGACCAAAGGCTGGGCATTCAATACCCACTCCTCAAGCAACCACTACTTACAACAGACAGGTCCCAGCACAGTGGAAAGGGTAATGACACAATAGGAACAGACAATCGACAATCGAAAGCCTGGAACTAAACAAAATTAATTAACTTAATTAATAACTGATGTCCTGGGCAAGTTATAGAATTTCTTGAAATAGAACTCAAGACCGAGATCAAAGAAGATGTGTACAGTTAACAAGACACCCCATTATGTCCAATTCCAATTGAATTCATAGGTGATTAATTATAAATAGAGCCAACAAATGGGTGACATCGTGAATAAATAACGACGCAGAGATTCTAGTTGATCGGAAGAGTACAGTGTATGGTATGCACATTTGACGTATTGATAGAATATATGGCTCTGTTGATTTTTGACCAAGGAGCCTAACAAAACGAATTTAATGTGTAGCCTGAACTTGCCATATATCAGACATCTGACGCTATTTTGACAGCATTTTAATTGCACCAAACATGGAAATGACGCCAACGAATGATAGCATGCCCACAAGATTTGCTGGAAAGTAATTAGTCGTGTCAGTGGATAAAACAAGAAATTAATTAACATATTTAGGAATTCTCATCAAAGCTCACATGCATCTCTGGCTGTGTTTACTTATGTAATTTAAATTTATTGACTATTCTCTTGTAATCTGTGATCACTTTTGGGTTTGTTGTTTTTATTCCACTATAGGGGTTGGCGGCTGAGATTCACATAGACCTATTTGTGAGCAGTGAATGTACGAAATGTATGGCAAAGCTTGCGCGTTTGAGAGGTACTTCAATCTGAACATCTCATTAAAGAATATTCCCAGTCATTTACTGTACTTCGTCAGACTAAATGATGTGTTGTCTTTAAGAAGCTGTCTGAAGTGCTGCTCCTGCATTTTCGAAAGTCGGCCAGTTAGTGTATAAATTAGTCCAACTGTTGGGTTACACACGTGAAACTGACATAGTGCTCCCAACGTGGCGCAGTGGAAGCTTTCACGGTAAAGGATGAAACGATCTGGTCCTAAGGTCAAAGAGGATAACGCGATATGTACGTCTCGAGCAAGAATTCATCCGTCGAACATCACCTAGGGCAAATCATTACAATCGGCAGCAACAAGCGATTCAAGTTAAACGACTGTACGACGCAGTTGGTTGAATGCTTGCCCTTGGTTAGCGGGGTCCTCGATTCAAATCATAGTGAAAGCAACATTAATACTTTTTTATTTGGTTTTCAAACCTAGCCCAGTCACCATTTGCCGTTGAGATCGAATTAACGGCACTGTGACTGGAGTGGTCAATCAGTGGTAGTAGTCTGACTGTGGGTATCACAATGGACCAACTTGGTCTAAGTGTGCTGGTGAATTCACTAGCAGCCCCTCTACCTAACCTAACCTACTTCTAGTTACAAGCACTAAGAAGGATCATCATAACATATAACTCTTGCTCTCATTGCTTGGCATTCTGCCACACTGTGCGTCTGCTGGAAATGTGCTACCTTCAAACAAAATCGAAAGTTCATTGCAAATCTGTGCCAAACTCACATGAATGCGTCAGAATTGCATCACTTGTTCAAGAAGGAAAGCATTGTCATGCAAGTTTCAAGAACGCGTGGCATGCGATTGCTTCACTGAACTTATCGGCACTCGATGACTAAACCAGAAATCAAATCCTATCGAGTTCTCTGACTTCTCTTGACCCTTTAACCTCTCTTAAATAGTTTGACATCATTTTTTATAATAATTTTTCGGGTCAAACGGAGCAATCGAAGAACGGCATCTACATGATATCGTGATTAACCTTCAAAAATTCGTGTTCCATTGACTAAATGTCGTTTAAATTGATTGGTGGACAAGGGAACAATCAGTTCTGGATACGATTATCTATCAGTGCTTCAAAACAAAAACGGGGGACTCTCAACTTAATGAAGCGATAGGTCACTACTTCCAGGTGATGAATCATTGCGGCACCCTAGTACGTCGTTATTCTTTGTTGATATTCACCTCGTTTGATTGAAATCTTTTTGCAGTATTTTAAATCGAAGCCTGTGTAGTCCAAATGAGAGAATTCCCTCCTCTGGCCAGCCAGGGAAGTCACAGTGTCCGATTTGCTTTCATTTAGTTCGGAGCAACAAACTAGAATTACTTCCAGATCCATGCGGCAACGGTGTTGTTGATCTGCTCCACCGCACTAACAAAAATCTAGAAAAATCCACAATAATTTTTATTTATAAGTACATTCCCCCCCGTGGACAAATTGATATGCGAATGATTCCATAATAAAAGCGTTATCCGATGCCAGGCAAGTCTACACCGCCAGATATGGCATGGCATTTATGACCAACAATGCATAATAAATTTCCTTATCGAAGTCGAGACTGCTCTCAGCCATCGCACTTAAACTTCACAAGATTCCGTTGACACATCGCAACGCAAAATATGTGAAGTCAACACCGATGAGGAATTCTGTTATCTAGGTCGACGTCGTCTCACTGACTATGTCAGTGGATATAGAAAAGCCTAAGCTATGTGTATAACTTCAAATCTCTGCTCGTGTACACACACAGTCGGGCTTGCGAAATGCAGTCTAAAACTGAAAATCAATTTAAGCCAAACCAGTGAAGAACTTAGCTACGTGACGATAGAAAGTGTAATTTAACCATGCCTGTATGCATGAATTAAATCAACAGCATATGCAGGAGCGGGTGAGGTCTGTATTCATCACCTGACTGCCTTCTAGACAATTGCCTAATTCACATTGTAATCCGAACCTTCACTGCGGTTCCATCAGTCGAGGAATGAGACATTATTGGAGTGCTTTTAGGTTGGGGTTGGGGCACGGTGATTTCCCACTTCAACTTGGGCAACCTCATTCAAGTGCATACATATGTAGGTATGTACATGAAGGTACATGCCCTGATGTAGAAATCTCTTTTCGGAAAACAACTGTTTTTTTTTTTTGCAATTTTTCTTCCCCGCGATGAGTCATCTCAAAGAGAAGAGAGAAAAAAATCGAGGTAGATCAGACAACAGTGGTAGCATCAAAAAAACATATATCCTACACTGCGCCAATCCCAATCACTGTGGAAACGGTGGTGGGATTGTGGTGGAGAGTGAGCACATACCTTTCTTCTTTTTGCTGGGTCCCTTTGTGTTGACCAACGTAGTGACCTGCAATACCAGCGGTTCGAGTGTCTTCTCCACAGACATTGTACGAATTTCCAAATTCTTTGGATCCCACTTCATCGCGATCTGTCCAAAATCTGCCAGTGTCCCCATTATTTCACTATGAATTTCAACTACTCTGCTTTTTCTTCGTCTACGATATGATACCCCGACCGAGATTTTTTTTTTCGTTTCTTTTCTCTTTGCTCTGTGCTGCACGAATCAAGTGTCAACGCCTTTTGACAATTGAGAAATGTTCACTATTCCACTGCGAATTCTCACATAAAATCGAGTACAATCGTGCAAATTTCAAATTACTTTTATTCAAACACTTTTTATGAGGGGCTTTTGTTAATAATTTTCTCGAATTTCTGAATAAATGAAGTAAAATTGAAGAGTTTTCGCGGAATGAAAAATCGCGACACGAAACACAATGAGCGATGTATTTTCAAATATGGCGTCTTCAGCGATAGCTGTTGTCTCTCTTGTTCGTGTTGTTTGTGAATGCGAGTGGGGTCGCGGACCGGAATGGACTGTGAAATGGAACATTTCCATCATAGCATCCATTCTACACTAGGTGACGCTGGTGGGCTTGCCGTTATTAATTTGAAATGTGCATTTTAATGAAAACAATTTTGTTATCCAATCATTTATTCATCTGGTCTCACAAGTTAAGTGTGTGTTCCTTTTCGTTGTCGTTTTTGCAACTTTATCAAACACCGTTTGTGGCTTGACTTGTCATAGGACCGTTTTTTACCTCAACACTACTTGCAGTTTTGCAAATGCAAAATAACATTCAAATCGAGGCGCGAACTAACAAAAGTAAAGTGAATTTGTTTAGTGGCACAGGGAGGTGGTGCACCAAATGCTGACACAGATTGTATTTAGGTTAATCAAGATTAATTTATTCACATTATGCAGTTAGGTCAAGCACGATGGTAGAAGAAGTATGTAATTCCGAGTCGACGGAAATTTGACTAATGTGTTTAAGATTTATAGGATCGAACGCCTATTACATCAGCACTGTCTGTCTGCGACGGATTGAATGACAATCGAAAGGAAAAATATCGCACAAGAATTGAATACTATTAGATTGATCGACAAGTGGAGTCTTGTGGAATTTCCATTTCAAGTATGACGCCCAATCGCAGTCGACCAGTGTTGTTACACATTCACTGTCTGAGAGGGATGAGTGTATAGGTATTTAAAGTTTTGAGTTAAATAAGCGAAGGTTAACCATTTGCATTGTATACGCAAGTTATGGACATAGGTATTCTTATTAACCAGTACAGAGCAACGAACACTTGATGTGACCGAGAAATAATCATAACCTCTATGTTATTCATAAAAGGAAATGAGGAATGAATTAGTATTATTTCACAACTGCAACACACAAGCTGTTATTGGTGATACGATACCAATTCAATTTTAGCATCGTGAACCTTAAGACTTGCAAATGAAATCAAACTTTAAGCCTCAAACGGAGCTATCACCGCCATCCCATCTGGTTCAATGATTAACTCTGCCAATTCATCCTCAACAGATTACAAGGTCCTCAGCAGAAATGAAGTATCACAGAGATAGCCGACTTCACAGCTGATAGCCCCCTAGTCCATCGACGAACTTGAGTGCTTTTTTGACAGATATTCATGCATTTTTGACTGTTATTCACGAAATAACGTAAATGCCGTTCTCTGATTGGTCAATTTGGTTTATGAATACGTTATAAAAAACAACTGTCAAAAATCTTAAGGGGCAAGAGAGTTAGAAGTCGGGCATCTCTGTAATACTTCATTTCTGGACCTCGGACTTAACCTAACAAACGGCTTTGCCACTCTAACCCCCAAAAACAACGAAATGTATTGTGGCAGTTGTGCAGTGATTTAACTGGGCAATCTACACTGACGGCTCTAAGATAGACCGCTGAGTAAATGCGAGTGTGTTCTCTGAATTCCTGAACATTTCTAAAGTCTACAGATTGCTAAAAAAATTACAGTGTTTTCCAGGCGGAACTATATGCAATCCGGGAGGCGTGTCGTCAAGTCAAAATGCACCCAAATACATTGCAAGGCAGAAGGTTCTCAAATGCGTTTATAACCAAGTAACCATCGAATCTGAAACTTCATATTCAAAACAAGTACAGGAATGTCAGGCCGCTAATATCGGTCCCAGTTGGTAAATGAGAAGGCCAATTAAACCGCTAGATAACTGCATTGCGCAGTTGGTTAAGTGTCTGCTCTTGGTGAGTGGGTCCCCATTTCGAAATCTAGTGAGAGCAAAGTTAATACGCTTTTATTTTGCTTTCAAATTTGGCCCAGCCACCATTTGCCGTTGGGATCAAATTAACGGCAATATTACTGGAGTCGTCAATGAGGATGAACCAATATAGTCTGAGTGTGCTGGCGACTTCACTAGCAGTCCCTTTGTATCCTTGTATAGTAGGTGCATATCTTTCTGCAATCATTCAGGCCGAACTGACAATCTGTACAACATCAAAAGAAATATGGCCTGAGTACAACCGATCTAAAACAAAGTCTCCTTCGACGAACTTGTAATGATATTGCTAGAGTCGGGGCTCGCGGATAGAATATAATTGTCTCATTTGCAACAATCCAGCTGATAAGGAACCTTCAGTTGTGCCTGCTCGACTCCCTGGTCATCGGATGTTCTGAATGAGTCGTACAAGATTCGTTAGCAAAACTGTGCTTTTTCTTTCTTTAGTTCGTTTTTTTCATTCAGGCATGGGTCCTCAACTACATCCACGGTGTCATCGCGTCCTTTTTCTGGCAATGTGCCTCACCTTTTACCAATTTTTCTCCAATGGACACTCAACAGCTTGTTTGGTTGCGCCTACCAACCTTTAGTAGTGTAAGGCCAAATTACTGCCACTTCCGTCGCTGTATATAGTGATGCCTATTGGTTCTTGACAACAAATTAAAACTAATTTGGGTGCCAGGACATGAAAAAGATGAATGTAATGACATACATGCCGAGGCAGGTCCCTCAGATACCCTTTGTTGGGCACTCCCCCTTTTATGGACATTAATCTTCACTTACACATATGGGTCATTAAACAAATGAACCAGTTCGGTTACAGTCCGGAGCACATTAAACACTCAAGAATGTGGAAACAAAACTACAATCCCAAACGCGCCAAAGAAACTCTAAAACTTAGCAAAGCTGATCTATGAGTGCTATGTGGGGCACTATCTGGGCACGGAGCATACAATTACCACCTTCATAAAATGGGCCTCATCAGTACAGAAATCTGTAGGCACTGTTGGCAGGCGAAAGAAACTATGGAAAACATTTTAATCGACTATCCACGACTGGCCAGAGAAAGATTCCAAATGATAAAGAGAACGTTCATAATATGAAAAGACTTCCAAGAAATCTCATCTAGGGGTGTTGTCAAATTTCTGTGGGCAGCTCTTAAATTCTAGATCAAGAGAAGGGAGTATTTACAATTCAATTCAATTCAATTGCTTCTTCACCTGTTCTCTCGTAAAGATGAACATTACAAATAAGTTCGGCCCAGAGAATTTGCAATATGTTACGTCGGCATCTATTAACGAATGTTGGTATCTTTCTCGTGATAGTGGTAGTCACTCTACTTGTCCTTTATCCATAAAAATCCATTGAGAAAAACGGATATTTTGTGCAGAAAGATTTCGTATAGCACACCAAATGCGGATTTCACCTAAGTGCTTGTGTTAGCAGTATCCAGATTAGTTCTGTTCACGCCCGACGATGTGTGCCTACTTCTCCATCCTTGATGTCATTTGTGGAGATCCATTATCTTATGTGAAAGTATAGGTAAATATCGTGCGCGTAGTCCATGCGTTTCAGATTCCATCGGATTCATTCCTCTTCAGTCGACAGAGCTCCTTGAAGCACGCCACTCATCACCAAAATGATGCCCTGTTAGGAAACCTATTATGATACGGAGGTTGTTCTTGCTCATCTTGATACAAGCCCTAAACCTCTTTCGGTTAACTGACCCAAGACTTCTTGGCCTGGTTCATGGCATGAGCGTTGTTGCAGACTTCTGTCCGGTTCCTTCGTTCTAGTTCCCTGAACTCTTCTTAAAGAACGTGACCTCCTATATCGCAGAATGGTTCTCGCCTATCAAGGATTCCGTTGCTTATTTCCTAGCTCGTGAGTCAGCCTTCTATCCTCGTACGGCCAGGTTTCTGGAAGAGTTTTATCTGTTCCTCATGTAGGAGACTAGTCCCAAAATAGCGGTACGACTGGCCGACATTATGGCTATATCGCAGTTGGTACAGTTCCTGTCAAGATCAATTTGAACTTCTGCTTGAAAGATACTGGTGCAAAACATGGGTTCGTAGTGTTTTCTTCGTGGTCCAAATACTCCTGCCCCTGTTCCTTCATCAGTTCTTGATCTGTATACTATTTCACCATATTTCTTTTCAGTCTGTGAGCTATGGATTCATTGGATTCATTGCTTCATACCTTTTTGGTGCTGAGCTTAATCGTCAACTCCTTTTGTAAATTGTATTTCCTAATCATGTCATGTGACTCTTTCTATATTATTCTTGAGAAGATCGTGCAGAACTCACACGCTAATACAAGAGGCACTATGTTCCAAAAAGTCCGTACAACTTCTAGCATACGCTGATGACATTGACGTTATTGGTCGAACACAGCGAGCCAGCAATGAAGTGTTTGCTGGTAGTGAAGAGGGGGCGGCCAAAATGGGTTTAGCGGTGAAAGAGGGCAATACGAAGTACATGCTGTCATCAAGAAGGACGCACAACACTATAACTATCGGCTATAACTTCGAGGTAGTGAATGACTTCGTCTAACTCGGCTCGCAAGTAAACAGTACGAACAACGCAAGAGGCATTGAATAGTAGAGCCCTCTCTCGAAGGACCAAGCTAACATTATATAACACCTTAATCCTCCCTGTGCTGCTCTATGGTGCGGAGACATGGATAATCTCAAAAGCGGATGAAAAAGCCCTTGGTCTTTTCGAGAGAAAAGTTCTGCGTTCAAACTTTGGTCCTGTCTGCGTTGACGATTTCTGGAGGAGAAGATTCAACTACGAACTGTACGGGCTGTATAGCGACATGAGCCTAGTCAGTTGTCAACGGATTCAATGCCTAAGATGTCTGGGCCATGTAGAGCGCATGGACAACACGGCTCTAGCATGAAGAGTTTTCGACTCCTAACCAGTGGGACAACGTAATAGAGGACGCTCACGGAACCGATGGCGGAACCAAGTGGAGAAGTGCCTCAATCAACTTGGTGTGCACAGTTGGAGACATCTGGCTAAAGATCGTGACAGCTGGAGAGGCTTGTTGGTTGAGGAGTAGGTCCACCCGGACTGTAGCGTCAGCAGAAGAAGAAGAAGCTGAGCTTCACATAGACCTATTTGTGCATAGTGCTGCCATTAAGCAGGGTAAGTCTGGTTCTACTCCCCTGTTGGCTTATTTAAGCAAAATGTTCTAGTGGTTTCTGAAATACATATCTATGAGATGTTTTGGTCTCACGACACCCACATCATTTAATGATTTAAAGAATGATTGACCTAGAGTTTTATATCGAGCGGTGGCCGGGCAGAAACAAAGATCGTTCAGAGTTCCAAAAACAGCTGTACGATTGCAGTTTACGCATCTATCGGTGAAAATCAGGCCTGGTCTATAAGGATGGTGTCTCACCAGGAAGTGGCCTCTACTAGTACACTGCAGTTAACTCTTTATAGCGAGATTAGTAGGTTGGTTTTGGCGATACTTTATATTGCCCGAAAGATCTTGGTTTTCTTTTTTTTTTCAAATGCATCAATCATGTAAATCACTGACATTACGCAGGAATCAGTCCTTTAGCACGCATGGTTTGCTGTTATCAATACAGTGGATACTCACAAATTAGAAATTTCTGAAATTCGAATCTTCCCGAAATTCGAACCTGAGTTTTTAATGCTGTGAATGGTCTAAAATTTTAACTTAAGGTTCTAATTTTTGGGCGATTTATTTTTTTTTTAATTTATATTTTTTTATTTAATATCCAGGACAACTTATACTACACAAAAATGACATAAAAGTCTTAATATCTAACAATTCATGTCCTTAATTTATCTTACTGAGCCTCCGCGGGTACTCTAAAATATTCTAATCCAACTTACTATTTGCCTTTCCGCGTCTCAACTATTGTTTATGTTTTTTTTTTTGTTCTTAGGACAGACTTTATTGTTTAAGACTTACCGGCCAAGAAAACTAAGAAAAACTTGTTGCTCTATACATTCTTATTATGACCTAACCTAAATCTAAACTTAAACCCTGTTACCTATTAAAAAACCTAAGAAAACTTAATCTAACTTAATCTATGTCCGTAATACTACGGACGTGTACACAAGGGCGTGTATGTTATGTATATGCGTAACATATATAATCCACACGCCCTTGTGTACCTTTTTTATTTTCTTATTTACATTTTTAAGCGATTCTTTTTCTTAGCTTTGTACACAAAGGGGATTTCCCACTTTTTTTTTGCTTCAAAAAGGTAAAATTATACGCCTGTGAATATTTGATTGGCATCATGTATGATTTGCCACTAACACAATGAGTACAAGAAAAAAAATCAGGATTGCAATAAAGTTCTCCGAAGAAATTTATTACAACAATGCTATATGTATTTAGGGAATCAAGATATTTTTGAAGCCGCATCTGAAGATGAACTGAGTAGCAATGATGGTGAGGAGGTACCAGTTATTTAACATTACACAGCCATTAAAAACGTCATTCTTCTTCTTTATTTGGCGCTACAGTCCGGGGTGGACCTGGGCCTCAACCAACAAGCCTCTCCACCTGTCTCCAGTGTCGCACGCCAAGTTAGTTGAGCTCCTTCTCCACCTGGGTGAGCCACCTTAAACGCGGGCGTCCTCTGTTACGTTGTCCCACGGGTTCGGAGTCGAAGACTCTTCGGGCCGGAGCTGAGTTGTCCATACGCTCTACATGCCCTAGCCATCTTCGTCGTTCAAATCCAACAAAGTAGTAGTAGTACACTGCCTGACTAGACTCATGCCGATGTAAAGCCCGTACAGTTCGTGGTTGAACCTACTTCTCCAATAACCGTCAACGCAAACAGAATCAAAGATCGCACGCATAGCTTTTCTCTCGAAGAGACCAAGAACTTCCTCATCCGCTTTTGTGATTGTCCATGCGTCCGCGCCATACAGCAGGACAGGGATGATCAAGCTCTTGTATAAAGTCACCTTGGTCTTTCGAGAGATGGCTCTACTGCTCAATTGCCTCTTGAGCCCATAGAAACAGCGATTGGCAAGAGTTACTCTGCGTTTAATCTCGGTACTGGTGTTGTTCGTACTGTTTACTTGGAACCCGAGGTACACGAAGTCCTTCACTACCTCGACGTTATAGCTGTCTGTTTTGTTAAGTTTTGGGCACTCATCGCGTAACTTTTCAGACAACTATCGTCCTTTCGATTCTCTTCGATGATATCGTCGATGATTTGCTTCACGTAAGACACTCACTATCGTCTCGCCTATCGTTACAGTTTAAGTGCTCTGAAAAAATTAACTCTCACGTAAAAATGTCATCTGTGCTCTCATTCCTCTCAAATTTCATTTGTCTACGCGAAGCAGACAAATCGATATCTCTCAGACGCTATCGTTTCTTTATGCTTACATGAAGCGAAACTATCGTCGATGCGCTATTGCGAGACGATTGTCGCCTTACGTGATTAGAGCCCTAGCCGAGTCGTCGGTGTTGTGTGTCCTTTCTTGACAGCATGTACTTCGTGTTGCCCTCATTCACCGCTACACCCATTTTAGCCGCTTCCGCCTCAATACCAGCGAACGCCTCATTGATGGCACGCTGTGTTCTGGCAATCACGTCAATGTCGTCCGCGTGTGCTAACAGTTGTACGGACTTCTGGAAGATCGTGCTTCTAGTGTTGGCGTGTGAGTCTTGCACGATCTTCTCAAGAACAATTTTGAAAAAGGCACATGACAGCGCGTCGACTTGTCTAAAACCTTTTTTGATATTGAAGGTCTCGGTGAGTTCGTTACCGACCTTGATGGAGCAGGTTGTGGGGGGGAAGGTTCCATCTGCATCTCTTGGGTTTTTTCCAGGATCTGCCGTAGGTCGATGGTGGACTTCCCTGGCCTGAAGCCACACTGATATGGACCTATCAGGTTATTTATAATTGGCTTCAGGCGGATAAACAAAACGACGGAGAAGATCTTGCATGCTATTTTCCGGAGACTTATCGCTCTATTGGCGCAGTCAAAGGGGTCTCCGTTCTTGTGGATCGGGCAAACGATATTGAGATTCCACTTATCGAGCACGCTCTCCTCCGACCATATCATACAGATGAACTGGTGCATGAGTCCAACCAGATCATCTCCAGCTGTTTTAAAGATTTTAGCGGACAGTCCGTCCGCACCGGCAGCTTTGCGACTCTACTACTAGTTGTCCTTTCTCGTCCCGACAGGCTTCTGTCCCTCTGGTAAAACTTTCGGACATCGTTACTGCCTCTCCATCTCCTTGATCACGCGCTTCTCGTGCTTTTTCTTCTTTCTCCTGAGAAGCCGGGTCTCGTCCCTTCGTCTCTGTTCATAGAGCTCACGAACAGCTCTCGTTGTTCTTTGCAGCGTTGTTTTGTAGACTGCCAGCTTCGCTGCATGTGCCAGCCTACACTCATTGTCACACCATGGGTTTTTTCTAGGTGGTGCCGTAAAACCCAGCACATCAGTGGCAGCATCTTTGATGGCTTCTTGACAACGCCTCCAATCTTCTTCGATTGTTTGCGCAGGTGGCGACGAACTTAGAGAGAGATTCCGGGAGACTCGATCGGCAAAGATCCTAGTAGTCCGTTGCGATTGTAGCCTTCCGACGTCAACCGTGGTGTCCTTTCTCGACTCCGTTGATCTCTTGATACCCGAGTTCTTACCTTGGCTACAACAAGGAAATGGTCCGAGTCGATGTTGGCTCCTCGGAACGTTCGGACATCAAGAATTCTAGTAGAGTGCCTGACGTCGATCGCAACATGATCAATCTGGTTGACGGTTGATTGATCAGGGGACCGCCTGGTCCCTTTATTGATGTTGAGGTGTGGGAACCACGTACTGGCTACAAAGAGGTTTCTCCCCGTTACGAAGTCCAAAAGCCTGAGTCCGTTCTCGGACGTGTTGTCGTGCAGGCTGTGTTTCCCGATGGCTTGGCAAAGATGTCTTCCTTAACCAGCTTTGCATTGAAATCTCCTAGAACGATCTTGGTGTCGAAGCTAGGGCACTGATCGTCTAGGAGATCATAGAAGTCATCCTTGCTAATGTCATTTTTGTCCTCTGTCGGGGCGTGGGCGCAAATCAGGCTGATGTTCCCAAATTTAGCCTTGATGCGGATTGTATGAGGCGTTCGCTTTTACAGTCAAAGCTTAAGACTTTTTTCCTAAGACTGCATTGAACAACGAATTACATCCAAATAAGCGCCTCTTCCTGTTGCAATCACCGTAGTAAATGTTGCAGTTTCTCAACCTCTTTTTGCCCGGCCCATTCCACCGCACTTCCTGGATTGCTTTGTAGCAGTCCAGGGCCTCCGCGAGTTCTTCGGCAGCACGTAGTCTGTTAAGGGACGTAACATTCCACTATGTCCTTGTATCCTTGTATAGTTTGCTGGGGTCGTCAACATTAATTCCGTCCGTAACCGAGGCAGTTGGTTGTCTCTGAACCATCAAATTTTGTCCGTGGTGAGGGAGTTAACCTCACACACAACCCCCAACTGGGAGGCCAGGCCCTATTCTTTGGCCCTCGGGCGGAGGGTCCGGTGTTATCCACTGTCGGTAACCTCGCTGAGGCTGTGAGCCCGACCGTTGTCCCTAAAACTATAGGGATTTTCCGCCGCCATCTCAACTCCAAGGCCTCGATCTGGCCTTGAAAGACCTGTCTCCGAAAATGTCGAAGTAGCTCTAGAAGGACTGCGCACCAGGTAGCTCCTTCCGACTGGAGTTTCGGATGCCGCCGTTGGCCAGATAGTTTTCCAGCTCCTCCGCCGCCATCCATAAATAGAGAAGAGCCCTGGTACAGGCACACTCTCACATTTAAATTTACTAAAATTTAAAATCGAAATATGAAAATGTATCATCACTTTATGTATACAATTATTAAAATATTTTAATCCCCCTAAACTTAAACAAGAATATTAATTCTTAAAGTACAGAGATTTGAAAACAATAAAATGAAATGATTCGCAAAATAAGCCACTGTGCTGCGCACAATGCGCTACTTATACCCTGATTGACCCCAATCGGGTAGCCAATAAAGCTCACCAACCATCACTGAAACAAAAGAGCATTCCTTGAGACCCCTCAATGTTATGTTCCCTGTTATCGAACACATTGCCATCACTCTCCTGAGTTCGCAGAGCGATAGGACTCCACTTTAGTACAGTCACTTCCTGAACTATTTCGAACGCTGTAAGCATGTCGCGCCAAATAAATAATAAACCATTTATTTTTTTTATATATATATTTATAAAAAAATAATTTATTTCCTACATAAAAATGTGTATATTTTCATTTGATCTTGCCTTTAACAACAATGTACTTAATTTCTACCACGAAGAACATAACTTTCATTTTCCTTTCAGCTGTTTTCAAATTCAAAAATTCACAATTCAAAAATTTACCAATTCCACATAAATAAACTGGAATTGCTTAAGTCAATGTGTACAATAATTTTACATTTCATTTTCGAGAAACAACAAACTCTTGAAAAAGAATATATATAAATCTTAGAAATTTGCCATCAAAGTTGCTCATGTTTTTCCTTTTTTTTTTCTTCATACAAAATTATAAAAAAAAAATATATAATTGTTGCTAACAATATTCAGTCTTATAAAGATAATAGTTAATATCATTTCAAAAAACATAATCAAAAAGAAAAGCTCAACAAGCTGCCGGCCATCCGAACTCAGTTCGCTTGTTTCCTAGAGCAAGACTCTTCGTCAAATAATTAAATAAAAAAAAATACATATATAATAAACAATTAATTTAATTACTAGTGAGATAGCTTCGCGGGTATATACTCTATACGTATGTATAAAAAAGATTTATTCTATGAGATAAAACGTGTTCATTAAACTATGAGATTTTTTTCTTTTGCTGGGTCTTATGTCTTTTCCTTAGAGATTTTAGCAGGCCACCGAAGGGAAGGGAGAAAACTATAAGTCCTTCACCGACCATGCTGCCGAATGTGTGTTCTTAAAAGCTGTGTGCATGTTTGATTTTTGTATTTGAGATTCATAAAAGGCTAACAACTAACACTGGACTGGGGGCACTGGGTGCGCACATCCAAATAATCCAAATCACTCACTTCTTGTCGTTCTCCCGCAGGGTGAAGACCAGGGGGAAGGTCTTCGTTGGCAGGGCAACACATGCTGGGATCGTCTTGATCGCGTCCAGATCGTTCGAGTGGATGTTGTACTTCTGCAGAATGTTGGCCAGCATTATGAAGCCGAAGCCGCGAACCAGGTTCTGTCCGATGCATGTTCGTTTGCCGATGCTGAAGGGCAGGAAGTGCGGAATGTTCTTCTTCAGACGCTTCTGTTGTTTGTCAATGGGGGCGATGACGGTTGCAGGAGCAGCAGCGGCTTCAATTTCCTGTCCCACTGCGGACTTAGCGTCTTTCTCGATGTCCACCCCGGAGTCAGAGGATTCCGAGTTCCTGCGTTTGTTGGCATTCGATTGCGGAGGAACTACTTCCACAAACCTCTCGGGATCGAACTGTTCCGGGTGGTCCCAGTACTTTGAGCTTGTGTTCAGTTCGTAGTTGTTGATGAAGACGACTGTTCCGGCGGTCACACCGTAGCCGGAGACCACCAGATCTTCGGTGGCAACGTGCGGAACGATGGGTGATGATGAGTATCGCAGGGTCTCGTAAATTGTCGCCATTGTGTACGGCATGATTTCCATGTCCATCAGATTCACTCGACGTTTTCCGCCCTCTGTGATGCGATCGACTTCCTCTTGGATTTTCACCCCAATGTGTGGATTTTTAACAATGTAGGCCAGCGACAGCATCACCAAATTGCCCACAGCCGAGTGACCGCCGAGAAAGTCTTCCAACATGAATATGATGGTATCCCGCGACACGTTCTTATCTTCGGCCAGACTCTTCAGCAGAGCGTCGGTGAAGTCACGCTCCGGCTCGTCCATGTCGATGTTGCGCTCGCGATCGTTGATAACCCGCTCCAGGATGAACTTACGAATGCCCGTCGACCAGTTGATGATCTTCTTCATGTGTCCCTGATAGAATGGCGCCAACCAGGGCAGAAAATCAACGGCGTACCCTTGATTGATCTCCCAAAAGATCTCATCGAACGACAGCACAATGTTCTGAAACTCTGTATCTTCGTAGTCAAAGCGCACCGAGCACATGTACTGACTGAACATATTCGCGCAGGTCTGCTGGATGGTCTGCTTGATCTCGAACTCTTGGTTGGGCACGATGCGTTCGTTCAGTTTGTCCATGAATTCTTGCATCTCAATGCAACCGACATCGCTCATTTTGGTGAAGTACGACGACGAGTCACGTGGCGAGCAGTGACGGCGTGCCAGATTGCGGCGCTTCTGTTGCAACTGTGACCAATCGCAGAGTGCCAAAGCTGGAGGAGAAATGAAAAGAAGAAATTGGTTGAGGGTTAGTTTTTGGCAAGAATGGGAGAGTGGATGGTTTTTTGTTGGTTGAGTGCGCAAGCAATCGATTGAAGCAGAGAGTGTGATTATGCCACGATCAGCAACGATTTTTCCGAAGATAAATTGTGGTTAAATTCAGTCCAGTGTGAGATGTGGGGATCGTGACGGTACGGGATTAATTTGTAAATTTTTGATTAAGAGTATATATTTTTCATAAATTCGTTTTAAAGACTTCTTTAACTCAAGCCTTCGAGGATTCAAATTGAGTCAAGGAATCGAATTTTAAAAATATATATTTTTGTGTTGTTTTTTTAAACAAACATATTCTGAGTAAATTCATTTTTAGACTTAAATTTTTTGTTAATATTAAATTATTAAATTTTCCTTGTGTTTAAGGCCGAAAATTCGCTAATTCACGGTGATATACAAAAAATAAGAAAACGATGCGCGATCAGTGCTGAAAGCAAAAATTCGCGTTCCATCCAAGGAACAAGGACACGACGCGAGATCAGTTAGCAATTTCTTAACTTTTTCAAAATTATTTGAGTCGTTTGACTAATTTTTTAACGAATTAAAATTTATTTTCCCCCCAGCCTCCTTTGAGTCTTAATCAAGTACTGGGATGCACGACTCCCTTGAGCATGCATCACAAAATTAAAATTCTTCAAGCTCTTCCAAATACAAAAAAAAAGAAGTCGAATTTTCTCGAAAGTTTCGTACAAAAAAAAATCCAATATTTTCGAAATTTTCAAACCGACACATCTTTTGCAAGTGCACACAACGCATTCCAAAGAACCGAAGTGAGGAAAAAAAATAAGAAACAAGAAAAAAAACTGTTTACTTACAATTATTTCGATCGCCACCAAATAATTTATTGTAACGCAAAAAGTCCGGTCGTCCACCGAAAAATTTTCCATTCTGATTCAGCACTTCACGGATGAGCTCCAAATTGTTGACCACCAAACAGCGGGTTGTGCCCAAAGTCAGTGTGTATGCATCTCCGTACACTTTAGCCAGAGCGGTGAATCCCTCGAAGGGTACCTTGTATTTGCCCAGCAATGCTAGATTGCCCAAGACTGGCCACGGCAATGGTCCTGGTGCTTGCTCGTACTCCTTTATGGTGGTCTCATTTGATTTGTATGCATGTCCTTTGCCATGTGCTGCTGCTGCTGTTATGACTTTTGCCTTTCGTACACATTCGTAAATCACTTTTATGTAAGCACCAAGTAGTAAGAGCACAATGATCAGCGATAGACAATCAAACACTGCTAGTTCCATGTTTGAATTTTATTATTTTTCTTAAGATAAACGCAAAGAAGGAATGTTTAACACTTTTTTTTCTTTTTTTGAAGACAATCTATTGTTGAACAGAGCTGAAGACTCGGTTTGATTCAAAGTTAGAAATCGTTTCTAATTAATTTCATTTAAAAAAACTAGTATTGTTCACTTTCAGAATATGATTGCCGGTCTCAATGCAGAACAGAAGACAAACAGTTGGTAGACTGACACAGGCGAATTGGGCAGACAGACAGACAGACTGAATGTGCACTGTAAGGTTAGCTCTGCCTTTTTCAAGTTACCAAAAATTCTTAACTGAGCACTTTTGATTCTTTGCGATGGCTTTTATAGGTGAGAGAAGGCGCACTTACGAGCGACCGATTACACTACGACAAGCAACAGCGCGACAGCGAGACATCGACGACGACGACGACGACGACGACGACGACGACGACGACGACGACGACGACGACGATGTTGATGACGACAACAAACAGCAAAAGTAATGGCTTGACGCTGATACGGAGTGTCCCAGAACAGAAGCTAAGAGAATCAACAGCCATACACCGCTGCGTCGCGCCGCACCGCCCAACCAGCCAGCAGCGGATAGAATCAAAATCAGAGACAAACACAAGAGACGAACGTATGTGACGGCAAACAGAACAGAAGAAACAGAAGAAGGAGGAAGCCACCATTCGTGAGAGAGTATTGCCGAGGTGATCCCACTGACCAGTTTCGTGTGGTATCTCTCTGGCTTTGGTTTGGTTTGGTTATTAATGTAAGAATCTTCCTTTTTTGTATTTTATTCTCCTGAATATGAGTATTTTGATGGAGTACTCGACTCGCTCCGTCGCTACACATGCTACACACTCTTCGGTGGATAATGTGTGTACGAGCACGAGTACGATTACGAGTACGAGTGCGAGTGCGAGTGTATCTAGATATGTACTCGTCTCGTATCCACATTTACATACATTCGCCGACGAGTGTCGTTTACGTCGTGGTTGTGTTCCTGTTTCGTTTGCTAAATGCCCAGCATCATGATCATACAATGTACGATCTCTGCGCTAGTCAGTCAGGAGGCATTCAGGCATTCAGCCAGTCATACAGTATGCCAGTCAGCCATCCGTTGAGCTTTAAAGATATCACACAAGGTGCATAGATACTTAACTGCTTAGATGCTTAGATACTTATTCTGTTCATTTCTGGGCTGTGATTTTTGTTTTCCTTTCGCACGCACAGACACACCAACATCGACACCGACGCCGACACTCTCTCTCTCATCCTCACGCCTCAGGTCTCAAACCACGGTGTCCATTCTTTAGTGTGTATCCCGTGTCCCGTGTCCCGTGTCCCGTGTCTCTCCCGATAGGGATGGGTGATCTTTTTGATTATGGAACAGCAATATGATTATCATTCTGGGGAGTAGTGGATTCCTTCATAGGTATCTAATGGATGCAGAAAACTATCACGATGTGTCTGTTTAGTTACATACTCGTAGTTTTTTCTCTCTTCTTTTTTTTATTTTTTTTTTTTTTGGGTGGGGGGAACAAACAAGTCTGGAGTGTTTGTTGCATGGATTTTCGTTTTCACTGCACCCCTGTTGAGAAGTGTCTTCTGTTGCTGCTGCTGTTTCGTCGATTTTCCTCACAAGGAATGCCCGTCTTAATTAGGCGCTGGAGTGAAGTGCTGTAGTGTGGAAGTGAGAAAGAGTGAGGAAAGAAAGTGCACTTGTCCAAGTTATGGTTGGATGGATTTGTTCGTTTTTTTTTTCTATTGCCGGTTCTAATCCTCTCGTGTTGTGGTTGGATGTCCGTGGACAGGTATACATACCTTAATCCTACATTCCGTGTGGAGGGTGTGATGGTTTTTTTTATTGGTTACAATAAATACATGATACCCACTTGAAAATATGCTATTTCATCGGATATTTGATTTAATGAATGGAGATTTCGATTATGACGTAACTGTACCGTGGCGATAGTTCTTTGGGTTGGTCTGTGTCTCGTTGGTAGAAGGATGAGGGGAGTATGAAACTCAAGCGATCAGAGACAAAAAAAAAAAACAAATGGTTAGAAATAGAAATCAAGTAAAGAAGGATAGCCGACTTCGAAGCTCATTTTCCCCTTGTCCACCGACGAATTTGAGCGATATTTTGACAATTGTTGACAAATTTTTGAAAGTTATTCAAGATATCATGTGATTAGCAGGATCGGATTGGTTTGAGAAGATTGGTTTTACGCTGTTACTGGACAAGATGTGTAGAAGTCGGCTATCTTCAGAGTATCTACACGATTTCTGCATCAAAACAACAGGAGTAACTAAGAAGGAGCGAGAAACAAATTCAAATAAACAAGAGTTTCATTGAAATAAATGACAAACAAACAAGCATTCCAAGTTCGTTTTCACGTTTTACGAACCTCTTCACGAATAGTCATTTCGAATAGAAGGCCATAATGTTCTGCTGAGTGGCCGACTTCTGCCTATCATTGTCCAATGAATTTCCGATAGAGGTGAGAGCTGAGAAGAAACCATTACTTGTGTCGGTCCTCGGTAGTAAGAGATCTCGTTGCCTCGCATTATGTGACTGAAATTGAAGGTTTTTCTTCGTCGTTTTATTCCTCGACTTCATCCAGGGGAGCCAAACAGGTTAGGACATCGTCGACACTGATGCCATCGTCAAATGGTAATTCGCCGTAGAAGTCCCCACCCTGCCTCAGATATTATATTTGTTGAGGGATCTGATGGCTTCCTGGCTCAGTTATATATAGTGGCAGGGTTGACACAGGACCCTCACGCGAATAGACACCACTTGATTATATTCTCTGGGGGTACGCGTTATTTCCGGAATATCGCGGCACATGTGCGACAGAGTTATCAAAAAGTTAAAAGGCGACCATTTGACTACATTCGACTCTCGATAAAGTGAACATATTTTTTTGCTTGACATGAACACTGACAACAACAATTATTGCTTCAGGGTAACAGTAAACTGCTTGAGCAAGCTGTATTTTACTACTTACTACTACTCATAGCATCTCCTTAGGTTCGATTTCTACTTTTTTTAGGATTCGTATCTTTCATCAAATAACATGATTGAATCTGGTGAATCGAGTTTCGTGGTACATGTGAAAGGAAGTATTAAATTGTTGGGATCGGGATGATCAAGACATTTATTTATTCACCAATGATCAAGGATTATCTTATTTTCTTTCACCAGATATGTAATAAATATTTGTTCACAAGTTAATTGCTAGAAATAAACTTCCAAAAATTAACTGAATGGTTAATAACTTTTCATTTATTAAGGATTATATTAGGTACCATACAGAACAATACAAATACAAAATAAAAAATACAAACAATTTTGAACCATAAACCCCGGCCATTCTTTCGTGGCCCATCTACATCCACTAGGGCCTATATCCTATGATCGCCACAGATGCAAAAAATGTTTCATTAGTATTGTGTACTTTTATAAACATTTTTCATGAATTCATAATTTTACAAAGTATATAATTACATACGCCCCATCCACAAAAAAGGCGATCCTACCTCTTGCAACAACTATAGAATTATATACTTGCTGAACGTCACCTACAAGATTCTATCCAGCGTACTGTGTGAACGTCTAAAGCCGTTTTGCACCGCACTAATCGGAACGTACCAGTGCGGCTTCCGGCCCGGCAAATCGACAATAGACCAAATCTTCACACTAAGGCAAATCCTGGAAGAGACCAGCGAGTTTTCAAACGCACTTCCTCTTTATTTTTAAAGCCGCATACGACAGCCGAATTCGGAATCCCGGGAAACCTGATCCGGTTGTGTCGCACTAAGCTAAAAAAAACATGCGATTCACCGTGCAGTTCGGCTTGGAGGCTTCCGAGCCGTTTGAAACCTGCACCGGATTTCGGCAAGGAGAAGATAGTGCGGCGGGCATTCGAAGGACTAAGGTCATGCTTTACAAAACCCTTATTTTGCCGGTCCTGCTATATGGAGATGAAAGCTGGACCATAAGCAAAACTGCTGAGCTGATTCTTGGTGCCTTCGAAAGAAAAATTCTACGTCGGATATATGGTCCCGTCTGCGAGAAAGGCAAATGTACCAGGATGTGGATGTAGTCCGGAAAGCAAAGATCCGTCGACTGCACTGGCTCGGCCACATCGAGCGCATGGATAACAATGCTCCAGCTAAGAGGGTCTTCGAATCCGAACCTCCTGGTTCGAGAAGGAGAGGAAGACCGAATCTCCGGTATAAAGACCAAGTAATCGCGAATGCAAGACAGCTTGGTCTTGATGACTGGAAGCAGCGTGTCCAGGACCGTCAGGAATGGAAAGCAGCTTTCGCTCAGGCTCGGACCCTGCACGGGTCGTCAGCCTGATAAGTAAGTAAGTATATATTTACATAATTCCCAAATTTGTTCGTTTTATTAATGAGATTGATTGAGATTCACCGAATCGAGTGGTATATTTGAAACCGTTAGTAAGGTGTTCAGTTGTAACCTATGTTTTATGTGTAGCCATTGAAGCCCGTCGGGCATATTTGCTATTGGTGTCATTCTGTAGCACACTAGTATCGTCCTCATTTTTTTGTTTTGAAGTTTTTGAAGTCTATTTATATGCCTGTGGTTGCAGCATACCTACAATGTATGTAGAAGTGAGGTCTTATCATTATGTTGTATATAGTTACCACTGTCATGTTTTTGTTGCTAATTCTCTTGAAAAATCATATTTTTGTGCCTATTTTCGTGTATATAGTCGATGTGTTTGTTCAAATTTAGCTTATTTTATGTGATCCACCTTTTTACTGATTTGTCCGTTTAAATGAATGTTTTTGTCTGAATGCGCTTTTATTTCCATCTACTTCGGATTTTGTTCATTTAATTTAAGTCTGTTAATTTTGAGCCATTTGATTACCCCGTTTATATCGCCTGTTAATTCGTTCATACACTCGTCTCATCTGTGTACAATAGCACATTTGGTAAGTCGTTTATGTACAAAATAAATAGCATTATTATATTGAGCACTGTGGGGCACCCATTTCTATGTTTATGACGTTTGATGTGGTATTTTTGTCCGTTCTCCTCTTGTGGTTAATTGTTTCGAAAGGTCGCTTTGAAAAAAAGTTCTGTGCAAAACTTGCATTGTACATTCCGTTTTATCTGCGTGGCGACTCAAATGAGCTTTTCCTACAGTAGCCTTTTCTCTTGATGGAATTATTAGATCTGACCATTTTTTTTTTTTTTTTTTTTTTTTTTGAATTTGTGAATTAGAGTTAAATAAGTTATAAGCAGCAGGAGTTTGTATAATTTTTACAACTTACCTAAATTGTTCAAGTCTACATTCAACTCATCGAGACTTGCCATAAAATGCAGCATTCCTGGCAAAGAACTTCCTTACAGAGCTGGGAGACGTGTGTTGTGTCGAACAGAAAAACCTAGTGATGTTTCTTCTGAAAGGGCGCCCATTTTACCTACCTTGTCCGTCAGCTATTAGTATGTCCAATATTCCGAAGTACTTTGACTTAAAGGACCTAGTGGTCTGGCCTTTCGGATTTTGATGATGCTGACCTACACTAAATGTGATTTCTTTATCATCCTGGAAATGATCGTGCAAGACTCACACGCCAACACTAGAGGCACGATCTTCCAGTACTTCTCCGTTCATTGGCAGAACACCGTCAATGAGGCGTTTGCTGGCATTGAGGCGGAAGCGGCTAAAATGGGTCTAGCGGTGAATGAGGGCAAAACGAAGTATATGCTGTCATCAAAAAGAACACACAACACCGACATCTTGGACAGAGCGTCACAATGGACAGCTATAACTTCGAGGTAGTCAAGGACTTTGTCTACCTCGGCTCCGCAGTAAATAGTACAAATAACATCAGTACCGATATCAAACGCAGAGTAACTCTTGCCAACCGCTGTTTCCAGCCAGCCATCTCTCGAAGGACCAAGCTGACTTTATACAATACCTTGATCATCCCTGTCCTGCTGTACGGCGCGGAGGCATGGACAATCTCAAAAGCATATGAGGAGGTCCTTGGTCATTTCGAGAGAAAACCTCTGCGTGCGATCTTTGGTCTTGTTTGCGTTGACGGTTTCTGGAGGAGAGGACTCAAAAACGAACTGTACGGGCTGTATAGCGACATGAGTCTAGTCAGGCGTCTTCGGATCCAACGCCTAAGATGGCTAAGCCCGAAGAGTCATCGACTCCGAACCCGTGGGAAAACGCAACAGAGGACGCCCGCGCTTAAGGTGGCGCAGGAGAAGGACCTCAACCAACTTGGCGTGCGACACTGGAGACAGCCAGCCAGAGACCGTACTAGTTGGAGAGGCTTGTTGGTTGAGGCCCAGGTCCACCCCGGACTGTAGCGCCAAATAAGGAAAAAGAAGACGTACACCCGATTGAATTTTTTGCCATTCTTTTACGAATCTTACTTTCGGAATAAAGCATATTGTGGGGCTAAATAAAATACCTAATTTGTCAAAACCGATTGAAGTTTTGGACTTAACTCAATCCTCATTTGCTCTAAAACAAATATGGGATATATATGATATCTATATACCGTGGTCTTAGATATTAATATTCGTGGTATATGTGGGAGCCTAAATGTCGTTTTTTCTCAAAAGTATCCAATTTTGTTTAGCGCCACTTTTGTTTTCAACGTGCGACATGTATATTGATTAGTTTATTCCAAAATTGTGTGATACATTTCATTTGATCTCCGCAAAAGTTTCAATGTAATTTTGTTTTATTGAAGTTACAGTCAAAACCATTTATATCGATATAGGTTAAAACGAAATATCGGTTATAAGGGCTAAATTCTTTGGCCCCGCCTGATGTTTATTATAATAATAATATAATATAATATGGGTGGCGCGACAGTCCCAGGCTGACCTGGGCCCTGCTTCTCAGCAACCACTGCGTGCTACTTATTCTTTCACTAGTGGAATGGATCTACACTTTAATGCCGACTCCGAACGGCGAAATTGAGAAGCTTTTTCTAGACAGGAATACTCTTTGAGCATTGTCAGTGACTCGAAAGAGGTGGAGCCGTGAGTTATCAAAGGTGGCAAATTCGGGTATCGAACGCCACGGCGACCCACATTGATGATGTTTATTATAGTTCTATTGAATAACATTTTGCTTACAACGACATTACTTAAAACGATTCGACTGATTTTTCGCTTACAACTACCGATTTTTCCATGTTTTTGATAGATATAGATATTGGTAACAGCGACAAAAATGGAGGCAGTGCGACTCAAAAAAAAAAAAAAAGATGCAGGACATGCATATGTGAACATCTAATTTCGCTTTATTTTTATGTTCATTATTCGTTTTGAGTTTGTTCAACTTTTAAATTTTTCTGTATGTTTATTTTATTCGGTTGGTAAGTTGTATTAGAAAGAAAATGAGTCAGATACGAACAAATCTTTAAGAAAAGGAAAGAAGCGGTATCATTTTTAGATCGGACGTTGGAGAGCAAAGTAAAGATCTTATTAAAGAGTATTCCTTTTCACACTCCACTATATCCTTAATATTAAATTAGAAGCAAATATCGAAAATACAATTCGAGAAAGCAAAATTTATTGTACAAATTTTTAAACATATCATTGCAAAGTGAGGTTGAAAAGGCTCTCATAATATGGTGTAAGACATAGAGAAGTTCCAGTATACCCATCAGATATCCAAATTCGTCAGTCATTTGAATGTCGTTGTAAGCGGGTTCGACTGTAACTTTACTTACTTCCTAGACAAAAATCATAAAAACTAGCTACAACTAGCTTATATAACTATCTTAGTAAAAACCTGTTGAACTTAATCCTAACTTATTGAACGTAAACGGTTACTCTAAGTTATTCTATTTAATATATTCAATGTGCCTTTCGGCGTAAACGAATTTTTTTTAAGTCCTTAGACTTTATAGAGTATTCCATCGTATCCCATGATCTACTAATAACAAAGCGTTATGTATGTAAGCATGTCACACCTATACCGAATTTGAACAAAAAAAAACCTTAAAGGACATTGGCTCACGCTGTTTGCACGATCTGTATTAAAATCTGATTGGGGCTTTTATTTTTAATAGGCAATACCACTTTTTGTTTCTTTATTTTGTTTTGTATGAATAAACATTTTATATTCTGTTTTTCGAAGTATTCTACTTGTAACGAATACAATGAACATTATAACTCATAAAATAAATTGTATTTAATAAAATTGATTACATAAATTAGTATGACATTCTTCCTGTCATACGCCAGGCTTTTCTACTAGTATCTAATAAATTTCGATTTATCACTAAAAATACTCTCTTCTCCATTTCTCTTTATTCCATGATATCTTTTTTTTTAGATTTCGTGGAAAACGAAGAGATACCGTTGTAGGACTTATTGCTAGTTGAAACTCTTGGATCATTATCGGGCAGATATGATATTTTCTTATTTTTCTAACCAACATATCATGCAAAAGCTTGTTTTATGCGGCCATGCATAAAATATTATATATGTCAATGACCATTTTTTTTTCTCTTTTTGGTTCACGCCTTAAATACACAGTCTAGGGATCAGATAATACCAACATTTGATGAATAACTTCTCCGGTGCCGAACGAGAAATTGTCTACTACTATTAAGTGAATAGTACCTATAATCTTTATTTCGACTTTTCTGAACCTTGTCTAACAATGATCCGCCTGGAACAGAACTTTATGCACTGTTACTGGCATTTATTACCAGGGATATACATTTTTAGGCTTTGTATCTGTTTCCTGGACATTGGAACATTTGGTTTCAAAGTACATAATTTTTTTTCCTTATTATTTTTTATTATATTATTTATTCGGAAATATGCCACATCAAATTTGCTTTAAAAATACGTAAATTTTTTTTTAAATTTCAAAGTCCCAACTTTGCGCTAACGGTACAGCCAAACGAGTCAACAAAATGTTGGCTTTACAGGTTCTCACATTTGTTGAAAAACATACACCATTCGACAGAGAAAAAAATGTCACTTCGGGTATTTATTTATAAATGCACCGCGAACGACAACAGCCATTTTTTTTGTTTTGCGGTATCGGCATATAATTCGTCAAACTGACGTTTTATTAAAAAATAATAAAAAAAATATAAACTGCCAGAACTGAAATCATCTACAATGTGTGAATCTTCACATACCGGAGTCTTACTGCATGTAACTGATTGGTCAGTAAAAGAGCTTCAAACATGTGGTAAATGCTAAATTCAAGTTGCTGAATTCAAATAGAAAGCAAATCCGTTGCAAGGCTTATATTTCTTTTAGACTGAGAGTAGCCTCAATTGCAAATGTTTGTCACCTTCCAATCAGAGGTTTCCTGATACAATGCAACATGTTTTGCTTAATTTCTACCATGCGTTCGACTTCTGTAAGACCTTCGTTTAGTGTTAAATAAAAAAAATTTGTATTTTAAAGAAATTGCATGGTTTTACTTGTAGCTGCAATTATTTTGCCAGATACTGTGCCTATACACATCAGTTCAAAGGTTTGATTTATTAATTAGATCGTCGATGGATTCGGACATGAGATCGATATCAATTCACCCATAAAGATGCTCATCCCCTTTTTCAGACGAAGACGAGCATGTCTGCCACCTAGGCGTCTCCTCAGCTCTTTCTCAACTTTATGATACCGTCTGGTAGCGTGAATATGAAACACTACATCGTATCGATGCACACTATTTGGAAAAAAAGCCATATTTCCTATTCGAATTCGCCTTTCTGGGTGGCTACAAGAGTCTAGCACGTCTCAGTGATTTGACATTTTCAACAATGTCCCAATACCCTATTGAAAGAGTTCTTTCACAATATTCTTGGAAATTCAAGTCATGATCTAAAAATAATAACATGTGCCATGGATCTACCCATAAAACAAAACAAAAATTTCTAATCTTCATAATTTTATTTCTATTTGCGTTTTTTTCTTCGTTTTTTTTTTTGCAAACAAGTTAAATCTTTTTATGTGCCTTTTTGTACAATTTGGAAGAAATGTATTAAATATGCTAAATATAATCTGGAAAGGCCCACACGTCTCTTCCACATCAAGTTCGATTACAACGCCAGAGCCTAAACTTGTCACTGAGTTGGCAGGGTTCTGATTTTATGGTGCCTCGGTAAGTGGTCGATAAGAAGAAGTAGCGTATGGCTGAGGAGGATTTTGCTGTAATTCCAGGCATAGAACCTTCAATAAATAACTTTATGCAAATCATCCGGTTAGGGACGGCATCAAAATCCCAATGAAGCAACACCCAAAGAAACTGTAATAAAGGGTACCTGCTAGAGAGGCGAATTCATCCGAATACTGGTCCGTGAGAGGATAACAATTTGTAGAACATAAAATTAATTATATGGACTTTTGCATACTTCAATTGTCGTTCAAAATGTTATGTAATTGCAACAAAAATAAATCTTATAACCAAGACTTGATCAAACTCAACATAAATTGAAGGTACCTTCAAGCATTTTCGGCAACAAAGTGGAGACAATGAATACACGCAATTCAAGTCCGCCGAACCGCAACTTGGCACAGAGAAGAGTATAGTGGACCGTTTCATTAACAAATTCGATGACATGTTCCAGAAAAACAGAACCGGATTGTGAAATTAATGCGGATAGAAATTCCTGTGTCGGGAGTTCACCTACTATTTTATTATTCATCCAAAGAAGCTAAGAAAATATAGAACAAAAAAGTGTCACTTGATAATGTGCCGGGGAGGGGTTCCGTTCCATTATTGACGGGATGCAAAGAAATTAACAATCTATGAACCACGTCACGTTGCTTGCTTGATCACAACTCCAGGGGCCTTACGTACTTGTATAATAAAACTCCAAGGTCATCGAAGAGATATGAAATAGCTGAAGGCATCATCTAAGTTTCGCTATCCCATTCGAATTTCGAATGACTTCCAAGACCTTGAGTACTGGGTTTGATTGATAAAACTAGTAGAAGACGCAAATAATCTCTGTCACAAATTACAAGAAAGTCTTGATATTAATTTAGAGACAAGAAACCTTTTTTTCAATGTATTTGCATTATGTGTTAAGATAATATCGTAAGAGTATCTCCAAGAACATAGAATCAGTGACCTGCATAATCTAAACAGAACTGAAAATAAAAGGGGACTGTAATGTAGTTCGTTTCTTAACGAGCACGAGAAATTAACAGACGTCAGTATAAAGGGTATAAGTACCTACATAGGTTTTAAACTAAACCGAACATTGGATATCAACCTACACCTTACTGAAAAATCGTACTCAGCTCAATATATCATGGAGAAGCATCTTCCTATATAGTCTTTCGTCGACATATACAATAGTTGATGCTGTGGTTAAATTGACTCTATGCTATTCTGCTCAATTTTGGGGTATTGATAAATACAAATCCACACACTACGCGTTTTTGAATACTCAAATTATTCACATTATCTTAGATTTTTATCGAGATGTGAACTTGCCGATAACCCACTCATAAAAGAACTTAATCTAGCAACGGAGGTGGCACCTCCATAGCACAGCATCATTATATGACTAGCCATGTTCATAGTAGCTTTATATTTATTCTTGTTTGACTGTTATTTTATTTATTTTTTTTTTATTTATTTATTTATTTATGTACTTAGTTATTTGTTTATTTATTCATCTATTTATTTACTTTTTTATTTATCTGTTTTTATATTTATTTATTTATTTATTTATTTATTTATTTTCTTATTTGCTTATTTATTTATTAATTTTTTACTTACTTATTACTAATTGTAATATATATATACAATACAATTTGCATGAAGATTTTTTTTCTTCATTTTTTTCCTTCAAAAATATTCACGAGCTACTAAAAATTGTAAACCTTAATAATAATATTCCAGAAGCAAGATAAATATATATCAAATCTCTGCACACACACTTTATAATGTATGAAATTTATACTGGAAATAAATCTATCTATCTATCTATCTAAATTATTTACATGAGTAGTTTTTGAATAGTTCGCATTCAAACTAAAATTTTTGATGAAAAATGAAAAATAATAGTTTAGGCCGATATTTTTCAAGAATTGTGGAATGTTGTGCTATATTGGCTCAATTCTGAATCGAACACAAAAAACCGAATGGTTTTATGTCTTCTAGTTTTTGAGAAAATGGTTATCCTTTACCCTACCTTTGAATTAAGTGAATGGGTAATAGATAAAACGTGTGGCAGACGCAAAATGTCTATCATTTCACATCATCTGCAAATAATTTAACCTCCACACTATAATACTGAAATTCAGCTTGTTGAAATAGCTGCCCATTTATCAGAAGACTGGAAACGAGTCAAAATCAACAGGTTCCATAATAATAATAATATAATAATAATATGGGTGACGCGACAATCCGAGGTGGACCTGGGCCTAGCTTCTCAGCAACCACTGCGTGTTGTGCGTGCTATTTATTCTTTCACGAGTGGAAGGGACATACAGTTTAATGCCGACTCCGAACGGCGAATTTGAGAAGCTTTTTCTAGATTCTAGACTCTTTGAGCATTGTCAGTGACTCGAAAGAGGTGGAACCGTGAATTATTAAAGGTGGTAAATTTGGGTATCGAACCTACGTAGGAGTCGACGCACTTACCCACTACGCCACGGCGACCCACAACAGTCAACAGGTTCTAGCCCGATGGAAATTTAAAATTTCAGTCAAACCCGTTATAAGGAAACATTTTATTGATGAAAACCACAAAAACAGAAATGATGTATCCAGTTTTGCACGCCACTGTAGATAATGTGGCTTACGCTTCACGCCATTTCGTGGGATCTTATCACCGGATTAGGTTTCTCCCCCACCACCAGTGCCTCCACTTGCTCGTCTACCGAGCTTATTTTTGAATCCAACCATCGATTATTTCTCACTTATGCTTAGGTAGGTTTCAAAGAAAATAAAAAAAAAAAAATATAGGTCCACTATGATCGGGATTTCGAGAATGGCCTGCATAAAATATTGGGTGTTCATTTTATTGGATGGTTCACTAAATTGATGTTCACTATATCAAGCGTTCACTGTAGTACACAACGAAAACAATGAACATATAATTTTGTTCTTTGCCGACTTTTTTTGCTGATTGATTGGCAAAATGTGTCAAACATTTTATTCAAAAAAAAGAAGGTATTTATAGGTTATCCATAAGTCTAAGTCTTTCGCGGACTGTAGCACAATTCATATCGTTGGGAGCACACCCATATCTCGGAAAAAAATCGATTTTTCATAAATAAGGCTATCAGTGCAAAAGTGGCGTAACCCATAAAAATTCAAATTATGCTGATCGCCCCAAGTGAACTCTGAGGGCCTAAAAAATTGTTATTATGGCAAATTTCGATTTTTTTTTATTTACGGCACTTTTGCACTGATGTGCCTCGAATGTACAATTTAGCAAGCTTGTGTCCTTAATCGGCATAGGACGTTGCTGTGTTTCTCCGGTATTTGGTATAAGAAATCCAAATACCAAAAACTGAAATTAAATTTTCGCTATACATACATTATCGATTATCGCAACTAATACAAAACTGGGATAGTTGGAATGACCGATTAAAAAGGAAATCAAAAAACAAAATCGTTGTTTTAATCTGATACAATATATTTTTAAGATTTTTATTTAAACACCCCTACACAGGAACGAGTATGCGCATTTTGACTTATGGCTGAAACATAATAGAGCGTTGCGCCAGCCGACTTAAGGCTCCGGCACATAGAATACTTTACATGCGTGAGCGTCAGCATTACTTTGACAGATACATAAAATACATGTGTTCTTATGAGAGGTGACACATAGACCAACGGTGACGCTCACGCGACGGATATAGTTACTAAACTTTTAACTTTTCTCTCGCCTTTAGCGTTGAAAATCCTCACGTTGTGACATTTCAAGAGAATTCGAATCTTATGTTAAAGTTTGGGAGTTGGTTTTCGTGGAAGCAACGTTCCAAATAGATAAAAATATAAATGAATGTTTATAATTGAGTATTTATATTAAAATATATATTTTAACTGTGCATAAATAAGCTAAACAACTTGAATTTCCAATTCAAACTTGAAACTGTCACATGAAATCAGGTGTGCGTTGAAGTATTCATTATGTCATCCCATTGCGTCAGATACTTCAGCGTATATGTATGCTTTGACGCTACGCAAGTAAAGTATTCTATATGCCGGAGCCTTTAATGTTACAGAGCACATGTGATGACGCGCTACGTTAATCAGCTGTCAAATATCAGATGAAAAATATTGCGAAAATTGTTTTCATTTCTGAAATGCCACATCAAAAAATATTCAAACGACAAATTAGTGCTAAGAAAACTAAACAAATTTGGCGTACTTATGCTCCCAAGCATGTCGCAACAACTTATCTACCAAGAATATATATGGTGGTGAGATTTCAAATTTTTTTTGTCTTCAAACTTATTTTTAGTCAGCTGTTTTCAATTATCAAATGATAGTTGACACAAAATACTCTCAATTTGGAATAAAATCCCACTCACAGAGCACCCCTCTGTCAAACATCCTCCGAAATGTTCGATAATGACGTGGAACGGACTTACGTTTCACCTTTTTATTACGATCCTCTCATCTCTCTAATTTTTTTTCAACATCGATGCTTATCAATCGTATGTGAAGTATCGATGTTATATTCGATGCATCGAATGAAAGCACACACTATACACAGTCGAGTTTTCACTTTAATATTTTCGGAAACATATTTCTGTGCAACACGAATGAGACGAAGAGAACGATCTCGTTCGCACGTCTCATAGACACAAAAAGTAACAGACTTAACGGCAACGTTGTCGATGTGACACGGTCGTGCAATTATGGCAATTTCATTGAAATGGCACTGTGAACGCTTATAAAACAATAGCTCACATTTACCACCTGATACGTCTGAATAGCGCAGTTGGTTAAGTGCCTGCCCTTGGTTAGAGGGATTCCCGGTTCGAATCCCAGTGAAAGCAACTTTAATACGCTTTTATCTGGTTTCAAATCTGATCCTGTCACCATTTGCCGTGGGGATCAAAGTAACGACACTATCAATGGAAAGGTCAGTCAGTGGTGGTAGTCTGACTGTGGGTATCACAATGGAACAACATGGTCTAAGTTGGCTAGAAAAATTCACTAATAGTCCCCCTACCTACCTACCTTCCGAAAGAGTTGAAATCAAGTTTTAAATTTATGTTCTTTCTTTTCTTAACTTTTTTCTCTCGAGCTTGAGTCCGTGGTTAAAATATGTCTCTACTACATGGCTGAGGCTTAAATAAGCCCGTAGAAGGAAGCATTTTCAATGAGTAAAGTTCCAGTCCAGTCTTCGAATGGATTATGGCTCATTGAGTGTTGACATATTTTCTTAAGAAAGCATCTCGCGTACTACTCTAGTGAGAAGCTTCCTCAGATGCTGCATTCTGGTACCATGTTAGGTCAAACCCTTTGAAACTAAAAGCCTGACAAATTGGTGTCCCCAATGTGGAAGCATCGTAGAGGTTGTTCAGTAAACCTAAATCTCGGTGACGGTTTGATATTAATGCTAACGCGTCATCTAGTCATCTAGTCTGAGACGAATATACTATCATGGTCGTGTGTGACTCTGATATATGACATAAATAGCTTAGGTGGGTATTGCGACGTCAGGAGCAGCAAGACGTTCCGGCTTCGCACTTAACCGAGTTAGAAGGATTGTTAAATAATTCATAAACCTAACAAGTACCAAATTGGTTGTGGACGAGTGGTTCCTGTACAAGTTAATCACTGGGCCTCTAAGAACTCAAGTCGCCTCTGGTCCTTAACGTTAATTTGACCTTTTGATGTAAGTCGTATCTTATAAATTTCCTCGACATATGCGTTCAGTTGTATAGACTTGCGGGATTTTGTGCAACTAGTGTTCTGAGTTAGTTCTGACTGGGTCACCGTGGCGTAGTGGGTAAGTGCGTCGACTCCTACGCAGAGGATGCCAGGTTCCATACCCGAATTTACTACCTACCATAATTCACGGCTCTCAACTTCGGCACAAAACTGTAGGTCCCTTGCACTCACGAAAGAACAATAGCACGCACAACACGAGTGGTTGCTGAGAAGCTAGGCCCAGGTCCGCCTCGGACTGTAGCGCCACCCATATTATTACATTATTATTATTATATTATTAGTGTTCTGAGTTAAGAACGATCGTCTCGACAATGGTTGTGAAAAATCGTGCATCGCCTTGTGTAAATCATTTTCTGACATTTTGTCGTAATAATATTATAATATGGGTTGCGCTACAGTCCTCACTTTGTCAAGTTGATTAAAATACACGAAAACACATATTTTGTCATATATCTGGTTATGGGAACATGGACCTTAAGATTACACTTTTTGGTAGCAGTTGAAAAATATTTTTCCGGTACCTCTGCTTATCGGTTATGCAGCTATGGACATATAAATGGCACATGTTTTTATTTGTTTTTTCTTATTCAATATTATCGAAATATTTATCGAAAATATTGTTATTAAAAGGCAGGTGTTTGGTTTTTTCCAAAGGTTTATAATACATCTTCAATAATAAAGCATACTTAAATTTTAATTCATTAATAAAACCACAAAATTATTAAAATTTAGAAAAAAAAATTAACAATTTATAATAAACAATTAAATGAGCTGGACATATAAATGGCACAACTTGGAAAAATGGAGAAAAAATCGTCAAAAATATTTAAATAATTAATATTTTGTGCTGTAGCCTTTGTGTTTGATGACAGCTCCACACCTGCGACCCATACTCTCCACGAGATTTTAGCATCTTGCTTGGATATGGCATACCAAGCTTTCTGTGTGGCAGACCAATGATGGTCCATATTTCTATAATTTTCCTTAGCCACTTGAACTTTGACTTCATTCCACAAGTTCTCTATAGGATTTAAGTCAGGGCTCTGCGCTGGCCATTCCAAAACATCGATCTTCTCTTCATGAAACCAAGTTTTTACCACCTTAGAGGAGTGCTTGACGTCATTGTCCTGCATAAATGTCCACCACATTGAGCAAATTTTTATTGACACCAGACTGAGTGTTACCTTTAATGAAAACACTTGACTCATGGGTCTTACCTCGATGTGTTCCCTTAGCTTTTATTCACACAACCCATTATAATATTAAACCACTTGGCAATGGGATATATCATCTTCATTTTCTTCGTGTGTCGATACATGCAGCACCTAAAGCAGCCAATGGTTCGGTTCGTGCTTATGCTCTATCGTGACCTACACTCTCACGCTGACGGAGTCTCATGAACTACCACTTTTGAACATCATACGTATATTATTGCCTATAAAAATAAAAGGCCTCATTGTGTTTGCTGAACTGGCGTTTCTGTCAGCTGGCCACATTATGTTTTCACATAATGTATACCGGGATACTCTGCGTAGTTTGAAGTTCTACTTTCAAAGTGAGAGGTGAACTCGTTCAGTTAAACTTTTTTTTACTTTCTGACATATCCAACACGAAGAAAAGAGAATACATCTTTCATTTCTTGGGGTTTGTCCGATTTTAAATGAATTTTCACTAGCAATGTTCGGAAAACATGTGTTAGACGAAGATGAAACAATTGCCATCTTAAATATGGAAAAAGTATAGGAGGTCTTATTAGATTACTCAGTAGAAGCACTGTGTCTTAGGAAGCGTATCATAGAAGGAGATTTATAATGAAAAACTTATTTGATTTATTTTATAGTAAAGATTAATAACTTATTAATCTTTGAAAAAATATAAAGTATTTAATGAAAATAAAACTAGAAATAAACTAAACTAAACACTCCCCGTGATGTCTGCTTTCCAACAGCGAGTGTTGTTTTCTTATCGTTCTGCACAGGTAGGATTATTGTGCGCCCTAGTGCTGTGACTCACTTAGAGCATGCACTCAAATCCCATGCAGTGGTTGCCTCACCACTAAAAAATTCCACTAACACCTTGCCAAATCTAAAGAGGCTCCTTTGCCACCTGTTCTCGAAAAACCTTTCCCAAAACTGATAAATGTAAAAATTTGTATTCCCACCGGCAGCTCAGTGCACAGCAGCAAGCCGACTTAAAGACCACTCATTCTCTCAAAAAGCCTCCCTCATTGGACAATCCACAGCGCTTAAATTTAAGCAGATCACATCTATGGAATTTAATGTGTAACAACCTTGACGCTCTCGAAATTGGCCGTCGCTCAGACTGACGAGCCCCTTTGGACTCGCAATCCGAGTGGTATGTAATTTCAATTACGTACACGGCAAGGCAATCTCATTCACGAACATTTTTTTTCCGGTTTTATATCAATGTGACTCGCATGGAATCCGACGCCGCCAAGGCCGTGTTTCATTCCTCCAACCGTGTGGTAGGCTTTAGATTTGCGCTTATGCACTTTTCAGCATTTCACTGCACTGTGGAATGACACAAAAAATATGTGTATTCATGCGTCCACCGAAAAACTTGGAAACTGATCCGTTCTTGCGTTACACTTCCCCCTCAACTGGCTGGCGAGGCAACCGTGCCCGACGTCTATATCGTCCGCACGCGCTTTACATTTTTTTTCCTCGCTCGCAGTCCCATTCAAAGTAGGCTTGGCTCCGCCGGGCAATTAGCATCTTGCTCCGAAATCAGCCCTCAATCGCAAAATATTCTCAAGTTCGTCTATGAGAACATTAAGTCGTCAGACTCGCAACAAGCTATTGCCTATTCAAAGCTCGAACCCATAATTCTCTGTTATGATTTCAAGAGCCATACTTAGGCTGGAGCTTGTGAATGGCGTGCCTACGTACACCCGACAAGCTTCCATTACTGAATCCTCTTAGTCCATTAACATGCTATCCCAACCAACCCCCCCTTTCGAGCACGTCTGGAGAAATGGCTGTGCCAATGCTCATCATGCCGCACCGAGAGCTATTCTTAGCCAAATTTAAAAACCAAATTGGCAACCTTTACCGTCCATGTCAGTATTCAGCTGGCGTTGAATCCAAGACACAAATTATGTCTCACACGCATCTCGAGAGCAGCCAAGGCAGACACGATCCTAACTTATTATTCCGCTCCACCTACGATCGGAGCCATCGAAAGGAAACTTTGCCACTTGTGTGCTGTGATTCCAGCAAGCGCTTCTAGGCCACTAGACGACAAAGGCGCAGAGAGCCACAGACGCTGTGCGAGAAGAAATGACGACAACCAGGATGATGATTCCGGTTTGCCATCTCAATGGTTACATAACATAAATTCCCCTCTCTCTCTCTCTCTCTGCTTCGCCGAGGCGATGTGTCTGGGGTTGATAATTGAATTCAGTGCTTTTCTATTTTCATTCAACATTTTCCTTCACCCGACCACACGAATTTGGGGCTCGAAATCGAATTGGAAGCGGCGGCGATGGAAATTGACGTCGCATCAGTGGTTCCCGATTCGGACGCTGCCAAGCTGCCCAAATGACGTGTAGACGCGGTCTGGCTTAAATTAAACTAAAACGCTCACGCTCACGCCATCTGCTGCTGCCGGGGAGGGTTGCGTCGATTGTTGCGTTGCGTGCGGTAGGAAGCGTAGCAGCCGACGCGTCGGCCAGACACTGACCACTAATTTGCTGAATTAATTAGTGGAACGACGAGATTTTCCTAGCAAGGCTTTTGGTACCCTTGACACGTTTATTAAATAGGTTTCTAGAGGCACTTCTGTCGAGTCTGGAATATTCGGTTACCACGGGACGAGGTTAGATTAGGTTGGTAACACAATTTTTTTTTCTTATTTTTTTTAAATACACTTTATGTAAGCACTCTCTCGCTCCGGCTCCATCGGCGGTTGGTAATTATGTATTCTGGTTATGATTTGGGAAGTGTACTTGTCTGTAGAGGCTGTCTGTTTTATTGCTTGTGACCGGTGACGATTTTGACGGCAATTAGTTGGACCGGCCGGCCGGCGTGACTGAGAATTTTTGTTTAGCGAGTAAGTTACTTTGATTTAGGAGAGGAATGAGTAATTTGCCTTGTTTAACTTGCGCTGAGGAAATAGAAACCGAATGAAGTTTCATAATTTGCGCGCGCAAATGCTGTGTTGTTGAGAAGAAAAGACGTTACGTTGTGGATTGTAGTGGGTGGGAGAGAACATTCCTAACAATCCTAACGAATCTCTAAACTCAACTGTGCAACCGTAAGCAAGCTTGAGGGTGAACTGATGAGCATTCCTGGTGAGACGAGTATTGCGAGTGATTTGATGGAGGGCAGGTGTTGCCAAACTGTTGCAAAATGTGTATTTCTGTGCACTCATTGATATTGGCACCACTGGCGAAGTGCGAAAGAGACACTTGCATGTACAATTTTTTAAATCATATCCTTTTCTGTAAAAAATAGACGCCTAGTAAAAAGACAATTTTTTGTAGCGTTTCTCGCTTTTAATACATTTTTAAAACAAAGCACAGAATGGTTAAAAAATTATAAACAGTGTCTTTGATCATAAAACATTTAACAGCAGGAATACGGTTCTCTAGCTAACTTAAGCATCTTGAGTTGAAATAGCGATAAAGCATGAACAAGGAAGACACAATCCGTCAAATAAATCTGTAACTTTTGAACACGTAGACCGTGGCTGATGTCGGTCAAAGATTACCGAAGAAATCTTTAGTTAAAAAAACCAACTTTCTTTTGTTTGTGTGTGTCCCTAAATTGGGGCTTAAGACTGTACTCACTTTTAGTATATCTAAAGAAATCAAATTTTAAAAGAATTGTTAAAATACTTTTTTTAAGTAACAAGAAATAAGCAATTTAATATAATAAGGCTTGCGCTTCTGCCAGCGAATCTTTTAATCAGGGATCAGATGATAGCAATATTTGATGAAAAACATCTTCGTTTGTTGCCGAAAGAGCGCCTTGTCGTTATATCGATTTTAAGTAATCATAGAGGAATGCATATTCAAATACAATAGGGTAATCTCTTCGACTCCGAACCAGTGGGACAACGCAATAGTCCTCTATTGCCCACGGAACCGATGGCGCACTCAGGTGGGGAAGGACCTCAATCGACTTGGTGTGCGCAGTTGGAGACAGCTGGCTAAAGATCGTGCCGGCTGGAGAGGCTTACTGGTTGAGGCCCAGGTCCACCCCGGACTGTAGCGCCACCAGAAGAAGAAGAAACTACCCAGTAATGGGCACTCCCTCCGATGATCGGTATACCTTCACAATTTGTTTTTTCCTTTTTTATTTCCTTTTAATTTAATTTCAAGGACCTATACTAGACAAAGATGACATAAAAATCTGTCCTAATATCTAACATTTCATGTCTTTAATTCTATTTTACGGTCAGGCCTTCGCGGGTACTCTAAGATAATTTAATCAAACTAACTATTTGCCTTTCGCCGTCTAAACTATTAAGTTTCTTTTTTTTTCTAGTCCTTTGGACAGACTTTATTATTTAAGGCTTACTGGCCAAGAAAACTAAGAAAAAATTTTGGCGCTCTATACATTCTTATTATTAACTAACCTAAATCTAAACCTTAAACTAAACCTAATTAATCTAACTTAATCGATGTCCCTTAATCTGTGTAACACTACGGACGTGTCCACAAGGGCTTGTTTGTTATGTAAATGCGTAACATATATAATCCACATGCCCTTGTGCACTTTTTTATATAGCTCAAATAATGCATATATGCCTTCCACTTAGCGTTAAATAGTTTAAGATTTATTTTTAAGGAAGGTTTAATTTTGATTTTTAGGTTTAGGTTAAAAACAAACAAAAAAATGATCATAGTTTTTCCTGATTTTCAAGTGCCCATAAATGCGTACTAGCAATACTGTAAGCAGATAGGATAAGTCGAAAGACATAGTTAATATTTTAAGTTTAGCTTAGAGTGCCTGCAAAGGGCCAGTAACTTAGATTCAATAAGTTAGTTAAGTTAGGTTTAGTCAGTTTTGTCTAGCACGTAAGAGTTTAAAGAAAAAAGAATGAATAAGAATTATGAAATAGAAAAAACTTTTTTTTTCATATTTTTATATATATATATACTTTTTTTTCCTAATCTACCTTATAACTAATTAAGTGGGCCGTTATACCAACTAAGCAAGGCATGGGCCTGTGCATCCAGGGCAAAGTTGTTGACTGCTCTCAACTGAGCGAGATGCCAGCAATGATTCTGTTCACAGGTCAAGTTGACATACAGCCTTCTCGCGGCGCCCTCTGGATAGCCTTTACAGCAACCGCTTAGAGGTGAACCAATGTATGCAGCGGCCCCCTTGTCCAGGGGTTTAAACCAGGAACCCGATCCTCCAGGTTCGGGGGTTGCGCGTGGGACTAACTTCCCCACCGTATAAAAAACCAACAGTTCAGAAACAACGAGAAGCCTCGGATGCGGATAACCCTACTGCTGACGACCATGGACAACGAAATAAGGACAACGATTTTCGGTTCTGCACGTGGAATGTGAGGTCCCTGAACAGCTGATGAACTTGCGGAAGCTCTCGAAGCTTAAAATGCATATATCACCGCCATTCAGGAGGAGCAGTGGTATGGGCCAAAAAAGGGATGAAAAACTGCGATTTATACTTCGGGGATTGCTACAAAGAGCGAAGGCAGCGCTTGTTCGGATGCGGGTTTGTTGTTCGAGGCAGACTTAGGCAAAAAGTCTTAAGCTTTAAATACATAAGCGAGCGCCTCATAACACTCCGCATCACGGCTACAGTCGGGAACAGCAAAGATGACTTTTACGATCTCCTAGAAAGAACATACGATCAATGCCCCAGCTACGACACCAGGACGTAGATTTCAACGCAAGGCTGGGCAAGGAAGACATCTTTGCTAGAGTCATCGGGTAGCATAGCCTGCACGACAACACGTCCTAGAACGGACTCAGGCTGTTGGAGATTTCAACGCAAAGCTGGGCAAGGAAGACATCTTTGCTAGAGTCATCGGGTAGCATAGCATAGGACTCAGGCTGGTAACGGGGAGAAACCTCTTAGTAGCCAGTACGCGGTTCCCTCACCTCAACATCCACAAAGGGACCTAGCGGTCTCCTGATCAATCAACCGTCAACCAGATTGATCACATTGCGATCGACGTCAGACACTCGTTCAGTATTCTCGATGTCCGAACATTCCAAGGAGCCAACATCGACTCGGATCACTTCCTTGTTGTAGCCAAGGTAAGAACACGGATATCGATAGGACAACGGAGTAGAGCAAGACCAAAACAGTTTGACGTCGGAAAGCTACAATCGCAATTGACCGCTAGCAACTTTGCCGATCGAGTCTCCCTAAGGCTCTCAGATACTCCAACCCTGCCAGGCGAAACAATCGACCAACAATGGAACCGTTGTCAAAACGCCATCAGAGAAGCTGCATCTGCTGTGCTGGGTTTTAAGACGCCACCCCAAAAAAAAACCCCTGGTTTGACAACGAGTGCAGGCAGGCACATTCAGCTAAGCAAGCAGCATACAAGGCGATTTATGATATCATATAGGCAGGGGCCAGCGAAGCCGGAGACTGGTGGTGTGACCACCAAAAGAAGTGCCGCTCCTTATCACTCTCTCTCTCTCCTTATCACTATCACCCTCTCCTCGAATAGGGATCGCTGTACTGAACCGACATCCAATTCGTAGATTAGTCGCCTGTCAACTGTTCGGCGCACCGCGTGTCACAGGACATCCTTCCGTGTCCTGGATCAGAGCGATCGAATCAAAATAGAGGAACGCTACAAGTGGACAAAGCCGTTGTGGCGCACCCTCTCATGGTACATATAATTGGGATAGTAAGCCCCGAAGATCAGACTGTTGGTAGAAGTCATACTCCTTGCAATGTGACTTCTTATTAATTTAATGATAAAATTGTCTATCCTTATCACGTTTGCCCTGTTGTACAGGACCTCGTTAGGATAGCACTTATTTTACTCTGACTCGGGGGTTCGATACAACGGGAGACAAGTCCTATGACACCGTCTCTCGAACACCCTCATCTTTTCCATTTGGGAAGGACTGACGTTGAACCACAGGGGACAACCATACACCATCACCGGCCTTATGAGGGCCATATAGCAGATTACCTTCACTCTGGTACCAAGTTGCTGTAAAACAGCTTACTTGCCACAGCAAAGGCTTTTCAAGAATTGGTCAAAGCCTTCTCTATATGTTTGTCAAAATACAGAAAATGATCCAACCAAATGCCAAGATATCTAACTACAGTTTTCATGGCAAACGGCTGACCCTGTGGGTCAACTATGCCGAATTTCTTCCAGTTTAACCGCGCATCCCTTGAAGCCATGACCAGCCGGGTACGGAAAAGGACAGTTTCACACTTCTGGAAGTTGATAAGCAGCTTCCAGTCACCGCAATATGTCAAAGTCACGTTGCAACAGTGTATTAATGACTTCCTTCACAATTTGTTTTATAAATGGCTTTACGACAAATAATTTTTTTTTTGAAAATTTTATATTGATCTGGAATGTCTGTTTAACGTATTTATCATGTTCTTTGTTACGGCCGAAGTTTCTTACAGAACTACTCTCAGTTAGGTGTAGCACGCAAAAACCCGAGAACAAGACAATTTTGAAAAGAGAGTGAGATAGGTATTATTTTAGAAATTTCACTAGTAGTTTTGTTTTTATTAATTTTCAGCACATTAGCCTAGTGTGGTACGTCGATTTGTTGGACTGGAAGCCGATCAGTGAGTTTCAAAACGGCTTAAACGTTGACGTTTAACTGTTTTTTCTCGCTAATTTTTTGAGACACTACCTATCACTAGTGACCATCTCCTCCATTGATTTTCAACCACATTTTTTCGATAAGCAAATCATCTTCGGTGACTTTTCAACTGAAACACATTCTCCAGATCTTATTTTAGCAAAGTAATACACATAGACGATACACTGGATTGCAACAAACCACAAAAAACTCTCAATCTAGCAAAGATCAGCAACTGCTCAGCAGATGATGTCAATGTATGAAAATTCAATTTTCAATCATTGGTTTTTCGATGAAAACTGTTGGGAAATGACTTGAAATACATGAAATCTCTAATAGGCCAGTTGAGACCAAATCACCCAAATGCAAGTCTCCGAGGTAACTGAGAATGCATTTGCTTCATGGGTTACAATGTGTTGTCGCACAATTTACAGACAAATTAAGTTTTAAGAGATATGAGATATATGTTTCTAATAAAATCTAATATTTGTTAGAAGTTTAGGAATATTAACAAATTTGACATCATGAGAAAAAATACATCAAATAAGTATGAATAAACATGAACAAACAAGGGTACAGAATAAATAAATAAATAGACAAATATATAAATAATCAAATAAATAAATGAAATAATAAATAAATAAAAAAAATAGATAGAATAAAATGAATAAATAAATATATAAATAAATAAATAAATAAAAATAAAAAATAAATAAGTAAATACACAAATAAATAAATAAACATATAGATAAACAAGCAAAATATACGAACAAATAAGTAAATAAATTATAATTTTTTAAATGATTTTATGATCACAAACAAAATTGAAGATATCATGATAAATGCAATTGGTTGATTAGTGAATTATCAGGAATACTGCACCTTAGCTTGAAAGTATTATTAATCTTACATATTCTGGGGGACATCAGTTCAACATTAGCTCCGTCGTCTATATCCAATGTAGAGTGATGCCAAGGGAGATTTAGCATCATTTTTAATATTATATTGTGGGTAATTTGAAATTTTTTAAGATTATATTTGGCAAAATTACACCAGACCATACACCCATAAGTAAAATTGATTGAAAAATCGTCTTAAGAATAATGATCTTATTTTCTTTCGGAAGTAATGACTTCCTATTAATAACCGGATACAACATTCGTATGGCAATATCAGTTTTATTAATTGTTTCTGAGATCGGCTTTTTGAAAGTCAACTTTTGGTCAAAAAATATGCACAGTTACTTAACAGTTGGCCTCCATTCTATTAAGTGAACATTAACACTTAACTGATTTGCCGGTAGAAAGCAAGGCCTTTTTTTCCTCGTGAAAAAAATGGTTTGGGTTTTTTCCGGTGTTAAGTTTAATTTTTCACTTAGCAATACTTCAATTGCACTTTTTAAATTCGTTTCAATATTGAGACCAATATGTGTATGTAATATCATCCGCATAAATAGCAATTTCACAATGTGGTATCTTTGGTATATCAGTCGTAAATATATTATAAAGAACTGGTGCAAGTACAGACCCTTGGAGTACACCTACACGAATTTTTTTTTACTACATCAGGCGCACTACTGTTGACAAATACTTTATAGAAACGATTATCTACGACGATCCACAAGATCCAGCAAGACCATTCGCGTTGATTTGCCTACTAAGCCATTGCTCTTTATAATATTGCATATTCTCAAAGCTTGATGTGAAGTACCATGATTACATCTAAAACCAAACTGCTCATCGACCAACAATTTTGCTTTTAAGGACCCTTTTGTAAATTTTGCTGAAATTGCCCATCAAACTTATAGGCCTGTAGCTTAAGGGATCACTAGGAGGTTTACCTACTTTTGGTATTGGAATGACTTTAGCTAACTTCCATGCATTTGGAAAATATTGTGTTGATGATGAATGTAGGGAACTTAAGTCCGCTATTAGGCAAAAAATGCCACAAGTCTTCCTTATTTTCAATCGTTTGATAAGGTACCTTATGTCTGTGTCTGTGACAAATTTATTTGGTGTGGTACGGCAAGTAGTCGCATTAAAAGACTTTAGTGCGCATTCTACAAGTGTTGCAGTGCTTGTGTCTACTAATTGTTCCGATATCTTGTGATTTTTTGAAAAATTCAGAGCAAACGCGTTTGCCCTTTCGGCCTCAGAAACGAATATATTGGAGCTAACTTTTAAAAAATGTATTTGTATTTGTTTTTGTTCTTTATAATTTTCACAATGTTCCAGAATGGCTTTTGATGCATTATCAAGGTTCTTTAGCTTATTGTTCCTTTCTGAATTTCGATGATCATTTATGCTTATACTTATAAGTTTATTGAAATAAGCCATCAGGGTTTTGGACATTGGTTGGCGATAGGTTTGCCAATTCCTTCAGTGGATTTTTCTAATTTTTATTAGTTTAAGAATATGACTTGGGAGTTTCTTCGCTGGCATATTTTTACGCTTTTTAGGGATTACTATTACTAGCTGAAGTAATAATATGTGGTAAATTGCTGAAGAATTGTGTCAATATCTTTTGAATTCATTTGAAAATCGGGAAAATGCATGAATTTGTTGAAAAAGTGCAGTAAATTATGAATTGAACTTTTTCTGCTGCGGGAATGCAATGAACTTCACATGTCTTTCAATGAAAATTGGCTGGAATTGAATGGGACCAGAGAGAGTGTAAAGTGCTGAAAATTTGAAGAACAAGGGCTGTTGGCCTTTGGTTGAAGGGGTTTTCATTGAGGACATAACATTGATTCAAAAGCAAATTTTCAAAATTATGAGTTGTCAAGGTGACGAAATATCAGCGTCGGAATTATACGTAATTATGCTTGATAAACCATTCCATAAATACACTCCTTGTACGTTTGTTTTGTTTTCTTATGGATTATGAAACAGTGTGTGTTGAGCCGTAGACGAATGGTAGGTGTAGATTGATCATTTTATGGACAAGACAGGGTGTTTTCAATCCGATCATAGTTTGTGGATAACCAAGCCTTGTCCATCAATTAATTGCATTTCCGATCCCCAACAAATACTTTGTCCATAACTCTGCCTTATCCAAATGTGTCTTAGCTTCAAGGTGGGTTTAAGAGAGTCATCCCACATCATCATAGCAACCCAAAATTAAAATACAATTTTAAACACAACCAAGCCCGTTATCGTTTATGTTGTTGGTATTCACCACTATACTTGGCCCAGCAGGTTAGTCTTTGGATGCGTAGATGCCTGGGTAGGGTCATGTCGCTGTAGAGGCCGAACTGTCCACAGTAGGCGAACTGTCCACAGTAAGCATGCAGAAATGTTCTCTCGAAGAAATCGAGGACTTCTTCTTTCAGGTATAAGATTGCGCATGACTCTGTACTGAAAACAAGAAAGGCATGATGAGTGTCCTATAAAGAGTGACCAGATAGCAGCGACATTTTTTCTAATTGTTTTGTTCCCACAGCTTTCAAGGTTAGTAAAGAAATCCGGCGGACAAAATATTCAGTAAAGCTTGCCATTACATCGTGCATCGTCACATCAACTCTAGAAGGACGGAATTTATAGCGTGCGCAGATTATTAAAAATATATTATAGCAATCCCGGCTCTGTTGTACCGAACTAAATATGCAACGTGAATTTCGTCGTGAGGTTGGCTTCAGTGCGCCGGCAATTATTTTCACCGTGGACAATTTTGAGCGTGAAAATACTCTTTTGGACCTTAAGTCACCAATCAGAGAGCGAGTGGTCAGAGGTTTCAACGAGAAGGCGCTACATGCGATGCAACGGAGGGAGTTATGAATGAGCAATTTGGCTACTGCATCATCTTACGGCGAACGTTCATTAATTGACAATCCGACATGATCATGCAACGACCACTCGATTATTTTGTCTTGGGCTACGTCGAGCCCTTAGTCCTACGTCAATCCTCTAAACGCGTGCAGCCCACTTAGTCTACATCGTACACGAATCCGGCGTAAACCCAATAAATTAATGAAACCCAAATCTCAGTCAAATGCTGAGCAAATATGTAGACAACTCTGTCAGCTGCTATTGTCAAATTGGATAACTTTTAGTGACGTATACGCGTTAAGAGAATTCAGATGTTATGCTAAACTGGTAACTCTGATTCTGAGTCTCCCCCGTTTGACATCCGTTTCGTGCATCTCAGTTATTCAACGACGACATGACGTGCACACCATGACAGCCGCGAATCAAATTTAAAAATCAACGGTAATTCGTACATACTCGCAGCGCGCTCACCATCCAAAATGATTAAATATCCGATCCACACCTAGCCAATAACAGATTATATAATAAAACCGCAAAGAAGACATCAATTTGAACGTTCTGTCCACTTCAGACATTTACATCATCGCCGACGAACTGAGAAAGACCACAAGGCAGGCAAAAAGTAAAAGCAATTGAACGAAACCAATAAAAAAAAAAAGAAAACGAGAATTCAAAAAAATGATTCAAATGAACAAATGAACACGGAATACCTGACAACTGCTGCTATCGGCTGCTGTCACCGAGAGATTTCCGAGAGCTCTGCATAATTTATTTATCACATGCTGCGACCGCTGCTGCTGTTGCCACTGCTGACTCCGCGCTACGCTCTTCAATTGATCGCACAAATTTGCACAAATGATCTAGATCTGGGATTTTAAATCTGCCTACGTTTAGTCAGCAGCACATGAGACATTTCGATGAGAGCGATAACGACGGCAGCTCCATATGGATGAATACCTCCGCGTGGAACCGCATGGACTATGTCTTGAAGTCGCGGCGTGCGTCTCGAGTTGAGATATCGTTCAATTTGAATCTTTTGCTCCTCTTTTTTTTCTTGTCGTTTTTGGTTCTCGGTGCGGATTTCGTTACCGTTTCAAGTTCAAATCAAATTGCTCGGATGTGAAGGGACATAAATTATGCCAACTGTCAGTCACACACGTGCAATTACATTTGTAATTCAGCCCGTTGGCAGTTGTGACAGCGGGCGGGGAGGTATGCGGCAAGGAGCCGTGCTCTCTGGCCGTCCAGATTTACAGGCATTGCATTTGTAATGAAGATGAGATTCTGAATTAAATAGTCTGCCATTCCATGGGAATTTTGGCAGAGCCGCATAAAATACTTGTACGGGCAGGGGATTAGAATGAATAAGTAGGCCCCCACACCGTGCAGTCACTTGAGACGACGCGTCGTTTCTTTGCACGGGGACATCGACGGGCCGGCATGAGTGTGACTGGCTTGCTTAAGTGAAGGCAAAAGGAGTCGAGAGTGAGAGACGCCTTTGTAATGCTCTTCCTCAAGACTGGCGCTATGATTTGAATTGAAATCAAATTCACACTATTCTGACGCGCATGTGAATGCGTCTGTGAATAGGAAAGTCAAGGAAATGTGACGACTCCTTGGTGACAGTCGAAATGGATAAGGATGCGAAATAGTAGTCGCCACGATTTTTCGATCTAACGGAATGCTAAGGCGTGATGTACATAAGGCTTCGGAGCGTAGCACGCCGAGTGTTATACGCTTGAGAAAGTAAGAATAGATTTTTATTAGAACTCTAGTCATGACCAGGGATAGAATTTGGTAAACTTTGCCTATTGTTTTTTTTTGGTTAATCGGAAGAAAGTATCGACTTTACACAGACACGTTGCATGTCTCCCTCGTTACAAATATACATATGTACAGTTGCGTTCAAAATAATTTTCTAAATTTGTCAATGCTAGTCAATCTATTACTTTATACGGCCAGTGTTCTATTACTAAAATATTGTAAGGGAACAAATTGCGTTGAAATGACCTTCGTAGATATAACGGTTATTTTGCAAACGTCAAACACATGTTACCGTTGTCAGTCCTGAATATTTTTTTTTGAATGTTTGAGGTAAAAGTTTGATTTTGTAAAATTGTTCGATCCGATAATGGATATTATCACTTCAGAATGAGATAGGCTAAATAAAAATATCCCTTATTCTAGATGAAGGGAAAACATTGAAAAAAAATGATTGGTTGTTCTGCAAAAATGATTTTTTATTTTTCTGGTGGCGCTAGAGTCCCGCGTGGACCTGCTCCTCAACCAACAAGCCTCTCCAGCCGGCTCGATCTTTAGCCAGCTGTGTCCAACTGTGCACACCAAGTTGGTTGAGGTCCTTCTCCACTTTGATGCGCCACCTTAAACTCGGGCGTCCTCTGCTACGTTGTCCCACGGGCTCGGAGTCGAAGATTCTTCGGGACGGAGCTGCTAGCCATCTTAGGCGTTGGATCCGAAAACGCCTGACTAAATTCATGTCGCTGTACAGCCCGTACAATTCGTGGTTGAATCTTCTCCTCCAGAAACCGCAAAGCAAAGAGGACCAAAGATCGCACGCAGAGGTTTTCTCTCGAAATGACCAAGGACCTCCTCATATGCTTTTGAGATTGTCCATGCCTCCGCGCCGTACAGCAGGACAGGGATGATCAAGGTGTTGTATAAAGTCAGCTTGGTCCTTCGAGAGATGGCTGGCTGGAAACAGCGGTTGGCAAGAGTTACTCTGCGTTTGATCTCGGTACTGATGTTTTTTGTACTATTTACTGCGGAGTCGGGGTTAACGAAGTCCTCGACTAGCTCGAAGTTATAGCTGCCCATTGTGACGCTCTGTCCAGTGTCCTTTCTTGATGACAGCATATACTTCGTTTTGCCCTCATTCACCGCTAGACCCATTTTATGTATATCATATATCTCATCAAATAAATAAGTGAATTAACATGGAAACCCCTTTTGTCTTTGCTACCACTTTTCTATCACCTTTTTTCTGCTTATCTACCACCATTATTCATTTCCCAAGTCCCGTTGATTGATCCTAGGCCACCTCAATGACACGACAGAACCATAAAACTCCCTCATTACCGATTTGCTTAGGCATTTCTGAGCGGCTTTCATTCACGCTGGAGGATTTGGTAACTTTTAGCAATTCAATTGCCAAATCGACCTCCTATTCCGTTGACCTATCCTCTGTTCTTATATCAAAAATCCTAGGCAGATTTGTGTAGACTGTGTTTTTGAAGACATTCACATTCCCATGCATGCATGTTCCGTTTCAATGAAAAAATTGGTTCGAAAGTGTGGGCCACAAGTTCTAAAGATGATCCATACTGAGCATTTCCTGTTGCTACCCACTCCCACTGACTTTATCATTCGGGTACTTGCCACATTTTTTTTTATTCCGAGTACAATAATTAGCATTTCTCGTTGAAAGCGAATATATTTTCATATTTATTCCATACGCATGATCTTCTTAGACACTACTTTGGGCTGTTGTTAAGGCTCGTCACAATGTGAGAAATAAAACGAAATGAATTTTGACATCCTGCTGATTGTATTGATCTCAAAGTCAACTTCATCTGATCGCGCAGCGAATGATTTGATTCAAATTAGGCGCATACGTAACGATGACGCTAGGGCATGGAGATGACTCTTGATTTATTCGAAAATAAAGATGCACAGCAATGACAGAACAGGAAATGTATTGTTGATCGAAGAACTCAATGTCTAGGGCTAGACACATTGGCACGTGATGGGCGGAAGCGCAGAGACATCCAGAGTTTATGTGATTCCGAGGTCAGGTAGCTTGGGGGAAATTTATGCGGATTATATAACTGAAACCTGAATAAGATTACTACATGAAGGTGATATCATTTGACATTCACTGTTATTATTTATTCAAAGATGATCCATTTCGACTTCGATGGGTCGTTTCACTTGCTTCTTGAAGAACTTCTGAGATTTGTGAGCTGCGCAATTCCTTTCAAGATATCCTGCTTACTCTTCTAGAGTTCAGTGCCAAGTTTGCTGCCAGCGGCACTTCTTTCTTTGTCTCATATTCTTCAACTGAATATTTTAAGTGTTGTACTTTAGAGAGGCGTGGTTATTGATGAATGCCTGAGTTATAGCGAGTAGGTGAGAACATAGCGTGGAGGAGCAGGAACTTCCAAGCCATTGGGCTATAAATATAATATAATATATATAATATAATAACAATAAAAAGGCTATAAAGGTTTTCGCCTAGTTTTATATAAGATTTATGGCTATTTATGTTTAGGAGTGGTTGACGCAGTGTTACTTCACAAAATCTAATTCGTCTGGTGCTGGGGTGATCCTTAGCTCGGTGGTTCTAGCACTGGATCGGATGGTTAGGACTAAGGTTCGAAACCTGTGCTAGCGCCTTACCCCTTTTTTTTAGTTTATACCGGTTCCTCCGGTATGGTTCCATGGCCTTGATTTTTCTGAAGTGGGAATAGGAAAATAGCGGCTTTGCACATGGCATGATGTTGTGGAGACCTGCAACTCTCAGCTGAAATCTGACTTCGCGGAGGAAATTTGGTGCATTGAGCAAAAAAGGAGCGGTAGTGCAGTGAGAATTTGTTTTTGTATGCGTGTTCTTGGAAAGTGATTCGAGGCTTTTCTTTCCGATGAATACCGGTTGTGTTGAAGAAGCAAGTAAAGCTCGAGAAGTATCCGCACAATATCCATTCCAGACGAGTAATCGAAAGTAAAAAAGTACAAAAGAAGACAGGCACCAACGGTAAATAAGGTTTATTTTGCAATCAAAGTGCTGTGAATTTTCTTATATTTTTTTAAATAAAGTGAATTTAAATTTTGTATTTTAAAAATTAACGTTTTTTTTAAGACGTTTTGTTTGAGCCCGACTCTTGTTCAAAGTTTGGTAACGACAAATGTATGTACATATGTTATTGTAACCGGTGGACTTTGTATGCATAAAAAATGAAAATGAACGGCTTTGAGAAACTGACGTATCCAAATTAGAGACAAAATAATAGCTTTTAATTTTCTCTTTAACTGTTAATCTATTCTTTCTAGTTTTTTTTTCATAATTTTTAATTTTATTGTTATCTTGCTACACCTAGCTTACATGTTTTCTTAATCTTTTAACTTCCTAAAATCTTATTTTTAACATACAAGGCCGACATAAGTCAGCGTACGACGGATAAATTTCAAATATTTTCTATAAATGTGGATGGATGTTTCCTTATTTTTTGCATTTCTAATCTCAATGACTAATTCCATTTTATCACCCGTATGTACATTTGCTTTCTATTTCTATTACTCCAGGAAGTCATAAAAATAAAAAAGGAGCAAGCAAACGACACACACATGTAAAATTTTTTATTTGTTTTTTCATATTCAATATTATCGAAAATATTGTTATTAAAAGGCAGGTGTTTGGTGTTTTCCAAAGGTTTATAACTCATGTAGTCGCCGTGGCGTAGTGGGTAAGTGCGTCGACTCCTACACCGAGGGTGCCAGGTTCGATACCCGAATTTACCACCTATCATAATTCACGGCTCCACCTCTTTCGAGTCACTGACAATGCTCAAAGAGTATTCCTGTCTAGAAAAAGCTTCTCAACTTCGCCGTTCGTAGTCGGCATAAAACTGTAGGTTGTGAAAGAACAATAGCACGCACAACACGAGTGGTTGCTGCGAAGCTAGGCCCGGGTCCACCTCGGACTGTCGCGCCACCCATATTATTATTATTATATATATTATATTATAACTCATCTTCAATAATAAAGCAAACTTAAATCTTGATTCGTTAATAAAGAAAAAAAAATTATTTAAATTTAGAAAAAAAAACAATTAAATAGTAATAATAAAAAATTAAATGAGCTGAACAAATAAATGGCACAACTTGGAAAAACGGAGAAAAAATTGTGTTAAGATTTCATTCGTTGATGTTTGGCGTATACAAATATTTAAATAACTAATATCTTGTGCCTTTGTGCGTGATGTGTAATTTTTGTGTTTGATGACAGCTCCACGTCTGCGACGCATAATCTCCACGAGTTTTTGGCATCTTGCTTTGGGAATCGCATACCAAGCTTTCTGTGTAGCAGACCAAAGATCATCCATATTTCTATAATTTTGCTTAGCCACTTCAAGTTTGACTTTATTCCACAAGTTCTCTATAGGACTTAAGACAGGGCGCTGCGCTGGCCAATCCAAAACTTCGATCTTCTCCTCACTAAACCAAGTTTTAACCACCTTGGAGGAGTGTTTGGGGTCATTGTTTTGCATGAATGTCCACTTAATTGGAATGAAATCGAAGACATATGGTTCCATATGGTTTTTCAAAATATCCAGATATTGAAACTTGTCCATTTTGCCAATGATTTTTATAAGCGGAGCTACGCCATGACAAGAAAATTCACCCCAGACCATAATGTTTCCACATACGTGCTTTACAGTCTTCTGGGTGAACCTTGGATTATGCTGTCGGCATTAAGGACGATGGACAAACGTTTTACCATCTGGTCCTATACAATTGATTTTCACTCCATAAAACTTTTTTCCAAAAGTTGATAGGTTCCTGGTGATCGGCTTAGACGAAGGTTAATTTTTTGACAGCAGTGGCTTTTTCCTGGAAATGCGCCCAAACCAATTCGCCTCGTTTAATCGTCTTCTGACAAGCCTGCTGGATATTTCCAAGCCCAATATTTGATTAATATTGGATGCTATCTGCCGTGATGACATAAAAGGCTCCTTTCTCGACAGTCTAGTTCTATGGCAGCATGCGTACGCACATCAGTTTTCTTAACCGTCGGCTTCCGAATTTTCAGTGTGGTCCACAAATCGGGATTCTCGACAGTTCTATGGCAGCATCCGTACGCACATCAGTTTTCTTAGGCGTCGGCTTCTGAATTTTCAATTTGGTCCACAAATCGGGATTCTCGACAGTCTAGTTCTATGGCAGCCGTACGCACATCAGTTTTCTTAGGCGTCGGCTTCCGAATTTCCAATTTGGTCCACAAATCGGGATTCTCGACAGTCTAGTTCTATGGCAGCCGTACGCACATCAGTTTTCTTAGGCGTCGGCTTCCGAATTTTCAATTTGGTCCACAAATCGGGATTCTCGACAGTCTAGTTCTATGGCAGCCGTACGCACATCAGTTTTCTTAGGCGTCGGCTTCTGAATTTTCAATTTGGTCCACAAATCGGGATTCTCGACAGTCTAGTTCTATGGCAGCCGTACGCACATCAGTTTTCTTAGGCGTCGGCTTCCGAATTTCCAATTTGGTCCACAAATCGGGATTCTCGACAGTCTAGTTCTATGGCAGCCGTACGCACATCAGTTTTCTTAGGCGTCGGCTTCCGAATTTTCAATTTGGTCCACAAATCGGGATTCTCGACAGTCTAGTTCTATGGCAGCCGTACGCACATCAGTTTTCTTAGGCGTCGGCTTCCGAATTTTCAATTTGGCCCACAAATCGGGATTCTCGACAGTCTTCTGCAGACAAGCCCCTTTGGCTTTGCAGATAATGTAACTAAGAAACATTTTTATTGAATAAAAGCAATTGAATAAAAGCAGTCTAGTTCTATGGCAGCCGTACGCACATCAGTTTTCTTAGGCGTCGGCTTCCGAATTTCCAATTTGGTCCACAAATCGGGATTCTCGACAGTCTAGTTCTATGGCAGCCGTACGCACATCAGTTTTCTTAGGCGTCGGCTTCCGAATTTCCAATTTGGTCCACAAATCGGGATTCTCGACAGTCTAGTTCTATGGCAGCCGTACGCACATCAGTTTTCTTAGGCGTCGGCTTCCGAATTTCCAATTTGGTCCACAAATCGGGATTCTCGACAGTCTAATTCTATGGCAGCCGTACGCACATCAGTTTTCTTAGGCGTCGGCTTCCGAATTTTCAATTTGGTCCACAAATCGGGATTTTCGACAGTCTAGTTCTATGGCAGCCGTACGCACATCAGTTTTTTTAGGCGTCGGCTTCCGAATTTCCAATTTGGTCCACAAATCGGGATTCTCGACAGTCTAGTTCTATGGCAGCCGTACGCACATCAGTTTTCTTAGGCGTCGGCTTCCGAATTTCCAATTCGGTCCACAAATCGGGATTCTCGACAGTCTAGTTCTATGGCAGCCGTACGCACATCAGTTTTCTTAGGCGTCGGCTTCCGAATTTCCAATTTGGTCCACAAATCGGGATTCTCGACAGTCTAGTTCTATGGCAGCCGTACGCACATCAGTTTTCTTAGGCGTCGGCTTCCGAATTTCCAATTTGGTCCACAAATCGGGATTCTCGACAGTCTAGTTCTATGGCAGCCGTACGCACATCAGTTTTCTTAGGCGTCGGCTTCCGAATTTCCAATTTGGTCCACAAATCGGGATTCTCGACAGTCTAATTCTATGGCAGCCGTACGCACATCAGTTTTCTTAGGCGTCGGCTTCCGAATTTTCAATTTGGTCCACAAATCGGGATTCTCGACAGTCTTGTTCTATGGCAGCCGTTCGCACATCAGTTTTCTTAGCCGTCGGCTTCCGAATTTTCAGTTTGGCCCACAAATCGGGATTCTCGACAGTCTTGTTCTATGGCAGCCGTTCGCACATCAGTTTTCTTAGCCGTCGGCTTCCGAATTTTCAATTTGGCCCACAAATCGGGATTCTCGACAGTCTAGTTCTATGGCACCCGTACGCACATCAGTTTTCTTAGGCGTCGGCTTCGGAATTTTCAATTTGGTCCACAAATCGGGATTCTTTGTGCATGAATTAATTGCATTGTACACTTTTTTTCGGTAACAGTGCAGAAGTTTAGCAATTACCGCCACTTGCCTTCTTTATGCATTGCCCATATTATCCGTCTTACCTCAACCGTGCTATGTTTGATAACATTGATAACATTTTCAAATAATTTTCCGTCTAAAATACTCTTGATAAATTATTTTTGCACTGCCCAATATCTGATGTGGCTCTATTGAAAGTACCTACTGCGTATAATAACTGCATATACTAAGAAATTTGTCACTTGTGTGTCCACTTAAAATCAGCATTTTCTCCGCAAAACTGATAACCGTAAATAAAAGGAACATTTGTTCGCCATAACACGGCATTTGTAGGAGATTTTGCTGGGTCCAAAAAACCTAGGATTTTAATTAACTCTGACTTGAAAATTTCAACATTTAATCGAAATCTAAATTTGTGCCATTTATATATCCATAGCTGTAATTTATCGTACGCTACTTGTTTCCGTTAAATTTCCCCGGTTTCTCTTATATCCGCCCGGACAAGATTCATGATATTCTTGAATCAGTGTTTAGTGTATAAACTTCTTTTGCTCCAAAAAGTGATCATGTCAGTAGAACAGCACAGAAAAGGAACCTCGGTAGATTTTCAATAAGTGGTAGTGAATTTGTACTTGAATGATAACAAATCATTGGCAGAAATTGCTAAATGCTTTGGAAAAAGTTAATCAACCATTCAGTATAAAATAGAAACCTATAAAAATACAGGATGTTGAGTACGTGCGAAGATCAGGCCATCCACGGATATTAACTGCAAGAGATGAAAGGGTCATTATCAGAGATAACCTATAATAGAGATATCCAACTTCTACCTCCCTTGCCCCTTGATTTCATCTGACAGCGTTTTTTATACGCTTTTTGTCCCCTGGCTGTGAATACGTGTGAGCTCTTGAGAACAGCTGTGGAACAGCTGATACCCTTCCCCACCTTAGTATTGGGGTGAATTAGAGTTCTCATTTGAAAATTCGCTCGTTATTTGAACGTTTTTTTCAAATTTCGGTGTTCAATTTTCAACACAGTATGGAGGGGTAAACGAACGAACAAAGCTTATGTTCATGAAGTCGATTCATTAAAACTTTGAGTAATTTACAATCTGAAATACTTGGACATAATTAATGAATGCACAACATAGTGTGAATTTTTTCATATGAATAAAAATTAATAATACATTCACACGTTGAGTTAACCAATAATAAAAATATTATTGAAGCGTGAATCACAAATAAGATGTTTTGACAACCATTTTTTAGCATTAGTAAAAGTTGCAATATATTGCCATTGTTCTTATCAAATTGTTTAAACTGAATTCATGAGTTTTTCAGCATTCATGATTTAAGTGTATAAAGCGGGCTTCATTTTTTGAGTTAATTTGTCAGGTATGGGTTAGGAATATGCTATATATACACTTAAGAATTAATTTAAGGTCAAATAGTTCCACTTAAATGGACATTGCAATACATTGTTATTCACAAAAGTCCATATAACAATGTAAGAAAAATCCCTTAATAATACTAGTCAACTTTTGAACACCCTCCGAACAACATACCCATGTACGTTACATGGAAAGTACATGGATTCCCACTAAATTCATGAATCTGCCGCTTTTTCCCACAAAATTCACGAATCGGCCGCCATATTGTGGTGAATTGATGAGCGTTGTAAATGTATAAGTGAAATACAAGGGATTACCACTACATCTTCGTTGTGGGTTAGGGGAAAAAATGGCCGAAGTTGGATATCTCTATCATCCATTATCTCTGGTCATTATGAACACTGTTCGCAAAGAGCCAAAAACGAATTGTAGCATCATAAAAAACCAATTCGGGGATACTTGCAACAAAGAAGTCAGCACGCGGACGATCCAAAGGACCCTAAATAGACATGAATATTTTGCGAGAACACCAAGAAAGAAGCCGTCGATAAGTGCAGCCAACCAGAAGAAACGCATGGACTTTGGAAGAAAGTGTTGTTCACTTATGAAAGTAAATACAACATTTTCGGCCACGATGGTCCATCCAAAGTATGGGTAAAGTGTGGCACAGGAAATAAAATTGGAAATAAAAAATCTCCGATGAACAATTAAACATTGTGGAGGCCGTGTTATAGTCTGTGGGCTTGGCCGGTGTGGGAAAGCTGGTATTCATTGGAGGAAATATGGTCTTGCTCATGTATCTGGATATACTGAGGAAGAATTTAGAGCCATTGGTCGAGAAATTGGGTTTAAATCCTGGCTGGATATTTCAGCAGTATAATGACCCTAAGCACACAGCTAGAACAGTCAAGGAGTGGTTAGTCCAGATTTAAACCCCATTGGGCATTTGTGGGACTTCCTAGGGAAACAGCTGCACAGTCAACTGGTTTCTTCAATGCCGCTTAGACTACAAGCTGTCCTCAAATCCCGTGGAGGTCCAACAGGCTACTAGGAATATACTGCGGTGTAATGACCCATTTTTTTAGCAGGAGTACGATGAGTTTTGTCGTGTAAATGAATTAAGAATTTGTTATTTTTTTTTAAATAAAGGCCTAAAATTGAATAATCTTTGTTTTTTATTACAATTCTGAAATATAATCCATTACTTTACCAAACACGGCTGGTACTGAAAACGAGCATTTTTGAACGACGTACGATGATAATGTCGGCCTGTGTATATCCTGTACTAGTTATAAGTTTACACTCGATGTCCAGTGGTGCTTAAATTAAATACAGATACAAATAAAACGAGATCGGTGCGAACAAGGTTCGAATCCCGCAGATGACGACCATTTGTGTTTCTTTTTGTTCCCTTCTTTCTTTTGTATTTTTTATTTTCTTCCTTTTTCTTGAATTACTGAACTCTACCTACTCTTTTGAATATGATGTTAATTTTAAGTTAGCTTAAGAAAAAACCTTATAGTATTAATTTAATAAAATTGTATCAGAAGCGGACTACCTTCTTTTTGTCGCGATCAAGCGGTGGAGGTCAATCGCGTGGCGCCCATTATATCAAGTAACCAGCAACAAGACCACGACCTTTCTCCAGTGCTGGTTAGGGTGCCCGGAAGAAATCGCGCTTATGTGGGACAATCGGTGTAACAAAGTTAACAGATGTAGGTGATCTTCGAGTACTATATCGGGAATTTTGTGACGTCAATGAGGCGTTTGCTAGCATTGAGACGGAAGCGGCTAAAATGGGTCATGTAGAGCGAATGGAAACCAATGCTCTGGGCCGGGAAATCTTCGAATTCAACCCGAGGGTGAAGGGACATCAACCAACTGTGCGTGCAAAACTGGAGGCAGCTGGCGAAAAATTGAGCTGGTTCGAGACGCTTGTTGGTTGAGACCCAAGTCCACCCCGGAAAATCTTCGAATTCACCCCGGAGGGTGAAGGGACCTCAACCTACTGTGCGTGCAAAACTGGAGGCAGCTGGCGAAAGATTGAGCTGGCTCGAGACGCTTGTTGGTTGAGACCCAAGTCCACCCCGGACTGTAGCAGCTTAAGTAAGTAAGGGTGTCTTATCATAAAGCCTGATTTCTAGTTTTCATTTAGAATTCTCATACTTTTTGCACCTCCGTCGGGAGGTTGCATGAGGACTTTTCATTAGGCGTAAAAGCTTCCTCTTTGGTCTTCGTTTGGGTTTTGAGCCAAGACACCGTTCAAGGGGTCACAGTAGTCCTCTTTGATAGTCTTCAGCTATGTTTGCCACGCCAACAGCAGAAAGACCCTTACACAGAATTTTCCTGTCGAACATTAAGAACTCCTTCGTCTGCTCACGTGTGAGCCTTAAGTGGTCTTATTAGAGAAGCCATTGTTACTCAATATCCTTCCACGCCAAGGAAGCAGAAAATTGTTATCATTTTATTCGTATGCGTGGTGCCAAAGTTGACGAAGACGAAGAATGTGGACCAACGCCTCATTGATGATTCGCTCGCTACGTTTGAGAAATCACGTCAGTGGCAAGGCATGAAATGACGTAGCAAGCCTTAAAGGATGTCTTTAATATTCAGCTTCTTTTGTCAATAATGTCCAATGACGCGTGTCGAAACAATACATGGCACGTGTCATAACAGCAATTTGCAGATTAACGAACACAATCCATCCGAAAACGTCATTGGTTACAATCGCTCACGAACCAAAAAACTTAAATCACTTCCCAATAATTTAAAAACACCAGCAAAACTCATAAGTCCCATAAACATTTCAATTTTGTTTTTGCGGCTTACAGTGATCTTGCGTAATGATTTCGGGCTAACGCGTGAAAAAAACGTGGCCCTATGTGCGTCAATGGGCCCCGTATCAAGGAGACACAACACTCCCGCCAGCGGCGTTTGGCGTTGCGGTGCACGTTTACTTACATTACAACCTACACCCTTTTTCAATCATATTCTCTTAATATTCAGCGAATGCCCACCAAATGACGCCCAATAAGCGCCAACTTATCTTCGTATTTCCTTCGAAAATCTTACTCCAGCTCTGAAACAAGACTCTGGACATGCGTCAAAATAATATGTCAAGACATTTTTTTTTGTATTTTGTTTGTATTTAGGCATTCATTGGGCATACCGTTTGCATTATAAGCAAAATCCAACCGAGAGAAAAAAACAACGCAAGTGACAAAAAAAAAAAAACCAGAGTAACCTGAGTCAGGCTCTTCGAACACACGCGACAATCGTTATATACCTGTCAGCTCTACGTGTAGATACTGATATCGAAGGCAGATGCCTTGCGTCGAAAACGTAAACAAACTACGGAACCGTCGTCCTATCCGTTGCTATTTTGTTTTGTAGATGCTCCAAAGTGTCATCGCTGTAGGCCCGGAAGCAAGCGATTACCGATCGCTGAACTGGCACTGTGCAAAACATGTGCGCTCGTGTACATGCGAAGGAAAGATAGATGACTCTGCATGTTCAAATTGAATTCGCAGTTGCTAGGTCAAGGATGCCACTGCCTGTTGTGCATTAATTGCAGAATCAGTATTAGGATTTAACAGGTTTCTGTATGAACCCGCCAATTGTGCGTACATGTGCTCGTCATTGAAATGGTTGGGTGCTTCGACATCGGGAATCATTTGTGACACTGCTGCAACTGAGCAAAGCTAACTCTCAGAGGAAATGGATGAGCAATAGCCCCCACCGTCAATGAATGATTTCGAAACAGTGGATACAAGATTTAAGCTTTCACTAGAAGAGAGCAAATATGTTACATAAATGTTTGTTTTAAGTTATTCGTGTCTCGTTGGAGAACTCTTAGTTGATGACATGCTCGTTATTTGGGCAACCTTGCCGGATATCCGACCAGTCTCTGAATAAGCCCCGCTCACAGCACTTCATCGGCTGAAAACTTAGGATGGTAGGTAAATGGGTGCCCTACCACGTTGTGGATACTTTAAACGAACATGTTGGGTCCAGTGCGCATTTGATGGATGATGTATTACTACTATGAAACCTTCTTACTGCCAAACTACTAAAACCATCAGACTTTATTAAATAGGAGAGGGAACTTTTCATCTCTGCACCGCTCTTTAAAGAAGAGCTTCCACATGAACTGCTTTCTTTTTCTTGCTAGGGCTGGAGCAGACCGGATGTTGGATTGATATGATGTCTTCCTCATCGCTGCAGCTCCATTGTGTGGTATATTTAATCATGCATACGTACCTATTGCACAGTGGCAGTTTACTTCTTTACGACTAATGCTAAATTCAATGATGTTTATCTCTTTTCGCTCAGCGTGGTCGGTCTCAGGGCCCTTGATACTTGATGGGGATTTTATTTACAAATTTCCTTCTTATGGTGCAATGCGGTGTGAACGCGTAAAAGATTGCTCGGGATTCTCCCAGCACAGGTTCATTCGCTAGGCTGAGATGTTTTTCGTTTCCTTCGATGTCAGTGGGCTGGGGTCACAATATTTGCCAATGGTATTTCACTGCACTACCTGGCCAGTTGCGACGTCAAGATATCCGACGCTATGGCTTTAATTACCGCTTGGCTGTCGTAAAAAGTGGGGACCGATTTGTTGGTTATGTTGTGTTCCTTCCAATTTTCAAGTGGATGGACTCGTTTCTCTCTCTGCTTACAGGCTGTCTAAAGCTTAAATAACATTAATAAGCCGATGAATGTCTATGGTTAGCATGTGAAGTAGTAAGTTAAATCTTTATTATTCAATTAATTTTTTCTTAGAAAGTTTACAAAATTTGAGTTAACATTGGCATCTGCTGTCAGCCAGAAGAGAGATATGATTCCTTCTTTTGTATTTATTCCTCTATTAATTAATACCATTAAAACAAAACATATAATTAAAAAGCTTAAGATTTGTTGCCTATACTTTAAAGCTGATCTCAGATGAATTTACAATGCCTTCCAATTGTTTCCATTAAGTGCAGCAAGAGTTTCTGTATACGACTTTCTTTCCCCCAATTGTTCTCCGTAATTCTTTAAGAATGGGACATACACCCAAGATTTGGTGAATGTCTTCTCTTGTCCTTAGATTATACAAAGCACACTCATCATTTCCTTCCTGCTCTATGAGGCATGGCGTTTAAATATAACAGCTCTCCCCGAGCCTTAAGGAGTAGCTAAATTGTATCTGCACTGTGTTGTATCTCCTTGGTCATAGGTAGGAGTGCGATACGTGCATCTACTTGGACTTTGTGGTGCCTTCTGCTGAAAGAGAGATCTGCAAGCAGTAACCTCTTTTTTTTAATAGTTCCTGTAATGATTGCTGTAGTGAGGTTGTACAGGGAGCGTGAAGCCATGTTCGTAGCATAGCTTATTCCATTTTCTAGCAAACTATAACTTCCGGGTAAGAAGATATTTTGCGACAACATGCGGTAATCGATAATCGGGGAGTGAGATTGCTTTTAGAACGTACATAAAGTGCATTTTCATGGTGAATAAATACAAAGGCGATAAACCGGTTTATTGGTGCAACATGTAGTTCGATGTGTGCTTTGGTAGTCTAAATACTTTCTTTACCAAATGCCTCAGTAATCTCTTATGCAGGGTAAACTACCCTAATTCGAGCTCCCTAATTCAATCATATCTTTTCTTTGTATGGTATAATTCATTTTCAGGTAATTCGTCCTCAATTGGTAAGGAAAATGTAAAGTGTTCATTAGCGTTCCGTGAGAAAAAATCTGTGTAATTTGTGAAACTAGAAACTTTGACTAAGAAGGTAAGTGATTTTCTTTAATTTTTAGTTACCTAATTAAGGCTTAATGTAACAATAATAGTGTATATTTTATTATATCAAAAGCAAAAGTAAGAAAAAAACAGTTATTTATTACAATAAATTGGGAGCTCGTTACTGGGACAAAAAAATGAGGAAATCCAATAACTTGCCGAGGGTGGGGGAGAGGGGTTCAAGTTCCAGTAACGCACTCGGTCAGCACGGCAAGCTTTGCTATAAAAGTTGTTACATATAAAAATAATGTCATTTGAATTGTAAAAGTCTGATTAGGTATGTTTTTACAACTGTCCTGTCCTAGATTGATCGTCGTAGATTCAAGATCAAATTAGATATTTATAAAAAGCCGTCAGTGGATACACAAACTTTTGATGTCTACTTATGAAGACGATTATTTTTCCAAATTTGAATTGCGCTATTGATCCTGTTTTGTACATAACCATAAAGAACAAGGATACTTTATAATTATTTTTTATGTTATACTTAATTAAAGTATAAATATAAATATTTTTTTATAATCAATATTTAAAATAAAATTATGTTTTGGAGCTAAGACTTTCTTACTTTTACTTATTTTTCTTCATTTTTAAACATATTTTTGACTGCTTTTGTTAATTTTTGTCATGAATTTATTTAGAAATTTTTTTGTTTTTACCTTTTAAATAAATTAACTATAAAATAACGATGATTTCATTCTTATGCTATTATTTATATGTGGGGCTGGAACTGGAACGCTGAGGGCTCGAATTATGAATATGGGGTCTCGGTACTGGCTCATGTCTCATTTTGTACTTTATTTCAATTCCTTAAATTTGAGTCCAATACTTACAAAAAGTAATTATTTATATCAAACATTAATATATCAAGCTTTCCTTAAATGATAAAGTTGTTTTCATATATCTATGAAATTCATTTTAAGAGAGCAACGAAATCAAAACTTTCCTTAAGGGGGTTCGCTACTTAGTAGTTTACCCTATTTACTTCTTCATACTGTGTGTGACCCCAAACTTGCATTGCGTAACACATTATAGATGTAACTACCGCTTCGAAAACTTTAAACCTCGTACATTTACTCCTTTCCAACTGCAGCTTATCGCCTTTTTTGCTTGTCCTAATTTTCCCCCAAGATGCTTCTTAAATAACAGTTTTGGTGTTACTGTGACTCAAGGAAGTTGTAATTTTTAACTCTCATTGTCATTTGGCCACGTCCACTTTCACCCCTCGCATAGCGTCCAGTTCCATTTCGAAAGAGTATTATTTGTGACTTACTTGTGACATACTGCAAGAATGCTATAATTTATTTATCATCGGACAATGAATTGATTTCAAACTTAGCCTTAATTTATTCATTACTACGGGTACGATATCACCCGGCTTTGCCCGGGTTTGTTTTTTCAACCAGTACCTTACCTGTAGTGAAAATATAGTTTTTTCAAAATATCCTGAAGAAATGTGTTTAAAATAGTAAAACGCCAAGAAAATTAAACTTTCTATTATTTTTTTATTATAAAGCTTGTTTGTAGACTACATTTTTTGTTTCAGAAACATCATCAGCGACAATGTATAACTGCCCTGGATCCCTTGCCCTCGAGATTGCAACGTACAATTGGCCGTGTGAGAAGCACGCATTCGTCAAGTCCAGTCCAGTTACCATTAGCGACTGTCCTTGCGACTTATTAATGGTTATGGCGAACGCCAAACGAACAGGAAACTGTAAACGTTTGAAAGAAAACGGGACGTCAGTTGAAATAAAAGAAATTTTTGGGATGAAAACGGTAGAAAAATGCGGAGAAAAGTGTTCCGTTGTAGATGCACTGAAGACGATTTTGAATAAATGTTTACTCCGCATTTTTTAATTTAAAACAATAATAAGACTGATCGAACCAGAACTCAGAGAAGAATTTGAATTTTCTTTTGTCATTGATGCCTATCCCAATCTCTCATTCACATCCTTACTCATAATGACGTTGACTGTGTGCATACATGTTGAAGTTTGATTTATCAATGTGTGCTGCAGCAAAACGGACGGAAATTATGGTTTTTTCTCAACCATTTACACACAACGCTTAGGGATATCAAGCGATTCATAAAAAAAAGTTCTTGGAAATCCCATCTATGTACCTGCGCGAGATGTTCACTTGTTGGGCGACTTGAAGTCAAACTTCATGAATCATGAAAATCAATCTTGTAACACATTATGTAATTAGTCTGGCTCTGAAATTTTATCTAAATCGGCTAATCCGTTAAGAAGTTCAATATTCACAATTTCAGCAAAATTGAATGATTTGTGTGTGCGTAGATAGTTTGGGTATGACAAAATAAGAAAAGTGCGAAAATGTTTATTGTTTGCTTTTCGTTTGGTGACTCAGGCAGTCGTTCGTATATGTTCGATTGAGACGTAGAAAAAAATGAATGGTTGCACCAAAGCAAAATATGAAAAATGTGTGTGTATATATGGAAGTTACAACACTCTGGGGGATGGTTGATATCCACGACTACGCAACTTGAAAAGGTTTCATACTTGAAAAGGCAACCACCCTTATTTTGAGAATTTTATTCCCGTTTAAAAAGTGCTCGTAACTTCCGAACCGTATGTCGTACCGACTTACCGACTTGTCACATTCAGCATCTAAATTTTAGAATGATTTTTGTTGAACATTTTAGAGCTCTGCGACGTGTAGTTTCGGAGCCTTTGTCGGTCACACACACAAACTTTCTGCTTTTATACTTAAGACTTACATTTGATAAAGTCTTCAATTTGAAAGTTCATACCTGTATCCACTTTTTTATTCACTTATTAATATATTTATTTCTTTATTTATTAATTTATCCATCGATTTACATAATTGGTCACTGAAATAGAACATGTAGTTTAAATGGATCCGTGTGTAAGGAAGGGCAAAATTAAATATTGGTTGTCTTCGTGAAAGCAGACAAGCTAGTCAGCGGATTTGGTCAGAATGTCACAAGAGGAGGCTATGATGGTTAGTGGTTTTTAAGAATCTCAGCTATCGTATTATATTTATTTTTTTTTGAGGTTTCTAACACTCCATTGGAGCACTCAGACTCAAAAACTGGTCCATTATACTGCCAGGCAGCAGCCTACTTTTGGTATTATTTCAGGCGCTACTGTGATGAGGTGCCCACATCATCAGCTCTCACAACACCAGCACCGTAGACCTGCCACCTGATGCCAGCAAAGGCGGGACAGTGACAGAGGAAGTGCTCTGCAGTGTCGTCGCCTTCTCGCGTCGCAGAGGGTTCTTAGTCATCGCTTGGAGAAGGTGCACTGTTGCGTTAGTACGCCTGTACGTTTTCTGTAGTCCTTTCTACCAACAGATGACAAGAATGGCACGGTTTTCTTACAGACGTTAGGGAGCATGCGTTTGGTCTCTTCGGTCTGCATCCCGGAGAGTCATGCTACCTACGATTGTGTTCACGAGTGGCCCAACCGTCGATGGAAGCCCTAACCAGGGACGTAGGCAGTCCCAGCGCAGGTTCAGGTCGTGAGAATGTCTCCTCTGATCCTTGTCTCCCAAGTTCATCGGCGATCTCATTTCCAACTGTCCCGTGGTCACCCGGGACCACGAGACAAGTCTTAGTGAATTTTGACTTCTGATCAAATTCAGAGAGGACTTGCATCCCTGAACTATACTGGAAGTGGTTAAAGGGTTGAGCAATGTCTTAAGTACAGCTTGGCTGTCACTACAGGCACAAATAATTGTTCCCTCCCACTAGTTCTTCACAATATTGTTCGTGGCCAATAGGATCGCATAGGTATCCGCTTGGATAACGGACGCAGATTTACTTAATGAGGTGTGCAGTCTAATGTTGTTGCCCTCCATGAAGGCAGCGCCAAACTGTTCATTGGTTTTTGAGTCATCTGTAAAGATTCGACTACATTCCTTTCCTGGCTCAGATTCTGGTCAGAGACAGTCCTGAGTGGAGGGAGAGTCCACTGTGTATGTACGCCGCAACTGAAGTACCTGGTGTCCGTGCATCAAATCGACAGTACGGCTACGTCATCCGCTTAGACCTGGGAAGATAAGATGCCGCCCTGCAGCCTGGGCGGCTCCTATTTACCGCCGCCCTTACACATTCGCCACAATCCGCATGCGCAATAATAGTTCTATTCATTAGCATTGCTTTGATCCACAACACTCATGATTCATCCAAACCGTATTCTCTGGCCGAGTTACATATGCCATCAAAAGTCGCATTGTCAAAAGCACCCTCTATATCGTATTCTTTCCTGTCGAGTTTTGAAGTTTGTTTTGTTTGATGTTGCATCTGAGATAGGGGATCTACTTGCAAAGCAGTTTTGCGCACGTGAAGCTCAACCAGCCTTTCCATGCTTTTCAGCAGGAAGGAGACTTGTCTCAGGCTCTTAGCGAGTGAGTAGTCCTTTTTACCGATTTTTGGTACGAAGGCTGCCCTAACTGTGCGGCAGGGGGTCGGGATATAGGCCAGTGCCGGACTAGCGGTGAAAATTCTTTTCAAAACCAGCAGTTACTGGTGAATGCCTTTTTTGCAACAGAGCTGGGTATATGCCATCGCTACCTCGAGACTTGAAACTGTCAAAAGACACAACTGCGTAGTTGGTAGCTTCATCCGTCACTACTAGCAATGGAATATACCAGCCTCTTGGCGTGATATTTATCGGCTCATCTTCAGTTCCAGGGATGGGACTGGGTGTAAGGTGGCTGTGATCCGGTTACCTGGTAAAGTGAGCTCAAGGATGAGACTAAGCGCAGCTTTTGATTAGATGTAGGTACCGTCGGGTTTTCTTTTTCCATCTATCTTGGATAAGAGGTACATTTTACGAATGGGATTAATATCGCGATGAAACGTAAAATTACTCTTGCCAAACTGGGCTTCGAGAGGCAATTGGAATCGGAAGAGGAGAAGTTTGCTGATAGGCATTGGTACCACGATATGAAGGCAATAATCTGAACTTTGATTGGTTTAACATGGTATTCTCATTTTTGCTGGCGTCCAGCGATCACGGCTGGAAGGGTCACAAGTGCCGCAAGTATATCCAATTGGACAGCAGATGTCGATGGTCCACCGGCTCACGACTTCCGGTCTTTAGGTGCGTATCAGTGAAACCTTGAAGGTGATAACTTGGCAACACACCAGGCACCGTCTATGCCTATGAAAAACTGCGTCTGCCAACTTCGGAGGCGTAGGCCGTACTGACTGCAGAGTCTTTTCAGGTTGAGATTAAGGTCCGCTCCAAGTAGAACAAGGCACATTTCTTTAATCGATGCCATGAAAGTACTGCAACGCACACAGGTTAAGACATGCTGCAAATGAAGTTTTTCATTAACACGACCTAGATCGCCTGGAATATCTAAGCAAAATTTGGTTACAGCTCCTGCCCAGTCCCAAAACGTATTCGAAACCAAACCCTTTGTCCGATCATCATTGACGCACAAATATGCGAAAAGTTTCAATTGCGAAATTGGGCTAAGTGAACATCCACGAGTGCATCGCAAAATGACATCGAACAATATAATCGAATGGACTGCGGCCCTAAATGCAGATTTCTAAGATTACATTAGAATTGAATAACACGCGCGAATGAGGCACTTCTGCGGATGCATCGTCGGCGCCGCCGCAACTGAATAAATCCGATGTGAGTATCTAAACCAGGAAATATTTAAATGAACGCCATACGAGTAGACGCCCGCCGTCCAATCGGTTGGACAATCTCCGTCGTTGGTCGTCACCGATTTTAAGATGCATTCTATTGCAATTTGTGTCGGCATTCCTTTGGTTTGAAATGGTAATCGAGGGGTGACATGTTAATTGCATGCATCCAACTTACTCAATGTGCGGTGCTCACGTTTTTTTTGTCAAAGAAATGCATTCGAATGCGCCGAAAGCGTGCTCCTGTGCTTATAGGCAGATTCACCGTTTAAGTTCATTAACAATCAGCCAAACGGCGCGGATGCATTGAATATCATTTATTCGGTTTTCATTCATCGTTCGATGTCAGGAAGTCGTCTTTCCCGAGTTTATTGGAACATCTATGGCTGCAGTGAAAGTGATGTCTTTCTATTATTTTCAATGATTGCTTCGAGGCTCAGGGGTATGTTCGTATAGTTCGCCGTTGGAGGCACGGCCTTCTTGTGGAGCTTGATTGTCATAGTTGCCATTAACTTAATGCGCTATATACGAGGATATTAACATCAACCCCTTTCTCCGGGGGAGCTTAACCCTTTCACTAAGTGTGTCCCAAATATTGTCGGGTATGTTCATTGCGGGTGTTATAAACGAGTATTAGACGCAGTTTAGTTTTGCGGTTTTCGAATTTTGTGCATACTTCCTACACTTCAACCATTTTTTCCAATTATTTGTTTTTAGGTAAGTTCTAGGTAAAAAAAAGATACTTTGTGAGGTTCCGTCAATGAATGAGGGGCATGGACATGGCTGCCGAGTTAGTTCGTCTGTCTGACTTTGTGAACATTTTATGATAGATATGCGTAGAATTTTTGAAAAATTAATGCTTATTTTACTTACTAATCATCACCTCAATCGGGTCTTCCCTTGAGGTGTTGATGATCCTTCCGGCCGGAGGTAAGTTTTATCCAGTAGGGAAAGACTACAGATTCTGCAGATGTTTATTCTCCTTTGTGGGTGCCGGGTCACGGTGACATTCCGGAGATTTGCGAAGTGGACAAACACGCTAGAAATGGCACAAATTTTGTACTTTTTGCGGTTGGAGATCCACCCTCTACGCCTGTCGCTACTAAAACTGGGCATAGGCACAGGATGCCTCTCTCTGGCCTATGATAGATCCAGAGCGATCGCTTAACTTGATCGGATGAAGCAGGCCGAATCTCAGATCTCTTATTGGCGTTCTCAAAGCGGATTGTGCCATCGGAACTCATACCTCTAGAATAGGTCTTCCTTAAAATGATTTCTAAAGAAGCTGCACGAACGACGACGAGGAAGAAACCATTGAACACTTGCCGTGTAGCTGAAGTGCTCTTGCATCCCATTCAGACTTCCGGAGGCCCACTTTTTTCATAACCTGGCGGATTTGAGCAACTTAAGAATCAGGCTTCTCCTTCGGTTTATTAAAAGCACTAATTGGTTTGCGGAATAGGTATGCATAGATCTGCGTGGTAACACAATGGGCATACGCTTGGCCTAACTGGTTCTGTTGTCCTTCTCCGTAGCAGTCAGCCAGACTTCAACCTTACCTAACCTAACCTTTTGGCACAGTACATTCAGGGATGGAAATGGGCCTTAACCAATAACCTATCTGCAGGTACCCAGCCTCTAATTACACACACCAATTTCGTCAAGATGCTATTCCGCTTATTTGTGCCATTTATTTATTTTAGAATAGAATTTTATTGGATTAGATTAGAGTTCAAGACTTTGCATCGGAGCTACGTCGTTCACGTGGTCTACAAGGCCCAGTCCAGTCCCAGACGTTGTTCTGGAAGATGCTCGATGTACTACTTCTTCTTCTCCAGATGCCATCAACCCAAAAGGGAGCAATGAATGCTCTAATTTTGTTCAAAGAGACTATAGACGTCATTCGCTTTTGCGATTGTCCGTGCACATGTCCATCCACTCATTTGTGCCGTACAGGAAGACTGGGATGATCAGTGTCTTGTATAAGGTCAGCTTTGTCCTTCGAAAGGCGGCTCTATTATTCTTACTTACTTATCAGGTCTGAGTCTGAGCATCGACGGTCCTGCGCATGATGCCTTCAGTCATCATTCTCTACTTCTCAAGGTTTCTTAAGCCTAAGGAAACAGCGGTTTGAAATAATAATTGTTATTGTTATCATTATTTATTCGCTTTATTTCATTTATGCGATACAAAAGTATTTACAAAATTTAATTGAATTCAAAAAATGAAAAAGTTAAGTACAATCTATTGTCCAAATGACAAGAGTTGATTGTACCAAGCATACTGTATTTTACAAAGACAATATTGACATAGTTGAAGGGGAGTTTGTATGTGGAATCAAAGAAAAAAATACACAACAAATTTAGAGTTATCATTTTTTTACAACAATAAAAATCCAAGATATTCAAATAAACATTCAAAGAACAAAATTCATTGATTGATCTATTTATGGTCGAATAATTTAATTTTAGTTCCATTAAGAAATGCATTTTTCACTCTTTCGCATCTTGTAATATCTGACAGTAAGTTAGGCGGGGTGCCGTTGTAAGGTAAAATCTTCCAAATAGAACTTATTGAACAGCATTTCTAGTATTTTCTCTCAAATTGTAGTTATATATATATATCTAATTGAGTGGGTCGCCGTGGCGTAGTGGGTTAGTGCGTCGACTCCTACGCAGAGGGTGTCAGGTTCGATACCCGAATTTACCACCTTTAATATTTCACGGCTCCACCTCTTTCGAGTCACTTACAATGCTCAAAGAGTATTCTTGTCTAGAAAAAGCTTCTCATCTTCGCCGTGCCTTCTCATCTTCGCTGTAGGTCCCTTCCACGCGTGAGAGAACAATAGCACGCGCAACAGAGCGGTTGCTGAGAAGCTAGGCCCTCTACGGGCTGTAGCGCCACCCATTATATTATTATTATTATATATATCTAATTGAGTAAAACCCCGCATTTAAAAAATATATTTTTAGAAGTTTGTATCAGTACAAGTACTTAAAGAGTTTTAAGGGTTCTGAACAAATTAAGACTTGGAGTTCAGTCTGAATAAGATTCTTATTGCATGTTTGTGTTTTATTAGAAGTGGTTCAGTTTTGGTAAGAAGTCCATCACCCCAACACTGGATACCATATTCTAAGTTCGTATTTAATAAACCATTATACAAAAGTTTTAAAATTGATTGTGGACAATAGAGTCATAGGTGACACAGTTGTACCACTACCACTTTGTTGAGATATTGTTTAATATAAAGAGTGATTGTTTGTACCAACTTAGTTTACTATCTATGACAATACCTAGATATCTAAAATTGTCATCGCACTCAATTTTAAAACAATTCTTGGTACAAGATGCTAAGTTCTTAAATGAATAATCATCATCATTAATAAGAGAAAAAAATTGGTGGCGTGTGCAGCTCGGAGAGTGATAAAATAATGGCAAAACATCACATATTATATTGATGGTATTAAATATCATAAATTTAGTTTTATCACTGATGAGTACATTTTATCAAGTATTTTATAGCTAACTATGTCAAAAAGATCGCCAAGCCGTTGTGGTTCAATCCCCGGCTTTAACAACTTTCATTATTCTCGGCCATCTCTTTCGAGTCACTGGCAATGCTCAGAGTTCCAGTCTAGACAATACTTCTCAAACTTCACTGTTTTCACTGGGCAAGACTGTAGGTCACATCCACTTGTGAAGGAACAATAGCACGTAAAAGACCTCGAGCTATCCAAATTGTTGAATTAGATTAATAATAAAATTTAACCGAAATAAGCTCTTATCAATCACTTAATTAGTACATACAAATATATTTGAGTGATTATTGAAGGCAAATGCTTATAACTTTGATGGTACGCTGCGTTCTTGTGTTTGTTTCTGTTCTGCACGATCTTCTCCATAAAATCTTAAAGAAGTCACAGGGCGTGGCCTTGTCTATTTCTTGACAGTGCTTTGGTGTGCACATGTCTGTCCTCGATGGATCAGCGAGAATTCTCCTTCATCATACTGCATACAAACTGACGAGTTTGGTAAAAATGTCAAAATTAGAGATAGCTAGTGGTGTATACGTATGTCGTCTCTCTCATATGTTGCCCTCACATCTGCGGATAGTTGAACATCTGTTGCAGTGTGCAGGTCTGGTCCATTGTGGTATTTGTTTAGTAGCCTGAACCCCCATTGTTACTGTCCAGATTGCTTGTAAAATGCTTTGAAGTTGAAGGAGACCTATCACGCGGAAGTTAGTGTAGTCAAAGTGGTCTCCTTTCTTGTAAACCAAGTAAGCAATACTCAAGCTCCAGTCGTCGAGCAACCATTCCTTCGACCACATTTGGCAGGTGAGCTGGTGCATGCGTCCAACCAGGTCATGTCCAGCAGCCTTAAAGTCGTCTAATCGGTGCACCTTACCTTAAGCAAACCTTTGTTTCAATTTCTACATCTTTTCTTTCAACACTGCACGCTTCAGTATTTAATCAGCTAATCAGTTTTGAGTGAGCAAGGTTCCAGAGGGGACAAGGAAATTGTGCATAAACAGCACGCACTTTGGCAACAAATGATAGTACAGTCAACAAATCAGCTCAAGGCCTCGCCTTTAAAACACTCTGGCCAGACATTCGCATCCCAGCCATCTTGTTTCCACGTGAGACAGCCGCTGAGGCGAGTTTGCCTCGACAAAAACCTTGTAGGTACCAACCTCGTGTTTGCTTAACTTAGTCACTTAGTTACAATTCATAGAACTATTCTAGACCAAAGTCCAAAGCAAATTCTAAATGATAATCTAAGCCGCGAAATGTCAATTGTTCAGCCGACGAAAGTTCTCTCCGCTCCCCTGCGGAACCAATTCTTCCTGTGGCCGCAATTAATTATTTATGTTCCTCGCTCTCCTTCCTACATTTATTCCGTATACATACATACATAAGTACAATCGTTCACAAAAGTATCTCAACCATTGCAGATTATTCCGTTGCCGTTGAGTTGAGTTTAAATCCCGCGCCAATCTCAGGTACCCAGAAGACACCAGAGCCCAGCGGAAGGCCCAATCATTCCTCTATGCTCCCATTTCACATTCGGTAGGCCTCCTCTCTCACTCACCTTTCAAATTGATCATGTTTACTTATTCTGCACGTGGCCCATTGGTCAAAATATAAAAACGCGATCATCATGCCCGGGGCTCTGTGGAGTGAGGTACTCCTCGCTCAGTCTGTCACCTTCTCCTTCATTCGTCTTAGCGTTTTAGATATACCCCTAAATACACACACACATGTGTCCTCTGCTGGCGATCGCCTCGAGAACTCTTTGAATTCGCGGTTGTAGCTGTCGCCGGTGACGGTGGAGGTGGCGGCGGCGGAACCCCCAATTGAGGTTGTGCTGCGCCCCCTCTGTGTAGCACGATTTTATCGTATTTTTAGTCTGCAAACAAAATCGTTCTGGACAAGCAGCATTAGGGACGACACGGCTCCAAAGTGTTCACAATCACACGTCGACTCTGATCAATTTCGGCGATATCCTATCCCGCTGCGACAAGAGAACTAACAGCAGAGAGTGTGAGAGACAGCGAGAGAGAGAGAGAGAGAAAGAGGGAGAGTGCATTTAAGAGAGTGTTTAGTTTAGACAAAGAGAAAGGGTGACTGAAAGTGAATTAATTGTGTGAAAGTGTGTTTAGCGGAGTTTTTTCCGATTTGCAACAGTGTTTGTACGGCCGACCGGCGAAAAATCTAGGTAAGTTCCTCAAATTGTTTTTGTTAACTAAGCACACCGCAAGGCAGGGCGGGGGATATGCCATGTGTATGACAATAGTTTGGTGGAGGCACAAGGAACCATGACGCGTTCCGTGAGGTATTTTCTGATGACACCCCACTCGAGTGTAATCCGAGACGACCGCCTGGCTATGTGCTTGTCCTACCATCTAGCCGTCAAAACTAGGTTGGCCCGTTCTAGTGAACACGCGGACTTGCAGGCAACTGCGATTGCGAAATGACATTCATGTTGGGTGGATTGACAATGAAAACTAACAGTGGGGTCATCATTTTTTTTTTTGTTTTTTGTTTTTGTTAATGACTTTTCCTGCTCTGCACTGCTACTGACCATGAAGTAGGGCGTCGTTAGCGATTTGAGTTGAGCAATATTGTGGCGCGTTGTAAGCCGCAAAAATGTTCTGATTTGCAATTCGAATTCGACTACGCAGTGATGGGATATGAGTAAGTGACTGACGCAAATTTGTTGGTATGATGTCGTCTCAAAGCTGGGATTTTTTTAAAGACTCAAAGATGATAATTTCACCATACCTTGTGCCACTCGCATGTCTTTCTTGTTCAACCATTCCAGCCGTATAGCCTTTCCAGAGCCATCTGGATTTTTGACAACTCGATTTAATTGCACCTTGTTAGAATTCTAGCAATTACTTACAATGGAAGATGATTAACACGTTGTGGCCGTTTACGCTGATGTTTCTGTCGTGTGGGCACACCGCACAGTGTGAACTGTAACTTTTTAACCCGCGAACCGATCTTAATGAAACATAGTACATGTGCTACGAGGTTTTTTGGTCGTTCAAAAATTAAAATCAGTCCACGGGTTCAAGAGTTACATATTTATTACTTCGCAGAACTAGTATTCATCACAGCTTGGTAATTTCAACAAAATTGTAATTTTTTGAAGCTTGGGCCGACGTACTGCTGCACTTAAAAGTTTCTTGCGGCCAAAGTGGTCGGTAGGTGGATATGATTTGTACAACATCAATACATAACGTCTTCAGCTTCCTAGAAAACTAGATCTCCCGTTGAGACCTCTTGGAGCTTTTTGTCTACAGTCCAACAAACGATAAAACACATCTCCTGCAATCTTCTGCTTAATTAAGATTCTACTACAAGAAATTGAATATCTCAGATCTCCGTTCATGGATCCAGTTAACTTTTTTTCTAAGGAAAGCTTTATATTTGTTCTAAAAGTAAAGTCCTCGTTGCATTCATTCTAACCATCATTAGTCAAGAAATTGTGACTTTTGTAAAAGAGAGACTTTTGAAAATGTATCAAAATTTAAAAAGGGATTGTATTGAAATCATAGTGAGTAATTTTTTACTGAATAGAAACTACAAAACAAAAATGTTTGTTAAATATTTTCTTGATATTCAATTTTGGTTTTCAACAAATATTTTATAATTGAACTTTTTAAGCAATACTTTTCAAGCGTCCCTAATAATAAAAAAAGGCTTTATTTAAAATGTAATTTTGTAAAACAATTTAGTAAATATAAAAGGTATATTCTAAAAAGGAAATAAACATTCTTCAGTATATTTAAAAAAAAAGGGAAACATATTTATGTAGTATATTAATAATGTAGAATTTGTTCTACTTCGGTTTTTTTTGATCATAAGTTGTAAAATGAAGTGAAATTACTGAAACTCAATTAACCGGAAGTGCTTGAACCAAGCTCATCACGGATACTCCAATACCCTAGTTAAAAGGTATTTACCTTATTATTCCTGAAGCATTGGACTGGCCGCTAGTCATAACATGCAAAGTTTATTGGGACAAGCACATAAAAAAAAGACAGCTTTCATCGACATTGTAAATTTGTACTAATGGGTAGTCGAAAAAGTCTTTTCGTATTTTGTCAATAGATGTCGTTGGAGTCGTATATCTCCAGTGCTACCAATCACATTGTGTCATACCGTATGGTGTTGGAAAGGTGAAATTTTAAGCTTCAATTAACCAAACAAATTTAATTCGGAGATGTTGAAAAAAAGTTACAGCTGTTCAAAAATGAGTGAAAATAATGAAGGAATTCGCTATATTTTGAAATTATAAAAAAGGGAAGAATGCCACGCAAGTCACCTATGAAATTTGTGAAGTTTACGGATACCATGCTGAATCAGTTCGTATAGCACAACAATGAATGCTCGAGTCCGTTCTGGAAATTTCGATGTGAAAGATGAACCTCGCTCTGGTGGACCTATCGTTGAAAAAGTCGATGAAATTATGGAAAAAGGTTGACCAGGACCTGCACATAAGCAGCCATGACATCGCCAAGGAACTAAACATTCATCATCGAACGGTTTTGAACCTTTTAAAAAGGCTGTCTACAAAAATAAGCTAGATGTTTGGGTACCACATGAATTGTCTGTGAAAAAAATTTGATTAGAAATACGAAAATACTTTTTCGACTACCCATTATATATATATGCTTCTGCATGCATAGAACTACACACATACACACCATATCAATAGTCGCCACTGCTGGTTGATTGTTGCCGATGGGGTCTAATGATGGAAACTTTAGTTGCATTCTTGGTTGAAAGCTCAAATGAATAAGGGATCAATTTACTAAAAAGCATTTTTTTTATTTTGTTAATCCGATAAGCCATTAATGAGCCAGGACTGTGTGAAGATGAAAACATGCGGTTTTTGCCCTATTTCCCTCTTACACCCGGAAGTAAGTAGACTAAGTGCATCTCCAAGATCAAATCTATCGCTCTACAAAATTTCATTGAAATCGGTTTAGACATGAAAGGATAAAAGACAGACAGACGGAGTTACTTTCGCATTTATAATATTAGTAAGGAAGAAAGGATAATATGAATATGAATTGTTTGAGCATAAAGTGAAATGAAAATGTTTTATTCAATGCCTTAATTTGCTCTTTGCCTACAATGTGTGTATGGAAGGGGAGGTCGTCCTCTTCGGGGTGTTTGACAGGGTGGAATGTTAGGCTGTTGCTAACGTCTCCGCTAAGGGCTAACGTCTCCGCTAAGGGCTAACGTCTCCGCTAAGGGCTAACGTCTTCCCAAAAGGAGATAGGAAAGAGCATGTCGATTGACGTGAGGAGTGGTCTGGCGGACATTTGCCAACAATATGAGGGACCCTTGGGTTCTTTCTGAACCTTAATCGATAAACGAAGCTGGATAGGCGTTAACTCGTTGTAGGGCTGAGCTAGGTAGTTTAAAGTTAGATTAAGCAAAGGGAAGGTATATTTGTAAGTTTAGGTAGGTTAGCTTAGGCTTAGATTAGATTAGTTATCTCCGCTACGCGAGCCCTCATCCGGTCTCTTTTGGTAGTAGAGACATAAGCCTTGAGCAATCATTCCTCTTCGGCTTTTCCTATCGCTTCACTTTTTCTCTGTTTTATATATAGTTGTCCATCCATGATTTACAGTAGGGCATTAGGCGGTCTCAACATCACAACTTACGGTCGGTTTGACCACAACCACTAAATAGCGGGATTCAACTGTTTAGTACTCGTAATCTGGTTTACAGAGAAGTATTAAATAAAGGACCCGATTTGGGCCTGTCAACACCCGTGTGTGTTGCCCCTTTTCCTGTTCTATCTTTAGCTAGCTAGAGGCACGAGTTTTTTTTATTTGCAATTGGGATTGGTGTAAGAGGGCGAGGGCAAGAACCACACCGTCCGCAAGCGAGCCGCCGTCCTTTTCCACGACACTGAAGCTACCCGCTTAGCCTGCTGCAACAATCCATCCTTCGTTGGTTTAGAATGTAATTGTAGTAAGATTCACAGATGTATTCACAGTGTGTCGCCTTGCCGCAGTGTGTTGTTGCGTCGATTCCTACTCAGAGGGTGGCATATTCGATCCCCGAATTCGCGGCTCCACTTCTTTGTAGTCACAGAGAATCCTTCAAGAGTTTCCTGTTCAGAAAAAGCTTCTCGAATTTCACCGTTCGTCGGCATAAAACTGTTGGTCCCATCCACTCCTGAAAGACAATAGGACGCACAACGCGAGTTATTTATTTTATTTATTTATTTCAAGTAGATGGAATTTTTACAATTTTACGTTAAGACTTATGTTAGAGATTTAGGGCACATTGATCCTTTACAGCTATGATAGAGTAAGTCCTTAGTTGTGTATTGTCCGTATAAGATTAAATAAGGGAAAACAACTAACAAAAACCCTTATGTGATACTTAACCTAGTATTGAATTCGCCCGTCGGTCTTCCAAGAATTTTCTTTTCGATATAGTCTTATCAATAATGCTAATGTAGTGATAGTTGATTTAGGAGTTTATTATCATATAAAGAGCAATTTTCATAGAAACTTATTTTTGATTTATTAATAAGACTAGCTGTACCCGCGACTTCGTACGCGGTTTCCTGACGCGATGCATGGTAAGATTACGTTCATGTTTATGAGTCCAGCAGGCATTTAGTCAGCTCTTGCGACAATTCCATGATCGTCCAACGGCATTCTGTCCAATGCCATTTTAAACAGTCAGTAATTCGTTATGCTGATGATAATAAACTTGCAATTCAGCAATTATTTCTCGAGGATGGTGCGCCTCTGATCAATGTCGTCATTGCAATTCCCACGAAAATATATTTAAAAAACGGGTGGACAATTTAATGCCGACAATCTAACTTGATGAAGTGATGATCCATTTGGCTTTTTCTTTTTTTGTGCGAGGGTAGGTGAAAATCTTCAAGAGATACTATGGGGACCGTTCCCACACAACGAAAGGCATTTTTACACAGTAAAAACACCCCCCTTCAAATAAAGTATTGAGATTGAGAACATTTTTATGAAGTACAAACATAAACAGTTAGTGTGCAAATTTTCATTACAATTAGCCTTAAACGGATTTAAATAAAAGGCAAATGTATGTACATGTGCATACAACCATTCTTTTTTAAATAAATAATTAATATATGCACATTTTCCTGCTTACTCACTCGTGAGCAGGCTACGTATAGTTGTCCATGGGAAAAGCATTCATTGCTCAAATATCGGTAAATTTAACTGTTTGACCTTGAGCCTTATTGATAGTCATAGCAAAACATATCTTAATTGGAAACTGCAGCCTTTTAAAAAGAAATGGGTAGTCCGAATTTATCATCGGTATTCGTAAAAGAAATCCATTCTCATCTGTGCCTGGTCCTGTTATAATAATCGCTTCAATTACATTAGGTCTTAAAGCTGTTACCAGTAACCTTGTTCCATTGCACAGCTTTGGAGGAAACAAATTTCTAAGCAAAATTATTGGCACTCCAACTTTTAAGAAAAATGATGTGCCCTGGTAGTCCTGCTGGATTCGTAGAATTTAAAAATTCTGTTGGAAAATGTACCGAATCATCCGTATTTACAACGGTGTCAATGGATCGATTAATTTGTACGTCACCGTTGATCTTGCTTAAAATGAATGCATTGAATCTGGAAGCTGAATAATTTCTTGGAGCCAGAATAGCTCTTTCTCGGAGCCAAGAAGGGGTCTTGCTACTTATATATTGAACAGAGGGATATATCGAATCCACCAATTCATTAATATCTCTTACTTGCTTCCCAACAGAAAGAGTAACTTTACCATTTCTTCTTGTACCGTACCGTAAACACTCGCCGATAATATACATACCTCCAATAACCACATTCAGATTTATGTACATACCTTGTGTTAAATACCACTTTTTTATTATTTATTAATTCTTGTTATCAATATTCTTATTTTCACAAAGTGTTTACTACTGTGGTGTAAAGCATCAAAAATAACAATATCATATGTAGCTCAAGTAGTATGAATACACATACATATATTTCTCAGAATGAACACGCACATCAACGAACGCCACTTGGGCACCGATACTGGCAATAATCCGTAGTATGAATACACTCGTGAATAAATATATACACACATCCCTATAAATGAACACGCATAAACACGAACGTCCCTTGCGCACTGATATTGGCAATGGTCTCCACTCATCTAAAAAAAAATGCAAACAATGCAAATAATATATGTTTTATGTTTTAACTTTTCTCTTAGACAACGTACAAAGATAACCTATATACCAATGGATTCGTTAATGTTAAAGTTCTACACAGATATGTAAATTAAGTTAAGTTCTGTTCGGTGAAAGTCAAGAAAAGTTGAGATGAACCACCGAAAAATTGGAACAAATCATATTTATTACTTAACATGTTTTTGTTGAAAAAAACTTCATATGTGGTATAGAAAAACCCCGCAGAAGAATTATGAAGCTATAGGAGAAAACTGCGCTCGAATCCGTTGGGTACATTCGGAGATTTTGTGTCAGATACATCAAATCTTAACTTCCTTTTATAAAAGTAAGTGATAATCAATGAAGTTGACGTTGGCTTTTTCGTGAAGTCTTCTTGTGGTAAAAGTGCCAAGGCAGCTTGAGCATGAGTTTTAAAAGCTTGTTTTGCCATATTTGCAATTTCAGCTTGTGTGTTTTTGCAGAGTCGCCCCACACGGGAGCATACAAAAGAATCGCTTGAAAAATTGATTTATAGATTAATAGCTTATTTTTGACTCTAAGCTTTGAATTTCTGCAGATCTAAGTACAGTATTCTTGTTAGTTTATTTGCTTTATCAATTGTGGTTGAAATATGTGCCTGAAAAGTGAGCTTTTGGTCTATAATCACACCGAAATATCTCATTTCTACTCAAGAAACACTCTTTTCACCAGATAGCATGTGACTTATGAGGGTTTGGCTTAATCTTCCATTTGAAGCAGTATTGTTTTGGAGAGCACAGCCTGTACTGTATTATAAACATCTAGGAATAATGTAGCAGAAGCATAGAAGGCAGTGTCATTCGCAAACATTGCTATATTGACATTTCTGTCGAACGAAGGTAAGTCTGATACATAGATATTAAACAGAGTAAGTGCAAGTGGTCGCCGTGGAGTAGTGAGTATGTGTGTCGACTCCTACGCAGAGAGTGCCAGGTTCGATACCCGAATTTACCACCTATAATAATTCACGGCTCCACCTCTTTCGAGTCCCTGACAATGCTCAAAGAGTATTCCTGTCTAGAAAAAGCTTCTCAACTTCGCCGGTCGGCGTCGGCATTAAACTGTAGGTCCCTTCCACTCGTGAAAGAACAGTAGCACGCACAACACGAGTGGTTGCCGATATTATTATTATTATTAGGTGCAAATAGAGATCCCTGAGGAATTCCATGCTTAATTTGTTTGATGTTTGATTCATAATTTCCAATTTTTACTACAAAGTTTCTGTCAGTGAGGAAGCTTTGAATCAAAATGGTGATATGTAGTGGGAAGTTTAGCTTATAAAGCTTTTGAACTAGCTTTTTCGATGTCTAGTAACACAAGGCCTGTTGCACAACGCGAGTGGTTGTCGTAGAAGCAAGTTTCAGGTTCAGTTCTGACTGTCCCGACCTACTCCATCATGTCCGATATAGTAAGTAAGTAAGTAATTCATTTAATAATAATTCATAACAAAAAAAGATATTTATATAATATGAATTTTAAGAACTATGGCTAAGCCGTCAGCCTGGTTAGCAGAATTCTGTGTATTTTATATCTGTAATTTTAAACTTAAGTTACAATTCAAGCATATTCAGTCATTAACAACATTCCATATTTATAAATTGATTTTAAAAAACTGATAAGAATTTTCCATTCACATTCGTTTAAAAGTTGTAGTCAATGTCTGATATCAAAAGAAGGCTATCCTTTGTGGTCTGACTATTGGGCATATACTTATAATATGAAAGCAGTCTTCCTTCGATTTTAGATTACAAAGCGTACAGAATTGGTTGCACTATCCATTATAGGGGTTACCATTTAGTGAGAGAACTCCACATCTTGCTTTGAATATCAGAGATATTTCATCATGACTAAACGAGTCATGAAGACTCGTATTTCATCATGACTGTATAGTATCCTGCTTTCTGACGCTCAAGCCTTTATTTGTAACACATTTCGGGTGTTGTTTTTGAATAATGAAAATTTCAGAGCACGTAGATGGTCCATGTCAATATGTAGGGTCTCACCACAGTCGTTTCTAATAGTTTCACACTTTGCGTACCACCAATCTGCATTCCTTAACTCGTACAAAAACACAAAACTTTGCTATCCTTGAAGCATCATATCTCCATATCTTGAGTATGAAGTCAGCTTGTGACTTGAGTGTGTCTGTTGACAGTTTTGGTAGACTTGTTTCTAAGTGTATAGCGTAATTAGGTGTATTCAATGGGAGATTGAAAGGCTTTTTAATGAAGTTCCTTTAGAATGCTTCAACTTCTTCATACTCATAAGCCCCTCACACTTGCGAGGCATAACAGAGAGTGGATTCAACGACTGAGTTGAATATCTTATATTTTATAGATAGATCAATTTTTGTGTTGTAGAACACATTTTTCGACGAGAAGTTAAGCATACCTTGAGAGCTATTTCCTTTATCTCTAAGATGTTTATTGAAATTTAGAGTTGGATTCAGTTTGACTCAAAAATATTTAACCACTTTAAAGGTTTCAAGTGGTTGACCATCGTTTCCATGGTATTTTATTGTGAATTCTTGGAGATTGCGCAAAAACCATCATTTTCGACTTTTCTGTAGTGTTTTTAATCCCCATCATACAGTAACATGACGGCAGTTGCCTATGTTCCGGGGATTCTGAAAGTACGGTCATCTGCATATAGTAACACATTCATTGCGGAATTGGCAATTCTAACACCTTCAGGCAGAGCATCTACTATGTTGTTTATATACAGAGAGAACAGCAGTGCACTGAGAAGGCATCCTTGGTTCACACCTGTATTCGTTTCAAACCACTCTGAATAAGTAGTGCCATCCCAAACTGCTGCATTGGATTGCGTGTACATTTGAAGATATGCCGAGTTGGGATAGCTTGTAGAAAAGGGCATTTCCGTCCAGTCCAGAAAAAGAGTACACTTTTGTAGGAGCAGAAAGTTATCGGCAAAGATTAAAACACCACTGTATGTAGAAGAACATTTCCGTTTACTGACTGCATTCACTGTCACGATCAGTGTATTTATGCCTTGTTATGTGGAGACTTCGGGTCATTCATCTGATCAGATGGTTGCCTCTTTCTAAAACAAATGGCTAACGGACTGTACTGCAAATGAAGCAGGTCTACACTGTGCTGTACAAGAATGGTACCGCGTGATTTTTTTATTCTTCTTCACTTTTTTAACTCGAGCATGATACGCTTTGACGATGGATGTCAGAGTAAATATCTGATCTATAGTTGAATATCCATTTCTAAAGCCAGCCTGTAGATCGCTTAGAATATTTTTCTGCTCGACCCATCTTTCTAGCCTTTTTACCAAAATGCCTTTGGCAATCGTATTCATTAAGGAAAATCCTCTGTAATTTTCTGCTATGGCGTGGGGTCCTTTCTTATGAATTGGAAAAATCACAGACTTTTTAAAAGAGGATGGAATTTCCACTCCAGTAAAGACTTTGTTGTAGAGAATTTGAAGACTGTTTCTGAATGAAGGTGCATTTTTAAAAAAAATCGTATGGGATTCCGTCTGCACCTGGGGCCTTTCCATTTTTAGCACTGATGATCATAACCAGTATTTCTTCAATACACACATCAACGTCCAGTTTTTCGTCAACAGTTCGTGGCTCAACTTAGGAGATTGTTAAATCCGAAGTACTAGTCAAAAGAAACTTAAAGTGTTTAGCAAGGTCGTCAGCAGATACGCCTACACCGATTTTATAACTTGATCCATTTATTTCTCGAGCGATCTTCCAAAAATCGTTTGAGCTTTGAGTTTGACCTAATGTTAATGGTTGCTGGTTTACAAATTCAGTTCTCTCCCGATATAGTTTCGTCCGGTATAGTCTATCTTACATCAGCAAAACGACCATTTTACTCTATTCTTCTTCAAATCTAGGTCCCACATAAAGTGAATTCTTACTGCTCGCACATATCATCACATAATTGACTGACCTGATAAGGAAGTACCACAAATAAAAAACCCTCTTCCCTCCACTGAGCCCTCAACCAAATGCGGACCTTGCACCCAGCATTTATTATCGTTTCCCTCAAAACCTCGGCGAAGCCGAAGTCCACCATGCCAGCAATACATCTCAAGTTCCACACGTGAATTCGTGAATGGTGGATACATCAATAAACTGACATTTGATCATTCATTTATGGGCAAGCGACAATTAGAAAGCCACGACATTCTCAGTGTTGCTGCTGTTTTGCTCGTTTTTCGTTTTCCTTCTGTTTTGATCGCCACCTTCCGCGAGTTCCGTGAGTAGGAATGCGAGCATAAATTGCAAAACGTTTTCCACAGTCGGACGTATTGTTGCACACTCGGCTGATCATATATCCTTGTTGACGTCTCGTATTGCAGTCGAGTCGCAATTGCCATCGTTTGCTGTTTTCTTCCCGCATCAAGGTCATCAAATGGGGACTTCTTTTCGAGCTGCCACTGCCCGTCATGAGTCGCAATGCGTCTTCAATCACCTCGGCGGTGCATCGTGTAGCAAGTCACTTTCAAATCGAAATATTCTCAATCATCATCCTTTCACTGGTCATGTCTTTTCCTCGTTCGGTTAAAGCGAGTGCGCGCGCATGCCCACTCCACCCCATCCTGAAGAAAACCAATTTAAGACCCCGGGCAAAGAGGAGATGGAATCATTAAGCATTCCACTTTTGTGTGTGGCAGCGCTCGGCACTTGTCAGTCAGTGAGGCGCGCTTCCAAAATAAATTCAAAGCACATCCGAGTCCAAGTTCGAGTTCACTTAATCACGTTACGAAATCAGCGAGTGAAAAAGGAGAAGCAACAAAAACACAAAAGCTGGAAAAAATTTAATCACGTTACTCTGGTAACATGAATGTTACCGCTTCTGCCCGTGCACGCGATCTTCCACGGAAAAAAAGGGAAATCTGCATGATCATCATCATCATCATCAATATCGCCGTCACGATCTTGTGTGCATCAATTAGAAGTGCGGTGGAAAGCCTGACCGGCCCTGCGCCCGCCTTAAGAGCATAAACGCGCCGCGTCGCCGCGAATTGAACCACGGAAGACCCCAACCAAAACACAAACAAACCATGCAACCAAGAAACCAAGAGACCGCACAACCGCTCTTCACTTTTCCTTTTTGACGTCCTTCCTCTCGGTCTTGTCACGACGATAACGAAGCAAGAACTTCACTTCACTTTTTAATTCACTATCGATTCCGGGATGTGGAACCGGCGCGGCGACGGCCGGCAGGCGATCGGTCAGGTTGTGCTTGCCTTGTGTAATCGTCCCCAGCACGAGGCGGGTGTGTACCACAGACGCATACCAAGTGCACGAAAGACCGGCCACATGTGATGTAACCGGTTGCAATGACTTAACTCCCGAGCACATCGCGATCGCCGACTCGCAAGCCATTTGATGGGCGCATTTATTACGCCTGCATGGCCTGAGAAGCCGAAAATGTGAATACCCCACCTGCTGCCGCCGCCACCACTGTGGGATGAGATCCAGGAAGGACAGGCACAAGAATGTGGACAGTTTATCGGGAATGGTGTGCAGTGCAAATTACAAGAATCCCATTCCAGGAATGGAGAGGAGGTTATGAGTGTGGTGGCTTAAGGATTAAATCAAGTTCTTCCCCAGCGGGGTGCGGGGGGAACGAGCGAAGGAAAACAAAATCAGGTCTTCGGTGTAATTTTCTTTCTGGATGGACGGAAGGCAATGCATGTGTGAGGGGAAATGTAAGAGCTTCGTTGTACTCGTCTTCCTGCGACGGTGAAGGGTATCTGAGGTGAGCTTATGTAATCCCCATCAACACTGACAGAAATTCCTTAGACGAGCAGCTAGTCGCTTCTTGATTGGAGTAGATTGCCATTGCTAGACAATTGGAGGGTTGGCCACTTAATCAGAACGTCTTCATGCATAAATTTGAATGCGACTTGAAAGTGACTTAACAGAAACGTGATTTTTTGATAAATATGTTCCAAATTTCTGTGTCGTTTAGTTTCAGTCACTTTGAAGGAAGTCAATGTCTGTTCTGTAGCGAATTGCAAATATCGTAACAGTGTCTAAGCACCTTATGCGAGGACTTACTACACGCCTTCCTCGCGATTCCTTATCTGATTCTTGGGAATTTTCTTCAAAAAAACTCTCGAGACGTAACATTTTGAATTACTATCATTGATTATTTCTTCAAAAAAAACATGACCGACGACTATGAAAATCAATTTGCAATGAACATCTTTTCTTAGCTTAATTAAATAAAATAAAAAAAAATTATAGAAATGTTTAATGGCAATTGATAAGCACAAGGATTTGGTGCAACAGAAATTGAAAAAAAGTGTCTCATTTGCTAAAGTTATCATTTCTCAATTGAACACTTATAAACACTGAACCAAAAAGGTACGTAAATACAACGAATATTTTCATTGAGTCAACGAAAACTTCATTAATTCTCGATGAACTTGTTCGTTTAGCCAACTAATGACTGTTCGTTAATTGAATGTTCATAGTATATCAATCCAACGAACATAGTACATTCCCTCAACGAGTGACTTCATTAAAAAATAATGGCCACTTTACCCCTTTTCCATTTGAAATTGAATTTTTATTTGGAACTGGATGAAATATACAATATAATTTAAAAAAATGTCTTTCCGAATAACTTTTCTTGTAACCAGACAGCCATGCAACAACCACAAAATTGCTGCGTCTCCACAATCTGTTATAAGACTTGTTATTAGATATATATATTTTGAATGGAATTATTTTTTTTTTACTTTGGTTGGTGAAAATCTTCACAAACCCGTGTCCACATAGTAGTGTCCGATTCTTACTGACTAAAAACACCCTTCCCTTTTCGTTTTTCTTTACTACAACTAAGTTTCCTTATTTAGTAGCTTACATTTAAGGATATTTTTGCGTGTTGCAGGTAGACCTTCGGTAACATCACCTGCCATGACCATCGTTAGGATGGTTTATTATTATTGCCCAAATCGAACGGTCTCGTACGCTGGAGTCGACGTACTAAACTCGTCATGTCCAAAGTTTGGAGGATGGCATTGTTACAATGTCCACGAAGTCTGATACTTAGCTTTCGAGCGGAGTTTGTTATTTCTTCGTCGACGGTAGTTATCACTAGGTCCTCTGTGTATCACAATTTCTGAGATACCAGGGAGCTTTCACAATATCCCGTATAGTTTTATTTTGAAAGGACTGTATAAATCGTCTATTATTTGCTTTGGTACAACCCCATAGTTGTATGCCGTAAGTCCATATAGGCTTCAGCACTTTCTTGTATAATACAGTACATATCGGTTATAAGAAAGTCGTATATAAGAAAAAATCGCTTATAAGAAATACGAGCAAATACACCGTACACGCCTTCATACAACTTCATACAAAAAATAACGTTTAAAAGAAAAATGCTTATAAGAAAAATACGGATAAAAGAAACTTTTTCCTAACACCGAATTTGATAGATATATTGAAATAAGAAGGTTTTTTTTGAGCATGAGTGTACGCAAGAAGATTTTGAATTCCCCGTGCAAATAACAGTAACAATTAATGTCAAGTCGATGTTTGTAACAAGAAAAAACAGCGAATAATTGTAATTTGTTTTGTAATTTGTTTTCTTAGACGGGAGCATACATATTTACCCAATTAAAAGTGTTACAATGTCTACTATTAAAGGAAATACTATCAGCATAAAAACAAAATTAGAAATATTGGACGATATAAAAAATGGAACCACAAGAAAAGATGTGTCTAAACGACACAAAATATTCCAAAGCACTTTAAGCAAAATTATAAAAAACATGGAAGCAATTAAGGAAAAGAGATTTACTTGCAAGAACTTGGACATTAAAAGAAGTCGAACGCCTAAACATGAAATTTTAAATAACACAATGCCCAAATGGTTTGAACAAATGACAGAAAAAAAGCTATAATTACGGGTCAAACGCTCATGGAAAAAGGTGAGATGTTTGCCAAAGAATTAGAAGTCCCTGACTTCAAACCTAATCCAGGATGGCTTCAACGATGAAAGAAAAGTCAAAATATCCTTTTTAAAAAGCAGCCGAATGATTCAAGGAAAATATCCTTCCTACTATCCTTCAAAAGTATACCCTGGATAACATTTACAACGCCGATGAGACTGGACTCTTGTATAAAGCGATTCCTGCTGGAACATTTGCTCCAAGAGATAAAGTTGTCACAGGTCTTAAATTACGTAAGGACCGACTTACACTACTTTTCATATGCAATGCAACAGGTTCTCAGAAGCATATACTTTCAATTGGGAAATACAAACAACCAGGTGTTTTCGAGGAAAAGATCTCCCCATTCCATATAAATATAATAAAAAAGCTTGGATGACCAGTACGATATGGTGTGAAGTGATTAAGGAGCTGGATGAAAACATGCGAAGAAAAAATAATACAATTCTTCTCCTAATTGATAATGCGTCTTGTCATAAACTTGACTTCCATCCCCAAAATATCGAAGTTGTTTTTTCACCGGCATGCACAACCAGCCTTATGCAGCTATTGGACCAAGGTATGTGAAGCAAAATCTTATTTAGCACTATTTTATTCTTATCTTTTATATAGGCATCATTAACTCCTTTAAGGCCCGTTATAGGAAATGTTTGATCAGGAAACAAATTTGGCAGTTGAGGGAGATTATATGGAAAAGTTTTTTCAAGGAAATTACTATTTTGAAAGCGCTATATATCATTAAACGATCTTGGGTGCTTGTTACACCTAAAACCATATCAAATTGCTTTAAAAAAGCTGACATTTCAAGTGAAGTTGAATTAAATGACTTAACTTGCTTACCAAATTCACAAATAAGCGACCCTGATATAGAAGAGCATTACAACGAAGACCATTTTAAAGCAATAACCGATGAGGAAATACAAGACTGTTATGGGGACATCGATGAAAATGAATTAGTCACTGAAATCTTACTTAGTGAAAGTGTCGAGGAGGTGCAGTCGGAATTTGTTGATTTGGTTAAGATAAAGCCAAAAAGAGAAGAAGCTGTAAAAGCGTTTTTTATTTTAAAACAGTATTTGACCAATGCTGATGAGTGTCTGTCAAATATAAAAGAAGTTCTCTTTAAGGATAGGGATAAAATACTTGTTCAACAAAGAATTGAAGGTTATTTTCAAAGTAATTAATTACCAAAGTGCAATATTCATGATGTCTAGGTTTAATATATCCTAATGTTCTTTATACTTATTTATTACTCTAGTTTTTTGTTAAGTTTTTTTTCAATAAAATTTTCTTATAACAAACTTTTTTTAGTTTTCCTATAAGAACATTTCTTTCTTATATCAGTTCTTCGGATATAAGCATTCATTTTTCTTATATCCGTTTATTGCATAAAAGAAAAAACAGAAATAAGAAAGAAATTTTTGGGATTTTTGGACTTTCTTATATCCGAACTATACTGTAGCAGTATGTTGTACATGCTTACCTTGCAGTGCCTTTCAAGTAACCAGTGCATTTCTCTATACCGGTGTTCGAGCTCATCCCGTTTCTTTTTCACATGAGCCTTCCACTTGAGTTTCGCATCGATTATAATACCAAGATATTTTGCTTCATTAGCGTACGGTATTCGTACAGAATTAATGTAAACTGGTCGATTTGCAATATTTCTGTATGTAAAATTTATGTGCGTTGATTTGGTCTCATTGGGAGCAATGCGCCAGCGTTTTGACCATTCCTTTATTTTGTCTGGAGCTCGTTGCAGTTTTTCAGTTGAGGACTCAACTGAACGTCCCGTTGCCAGGATCGCTGTGTCATCCGCAAATGTAGCCACAAGTGTACCCTCAGTTTGAGGTATGTCTCTAGTCTACAACAGGTACAATGTAGAGCCAAGGACACTCCCTTGAGGGACTCCTGCTCGGATGTCTTTAAAATCGGAGTATTCAGATCCATGTTTGACTCTAAATATCCTGTTATCGAGATAAGATTTTAGTATCTTATACAAGCTTGTCGGTAGAAGCCTGCTTATTTTGTATCTTAGGCCTTCATGCCAGACTTTGTCGAAGGCCTGGAAACGTCAAGTAGGGCGGTGGAGCAGATCTTTTTCTCCTCTAATGCTCCTTCAATTTCATTCGTTATTCTGTATACCTGGTCAATTGTCGAGTGTTCCGATCGAAACCCGAACTGCTGGTCAGGCATTAGTTGCTTCTTTTCGATAAATTTTTGAATGCGTTTTAATAAGAGTTTTTCAAAAATTTTGGATATTATGGGTAAAAGCGATATGGGTCTGTACGACTTTTTGTTGTTCAACGGTTTGCCCGGTCTTAAAACCATTATCACTTCTGCAACCTTCCATGAGTCTGGAACATATAATAGCCTAAAGGAAGCGTTTATTATGTAGAGCAGTTTAAGTAGCGCCTTTTTCGGCAAGTTCTTCAGGATTTGTCCGGTAATTAGATCATAGCCAGGAGCTTTGTTGTTTTTTTGGATTTTTGATTGCCTGGCAGAGTTCGTTTAACGATACTTTTTTTCATACGACAGCTGTCAGATATGGAAGTTACACTTGTATCAACTTCCAACTGGAATGTTTCCTCCAAATGTTCGGCAAAGAGATCCGCCTTTTCTTGATCACTTTTTGCCCACCCATCATTATTTATTTATTTTTTTATTTATTATATCATTTTATATTAATTTAACGTACTGCATTACTTACAAAACCATTGTATTCTCAGTAGTAAGGTTTTATACAACCACATCTCTGTGCAAGCTAGAGCAAATTAAACCATTATTGTTAAACACTGTTATACTATGCAAGAAATATAAATAAATGTTAAAAATGTTAATCATTATTTTTCTTGATTGACGCGGCCTGCATTTGGGGCTTTTTGATATTTTTTACTTCTTTCCAAAGTGAGTAGTTTGTACATTTTTCATTTGTTAGGCTTTCAAGATAAGTCGATATCTCATGGTTTTTAAAGACTTGCAAGGATTTTTTTAGTTTGTTGCACAGGCGATTTAGGTGGAATAATAAAAATAAATGGAATAATTAAAATAGTACGTACTTTCATTTTGGTTAGCCAAATTGATGGCTTCCATATCAATCTAGGAAAACAAAGAATTTGAATTAAAAAATACGTTATAGAGTACGTTACCAACTTTTGATTGAGTCGCTATTGATTGCATTCCTTTCAGCAGTTGTCAAACTGATTAATCTTCTTTCTTCTGGCACTTACCGTAAGAAAATAACTTTTTGCTAAAATAAAAGATACAGTGGGTGTCATTAATATTCGGTTTATTACTCGAGTGAAAAATTGCAGTTACAGGTTGAAACCGAATGGTTTTTAACCCAATCTTTTCCTGCTCGGTAAGTTCCTTAATTTTCTTCGAGATTAGCAATTTTTTGAGTAAAAGACTCTTGCCATTACCACAAGATATTGAATTTACACGAAACTAAGGAAGAGGTTCCTTACAGGAAACTAAGGAAAAGGTTCCTTCATTAATATTCGGTTTTATAACTTGCATTTCTCTTTACGGTTTAAATCTAAGAACCCTATGCTCAGATTTGTATGTCTGTTTGCAAAATTATGATTTTAATTAAATTAATTAAACATTATGATTAATAATAAATGGCTATTACCATAGCCTATTTAAAATCATCGACAAGTTAAAAAAGAAATAAGATGGACCGCAAAGGAAAAAACACTTCACTGGAAAAACGGGAGTTGGTCTTAAGCCACCAACCTTTCAGAACTAAATCTGAAACTTACAATGAAATTGCAGAAATTTTGAAAACTAAGCGTAATACAGTCGGTGACATCATAAGATGCTTCAGGAACGAAGGCCGTATCGAATTCAAGAGCAAAAAGAAGCAGCCCAAGAAATTAACACAGCGCCAAGAACGCATAATAATAAGAAAAGTAAATGATAACAGCCATCTTAGTGCACCTAAGTCAGCTGATGGTTGAATGCGAAAAGCGTGTTTCTGAGTCTACGGTTCGCAGAACTATCAAATCAGAAAGGTTCAACGGTCGAGTAGCTAGGAAAAAGCCCTTTATCAACTTGCGCAACCGTAATATTCGTAAAAAATGTCTTAAAGATTACAAAGAAAAAGATTCAGTATGGTGGCAAAATGTAATTTTCAAGTTCAACCTTTTCCGGTCTGATGGAACGGTTATGGTGTGTGGCGCAAGAAGAATGAAGAGCTAAAAAGCAATCATTTGGGGGAGGCCTTGTTCTGGTGTAGGGGTGCATATTGGCTAAAGACGCTTGCAATTTGGTCTTTATAGATGGGATCATGAATAAGGAGCATTATTTGAAGATTCTGCAAGAAAATTTGAAAGCATGCGCTGAAAAAATGGGAATTTCCAGGACTTTCAAATTTTATCAGGATGATGATCCTAAACATAAAGCCCATATTGTCCGCGAATGGCTGCTATACAACTGTCCAAAAGTTATAGTGACACTTGCTTAATCACCTGACCTCAAAACCATCGGAAATTTTTGGGCCTAATTGGATCGGCGAGTGCGGGAGAACCCTGTTTCATCCGTAAAAGGTACTTTTTTTCATAGTTTTTCGTGTAAATTCAATATCTTGTGGTAATGTCAAGCGTTTTTTACTCAAAAAATTTGCAAATCTGGCAGAAAATTAAGGAACTTACCGAGCAGGAAAAGATTGAGTTAAAAACCATTTGGTTTCAACCTGTAACTGCAATTTTTCACACATTCGTGTAAGAAACCGAATACTAATGACACCCACTGTACATGATTTCTAGTATTTGAATAAACTATTTTTTTTTTAATCATTTTTATTTCGAAATTCATGACATACTTACGTACTAGACAAAAATGCTTAAAACGAGTTAAATGAACAGTATTACTATATATATAACTTACTGCCCTCGGCGGGAACTCTTAGCTAAACTTAATCATATTCTTTCGACTTAAACCAAAAATTCATGCATTTAAAAAATAATTACTTTATCAGTACAACTTAATATTAAGAAAAATTTAAATTTGCATACCATTACACACTGCCTCAAAAATAACGTAAACTGACTTAAGCTAAACTGCATACGTGTACATATATATATATATATATATACATTGTATGTATGAATATATAGAAATATAAAGATAGATGTACTTAATATATACAATGTATACAGTGGTGTAAGTATGTGAATACTATATATTTTTTTTTCTTATTTACATCTTACAACTACCTTAAAAACTACCCTAGGCTGTGTAGGTCGGCCATAGGTTGCTGCTTATAGATTTGCATCTAATTTGCTGCAAGACAGACAATTTGCTGTTCCCCCATTCGGAGATACGTACTACCCTTTCTACCCCGGGTCTAAACTGTTCGACGAGGAAGTTCCGTCTCTCTCCAGCCACCAGAATTTTCGCAACATCCCTAACCTCTCTCCTTGATGCAGCCGTACTGAACCGGAGGAGACTCTCCTCACGACGTAACGGTCGTGGTTGAGTCGCCCATCCACAGTTGAACGGGCTATGTTGAAGATGAGTGGTACCGCATTTACATTTTATAATAGTCCGTTTTGTGGGTCGCCGTGGTGTAGTGGGTTAGTGCGTCGACTCCTACACAGAGGGTGCCAGGTTCGATACCTGAATTTACCACCAATCATAATTCACGGCTCCACCTCTTTCGAGTCACTGACAATGCTCAAAGAGTATTCCTGTCTAGAAAAAGCTTCTCAACTTCGCCGTTCGGAGTCGGCATTAAACTGTAGGTCCCTTCCACGCGTGAGAGAACAATGGCACGCACAACACGAGTGGTTGCTGAGAAGCTAGGCCCTGGCCCTCTACGGGCTGTAGCGCCACCCATATTATTATTATTATTATTATTATATAATAGTCCGTTTTTGTCTAAAAAGGCTTCTGTGGGACGAAGCCGTTGTGACGCACCCTTTCGTGGTATTGGGGATTGGGGTAGTAAACTCCAGAGATCAGATTGTTGACCGAGTTCATCGCTCTGGCAGTATGACTCGAATCAGGACGAGTTCGATAAGGACGAAGGCAAGCCCTAAGACAAGCCCTCTCAAGCAACCGAATCTTTTCCATCAAGATTGCACTCACGTTGAACCACACGTTACAGCCATAGGTGAGCATTGGCCGGATGAGTGCCATGTAGCAGATAACCATCACCCTCACATCGAGTTGGCTGTTGTAAAACTGCGCCTCATGCCTTGACCAAAGCAGCATCTACATGTTTGTTAAAATATAGATATTGATCTAGCCAGATCCCCGGGTAACTGACTACAGTTCTTTGCGCCAGTGGTTGTCCGTGTCTACCAACGATTGAGAAATTTTTATAAACTATAGTACATGCGTGCTGGTATTCCTGTGTCGTCATTTGTAGGGAGTTTTTCTTTTTATTTTTTTTAGATTTAGATTGATTTTATTATTTGGAATAATGTTCATTTTACAAAAATTTAACGAAATCAAAATCAGCATGGCTTTGCCGTCTGCCCGATTGACTATAATTTATTATGTAATATTATATAATATGGGTGGCGCCACAGTCCGAGGCGGACCTGGGCCTAACTTCTCAGCAACCATTCGTGTTGTGCGTGCTATTGTTCTCTCACGCGTGGGAGGGACCTACAGTTTAATGCCGACTCCGAACGGCCAAGTTTGAGAGGCTTTTTCTAGACTCTAGACTCTTTGAGCTTTGTCAGTGACTCGAAAGAGGTGGAGCCGTGAAATATGAAAGGTGGTAAATTCGGGTATCGAGCCTGGCACCCTCTGCGTAGGAGTCGACGCACTAACCCACTACGCCACGGCGACCTACATAATTTATTATGTACAAGTAATAATTACTAGCTCTACATGTGGAAAAATGATAATTTCAAAAGTTCCCTGTTAGGATATCATCTCTGTATTTTAGTGATATTTTGCAGTATTGAAACAACTTGCTTACGTCCATTTCGTTTAGGAGTGATAGGATTTCTTGGTCCGATAAGTAGTTCATTCCAAAAAAGGATATCCTTGTTTCCCTTAGGATCGGACACTTGCCTAGGGAATGCATGATATCTTCTCTCTCTTCCAAATTACACATACTGCAGAGTATATGAAGGTTTTTCTGTTGATGTGGGTTCATATATTAATGTATATAAAAATAAAGAAAGGTGGTCTGTTCACCTTGCTTTTTTCTTTAAAAAAAATTAGTGATGATGATGTCGCAACACTATTCACAACAAATCACAACTGAAGAAGAACGCTTATGTACACTGTTGCGCTCTTAGAAGCATTCAAAAATTTCATTGCCTCAAAGAACACTTTCATTGACGTAACGTATGATTTCGTTGGGAAATGCTTACAGAGTATTTTAACTTTTAATGAACGCTAGTTCATTGAGTCAACGAATCGTACATTAAACTACGTTCATCAGTTTGTAAATGGATTCGTAATATTAACGAATAGTTCGTTGAGGCAACGAAAATGACTTTAACGAACGCTGTTCGTTAATGTTACGAACAATTTTTGGTTCACTGAATCACTCATTTTCTGTTTGTTGCAACGCTAATTTGAAATCAATTCAAATTTACTCGCGACAGAAATTAATCAAAATGTATGATTAAGTGAAAGTGAATTAGTGATAAGTGGTTGGTGCAATAGGGCCCTGTTCTGTATCGTCGGATCTGAAGTAAACATAGCGAACAAGATCGTGGTAACAGCCTCCTTTGTAAGCTCAAAGACGACTGGATGGTGCAGTGAGTGCCTGCCCCTGGTTAGCGGGGTAGCCGGTTAGAATCCCAGTGAAAGCAAAGTCAATACGCTTTTATCAGGTTTTCACATCTGGCCCAGTCACCATTTTGCGTTGGGATCAAATTAACGGCACTGTCCCTGCGTTAGTCAATCAGTGGTAGTAGTCTGACTAGGGGTATCACAATGGACCAATACGGTCTAAGTGTGCTGATAAATGCACTAGCAGCTCCACTACTACACCGTAGTGGAGATTATCTTGTCATCATCATCATTTCATATACATGCCATAACGATGCCTGCGTTCGAACACAAAAATCAATGTCAAACGAGACTCCAAAGAAAAATAATCTTAAATGCGGTTTTCTTAAGTACAAATTTGTGTACTTAAAGCAAACAAAAAAATTATGACGATATCCCAAAATTTAAAGGCACAGCGGGTTAAGAACCAAAAACAACGAAATTTAGATCACAACAAAATGGCCCTTCTAAGCTTTGCTTGCACAATCCTCTTGCGCTAAACTCTTTAGATAGATCAAATAATCGAATACTTACAGTTTTTGATTAGTGGATACTAAATTGACCACATGCTCCCATAAATCCCCGTATTATGGCAGCTCCTTCTGCGTGATTAACATGTGGTATTTTGCTTAATTTTTGGTTTATGACTCGATGTTTTTTTAGATATCCCCATATTTTTTTGTATGTTGTAAATGTTATAAATGAGTGCTTTAGAAAACTGCGTTCTAAATATTTCTTAGGGTCTTAGTATTTCTGCTTGGATTTAATTTTTGTTGAAAACTCAGACAACTTTGTGCTGTGTACTTACTTTTGTGATTGACTGTATGTGTGATCATGTATAATAAAGACCCTGTTCTGTCGAAAACCTTGTCCTAGTCAGAGACGGACCTGGGATCCTTCAAAAACTTCCTTTAAAACAGGCGACGAACGTTACGATCTAAAATATCGAAGTCTTAATACACAAATATTTCATCCTACAGATCTGCAAAGAACCTTTCGGCAGTGCCTACTGCAGCGTCGAGCAGAATCTACTTTCAATTTTGCACCGTCAGAGAATGTTGCAAATTCTTTTAACTCTTTCGATTCCTTCGTAATCATCCAGATACCTCTTGCAGACTAAAAGTGTACCTCCCCGCTCGCGATCAAAGTACGTACTTCAATGGTACGCAAATTGTTCCAAAACCACTTTGAATTCGAGAAACTTCATCTGCGTTTTTCTGGCCAACAAATGGCATCTGCTTTGCCGTGTATGAACGCGCCTGCAGGCCGAAAAGGAAGAGAAAATGCATTTTTTGTTTTTTGTTTCCCCCGAATTTTTAACATCTTCCTGGCACAACAAATGGGTAACTCGTTATTGTATTTTGGCAATTTATTCAGGTCTCAACGGCAAAACTTCCTCGCAAGACAGCGCAGCGTTTGAGCAATTTTCTGGCCGTTAATTTAATTGCAAATTTGCCCTCGCGCCCGCATCTTTGGCAACAATCTTTGGTTACTTTTTCGTTTTGTTCGCCGGGCTGGTGAACTCTTCCTTTTCGTGAAAGGAAAACCGACTGTGTGCACTGCAAAGAGACGCCTTTAGGCCTTCAGGTTAATAGGTACACAAGTGCAGGCAGTGCTGTGTTCGAATCGAATTTGATGTTGACTGGTGCTCCCCCAGCTATCCTCACCCTGTGGTGAGTTATTTTCGTGTCTTGCTTTCAAATGTCGTATGAATCGCAAAGGCAAAAGAAAGGCCAAATTTAAGCGGAAAGGATCTCCTTTGACTCGTGCACACTCGTGCGCGCGATAAGGTGGTACACGTACACGTATATTCCGTTTGGCAGAAAGTGGAGGATGCACTTGGTATAATTTATGGTGATGACCGAAACGATGGACATGCGGCTGTGGAGCAAACGGGTTTTACGGAGCCTGTGGAGCCGGGGGAGGAATAAGGAAGTTTAAACTTATGACACTCTTCTCATTAATCTTCCATGGACTCGATGCATTTTTGTCTTGTTCGCTTTTCGCGTTTTCTTGCTCCCTTTGCATTCCGAACACGCGCTGTCGCTTCTCCGGCTCTGGCTTGGAGTGAAGTGGGTCGACATGAACTTGAACTTGTGTGGTGAACGAGTGAATGGATGGTGCACACACGAGTGCAAGCGGCAAAATACTGGTCTTGATCTTGACCATTGTGTTAATGTGGTAATTTTGAATTTCCAATTTGAGCAATTACATAGTCATACTGTTTTCGAATTCCAGGCAAGTGACTCATGAAAACGAATAAATTAAAGATTTTGGTGAGATCTTCTTACGTCCTCTGGCTGAGAGATTGCATTCTCATTCATTAACATCAGCAAAGATTACCATGTCGGTCAAATTGCTGCCTCCGGTAGTGGAGCGAAGGCCAGTTTTTTTATATATATTTTCAACACAATTTTGTAGCATCCGAATTTAGTTGCAAATGTTTTCCGCAATCATCATGTCAGTGTTTGAATTTTAATGTATAACATTTCCCTCGTGTGCTCGATTGAGAGAAGAGTAAAAGGTCGAGAAACACTAGGAAAGTCTAAAACGTTGCCGCTTAAGCTTGGTATAATAGTGTACCTCACCAACATGTGAGACAACAGGTATAAAAGTGGCTATGATCTAATTAAAAGGACCCAAAGCGAAAATAGTGGTAGATATATTCAGATCAACTATTATACTTACTTACTTACTAACCGCACGGCCCATGCAGGGTCTAAGCCTAGCCGCTGCTTCCAGTCCAAGCTGTCTTGCATCCGCGATTACTTGGTCTTTATACCGGAGATTCGGTCTTCCTCTCCTTCTCGAACCAGGAGGCTCGGATTCGAAGATCCTCTTAGCAGGATTTGGCATTATTGTCCATGCGCTCGATGTGGCCGAGCCAGTGCAGTCGACGCATCTTTCCCTTCCGGACTGCAGCCACATCCTGGTAAAGCTCTTAGAGTTCGCGGTTGTGTCCTCTCCTTCATTCGCCTTCCTCGCAGACGGGAGCATATATCCGACGTACATTTTTTTCTTTCGAAGGCACCTCCGCAGTTTTGCTTATCGTCCAGCTTTCGGCTCCATATAGCAGGACTGGAAAAATAAGGGTTTTGTAGAGCATGATCTTAGTCCTTCGAGTCAGGAGTTTTGACGTCTGTTGTTTTCACAACCCGGAGTAACAACGGTTTCCAAAGGCGGTTCTAAGTCGGATCTCCACAGTGATGTCATTTGTGGAGTTACGTTTGCCCCGAGGTAGACAAACTCCTCTACTACCTTGAAATTATAGCTGCCGATTGTAATATTTTGTCCTAGATGGTGTGTGACGGATCGTTTTTTGGTCGACAACATACACTTAGTTTTATCCTCGTTGACCTTAAGTCCAGCTCTCTTCGCCTCTTCTTCAATTGCCGTAAATGCTTACACTACGGTACGCGCGAAGATATCGATGTCGTCTGCATATCCCAGCAGTTGGACTGACTTGTAGAAGATAATGCCTAAAGAAGATATCACACGACAGCGAATCTCCTTGCCGAAATCCGGTGTAGGTTTCAAACAGCTCGGAAGTCCTCGAGCCGATCTGCACGCTGAATCTCGTATTTGATAGCGTAGTGCCGGATCAGTTTTCCCGGGATCCAGAATTCGGCCATCGCACCGAATAACTCCTTGCGATGAATGGTGTCGTATGCGGCTTTAAAATCGATAAAAAGGTGCGTATCGATTTGAAACTCGCTGGTCTTTTCCAGGGTTAAGCCTTAGTGTGAAGATTTGGTGTATTGTCGATTTGCCGGCCGGACTGGTACGTGCACACAGTACTCTGGTCAGAGTCTTGTAGGCGACGTTGAGCAGAGATATACCTCTTTAGTTGTTGCAAGACGTAGGATCACCTGTTTTAGGGATGGGGTATATGGAGCTGATATTCCAGTCTTTGGGCATGCTCGTCCAAATTCCACAAATGATCTGGTGCATGCTCCTTACCAGAATATCGCCACCGGCCTTGATGAGCTCTGATGATCTGAGCCTGCGGCTTTTTTGCTCTTCAGCCTTTTGATGGCTGTGCCGACTTCTTCATAGCTAGGTGGGAGGACTACTTCATCGACTGGAGTTGAGATTTCCTGATTCCCTATCACTCTCTCCTGGTCAAGCAGCTGTTGGAAGTACTGCTTAAACACATGCACTATTCCCTGTGGGTCAGTAACCAGGTTACCCTCACAGCCCTCAAAACTTTTTTGTAGAAGGCCCGTATTTTGTGCTTCTCCTTAGACTTTTCGATATCCTTGAGCTGGGTGGTTGTGAGAGACCATTTCTTCAGGCGTAGAAGCCAGATCTTTAGCCTTAGTATATTTTGTATGTAATTAGTTGAGCTTCACTCCTAAGGAAATATTAAGAAACAAAACAAAGCTGCAGACCGGAGCGAATAAAATTAATATTCCATAACTTACTACAAAGTCTTGACATCGTTTTAGTTGGATATTAGTTCAAGGTTACCTAACCTTAGTGTTTTCTTTGACCTTGTTATTTGTGCTGTGTTTGCTGTTTACGATCGTTTGTCCATATCTGGTGTTTCCTGACCTATTTATAACCGGGTTCTGGCTTTGAGATACTTTAGAATACCCAAAATGTTTTTGCTTCCTGCCTTTTTAAGGCAACTGAAGTAATAATTGCCAAGAAAACTTCTACCAGCTTCTGCAAGCACCGGCAAATTCCGAAGTAAGATTGTTTCCCCTTCTTCCTCATCCAAGCAAATACTATAAAAGTCGTTATAGTGTGCCTTATGAGCCAGTAACCAGTTAACACACCTATTTGCTTACTAATGTTAATCCCGTCTATCTCCAGGAGTGCTTTAGTCTTTTAGTGCAGGCCACATTCGGCATGTGTCCAGTTATGCCCATTTTCTATTAGCATTTGTTATGGCTTCTGTTGTTAGTAGCGCTCTTATTGCTTCCAGTGCGGGGTGAACTGTCTCCTGATTTGATGCCAAAGATCCGCCCCTTTCTTGTTAGTTCGTCGGCTCTTTTATTGCCCGGAATACCCTTGTGGCCGGGGATGTTATACCAAAAGTGTTAGATATTTTTCAATAGCTTAGATATTATGCTTATCTCAACATCAGCCGACAATTTCGGAATGGAAGTTCTGACCTGTCTAGCTGAGAGCCCTTACAAAATACTTCAAAATAACTTTTTAACTATTGGGATCATTTTCATCCTAGTGTACGAAATTGGCGAAACACCCAATACAAAAATACCAATCCCAAAAGTTCCATTATTTGCACTGTTCGAACACAAGTGTTCCACCACTGTCATTACCAATACCTTTGTCTTTAATCAAAGTGTAACATAAGCCTTCAAATGGTATTAATCTGCGTCGCGAATTCCCTTCTAAATATTCCAAATAGTTAGGCGTTTAAAGTGCCACCGCTGAGCGATTTCATCTGTTCAGAATTCCTGAAAAATGACCGATGTGACAGTAAATTACACGATAAACTGCAAATTACCAACCAGACGCCTGCTAGCGTCCTCTGGATCACTTTGTGCCAGAAAACGAGATCTTGTCTCCCTCTTCGGCGGCAAGTTATTTAATTTCAGGTCATGTCTGCTTGCCGTGCGTTCCGGGGATTATGTCAGACAAATCCACTGCTCGAGTTGTTTTTTTTTCCGTCAGCTCCCCTTTCATAGCAGCCGACTCTCACTGGTGGCATTAAGTGGCCGCTGCTCCAGATCGATCTAATTGACATCGTCACGCTGTTACATCTCCGTACTGTGCTCCGTTAAAGTGCGACGAGGGAATAGATCATTTCTAATCCACAACAAGTCTCGCACTCACAGACTTCTAGACGGTTTTATCATTTCAATTTCAAACAGTTATCCCCTTGTCCCCTAATGGACCTAAATTCGGGTGATCGTTGGTGTAGCGACGACGCAGCGCGGACGCGCGTTGAGAGGAAAAAGTAAAATGAACCCGAAAGTGCGAAACAAAAACAGTATTCCCTGTGTGCTGGATTTTGTACTTTCGGCCTCATTGGGAATGCGAAAGTTGTCCCCAATAGCTGGAGGTGGCTTGGCTTCGTTCGTTTGTTCCCGCATTCACGGGATTATCGAAGGTGGTCGATTGTCGTGCGGGATTAGGGACGTTCAAGACATTAGAATGCAGTGATCTATTTCTTTGTTTTTTTTTCTCAGCAAAGATGGTAGACCGCTGTTGTTCGGTGACATGCTCAGCGTAGCGTAACAAGAGTAATTTCAGTTGTACAATAATATAATACATTGAGTAACAAATGATTATGGTAGTCCGCTGAAAGATTATGAAGATTTCAGGAGATGAGAACTGGCGGAGTAAGCTGATTATTTGGGTATGCTATGCTTCCATTGGGGGATGTATATCCACGCAGTATGCAACGGTATTAAGTGACTGGGAGCACTGGGCAATGGCGCAATATGATTGCCTTGAAATAGTCAGATTGTTGCACTCCAAACAATTGACGATGATCGACGAGAATTCCGTCCCCTATCTCTAGACGAAGTGAAGATAGCGATATCAAGACTAAGGTCGGAAAGTCTGTGGAACTATTTAAGGCAGCTGGAGATGAATTGGTAAGGTGCATGTATTAAGTCATCTGTAAGATATGGTCGGAGGAAAGCATGCCGGACGAGTGGAATCTCAGTATCGTTTGCCCGATCCACAAGAAAGGAGTACACTTCAACTGCACAAACTACCAAGGGATAAGTCTTCTCAACATCGCCTATAAGATCCTCTCTGCCGTTTTGTGCGAGCGCCTGAAACCATTCGACAACAACCTGATAGGTCCTTATCAGTGCGGTTTCAGGCCTGGAAAAAACCCAAGAGATGTAGATCGACACCCACCACCAATTCGTCGATTTCAAGGCCGCATATGACAGCGTGCATAGAGACGAGCTATATAAAGCCATGTCTAGTTGTGACATTCCTGCCAAACTCGTCAGGTTGTGCAGGATGCCAATGGAGAATTCTCGCTTCTCCCGATCTTGATGGAAGCGCAATCACCGAGAACTTCAGTCTCAGAAAAGGTTTTAGCAAAGGTGAGGCGCTGTCATGTGACTTTTTCAACATTATTCTTGAGAAGATCGTGCAGAACTCACACGCCAACATAAGAGCCACGATCTTCCAAATCACATCACATTGACGTGGCTGGCAGAACACAGCGAGTCGTCAATGAAGCGTTTCCTGGCATTGAGGCGGATGCGGCTAAAATGGGATTAGCGGTGAACGATTGCAAAACGCAAAACGAATATACAGTACCTCACAAAATTGAGAATACACCTATCATTACTTCATATTCGTGCTGTTTTAAGGCCGACCACTTTTTTGTTTTATTTTTTTGGTATACAATCATAACTGAATACATATCTTAAACAAGAGTATATGCCAAATTCACTGACAGGCGACTTCCTACCGGTACTTTTCGCATGAAAAAGGAAACAACCCCTGAAATCGACACACAAAATTGAGCATACAGATGTTATGTGTGCGTTATACACAAGCTTTGCAGAATCGAAACATGCAAATTTGTTCAGGAATGCAGCAACAAATGTCCCTGATGATCATTTCTGCACACGCTTTTGAACTGAAAAGACCGATATTCTCTTGTTTGTGCGAAAATATGGAAAACATGCGAAAACAGACTACTTTGTCAACGAGAATGCTCATAATTAAGCTATTTTGCGAGGCGAAGTCGATGCGAAAAATAGGAGAAACTGTAGTGCGATCGCATGCAACGGTACAAAAAATAATAAACAATTATAGATATGAAGTAACACTAAACACAGACCTGGAAGGGGAAGAAAAAAATTGCTCTCAGAACAAAACGAGCGGTATATTGTTCGGACAATCAAGTCCAATCCAAAATCCAAACAAAAATCTAGCGTTCCAAAGTTGACGGCTGAGGTGTCATCCGTAATTAATAAGCATCTTTCAGTGGAAACCTTTTCGCAGAGTCTTGAGAAAGAATAGTTTAAATGGTAGGATCGCCCGAAGAAAGCCGTACATTTCCCTAGTTAATAAGAAGAAAAGATTGGAGTTTGCTAGACAATATGTAAACCACCCGGAAAGCTTTTGGGAAGGTGTTTTGTTTTCAGATGAAACAAAAATAAATTTATTTGGGTCTGATGGCAAACAAATTGTTTGGAGGGAACCAAATACAGCTCTCAAAGCTAAAAATATAAAGTCAACCATAAAACACGAGGGAGGATCTGTGCTGCTGTGGGGTTGTATGGCTTCAAATGACTGTGGAAAGTTCGAATTTATAGTAAATACTATGGACAAAATTGGGTATTTGAATATTTTAAAACGAAAATTACGAAGTTCCGCAGTAAAATTAGGTCTACCTTCGGTTTTCTACTTCGAACAAGATAATGATCCGAAGCACACCTCCTATTTAGTACGCGAATGGTTGCTTTATAACGCTCCAAAGCAGCTAAAAACACCCCCACATTCGCCGGATCTTAACCCTATGGCACGAACATCTATGGCACGAAATAAAAGTGCGGGTTAAAGAAAGTACCTGCTCCAATAAGCAGGAGTTAAAAGCTAAAATTCAAGTTGCTTGGGAAAGGATTCAGCCATCTTTTACTGAAAAACTGGTAAAATCCATGCCACGGCGGTAACAAGCTGTCATAGATGCTGAAGGAGGTGCCACGCGTTACTGAAATTTTATTTGTAACTGTTTTTGTTTTGTGTTTTAGTCGTAACTCGAATTTACTTTAAGTGTATGCTCAATTTTGTGTGTTAAAATGAAGTGCCTTTTTTTTATTTTGCTTAGAAATAGCAAGTTTTTTTTTTAATTTTCATATTTTTGTTTATGGTTTTTAGCAATTGAAATATGTCCATTCGAACTGCATTTAAGTTTTATGTACTGTATGCTCTCATTAAGAAAGGACTTTCTTGGCTGTTAAATTTTTGTTTTTTTTTTTTTTGTTGTTATTGTTATGTTATATAGAGTTTAGTTTCCGTGGAGTGGAACAATAAAAAAAATTGGTGAAATAAAGTTTCTATAAGTGCCTAATATTGAAGCGAGAAAGTAGAAATTGCTGTTTTTTATATCTTTTTTTATATGTAAACGCTTTCTTGACAAACTGTATATATACTTAAGAATATATATAATACTCGAGGTCAAATACTTCCATTTAAATGCAGTACATTGCAGTACACTTTTATTCACGAAAGTCCATATATCAATGTTAGAAAATTATCTTAAAAATACGAGACAACTTTTGAACACCCTCCAAACAAAATACTCAGGTAAGTTACATAGATCGTACATGGATTGTGGGCAAATTCAGAAATCTGCCGCCATTTTTTCCATCTAAATTCATGAATTTGCAGGCATTTCCCACTTAAATCCACGAGTCGGCCGCTATTGCGTGGTGAATCCTTGGTTTGTGTCAGAGTATTTGTGAAATACAAGAAAATACAAATTCTTGTGCATTTTCCTCCGTTGTGGACTAGGGGAAAAAATGGCCGAAGTTGGATATCTGTATTATCCCTTATCTCAGCTACTACCACTGATTGAGCACTTCACTGATGGCACCGTAATTTGATCCCAGCTGCATATCGTGGCTGGACCTGATTTGAAGATCAAATAAAGCCATATTAACTTTGCTGAGATTCCAAAACGGAGATCCCACTAAACAAGGACAGGTACTTAACCATCTACGCCATCCAGTATTTATATATACTACAAATTAGTCAACACTGGATAGTACACAATTCCAATTCGCCTAATGGATGACTGTTTCCGTCATAAATGATTTCACATCAACTCCAATGGCAATCATCTGTCCACTTACCCCAACCAAAGACATGACTCAATGCCGAGGGTAAACTTTATCATGATTCATTGCTCACGTGCCATGGTCGCGACGATATCAAAACTAATCGTTCTTATCTTCTTCCATCATTTGTGGCGTGGTTTATGCTCCGATCTCCAGAGATAAGAGATATAAAACGCTTTTGGACATGTGTTCAAAATCAGTTTAACGCCGATCGCATCATCATCCCCATAGCTCGCAGATTTTAAGATAAAATGCTCATTCAGAGACATGCCTCATCAAACAGCCTGCATTATGCAGTTGTTTATTGTTACATTTAACTGTACATTATTTACCTGAAATTAGTATTGGGCATGGCACGTAATCCATGACTTAATTTCACATAATAAAACAATATAAAAATTCTGCACTGTCGGATGAAATAAAGTTAATAAACGGTTGATTAATTTTGAACGCGATTTTTGATTTCGGTTCTTCATGTTAGTTTAGGTTGAGGTGGCTGACCGCGCAAAAGGACAGCGGACACACTTAGGCCATGCGAAGGCCCATTGTACCCCATCAAGGGTACCTATTCCGCATTAATAAAGCGAAGAAGATGGGTGAATTTTAAACTGCTTAGTTCACTCAGGTCTGAATGCACCCAGAAATCTAAACCTACGGTATGAGAGAGCACTGCAGTTGCATAGCGAGTGTACAATGGTTTCTGCAATATGGGCTTGCAAATATGATAGGTTTGGTTAGGCGGCTCATCCTCACATTTACCTGTTGGTCCCAAGTGCTATCAGTAAACGGAGTAAGCCTAGTTGTAGTCCACTGTAGCTTTATTTAAGCAGAATTTTCCAGTCGTTTTTGAGAAATGTATAAGATGTATAGATTGTTGCCACATCATCTAAGGATTTAAAGAATGGCTGACCTAGAACGTAGTTTTGGCCAAGCCGGGTAGAAACAAAGAAGATGGTCCAGATCTTAAACTACAAACGTTTCTTCGCATCTTCTGCATCTATCAGTCGTAATCAGGCGTAGTCTACGAGCATGGTGACCCACTAGGCAGTGTTCTGCAATGATCCCTACAAGTATACTGCAGTTTACTCTAGCTAACGAGATTATTCGTTTTGTTTTTGTCGATGTTGTATTTGGACCAAGCGATTTTGGTCTTGTGGCATGAATTAGTACTAACCCACGCATTGTTTGCTGTAATAAGTAGTTCATTGTAATAACCAGCTCATTGAAGAAAGATTATCGGAAAGATTTATCGGAGCTGCGATGCTTAGTTTGTCAGATGACATTGTGAGGCCACACTTAGCCAGTTCGTCATCTGTTTCGTTTCCCTGGATTCCTATGTGTCCCGTAATGGAACCCATATGAGAGAGACTGCGTTATTAAAACGTAAATCCTGCAGGGCTTCGAAGCAGTTGAGTACCGTTTTGAACTTTTTTACTTTACTTTTAAGTGCTACATAGATACATAGATATTAATGCGAATGTTGCTTGCGCTGCATTTCAGGCTCGCCGCTGCTTTCTAGATGGCTACCAGTTCCGCCTGAATGATGCTGCTTCTTTCATTCAGTTTTCAGTAGGCTTTGAGATCTTGCCTTGCATTGTATACACCAGCACCGACACTGTCATGCTGCTTGGAGCCTGTATTTCTGTATATACATTAATAGAGTTTTCGGCTTTAACAGAGTTCCGGCTCAGCTGAAGGTTCTGACCAGTGCTCGTGAGTGCAGGTGCGAGTGATGGGCTTTTGGTAGTCGGTATTTATAGTAAAAATACAGTCAAACTTCGACAACTCAAACTCGAACACTCGGCAAGTGATGGCACAAAAAAAAATTCGAGTTATCAAAAAAAAAAAAAAAAAAACAAATTGGATAGGTATAAATATTTATTTATTTGCGTCAAACACATAAAACGTACATGAACATAATTATTATTTAAAATAGTCTGTTATACATGATTGAAGAGAAGATTTTTTATTTTGGTTTTAAAAAAAGAATGTTCAATTGTACTTAAACCATTATACAGTGTATCGATTGTTTTTTCATTCGTTTTTAAATACGCACGCAAAATGTATAAAGAATTTGCAACCAACTCGCTTGAAGGTGGTTGAATTAAGTCATCATCAAAGTCTTTCTCTATCACTTTATCACTGTCGCTGCCATCGTTATTGTCCAGCTATGCAGATTCGGATTCACTTCTGAAAATTTCGACAATATCTTCATTTGTGGGAAACTCTGAAGTAATAATATCGTCATCCACCTGCAAAAATCGTTATACGTAACACCATATTTCTGGTATTTTTCCAAGTTTCAAATTCCATCTGCCTCATTTCTTTCAAAGGAATTTCATCCTCTTCCTCCTACTCAGAATATTCACCAAAAGCAATTAGAAATGGTCTCAGGCTTAATGTCGATATTCCACGCATTAGCCAACACAGCTTATCATAGTAATGTTTATTTTTTTTTTTGTTATTTTCAAAATCTTGTATGGTTTTTTTCAAAATCCTACGGCGGTAATCACATTTTACGTTTTTTATTACGCCTTGATCATATTCGGAGGAAAAAAAACAAGTTTAATAAAGTTTAATTTTTGTTGAATCTCTTTAGGATGGGCCGAGCAGTTATCAATGAAAAGAATAATTTTTCTTCCCATATTACCAAAATGTTTGTCTAATTTTACCAACCACTCTTCAAAAAGTGCTCCTGTCATCTACGCCTTTTTATTAGCTTCATATTCGAGAGGTAACCATTTAATACCTCGAAGGCAGTGAGGTCGATTACTTTCACATTTTTGACCCATCCATATTAGCGGCAATAATCAATGTAACTCTTTGTTTACTGTGCTTTACCCCATGGTAACACACACAAGTTAAGGTGTTATCTGGGAGACATTTAAAAAATAGACCAGTCTCATCTGCATTAAATACGTCCTTTGCTTGATAACCCTCCAATATTTTTTTTTTCTTTTTTTGTCCGTGGGTGTGAGTAAATCCTGTGGGTCGCCGTGGCGTAGTGGGTTAATGCGTCGACTCCTACCCAGAGGGTGCCAGGTTCTATACCCGAATTTACCACCTTTCATATTTTCACGGCTCCACCTCTTTCGAGCCAATGACAATGCTCAAAGAGTATTCCTGTATAGGAAAAGCTTCTCAAACTTGGCCGTTCGGAGTCGGCATTAAACTGTAGGTCCCTTCCACGCGTGAGAGAACAATAGCACGTACAACACGAGTGGTTGCTGAGAAGCTAGGCCCAGGACTGTAGCGCCACCCATATTATTATTATTATGTGGAAATCTTCGACAAGACTCTATGGCGAACGTTCGCACATAGAAGTGTGGGATTTTTACTCACTAAAACCACATCTCTGTATTTTTAAAGACTACAACTAAGTGAATCCCTTAACCAGTAGCTTGCAAAATTTAGGTACGGATCGGCAGGTTACTCTCCAATGAAAGTTCCTGCTAACACGGCAACCATGCGCGGGAGTAGACAAGTAAGACAAGTAAATGGGGTAAACAATCGCGTTTCCTTTTACTACAGTTCTCGTCACTCACATCATTACCCCTTCACAACCTTTTTCTACTGACAAATGCAGTTCAAAAAAGGAGACTTTTGATCTGAATTTACACATTCATGTCACATAAATGTATGTACATTCCTTCCTTTCCAATTATCCAGCCAACCCGTGCTTGTGCAGTTTTTGACTTAAATCCAATGGTTTTTCTTTAATTAAACCTCCGGATATAGGTAAGTTCTGCCTCCTTTTCATTCTAAACCATTCCAAAACTGCTTTGTTCACATTTTCATACGTTGTATTTTTAAGTCTTTCTCTTGCCACTCCCGTTTACACCACCATTTTCGATTGCAGTGACAATTGTTTCTTTATTTTTTAAGATTGTAGACACTGTACTTGCCGGAATACCATACTTCACAGCCACATCTTTATTTTTCGATCAACTTTCCACCGCTTTTATAAGCTTGAATTTTCAAGTCAAGAGATAACATTTTTAACGCACGCTTTACCGACATATCAACGTTAAGAAATAATCAACTTTTCCCTTAATAACAACTAACACTACACAATGCACTGTTGACTCTGTGCATGATTTTGTCTTCCACTTTGTGTTTTTCTACAAAATAAGTGTCACATGTCTTCATTCTATTCTGTGTTCTTACTCCTTATAATAAGAAATATGACAATTCTTAAGAAACTACGATTTTCTACACGTAAGTATACTAGTTCATGGGAACACACAAGGACAATGGGTGGTGTGAATAAAAACTGAGTGTGAGCATTTCCTTAGCATTTTGGAGTAAATGTTCCATGTGGTGTGAATAAACATTTATTTCGTTAAGTTTAACGAATCCTCTCCGGTCAGATATTTTGACAGCTGACTCATTCCTCCGTTTTGGTGTGAATAAAGATGGAATGAATGGAGAGCTCAAGGTGTTTTCAAGAGAGAAAAAAAGTGAAAACCATTTAAAATATTGGAAAGAAACTGCTTCGGTAGAGGAATACATAAATCCTCAGACGTAAAAGGAAATCTGGAAGGGACGATGACGATTTTATCAAGTGTTTGCAATTTTCCGTGCTTGCTGTAAAAAAGCCAAACTCCAGACATGGAAAATAAAAAGCAATCTGAGTTGAAAGCTATGGAAGAAGAAGACAAAAAATCCATGGGTTTATTTTGAACATCTCGGTTAATAAGGAAAAAAATTGATAACATGAAGGCCCGCGTCAAATCAAAAGGCGATAAGAAAAAGACAATCTTCCCATTACATCAAAAGACGAAAAACAATCAAACGTATGGCACCAACACCGGTTTCTTCAAGAATATCGGAAAGGAAATGAATACTTAACTATTCCATGTTATCAAACTTTAATCTATACACGTTTTTGAAACTACCCCCTGTGTCCCCGAAGTGACGGAATTATAGTTCTTTGTTTTCGCGTTTGTATGTGTAAAAACGCTATTGCATATATTTTGCACCCACCTTTATCCGACTTTGCACTCACCCTTAAACGCCAATAACTCTAGTTTTCAAACGTCAACTGAAGGGAGGCTTCCTGTTTTGAGGACATTTTTTATTCACACCAAATTGAGTATTTCCTTGAACGAATATACTCTACTCATGTGTTCTTACTCGGAGTCTTTTCTCAGTTTTTATTCACGCCATACAGTTTTCGAACGAACATGTAAAATACGCAGAATTTGGGAATTCCCTTCAGAATTCGACTTTGCGAAGTTGACGCCAAATAATCTGTTCAAGTTATCAAGACATTCGAGTTATCGAAGTTCGACTTATCAAAGTTCGACTGTATTCATAAGGTTACAATACCGATATGTTCAAAATCCTGAAAAATTAGTGATCAAATCAGAAATAGTTACCTAATTAAGGCTTAATGTAACTAAAATAATTTATATTTTATTAGCAAGAGAATAAAAGCAAGAGTAGGAAAAAATAGTTATTTATCATATTGTGGGCTTGTTATAGGGACAGAAAAATGAGGAAAGCCAACAACGAGCCGGGAAGTTATTGGGTTAACAAAAAATAATCAAGTTCAAGTAACGAGCCCGGCCAATTTTCAACCAAAAATCAAAATACGGCATTATAGGTAAAAAGACTTTTTACTAATTGCATTTCTTATTAATGTGTTAATGCAATATGTGATAAGTATTTAAGTATATAATTCCAAGCTTTGCATGTAGAAATAATTCCAGTTGAACTGCAAGAGTCCCATTATATAGGTATGTTTTCACAACCAAGATAATGCAATTTTTGTCCGACTGTCCAAGATTGATCGTTTTAGATTTAAGATCAAATTAGATATTTATCCAGTCAAAAGGAGCACAAATTTTTAATGTTTATATATGAAAACCTTTATGTTTCCTAATTTAAATTGTCCTATTTGTTGTTGCTTCGTTTGGATACCTTATAATTATGTTACACTCATAATAAACATTTCAAATAAAAGTATGTTTTGGAGCTAAGATTATTTCATTCCATCCGTTGGTTATTAATTTAAAACCCATTGATTTATCAACAAGAAAAGAATGTACGCAAATATACAACGTTATTTATATTAGTTAATATTTTATGTTTTTGACTAATTTTTGTCATGAATTTATTTAATAATGTTTTCCTTTTTACCTATGAAATAAATGAACTTTAAAATAACGATGATTTCATTTGTACGCAATGATTTATATGGCGACTGGTTACTGGAACGCTAAGAGCTCATTTTCTACTTTAATTAAATTTATTTAATTTGAGTATATTAACAAAAAGTTGTTGTTTATATCAAACAATAATACATCAAGCTTTCCTTAAATGATACAATTTTTTCCATATATCAAGGTAATTAATTTTGAGAGAGCAACGAAGTCAAAACTTTCCTTAAAGGTGCTCGCTATTGGCTAGTTAACCCTACTTACAGAGAGAAAGCCGACTTAATCAAGAAATCATGTGATTACTATAAAATGATATAGAAAACGCTGTCAAAATATTTTAAGTTTCATCAAAGGTTGAAGTCGTCTTAGTACTCGATTTCTGGATGAAGTCGTTGATCTATTAAGAATCACATTTTCTGCACTTCCTCGATTTCAAACTTCAATTCAAGCATCAATGTTTATGACTTGATTTGAATCAGGCTAAATTCCACTCAAGTGACTGCAACTCATGCCTGAGGACTCACTTAAACAGAAGAATCTGTTTAAGAACATGACTCAAAAATCAAAAAAGTGGTTCATACGTCCGTTATCGATTAAATACATGCAAGCATGAGATAAATTTTTTAAATTTGAATAATAACCAATAAATGATTCACAAACTCTAACTTATGTATTTATGTATTTGTGTACTCGTATTTGATTTTAAAGTGAATACAAAAAAATACAACAACAAACCAAACTGAAACGCATACAAATTTTGCATTTTACTTGAATTTGACCAAAAACAAAAAAGCAACAACAATAAGAGAAGAAGAAGAAATACACAAAGTTATTCACCCACCCTCCGTCGGCATGACTGAAATATTAAAAGACCGCTAAATGCGTTCCAAAGCAAGCATAGAAGCATGTTCACATGGCCAACGAGATTGAATTTCAAAGTGTAACACATCGAAAGCATTTTAAAAAGTTTGTTGGCTTTGTTTATGGTTTTCGTGGTGTATTGACCCGAATTGGGACGAAATACATGACAGTCCATGGAAAATTATGCATTTGGGTAGGATGAGCTAATTTTTTTCTGTGATCGAGCTTACTCTGTTTTGGTGTGTGAGCAATTGGATTTGTTTTTGCTTTTCTTTGGTGTTCCGCAGCGGAATGTTACCAATGAAAGTTTTATGGACTCGTCGTTGCCTGTCTGTCTATTATAACTCCGTCACTTCTGAAAATATCGAGGGTGAGGCGTGGAAGTTGGACCAGGAATTTCTCTGTCTTGTGTTGTTCACATTAAGAAACTATTTTGAAGTAGTTGTAAAGGACTTCGTTATGGGGACGAGTTGCGTTGTTTTATCAATGACATTATGTGTGAAACATGATATAATTTAATTGGCTGCGCCGAGTTGTGACCGTGACACATGATCAATGAGCGATAGCAAGGGTTATGTTTACTTCAAACTTACTCTTGTTTGCAGCCGCCAACGACGCACTGTGGGGTATTTGACCCCAAAAAATGGCAAAAAACCCACATTTTATTTTTTACAAGTCAAGAAAAACAACCAATACAGTATCATCTGCAAAACAAGACACCGAGTCAATTTATCAAACCAATTGCCCAGAGTGAGAGTGAATACAGATGGTATGTGTACAGATGGCGGAGTGCTAAGGACAACTCCCTCCAGAGTTTCGATCAAACTCATTAATCTCAAATCGATAGGCATAATCGGCAGACAGACAGCCGCTAGTACGGTTATTAGGCTGAATTTGGTAATATATATCTCTATCCTAGACATTCCAATATCCTAAGCAGGAATAGACCTATACCCATAGACACTGACCTCCGAAACTCTTCTTCTAAAAAAGCCGCGAGAATCTTCGCCGATATATCGAAGATAGATGGTGGATGGATGTGACACAGAATATTGATTGGACTGAATTACTCGTGCAAACTTTTCCAAAGCGTTTCCTGGAAAACTTTCACTCAGAGTGTTACACATTTTTAGAAAGGGTTCTTACAAGAAATAAGATAATAATAGTGTTGTGTAATATGTAGAAGATATGTATATCATGTCTTAATCTTACCCTTTCTTAGATGTTTTTTTTTATATTCAAACAGACATTTGACGGTTAGCTCTGTTATTTCTCTGAATAAAATATTTAATTAGTTTAAATAAAAATTCTCTTCTCTTTTTTGCCTTTCATTGACGGCTGGAGTAAAATTGCTATCAATAAATACTTTCGCATAAGGGCCCATTGTTCAAAGACGAACGTCGCATATATGTAAATAGTGATCAGATGAAACTTTAATTCATCTTCACTCATTCAATACAATCTTCAAAGCCTAAATATTCAAGATTAAGTACACCAGTTTTCACCCTTTAATCTGTAAGAACAAAAAAGTCACAGATTTTTGCGACAGTGAATCTGTTTTTTAATACGTAGCGCAACGTTGTTCAGGCAAAAACTATTGGCCTAAAGGAAGCTCAGTCCTGGCTAAAAAACAATGTGCAGACATCGGCATCTGTTCTGATAGCCAGTACTAATAATGTCTACTTTCCATTTGCTATAATGCCGACAAAGTTTTTATCGACTCTTAAAAATACCGATGGTCTTACACCTATACAGCCCTATTAATAAAAACACGCTATCCGCTCTTTAAAATATGTTTTAGTTAGCACACGGATAGTAAAATTATTCGTTTGATAACTTTTGTTATTAATAATGTTATTAATAAACATATTTTATCTCCATATTAGCTGTCCACTCTTTATAGCTAACGACGAAATGAAGATGGACATTTTCAAGCTGACAAAGGCGCACATGATGGAAGAGCACTGTCAGCGCACGGAGAATCTTCTTCTTGAAAAAGAATTCCATCAAAAGAAAATGCTGATATTAGACAAGGAATTGGAAGCACGGTCATTATTTATTTTTGTTATTTTTTTTATGTATTTGGGAAGTGTGTTATTGTAAACGTTCGCCTCGTATTAAGGTGTGTGAGGTATTCTGGCTAGGGACTTTCTCGATTGGTTACTTCGGTGGTTTCAATTGAGTCATCATCATCTGCAAAAAGGCAAAACAGAGAATATTAATGGGTTGCTGTTGAAGGAATATACAGAAGGCTTACCCAATTCTTGATTGTAATCAAATCAAAGATGCGAGGTCGATTATAAAACAATTATTTATTTCTTGATGGCAAAAATTTAGGTGTCAATTTTGACAACCAACTACTTGTGATAAATAGTTATCCGCTTCTTATTTGCCGAATTCGGTGAGTTAAGTTATCCGCTCGTTAAAATATGTCAGTTAAAGCTAATACGCGTTTATTACTAAGAATCTCGAGATAACATATGTGTTAGTACTTATTCGTCGCTATTTCGTGTTTATTAATACGGCTGATACAGTTTAAATGTCGACTTTTTTTGTCGAATGTCGGTGAAAGCATCGGTAAATTTCTATATATTTAGCTTAATAATAATAATAATAATAATAATATGGGTGGCGCAACAGTCCGAGGCGGACCTGGGCATAGCTTCTCAGCAACCACTCGTGTTGTGCGTGCTATTGTTCTGTCACGAGTAGAAGGGACCTACAGTTTAATGCCAACTCCGAACGGCAAAGATGAGAAGCTTCTTCTAGACAGGAATACTCTTTGAGCATTGTCAGTGACTGGAAAGAGGCGGAGCCGTGAATTATCAAAGGTGGTAAATTCGGCTATCGAACCTGGCATCCTCTGCGTAGGGGGTGCCGCACTTACCCACTACGCCACGGCGACCCGCACCCGCATATGTTTAGCTTACTGACATAAAAAGGAGTGCACAGTCCCCAAATACGAAACTGTTGGTACGGATTCATAAGTCCACAATGCACAATAACACTTGGGTGGGTTATAAGTCCATAATTCAAAACCCCAGATTGAATATAATTGAAGTTTAGATCAGGGCGCCTGCCTGGCAGTTTAGCCCGATAGAGCGATTAAGCCCGCATATGTTAAGCTTACTGACATAAAAAGGAGTACACAGTCCCCAAATACGAAACTGTTGGTACGGATTCATAAGTCCACAATGCACAATAACACTTGGGTGGGTTATAAGTCCATAATTCAATACCACAGATTAAATATAATTGAAGTTTAGATTAAGGCGCCTGCCTGGCATTTTAGCCCGATAGAAAGATTAAGGCCTGTGAAAAAAGGGTTAAAATCCAGTTATCGAGCGAAGCGAGCCACCCAACTCATACTTTAAATACACCAGACTTTTTTTGGTCTTATTTCCAAATCGAATTTGGCCTTATTTTGATTTGGAAATGGGAATAAATGCAATGCCAAATTTAATTTCCTTGATAGACTCGAACTGTAGAGGGTCTTGTGCTTGGAGATTTTGGTTATGGGATTGAAATATGGGGCACCTCGTAGCCAAATCGTTCAGTGAATGAAGTTAACTGGCTCGCGAGTTACATCTTGGCAACTCTACTCATCGCCCAACAACAGCGCATCTATGACCCTATTTCGTTCCTTACGTGATGGTGCCTTTTGCAAATTCATTCGTTTCACTCATTTGTTAAAACGTCCTTTCCTATTTTCTCTCCACATGGTTGCTTATGTCAATCATATCGTTAACTGTTGTATTTTGTTTTCTTTTTAATGTTGGATAAGTGCATGGATGCTGGTTGAGTGCGGTCTATGAAATTCCATCGACTTATGAGTCGATATATTGTTTTCGTGTATTTATAATATTTTTTATTTCGTTACCTTTATTAATAAATGGATTATTTAAAAGTGTTTTTATTATTTGTTTCTTTTCCTCTTTATTTGGGACAATTCATAACTCGCGCCATTTAACGTCATTCACTGAGCTATAGTCGGCATTTTGAAACATCGACACATTTTATAAGTCGGTATTCTATTAGTCATTTTTTTTTTGCTATTGGTATTTTTAAAGGCATTTAATCGTACTGAACCCGATCAATTCTCCGAGTGCAGTTTGATTTGAGATATTTTTCTTAGCATCCAACTTCTGTGGGAAACTACGCTTCACCTCCTCGACACTTGTCCAGCCCTTGCAAAAACTAGAAATAATATATTAGGCAACCAGTAACCTAGGCCTAAAGGCTATAAAGGTTTTCCCCCAGTATCAGAATACAATTTTCTTAATTGTGTTTAGGGTGTAGTGTGTGACGTAACATTACGTCACTAGTTTTGGTTCGTCTGATGCTAGTGGTGTTCGTGGGTCTGTGGACCTAGCACTAGCTTGGATCGTTGAGACTCAGGTACGAATCCTGTCAGGTTGTTGTTCGGCAAGTTCCTCCAATTATGGTTCCATGACCTCGAAGTGGTTGAAGAGGTAAATTAGGAATTAGCTGCTCTGCAGATGAAATGATGTTGTGGAGACCCACAACTCTTCATAGTACAGCCGATGCAGAGGACAGCACTTCAGTCGAATTCTGACTTCGTGGATGGAACGTTGTGTATCAATTACAAAAGAGAAGTGGTGATCGCATCTTGGGTGTAGAACGAGTGAAGAAAGTTAAAAAAAAGAGGGTTTTTAATTTTGGGCTTACGTATTTTATATTTGGCTTACAGTGATTCGAGGCTTTTCCTTCCCACCTATTCTTGTTGCTTTGACGAGGCAGTTGGACGGCTAGAGGAGTATTCGCGCTCCACCCGGTCATTAAGACAACATCGTTGTGGAACATTACCTAGGGAGGAGTACCAATAACACGACGCACTCGACAAGTAGTGCATGAGCCCGGCATGAGATCGCGGATTAGCACCTAAAGTAATAGACGTGAGATAACATTAATCTAAGACCAGGTTATCGATCCTAGTATGTTGCTATAACCGGGGGTGCTTGTGTGCGGTGAAAATCGAAACGGTCGGTAAAAGTAAATGCTAAATCGATTCGAGTAGAAAAAAAAGATACTTATGATCAGTCCAGGCGGCGGCGGCGCGCTTTCGCGCTCGCACAATTTTCGTTCCAGATCGGTGGAAACAGGGTTCGAATCCCGATAAAGACAACCATTTGTTTTTTTTTTTTCTTTTGTATTCTTGCGTTTTGATACCTTATTTTTATTTATTTTTAATTTGATGTTAGTTTTAAATTAGTTTAAGCAAAAATTGTAAAAGGTAGTAGTATAAGTTGTAATTGAATAAAATTATGAAGAAAATTAAAAAGCGGACTACCATCTTATTGTCGCGGTTCAAGAGGTGGTGGATCGTGCGGGAGGTCAATCGCGTGGCGCCCATATAAAAATTTAACCAACATCAAAACGACTGCCTTTCTCCACGGCTGGTCAGGCACCCTCCCCGACGAGGTCGCGCGTAGGTCAGAAAATCGGTGTAACAAAATGTCTAAGTGTGTCAGGAAAACAAATTGGATGTAAATCAGCACAGGAGTGAATTCATCAAAATAGGCCACTAGGATACCATTAGGCAGTCTCCAGGATCTTTTTTTTTTTTGTTTTTTAGTGCAGTCCTTTAGAATTAAAGAGGAGCCGGTATAAAGCACCGGGAAATGGTAGCACAAAAGAGCCAACCCGAATCTAAGTGAGCCACAACTGCTACAGTGGTGGCAATCACCCTAACCTAACCTAGCCTATATGGGTACCGCGACACTGTGACATTCCGGAGAATTGTGATGCATTGTGATGAGGGGTACTACTTCCGTACTCTTTCCGGGTGGTTATCTGCCATCCACGTTAAACATCACAGCAAAACATCTACTTATTGTAGATTGTCTACTGGCACAGCATGCCCCCAACATAATACAACTATGGCCTACTCTCGATCCAAAACGATCACTCAGCCTGATCAGCATGAGTTACCCGAATATCAGAACTCTTATTGGAATTTGCACCCGCAGCCTAGGCCTGCCTTAGAATGACTTCTGAAGAAGCTACAGAGACGAGGAGGAGCAAGAAAGTATTGGAAACCCTCTATGCAATTGCGGGGAACTTCTTCTTGTAGAAAAACTCGTCGAACTAAGTAGCGTCAGAGTCAGTCATCTCATACGCTTTTCTAAAAGCTCGTTTGGGAATAGAATCAAACAGATCCGCTTGATAACATTATGGGCCTACTCACGCCTAAGTCTGAGTGCTGTCTCTTTTCCCAGAAGTCACTTCAACTTCACCTAACCTACAGTGAGTTGAAATGCCTATTTTGACCACAACATGTTAAAATCAAACCAAATACCAGGCAATCACTGTAGCACCGCACTGGATCGGCAATGATTATAAAATACTTACATTCATTTAAATGTAGTCCCGGTATCAAGTATCTCCATGTTTCGTTTTAAATCAGTGCCCATTTCAGATAAACGTAGAATCTCTTGTGTAATCTACAAAATTCGCCCGATATCATTTCTAACGTTAAAAAGTTCAGCAATAGCCGGAGTACTCGTGCACTGGTCAGAAGAACAAGCTATACTCCTCGCATGTCGATAAGGAGGAAAAAAGCAAATAAACTTTTATACGTTTTGTAGATAGGAAACACCTGCAGCCCATTGAAGAATTCCAAGATATTAGTCATAATATTTAAAGAATTGCTTATCGTTTGATGAGCTTAACGTTGTTCAATGTTGCTCAAATTTTGACAAGCAAAAAAAAAAAAAACAATAGAACATATGTTGTAGACTTTAAACTGCGATTGCTGGCTTATAGAAGTCATGCGTATGAAATCGTTCGTTTCTAGGTCTGGTGGTCAGTGTGTTTCAGATGTTAATCGTTCATAACCTTGGGCGGGGAATCCACAGATGAATATTCGTGCAGACATTTTGAATGAACGTCAATTGCGGGTCGAATGAAGAAAGGGTGAAGTGGAAAGAAGTAAATAAACTGGAATTGTGTCAGAATGATTCACGAGATCTTGGGGGAAGTTGTGAACAGAAGTTGGCCTATGAGCCCCTGTACTGTACTGAGTGAATTCAAATTCAGTGAAGGACGTGGAGGTATGCTGTTAGAGGAATGAACGCGTCATGCTTCATACTCGAACAACCAATTAGAAGCCCATTAAGCGGTAGGCTAAGTAATTCGAGTGAAGAGCCAAGAAAAGCATTGCATGGTTTTCAAAATAAATTAGGGACTTGATAGCTGAACGCGATCAAACCTACCGAAGGTAGAAACGTTTTGGACGAGCTTTATCGAGATTGCAAGCGCTTACGAAATAAAATTTTCTAGGAAATTAAGGCAGCCAAAAGGCGGCACTTTTCTAGTCGCTTCAATGAAAACCAAAGTAGAAAAAAGGTGTGGAGTAATTTACGAAACATGGGGTTACCAATCCAGCCAATACAGCGTTCCTTGTATCTAAATAATATATACAGTAATGAACTCAACCGCAAATTTATAATGAGTTGTAGGTCTGACGTTAGTGGGGTATATCTTAGTGCTGAGATAGGTCTTCAATCGACTAATGAGTCACCTTTTGAGTTCCGCAACGTAAACAAGCTGGATGTGGTTGAAAGTCTTCTCTCGATAAAGTCTCATGCAACCGGAGTTGACTGTGTTCATCCTGTATTTGTGAAAATTATTCTGCCTTTTTTAATTGCCATATCTCCTGCATGTAGAAGTCTGCGTACATAATAACCCTTTCTAGAAAAATAGCTAAAACGCTTATACTTTTATCCAAAACAATAATTTTAATTTTCTAGGAATAATGTTAATAACTCCTTCTCATAAGTGTTTTCTAATTTTCCACATTCGGGAACTCAACAGATCTCAATTCGGGGAAAATACCACTGAAAAATGCTTTTCCTGAGAATTTCCAATTCCGGTCCATTTTTCGTTTCAATTTATATTTTCATTTTCTTCTTTCATTCAGTCGAGCGCTTGAATTATCTGAGGGCATATGTATTACTATTATTTTCTTCGCTTTTTAGAGTTTTTTAAACCAAAATTATGAACAAGGAATTATCATCCGATATTCGAAAATTAATAGTAAAACTACGTCCGGAGGGTAAAAGTTTAAGAGAAATTGGTGAAACCATCGGTAAGTCACATTCTTCTTCAAACTGGAAATTCTACTTCGAAATATAAATTTAGACGCCCAGCAGTACTTACAGCCAGCAGTACGGTCAGTTTTGGCTGAAGTAAAAGCAAATCCAAGAATAAGTGCTCCTAAAATAGTTAAGATAATCCAAAAGAAATTTGAAAAGTGTATGAGTTGCTCTACCGTTAGATATACACTAAGCATTCCCTTAGGTTATCATGAACGATCAGGAAGAAAAAAACCCTATATTTCAAAAATCAACCGAAAGAAACGTGTTGCCAAGGAGAATATTGACAAGCAAGAAAGATTTTGGTATAGTGTATTATTGTCGGACGGAAGCAAATTTTCCATATTTGGATTAAATAGGCGCGGTATTGTGTGGAGAAAACCAGCAAGTGAATGGAATAAATAAAACCTATTTCCAACAGTTAAACATGGTGGTGGCGGGGTCATGATACGGGGGTGTATGGCAGCAAATGGAGTTGGGAACTTGAAATTTATTGAAAGTACAATGGATGGATTCCAATATTTAAACATAATAAAAAAAATATCCGTGAAAGTGCCAGCAAACTAGGCTTGGGTGATCATTTTATATTTCAACACGATAATGATCCCAAGCTTACTTCTTACATTGTAAATCTTTGGCTACTGTATAATGATCCAAAACAGTTGCATACACCTCCGAAATCACCAGACCTTAATCCCATAGAACACATATGGGAGTTGTTAGACCGGCGCATCCGTGAACATAACATATCGTCCAGAAATATGCTCAAAGAAAAACTGCTTGAGGAATGGTCCAAAATAACTCTTGAAGATACGATAAATACGATAAATTCAATGGGAAAACGACTGACGGAAGTCATATTCAGAAGAGGAAACCCAACAAAATATTGAAATATTTTTTATTATATTTTTTCCGTTTAGTTTTAAATGGTGTATGAAGACTTTTTGTGTGTTCTTTTTTGACTTTGGGTTACTTCAATCCACATTTTACGAAAACTGTGCCAGTTATTTTTGTTTTTTGTTTTTGAATTACTTAATTACTATTGTCTTAAATGAACTCAATAAAAAAGATTTAATTTGTTTGATCGATTTGTTCGTTTTTTCATTTTAATGAAAGTTTCATGCTTTGTACGCAGACTTTTTGCACGGACTTTAATAAACACAACTTTGTCCACCGCAATTTTCGCACATCAGTGGAAAATGGTAAGATTATCCAATGGCCAAAAATTCCATGTGTGAAGAATATAGACCCATTTCCATATTAACATTTTTGTCTAAAGCCTGTGAGCGCATAATCCAAAAGCAACGAACTTTACACCTTAATTCGAGTTACCTGGTAACTAAATATCTATCCGGCTTTCGGCCATACCACCGCTGTTTAACAGGTTTAACAAAACTAATTGATGATATTAGGTCAAACCTAGTGACCCTGTGCTAAATGAAGTGGCTTTTCCTTCAAATTACTTATGTGATATAATATTTAAGAATTTTTATTACCATTTTAGTAGTAAGGTAATAATATCGAATCTCTGTAAACAATGAATGTAATGTATAAGCATTGTAAAATTGCTGCCACAATAAACAAACAAACAAACACTGTTACATTTGTGGTCCTATTGGACTGGAGCATTTAATATGGTCAATCATTCAATTCTAGCTAGAAAATTAGTCAATAGCTTTAATTTATCAACCTCGGCCGTAAATCTTATATCTCCTCTTACCTATGTGGACGTATGCAAGCTGTGGACGTATCAGAGTTCCTACCTGTAGGACCTCTTTATTTCATCTTGTATATTAATGAAATATCAAATATAGTGAAGTACTCATCCACTCGCATTTATGCCAATGATATTCAAATGAACCAAAGCTGTCCACTCGGACTTATTAAGAACTGTGTCCAAAACATAAATTTTGACCTAGAAAAAATATATGCCTGGGCACTAAAATATAGCTTGAAATTGAACTCGGGTAAATGTAAATGTTTCGTTATTTCCAAAAATCCATTCACACTTGACTATTTTTCCCCAGTAATGTTATATAACTGTCCTCTCGAATTGGTAAACACATCAAAAAACTTAGGAGTAATATTTAATAGAAGTCTAAACTGGAGTGATCACATAAATTCGGCTGTCGGGAAAACATATGGCTTTCTTCGAAGTCTCTGGCTATCGCAGAACCTCATTCCACTTAGTACTCGATTGCTACTTGCTGGAACAATAGCAATTCCTGTACTGCTATATAACTGCGAAGTATTCGTAACCTGTGATGCCCGCAGTTTGAAAAAGCTTAATGTCCCATTTAATAGCATTGCTCGTTGTGCATATGGTCTTAGAAGGTATGATCACGTATCACAACTGTCAAGAAACCTCTTAAGTATGTCTCTCGAAATTCAGAGCACTATCCTTCCTGTTTAAGATTTCGCGACTCGGTGTACCAAGCTATCTTTACGACAAATTCCGTTTTCCGTTATCAGACAGGTTTAGGTTTAATTGTTTGACATCCGAAAGACAATACATTTTTTATCGTTACGGCGCGTCTTTGGAACTCTCTCCCATTGCGTACAAGAGACCGAAGCAGCATTGAAAGTTTTAAAAATGCATTGAAATCTTATTTTACGAACCAAGATGATTAATTTTCTCCTCTCGAATCACTCCTACAGCACACACTCTACTTTTTCTTTCTACATTTATTTGTTTTCTTTCTTTACATACATTTTTTTACATATTATTTCCTACCATGTTGAATAATTAACGTAGATATATTTTTGATTAAATGAATTTGACTATACCTCTTCATGTTGAACAAAAATGTATTGTAATTTAAATCTATCACAGCTTTAAAAGACCTTGTTTTATTGTGGTAATACATAATAATAATTAAAAAAATAAATAATAAATAAACGGTTCTGGAAATTTCGTCGTTGATAGTTCTTGACTATGTGAGAGAACTAAAGCTAGCAGGCTCAACATATGCCTGTCCCACTGAGGTAGTTATCAGGCTGTTAGCTGTGACTTCATTTGGGGTTTTCCAAGTATTTTAACGAAGGTAATGCTTGGCTACTTTAGCAGATTGCAACAGATTGCAATCACTACCAATTCCGATAATAAGCTTGACTAGGCTCCTCGTAGGCGTCAACATGTATTGAACAAATTAATCAACTAGTATCTTGACGCATATCCCTCTGACATCACCAGTTGTTGTAGGTTAACAATAAAATGTTATGATATTTAAATATGTTTTTGATAGAGATCGATTAATAACAGTTCTGCTGTGTACTAGACTTGTGCATTTTAGTTTAGTCTAGAGAGCGATCAGTTTAGTTCAAATCTATTTATTGAACTAGTTTGTTCTTCTAGTTCATTTAGTCCACTGCCTACAAAATTGATTCTTGTGTGTTTTCGCGGGTTTGTCTTAACATTACCGTCATAATTAATAGCGATATCACATATACACTGAAGGAGTATACAATATGCACGGATTAAGTGAAATACAAAAAAAAAATGAGCAACACTTAACCAGGACGAAATTTCCTTAATAGTTCATCCATTCATGTTGCCAGAAAACCGCTGATAAACCATATAACACATACATTTGTACACACATTCGTGCACATGTATTTTCAAAATTCCCTTCACGGTAGTTAAACAAAAACAACCGTGAAGTGGACAATGCCGGTGCACACACAAAGCATTGCCCTTATTTTAGTTCAGTCATTCTTACCTTATTCTGCATATGTATGCAGAATAAGCTATACCTGTGTTTGTTGAACTACTGAACTAAATGAACTAAAATAAAATGACACTAGTTCATTTATTGGGAAACTAGTTTATTCAGTTCACTTGTTAGAGCTCTTTTTTGAACTACAGTGTAGACTCGATTATAGTAACCAATCTAATGGACTTCTTATTTTCGATTTTTGCAATTTTGAAATCGTACGATGCAAAATGTATACCAACATTCATATACATATGTATTTACGCCTTACTATGCAATGAAACATTAAGAGAGAACTGCTGACGACATCAACAAATCCAAAAGTCTAGACATACAGTCATTGAAAAATTATGTTGAACAGTGTATTTTTCATAGCAGGAATCCAAAATAAAGCGCCACAACTTCTTTAAAATTTAAAATAGGTTTTATTCCTTTTTGCATCATTAATCACTAACATTTGCTTAATAATATACAAAAACCAAAGAAATAAATTTACTTATTGCACTGCCAAGAGAGATTCAATATTCACATGATAAAATCGAGGCACAATTATTTGCACAAGTGTAAGTAACGGTCTTAGAGATGAATTTTCTTATAAATCCTTCAACCAATTATGCTTGGTAGTATTTTGAGTTTGAACCTTTTGACTTATTAGCGAAATATTGCCTATTATCCGGGTTTTTTCACCTTTCCCAGCAATGACCTTAGCAGGGCGTCTTCTGACAGAGTCTAAAAAGTGTTGGATATGTACTTCTGGAATGCTACCCCAAGTCGTTATAAAATCTTCCCAAGTTGCTTCCGTTGATCTTCAAATTTCTTGTGGAATTTTGGATTTTTCATCAAATCCAAAATTTCGATTACTTTTTGTTTATTTTTGGTCATGTGACGATAATTGTTCGTCTCTCTTTGTAGTGAATTGTACAATAAGTAACGGAATTTTATTTTTTTTGGTTCTTTGGTACGAATTATTAATTACTATTTAGAAAATTTTCGAGATTAATGATACAAAAAGAAATAGTTTTTTTTTTTATATTTTTAAGAAGTAGCGCCTTAATTTTTATGAACAGTTAATTGTGCAAATAATTTTTCCATGGACTGTAGTTCCGTGCGTTGCATTTTTTTTGCAAACGAGTTTAAGTTTTTAAAAGCGAATACGATCGCTCGAATGATCGAAATATGTTACTGCAAAATATAGCTGTTGTCATGCGATCTTCTGCAAAACAACTGCAAACAAAAATGTCCAAATATTTTCTTAAGCTTAATCTGCATAAAATATGTTTTCAGAATATTTTATTAATATATTGAATAGTATATTTTGTAAGATATTTTATAGCGTTTTAAATATCTGTTCGATTTTGCAACAGGTCATGTTTTCATTAGTTGCAAAAAACGAAATTACACTGTAGTTAGTTCGTGAGCCACATAAGCCGACAGTGTACTGTGTAAAAGTTGTTAGCTAAAAATCTTCTCTCTCTAAATGAGAGAATGAAACTGAATGCAAATATTGATCCAACATCACATCTGTGTTGATTGCCACTGAACTTATCTGTATGTCGAATTTGATTTGTCAAATAATGAGATAAAAATAAGAACTCGCCACACGCAACACATTCAATCGATTAAAAATAAAATTGCTGACAATTTGGAGATTGATTGTTTGGTTTACTTGTTTTCAACTATTTTTAGTATTCCAATAAGAATGAGTAGATATTTCTTGGAAATTTAGTTTTACTTTAGTGGTTCGGTGAGAACCTAATCACCACTATCTGCCGTTTTAATGCAACAGCTCTGTTATCTGTGCCTTGTTTAGTTTTGTGATATTGCAGAGTAGTGAGTGATCCAAATGTTCCAACCGGGCGAACCACTACCGTATACATCAACTTTCGTTGCTTGGCGACCCCATTTTTTACCGAAAGTTCTACTAAGTCTAACTAAGCTATTCACGACGTCTCAACTTGGTAGTTTTTCAACTTGGTTGATTTTTCAGCTGATTTAAGGATCTATGGTAACGTCCAGGCCTAGCGCCGCAGGGACCTATTACATGCGGATATATCGGATCTTATTAGATTTGTAAGGAGCACAGGTTGGTTCAAGCCACCACGTGACACCAGATAGGTTTATTCAGAATATATAGGGATTCACAATGGGCCCTAAAATCTCCGAGTGGAAGTGATGTTCTACCGTCACACTCCCCTTCCTTAACCTAACCTAACCTAACGTCTAGGTACTTAGCGCTATTGGATAAAGAAAGCGATTTGATTGATCGTTCAGACGGAAAAGTGCGAAGTTGGGTGTTTCGGTTTTAGTGTTGAAGATCATCAGTTCACTGCGCCCTCTATAATCTTACTGATTACAGCATCACCATATCATAAGAGTGGCCCACTGCCTACCCCTTCTCTGTCTACCTTTTATGGTTTGAAATAACCATACTCTCACTTGCTTGCACTTGACGCATGTGTTACGTGGCATGATATGTGGCACGTACTGCAATTCCGTGGGTGCTGCTACAGCCCGTAGAGGACCAGGCTTATTACTCTCTGACCATTGTCAGTAACTCGAAAGAGGTAGGACCGTGTTTGGTCGTACCGGCCAGTCGACGCACATAGCCACAACGCCACGGCCACCACTTCTGCTTTAATAAAAGTAATTCTAAATCGATGATTATGTTAGATCAGAATTGGGCCCAGTGACATTGTCTAATGCATTTAGTGTTAACGAATTCTGTGAACCTGGATCATTTACACATTCGTTCATCTAGAAGTGGGCTTCATCAAAAATAATGAGCTATTCCAGAGTCAATCAGAGAACAAGTGGGATTACCTTTGGGAGTTTAGGGCGCAGGGTTAACTTGTATTTTAATTATGTAAGTACACGCACAAATCCTGGCCAAGATTTCGCTTTCCCGCACTGGCACGGACGATGGAAATTAGTCCGCCAAACCTCAATAGCCTATCGACGGATTGGTTGACTCAAACCTGAGCGCTAAATGTTAAATAGAACCTTCGGAAAGACGGTTGTGGTAAGCAATAATGTACTGCAGTAGAACGTTGGTCGAAGAGAAGATTAATTTTGAAAATAAAATCGCTTTAACCATCAAAAAAAAAATGTCACTGACTTGTGAATTTCACAGAAATGGCACTTTCAGCAATTTGTACTCTCTTAGTTACATTATGTTGCTTCAGTCCAGTATTGGGACTTCTACCACTTTTTTCCAATGTTGAAAAACCTACCACTCTAGATCTACCGCATTTTGCCCATTGCTCATCATATCTCTAGCATTGTTCTGATGTAACCAGTTATGGGACTTATCACACAAAACACAAATTAATAAATATTGAAAATCTTAATGCATTTATTTATTTATTTATTTGAAAGCATAGTTTTTAATTAAAAATACAAATTAGCTAAGACCAGCCAGAGCGCAATAGCCTTAGGCTAGGAATGAAAAAATAATAAAAACGACTGATGATGACAATGAGCCTAAATGGAATTTATTTCGAATTATTAAAGATGATGTGGAAAACAATCCCTACAATTTCGGAAATGTGTTGCATCAAACATGTTGCAAATTTGTTGCTTACGGTACCTTATTCGCAGCAAAAAGGATACCATGTATGCATGAAAGGGTAGAGAAATTTGTTCAGTAAACTAGATCGACCTACAAAATGGTGCCCACAAGATAATAAGACCGGAGTGCTTGTTTTTAATTTTTGGTTTGTGTCGGGTTATATTTTTTGTTTTTGAAGTAATTTTTAATGCCCCACAGCCATCTTGAGTTTTCCCGAAGAGTGGAAGAAAGGAATAATCGTCAAGCTTCTAAGGAAAGGAAACCTAATGCAGTGCGTGTTTCCTGCGGTTGCTAAGATAATAACGAATATAGTACAAGGGCGAATTAAGGAACATCTGTAAGGCACACTTGATGAAGAAGAAGCAGGTTTCCGCAGTTAATCCTCCTGTGCGACCACATCAATACCTTGCGTATCATCATCGACCAATGCTCAGAATAGCGGTCGCCACTCCACTTGTTATTCATCGATTTCGAAAAAGTTTTCGACAGTGTCAACAGAGACTTTATTTGGCTTGCCTTGCGCAGGAGAACCATCCCAGATAAGCTTAAAGATATTATCAAGGCGACTTACGATGGGTCTAAGTTGGAAGAAGAATTTGAAATCCAAGGTGGAGTCAGGCAAAGTTGCATCCTATCCCCAATATTGGTTTTAATGGTGATTACTGATTAGTGACTTAACTCCGCTCTGTTATCGAGGACACATGGGATTCGATGGACACTTTCATCACACCCAAATCATCTTGACTACGCTGATGACGTGTGCCTACTCTCTCACAGGATAATGGACCTTCACCAAATGGCAAAAAATGTGGAGAGGGAGGTTAACGTCGTGGGGCTTAAGATCAAGTCGTCAAAAACAAAGATACTCAGCCATTCAAATAATACTCTCGATCAAATAGGCAATGCTGGATAACCGGTTGAGAGAGTAGAGAGTTTGCAATACCTAGTTTTAGCCAATGGAGGAACTGAAGCAGATGTCGCAAAGCTAAGTCAGAATTCGGTATGCTGTCCACAATATCTAGAAGCAATGCTTTTAGCTAAGACTGTTTCGCTCCAAAGTTAAGTCCGTGGTGTTATATGGGTGTATCACTTGGAAAGTGACCAAGGAGACTACAGACGTTTGTGAAACGGTGCCTACGAAACATACTAAGGAGCAGCATCATCAGAGAACGGACCAAGAACCTATAGGCACCACTATTCAACGGCGGAAGTAGCAGCGGATTAATCTTACACTTCAAAAAGGCGACAGTTCCTAGAAAAAACATGCGATGCAGTGGAACCCGCTAACCCAAGACAGCAGAAGAGCGGGTCGACGGAGAAGAACATGGTGCAGAACAATAGATGAGGAGTCCTGGCAGCTGAGGAAGAGTTGGAGGGAGCTGAAACTCATTGCGAAAAACCGCACACGATGGCGCGTAGGAGTAGTAGAGGCCCTAGGCCCCGTGAGGGAATACAGGATATAAGTAGTAAGTAAGTAAGTACAGCCATCAAAATTGCTACAAGATTCTAACCAAATTCAAGGTCTGCCAATGAAAAGCCCTTTCAAATCACCAACAGATTATGGTTGAATTGAACTCACTGGTCTAATCCCCAATAATACAAAAAAGACTTGAAGAACAAAATGTCTACGAAAGATGTAGTACAGAAGGCAGATGTAGCCCAGAGTAGCGCCGGTCCTTACCAAAAGCACTAGATAAACCATCTTAAATTCGCAGACCACATAAGTATCAAAAAGCAAAAAAAGAAACAATAAAAAATATTCATTAGTCCGGTGAGACAAAAGTAAATTTGGATTAATCTGATGGTCAAAGGTAGATAATAATAATAATATAGGTGGTGCGACAGTCCGAGGCGGACCTGGGCTTAGCTTCTGAGCAATCACTCGTGTTGTGCGTGTTCTTTTCACGAGTGGAAGGTACCTATAGTTTAATGCAGACTCCGAACGGCGAAGTTGAGATGCTTTTTCTAGACAGGAATACTCTTTGAGCATTGTCAGTGACTCGAGAGAGGCGGAGCCGTGAATTATCAATGGTGGTCAATTCGAGTATCGAACCTGGCATCCTCTGCGTAGGAGTCGACGAACTTACCTACTACGCCACAGCGACCAACAAGGGAGGATACTACATTAAAAAATGCAATTCAGCGTTGTGGAATGGAATCTACTAAAGATATTCGGTGGTCCTATTATTTTGTACGTAGCTGTACAGGTCCATTCATATTCAATATACAGTCGACTCCGCTTTTTTGTAACACAGAAAATGTGTTGCAACTAAGCGGAGTTTTTATACATACGATGTTCGGATATAGGCAACTTTTTTGTACTGAGGCGAATGTACGTGTGTTTTTTTTTTTTTGTTTACTTGTATTATTCATTTCTCAAGTTCCATCACTGTTTCTGTACTACTTGGATCTACACTGGATCCCCGTGAGGGTGAAAAAAGCCGCATAAAGTTACTAAGAGAATACAAATTTGTCAATCTGACACATATTTTTGGATTAAACGACTGAGAAAATAAGGGCGAATAAGTGTAGCCTTCAAAACTCAACCTTCTCTATTGAATAACCATTACAAAGGAAAAATAAATCGACAATATTCTGCGATGTATCTTATTAATTATTATTATTACATATATTATTAGCTCTTCCCCGCGACTTAGTCTGTGTGAATATCAATTATTGCGGTTGATTTATTTTTAAATTGATTACCATAAAAAAGGTTATAGTGAGTCCAAAGCTATTACAGACTTATTACTTAAAGAGCAGCAATTCCATTAGGCAAGATGTTTGCGTAACTTAAACCACTTACGCATGCAAAGGAAGTTTTTCCGTTTTTGCATTGATTGCATTTTTCATTGATGCTTCTCTTCTATTGGTCGCAGCGTGATTAAAGCCTAAAGCCTTCCTCGATAAATGAACTATGAAACACAAAAATAACTTTCCAATTCAAACCTGTAGTTCCTGAGATTAGCGCGTTCAACCAATCAAACTCTTCAGCTTTATAATATTAGTTCTTATTTCATAGACTGAAGAGAACTACAGGCTTGAACACATATAAAATAAAAAAATATTACAGATTGGAACGCAAAAAAATATTTGGATGCGAAACACCAGACATTCTTTCGATGACACTCCTAAGCTTCATGTACGACTTATAGATACTTCTCTTGAAAGCTTTGGAATATAACCATTTGTGTAAATGATCAGGATTTCTCTCTCTTCGAAGACAATACAGCCCAATAAGATATGTTAAGTCAGCAAACACTCGAAACTAAAGTCCTAGTTACATCTAATCTGTTATTGTAATGACTGAATCACAGACCCTCAATGCGACCCGCGAACTGACTCACCACCTGTCTGCGCTCACATATGCACGCATGAGTCATGCCATAAAAAGTTATAAACGTTTTCAAAAAGCCGCTTATCGCGGCGAAACAGAGTTTCCGCGTATTATGCTCATATGATGCAAGTTATTCTCTTATCGATAAACTCTAAAAACTATCTGTTTACCGATACCACTTCAGCGAGGTGAATTGTCGCAAATAGCGCCGCTTATTCCACAGCAAGGTGTTGTACATTTTCAAAGTCGAATTTATCGCCTGCGATTAGAGTTACATACTTTTATCGATGGAATCCATTACGTCACCATTGATCGATTGTACGACATTTGTTAGAATACAGCGACTCACCCTTGCGGACGGCCCCGTGATTGATCGAGTACGCACGAACTTGACTAATTGCAAGTGGGTAAGCATTACGACTGAATGCTATCTCGTCTGTATAATCGATTCGAATGTACACAAAAGGATGGGCTAAATACAAATTGAGACGTCACTGATATGTGGTTTTTGATTGAGCCTTAGAGAGAGAGTTGCTGTTATCTAGTTCTGGTTTTTTTTTTTGCTTTTCGTTTGTCACAGCGTTTCATAAAGTTTTTGTTTTTTGCTCTTCTGTGGTGAACTAGGCGCGAGGAACTGAAGGTTTTGCGCTCGTAGTTATAAATATTATTGACTGACGCGCTTTAGTTAGTAGGCTGTTAGCAGTAACCAGGGTTAACTTGTGGCTGCTGAAGAGTGTTGCTGTTGCTGTTGCTGTGTTAATGATTGTGGAATTTCCTCCGAAGGATACAAGAGTGTGAGTATGGTGGATAGTAAAAGAGTTGGAAAAGATTGTGAAAATCTTAAAAATACAGTCAATGAGGGTCGTATCTGATTGACCGAATTCTTAGTGAGATTACCCCGATGTTATACGAGGCACCGACCTTAGGTTTTTTTTTTCAGTTATCATGTGATTTTTGCAATTAATTTCAAGTGTAATCGTGATTTTTGTGATTCGGCAAATTTAAAATGACGATTTTTTTTTGGGTGATCAAAGGTCTAATGTTTATTGAAGGTTGTGCTATGTTAACTTAATCCACGCGCTTTTTCGATCAAGTGTGTTCATTTTTTTTAACCCAACAAGTGAATATTCATTAAGTGGCAAAACACTTGTATTATGTGACTTATCAAGAACAAGAAACAAAAATAGTTTGATAACTTCCATTCGGTATTTAAGCCAAAGTCAAAAGCAAGAAAAAAAAAGCTCTTCAAATTAAAACCAGCGAATGATAAAGAAGAACATATAAAATGTATCCCAGTTCACATGTACTCCCTTCCGATGGAAACCGGTTTGGTCTAATTAATGATAAAAAGTTTGAATTTTGAAGTTATCCACGAATCAATTAGAGCGATTCGATAAACATACAATAATTTTGTGTTTAGGCATAGCTATTGACACCTTTTGGCAATGATATGAATGTGAGCTATACACAGCTCAACATCAAACGGTGACCGTCAGGGTTTATTTGTATAACTTTTAATTGAAACTAGCGGACATTTTTCTGCTTGGCTACGCGTGCAAAAAACAACGCAAATGTGGATGAGTGGATTGCGGTGTCTACTCTTAAAGACAATAAAGTTAAGTAAAGTAAAGGCTATGTTTAGTGAAGAGCTTAGTAGTCCTTTCCAGGCAAAGATCCTAGAGATCTATAAGGAATGAAAAAAGGAATGTAAAAGCAGCAGTTCTGTTCAAGTTAGGATCAGATCATGAAATATTACAGAGATGCCCGACTTCTACCTCTCTTTCCTCTTAAAATGTTTGACAACTGTTTTATTTTATAACATGCTCTTAAACCAAATGGACCAATCAGAGGACGGCATTTAAGCTATTTCGTGAATCACCGTAAACAAATTCATGAATATCTGTCAAAGAGGCACTGAAATTCCTCGTTGGATTAAGGAGCAATCAGTTGTGAAGTCGGCTACCTCTGTAATACTTCATTTCTGGGTTAGGATAAAGTTACTGCCACAGTTAGAACCTCAAAGTCTTGCAAGCCTCATATCTGCCTGGTTGGTCAAAATCTTTCAAGGATGCTTCGTTTCATTTTAGCTCTGTCTCGTCAGTTGTCCCAACCCGTGATGGGCCTAGGCAAATGAATAATTGTGGTAGATAAGCAAAAAAAAGGTGGTAGAAAAGTGGTAGCAAAGACAAAAAAGTTTAAGTTTATTTTAGCAAATTAAACACAAAAACATAGTACAGTTGCTTCAGCTTAATCGAAAATTTCGGTAATATGCAACAGGAAATGTATCACAGTACAAAAAAGTTGCCTATATCCGAACTTCGTATGTATAAAAAATCCGCTTAGTTGCAACACATTGTTTGCATTTTTTGTATTACAAGAAAGCGGAGTCGACTGTATATTGAATATGAATGGACATGTACAGCTACGGACAAAACAATAGGACCACGGAATATCTTTAGTAGATTCCATTCCAACACGCTGAAGTCTGTATGATGCATTTTTTTGATGCATTATTCACCTTTGGTGGGTCGCGTGCGTCGACTCCTACGCAGAGGTTGCCAGGTTCGATGCCCGATTTTGACCACCTTTGATAATTCACGGCTCTACCTCTCTCGAGTCACTGACAATCGACGCACTTACCCACTAAGCCACGGCGACCCAAAAACAAACTAAACCAGAATATAAGACATAAATATTCAAACAATGTACTACTGGACCCGAAGTTTATAATCCAAATTAATTATGTCTAAGCTAAAGAGCCATTATTAAGATTTCTTGTAAGATGTAAAGAAGAAGATTATTAAATAACCGCCACGCTGTTACAGTAAACGTATTACGAAAAGCTGTTGTACAGAAGATGTGAACAGAAACAAGATGCAACGAATTGACACGTAAATTATAGTTGTCAAGTATTCTGAAGTTAAGATTACCGGATCTTATAGATAGCAAAAAATTCAGATGTCCTGAAATGCGCTCCGCATCGGATTCTGTTAATACACGCACGAACACATCACCAAAGGTGTTTTTAAGTGCTAGATAGGTCTAATATAGGTCTAATAGGGCCGTATATATATATATATATATATATTATACAATAGCAGTATAAATGCCGAACTGGAAGAATTTTCAAATGTTTAAATAAAGGAAAACTGGGATGCAAGCGATGTTTTTTTCAAAAATTCTAATAATATGTTTTTGGAGCAACATTAAGGGCTTGATTTTACAATAAGGGCTTGATTTGCAATAACCTCAGTACTCAACAGGCTCGGGATTGAAAAGTCCTTAGTGACTTTTCTTCACCAGCTTCTCAATAACAGAGCGATAAGCTCGAAGCTAGGTAAGACCACGATGTGCAATCAAAATGCGATCTGAAAACAGAGGCACACCGCAAGGTGGAGTACTCTCCCCTCTACTGTGGAACGTAGTAGTGAACGAACTGCTAGTGACACTAGAAGGGACTGGGTGTAATGTCTCTGCCTTTGCAGATGATACTGCTATTGCAGTATCTGTACAATTTGTGTCTACGACCATAGATATGCTCTTTCTAAGCTATTGAAATGGACTAGTGAATGTGGCCTAGGCGTCAACCCACAAAAAAACGGACCAAGTCGTCTTCACTAGGAAGTACAAAATCCCTAACTTGGACCCCCTCACTAGGTGGGACCCCTTTAAAAGGTATGTCATAGAAAATAGCAAAATTCGTAGGTCTTATCTTGGACACCAAGCTAAGATGCAAGCTCAATACTCAGGAAGGAATCAAGAAGCCCTTCTCTGGCCTCTACTGCTGTCAAAGTGGCACAGAGTGGAAGTAGTATCTACAACCCCGTATGATCCACTGACTATTTGTTTTAGTTGTCAATTTGGTGGACTGGGTTCGAAAAGAACATCAACCTCATACCACTCGACATAGTACAGAGGATGGGATGCGTATGCATCAGGGGAGCTCTAAGGATAAGCTCCACTGAAGCTCTAAACAAATGAACCCCCAATCTACCACCGATAGGACTAGTTGGTAGACAGGGGCCATCAGGTGGAGATATCTGCACATCTGGTAGGAACTCTTCGAGAAGAACTGCTCCACCAGCATCCCCCCACATCTTAATGGGAGTCTGTAGGCAATGGACGGTCCACTGCGAATTTTTACGGATGGAACAAAGATGGATGCAAGTATGGGTGCTGGCTTGTATTCCAAGGATCTAAACGTCCAGCTATCTTTCCGATTACCGAATCACGGCAGGCTGAAACTATAGCAATTAAGGATCTGCCCTGGCTAAAGAACAATGTAATATCTTCACTCTAACTATCGCGATCTCTGGTAAGCTGTCTTCAGTGTCATACGCCATGTTGTTTGAGGTCCTTCTCCACTTGTGTGCTCCATCTTAGCCGAGGGCGTCCTCTTCTGCGTTTTCCACTAGGATCGGAGTCGAAGTCCCTTCGGGTCGGACCTCAAGTGTACAAGCATGGACCAGTAGCCTTATGCATTGGATCCCTAGACGCCTAGCTAGACTCATGTCGTTGTACACCCCGTACAGTTAGTGATCTTCTCCAACACCATCAACGCAAACAGGATTTAAAAGTGAATGTAGAACTTTGCACTCGAAAAGACCAAGGACATCCTCATCCACTTAACAGTTGTCCATTCCTCCGCGCCATACAGCAGGAAAGAATTGATCAAGGTATTACATAATGTTAACTGGGTTCTTCCAGAGAGGGTTCTACTACTTGGTACTGGTAGTGTTCATACTGAGTACTTGGGAGCCGAGGAAGTCGAGGTCCTTGCCAATCACGTCAATGTCATCCTCGTATGCTAACAGTTGTACGGACTTCAGGAAAATCATGCGTTCATTATTTGCGAGTGAGTTTAACTTCCTACTGATCCAACGCCTAAGGTGGCTAGGCCATGTAAATCGTATGGACAACTCAGTTGCGGCCCGAAGAGTTACGTGGGACAACGTAACAGAGAATATCCACGTTTAAGGTGGCGCACCCATGTGGAGATGGACCTCAACCAACTTGGCGTGCGACACTGGAGGCAGCTAGCCAGAGACCGTGCTAGTTGGAGAGGCTTGTTTGTTGAGGCCCAGGTCCACCCCGGTTTAACTTCCACTCTTCAAAACCAAGTTCTCTCGATTACTTTGTCTTTATACCGCATATTTGGCCTTCCGCTCCTTCTCGACCCAGGGGCCTCGGATTCTTAGCTGAGCGTTGGTGTCCATGCGCTCGATGTGGCCAAGCCCGTGCAGGCAACGGAATTTCCTTGCTATGAATGGTGTCGTATGCTGCAAATCGACAAAGAAGTGGTGTGTATCGATCTGAAACTCGGTAGTCTTCTCCAGGATCTGCCTTAGTGTGTGAATTTGGTCTATAGTTGATTTGACGTTCACACAGTACGCTGAATAAGTTCTTTGTATCTTGAGAAATTCGGTCCCTTGTCAACATCCTGGATTTAATTAGCACTCGCTTTGGGATTGACGTAGATTAATTAAAGTGTCTACTACTTGTCACACCAAACTCAAGACAGACATTTCTCGCCGCATCACATCACCTTCAAATAATGGAAATAGGATAAACCAAATCAAAGATCACAAAACATCAGAAAAAGAAAAAAAATTGGAACGCAGTTAACTTTCGTTGCAGTTAATCGAAATTCTCATAAATAATGCATGTATCTCTCCACCTAGTCTCTGGAATCAATGCCTACAACGGCTATCAGTCGTCGCTTGTTTTGTTCGTTTTGTTTTCTTTCAATAGACGGCAGTGCATGCGCCCGTCTTTACCTCCAATCCATCACAAACATACTGCACACTTGCTGCAGCCACTTGTGCACTCTAAATGTACCGCAAATACAATCCCGATATGTATACATTTTCTAAATTAAATGCACACCTTAAAGAAGTATTTGCTCCGTGTAACGTTCCCAGTGACTTTGCGAATGATTGCATTTGTAAACACATGCACTGCTGGTCAGTTCATAGCCATACTTACCGTTAAATTCTAATCTGACAATGGACTGATCGTACACATGTCACTGTTCAACAGTTGGGCTTTCAACCGGAAACAAAGACCCTACACTGCACTGAAACGCCTTCATTTGAGCCTTGTGTGATTTACAACTGAATCAAGTCCCGTCCGTCGTCGCCACCCTGAAAATTTGTTTTCCTTTTTTTTGTGTTGATTTCGGAATTGATTCTGGTGAACAAAAAGAAGTAATTCATATTCATGACCACTTCACGGCTCAAGACGTCTCCTTCATCATCATAGTTGTTGATCAGTGAACATCTGAATTGGGAGCACTGCGCAGATTGTCTTATTTAAATTGGTAAACTTGTTGACTCTTATTCTGCGATAGCAGAACAATCCTCTACTCGATCAGCTTTCTGTGAATCGTTTTCCTGAATGATCGAGGTTGCGCAGCACAAACTGTATTCATTTCAAGTCGAGCATCAAGTGGTGAAGGTAGCATAATTCAAACTGAACAAATCTTATTCATGATATACTGAATGTAATGTCACAAGCTTGACGGTTTTACTGAAGATGTCTGCATTTACAGGAAATGGACTTTGCAAAGGTGAATACATCACAATTGATGAACCACTTCATACAGCCAATGGAGATGACAATGCAGTCCTTTGATCATCAATCAGTGCTGATGGCATTGGTGGCAATCGCGGTTGGAGCACTTTACTATTGGCTTTATCACGTGCCGCTGAATTGGAAAAAGGTAAGTCCATCCATCTGTCGTCTCCAGTTGCTAACATCTCTCTTTCCTTTGCTCAGGGACTTGAAGAGGTCAGCTTCGATCTTGCTTTGGGACGCGAACGCAATATGAAATCCACACAAAAGCGGGACACAATCAACCGAATGCGAAGGCTTCGAAAGATCGGCATAAACGAGCTGCCTCCTCCGTTTCCGAACGGCTGGTACAACATCGCCGAATCGTCTGCAGTGAGAAAAGGAGAGGCCACCAGTGTAGCTTGCCTTGGCGAACAATTCGTGGTGTACCGCACAGAATCGAATGAGGTGCACGTTCTCGATGCGTATTGTCCACATTTGGGAGCGAATCTGGGCGTTGGTGGCAAAGTTGTTGGCGACAACATTGAGTGCCCATTTCACCAGTGGGCCTTCCGTGGCAGTGATGGCAAATGCGTGAATGTGCCCTACAGCACGTGCAGCGCGCCTGCAGCATCAAAAGTTCGCAAATGGATCTCCAAGGAAATGCATGATTTTATATTCGTGTGGTATCACGCTGAGGATGAGGCACCTTGGGAGTTGCCAGTGATTGAGGGAATCGAAAGCAACGAGTTTGTGTATCACGGCAGGAATGAGTTCATTGTCAGCTGTCACATTCAAGAGATTCCAGAAAACGGTGCCGATTTAGCTCACTTCACAGCAATACACAATCCAAGTGTCTTGGCCGGTGGGAATCCAAATGATAGCTCCTTAACGAATGTGGGAATCCACCACTGGGATGCAGTGTAAGCTTTGAAAGCCTTATCAATCTTGCCACGATTCTAAGCCCCTTGATTGATTTCAGATGGAAGGGATCGAAGCCAGACGCCAAGCATATATCCACACTCGCTCTGAATCATTCGCTGGAGGTTCTACCAAAAATGCGTGTCTGCAATGTTGATGTCGTTGGTCTTCAGGTATGTCCATAGTTCATCCTCACAAAGGACACGTCATTAATCATCCTTTCGAACAGGTTGGTCCAGCATACGTTCAACTTCACATGAAATCCGCGTTCGGCCGATTTGTTGCCGTGCAATCAGTGACGCCCTTGGAGCCCCTCGTTCAGAAGGTAATCCATCGGTTCTATGCCCCAAAAATCATTGCACCCTTCATGAAGTTCGCCATGATTGCTGAGAGCATTATGGTAAGTCAACAAGCCTTAACTCAGTGATCGTATCATAAATTGATTGCATTCTTCAGGTTGAACGTGACATAAACATGTGGAATCACAAAATGTTTCGCAGTAAACCTCACCTCGTTAAGGAGGAGCACTCGATCAAATCATTCCGCAGCTGGTACAATCAGTTTTACTCAGACAATAGCAAGACCTTTGCACATGCCCAGGAGAACTTGGATTGGTGAGCGACGAGCGTCGCCGTAAAGAGGCTTTACCACTTGATGACTACTTGATGAGATTCGCTTTTATTTGTTTTAATTAGACTGTTAGAATGTAGTTGTTTAGTTAGGTGACGATTGATGAACAAAGCATACAAATATAGATACGTATATTTTCTGATAAATCAAAATAAATTTTCAAAACTAAATGATGATGCGTTTAGATGGGTTGGGTCTCTCTTTTCAGCCACTCGAGGGTTAGAGTATCGTTCGCCTCTTGCAGGATTGGGGATAGGGTTGCGTACACCTGCTGATGGTAATCGTTCAGGAGATTGATTTGCTTCTCGGTGAGCAGCTCTTTCTTGATCATTTTCGTTTGCTTCGGGCACATGGTGATTGTTTTGAAGGTCAGGGCGCCACGACCTCCGAAATCGTACTTCACATTGGCCGGCACGATTTGAACGATGTCTTCAATGCGAATGCCAAATTCACCGTCCTTGTAGAAGCCGGGTTCTATGACAAATCAAAGGGATAATCTTCAGTGTGTGCCGAATGTGTTTGTTGTTGAACTCACCATTTGAAATGAACATGTTCTCTTGTAGACCAGGATCGTCGGGCATCAGGCGAATGCCCACTCCCATTGGACCTTCGTGAACGTTGAGGAAGTGTCCTACACCGTGACCAGTACCATGGCCATAGTCGAGACCAACTTCCCAAAGAGCTTCCCTTGCAATTGTATCAAGTACTTGACCCTGTTAAATATATTATTATTAATCATTATTTCATAGAAAAGCATTTTTTTGTTAGAACGAGAAGCGTCGAATACACCATTATAGAACTAAGACGATAATTGGGAATGTTGGTTTAGTGTATAGAGGACTTGTATGTAGTCAGTCCTGCTATATAGAGCCGAAAGCTGGACAGATCTGATTATTGGTGCCTTCGAAAGGATATACGGCCTCGTTTGCTAGGAGGAGAAAAACGCAAATTCTACTAGCTATGTTAAGTTGTGAATCTATTCCGGAAGGTCTAAGTCCGCCGACTGGTCCGGCTTGGTCACGAATGCTGCAGCTAAGAGGGTCTTCGAATGCGAGCCTCGTTGTTCAAGAAGAGGAGGAAGACCGGCATAAATACGTAGTCATCGTGGACAGCGTGGTCTTGATGAGTGGAAGTAGAGTTCCTAGGGTGATCAACTTTGGAAAGCAGTTACGTTATAGGTCAAGTTCAGACCCTCCAGAAGCCACAAGCCTGGGAAGTAAGTTTCTAAGTATACACGACATATTACATAAGCGGTATGTGTCGCGAAGGAAGTGTTTAAATGTTTCTGAATTGATCGAATGTGTGCTCGCCTGATGCCGAGATAGGTTCTTAAAAACCTACTCATGTCAAGAACGCTCACGCTATGCAAATCGACACTCACCATCTAGTGTTCAATATTTTGGGCTTCAGTGATTCATTAACCACTGGTCTCAAACCAGGCTCGAAAATGAAGCGGAGACAGTTTACGACGTTGAAAAAGTGAGCGTCCAGGTATGTAAGACCATGTATGTAAGACATCTGAACCAACGCCAGAAGGGGGTGTTTGCAACACTATCTCCTCCACAATGTGTGAAGTCTAGATCACATCACTTTTGAGGTTTGCCATCTAATGCACACCAGCAATCTCGTGTTGGTTAGTTAGGTTACGGGCATTAGTAGGAAATGTGAATAGGTAGCGAAGGTATCCCTATTGAGATTTGTTCAGTATTGTAATGACAAAGATTTTGCTTGGCTGTTCAACTCCTACCTCCACTTGGCGTCAATCTCCCAATATTATATGTAGATTGGTTGTACACAATGATGGCGAGGCTTATAATCACATACGCGGCCATTGTGTGGTTCCCTTAAGCCCTTTAACAGACAACAGCAAAAAGTTTGCAGAAGTTTTAAAGAATTGCATGTTTTGGCATAACAAGTGACATGCGCACCTGCCCCGCAACAGCTCTACAAGCTATAGACGGGCTAAGTCCTTTACCAATCTTCATTAGGAACATAGCCGACATATATGGCATGAAACAGCAGCTAGATAATAAGTACAACCCAGACGACTTAACGGGTCACCTTAGTATACTCAACCGAATACCTAAAAGAGATATGTCTTGTACAGTGCCGGAAATTATGGTCTGGCAGCATTGTTTCGCCAGGTTATTTGAGATTGAAATATTGGATCGTGTGAATAGGACTAATGGTGTTCCCATACTAGACCCAAGAAGTCTGGTACGATTTACAGATGGACACGATTACAGACGGATTGTGGAGTTGTAGCCGGAGTCTTTTGGAACCAACGGAGTGATTCCGTTTTTCAAGCCGAAACCCACACCAGTCACAATGTCTTCAAAGTTATTAAGTCCGCTAGAATTAAAATCTTTTCAGTCAGACAGCAAATAAAGAATTATAGTCAAACCTTATGCACTCCAAAACGGTGAAATGTTACTACGACGCACTACATTCCCTTGGCAGACACAACAAAGTGAAGCTCAGTCCTGGGTCCTTGGACACAGGGGGATTGCAGGTAACGAATCAATGCAGATGAGCTAGCTAGGGCTGCCTCGGAGTCTACATTCTCATCATTCTGATATACGATAGACCACTGGACCCTTGGCATGGTCTCAAGCAATCCAAAGGATTAATCTGGTCTAATTCCTGGCGTTGTGAGTATATGCGTCGACCCCTTCGTAACGTAACCTCGCTGATGACATCCGGATATCCGAGCACATTATATGTGAATGTCCGGCACTAACATGGTTAAGAAAACGCATTTTCTAAGTAAAGAAATCCACTACCACTTCCACTTATCTTTCGCAAGGGAAGTAGAACGTCTTTGTATTAACTCCAACGCTTCGATACAACATATCTCTTCAGGTCACAGTTTCGTTGTTCGTCACAGCATGGGTTGTACAAGTTCCCCTGGGCAGTTCCCTGGGATCCTAGACACACTTACATTTAGCTAATTCCCTTAATTTGTACACTAGTTTGCAACTAACATAAGATTCTCTTCAAATACGGATCTCACAGGACGGAAACAGGCGAGCTGATTCTTGGTATCTTCGAAAGAAAAACATTCTGTCGAAGTTCTTTCTGCCTGGAAGGCGAATGCAGGAAAAGCGAACTCTAAGGGCTGTACCAAGATGTGAGATCAGTCCAGAGGGTTAAAATCCATCGGCTGGACTAGATCGGAAACATCCACGATAGTATACTAGTAACTCATTATTGAGCAGCTGCTTCTTCCGATGGATAGGGCTATGCTTGTCAGATCTGGTCACGTGGCACGAATGTTCATCATATTCCGAATCGTTCCTTGAATACTATTGCATCAGTCAAGCGAAAGGTTGAAAATACCCACGACGAGGTGGTTGAACCAAGTCTCGCCTGGTTCCACTTAGCCACAATCCCGGTGAGTTAGATTCGATGGCGGAGAATCGGGTTGCCTGAAGACCTCTCGTGCGTGCTTTGCTCCTGCGAATCCTTTACAACAATCATGTTTACCGCGCAGTGATTGGCAACGAATAAACCTGATGACTGTTTGCTTATCGCCTATGTTGCTTTGCGACACACAACAATTAAACAACGATAAACCTAAAATATACTGATTGTATAAAAAACAATTGCCAGATAAAAGACTAACGTTATCTCAGTTACAAATGAGATCTAATCAGATTCCAGGCAATTGATTTCCTGTTGGTTTCAAACATAATCGTATCACTCCGACACTTTCTTCGACTCGTTCGCAAAGCGTACGAACGAAAGCTAAAGCCTCTCATACTCACTTTGACTTTCCTTGGAAAAACTGTGGAACCCAAAGTCAGTTGCCCCTTCAGCACGCGAGTGTAGGTTTCCTTTTGGAAATCAGTGGGCTCTCCAAAATGAATTGTGCGTGTAACGTCTGTTGTGCCATCTCTGAAAAGGAATCCAATCAAGACTGTGGATTTGAGTCACCAAAGATTTCATACTTATATTGCGCTCCAGAATCACACAGGTACACTTCATCCTTGTTTATCGGCCGGTTGGTCTCCTCTTTCGGATGATAATGGATGACGGACCCATTCGGACCCGACGAACTTATCGTCGTGAAACTTAGTCCCATGTAATGTTCCTTTTGCCTAACCACGTCACATTAGATCAGTTCATGGGACAGTGACACGATTTCTACTTACGATCGGAAAATTTCCAGCTTATCAGCACCTGATATCTCATCCACTGGGGTGCCGTCTTCAATGGCCTTTTCGAGCCAAGCAAAGTACTGACACAGGGCGACACCGTCGCGCACGTGACTGTTTATGAAGCCGTCAATCTCCGTTGAGTTCTTTACCGCTTTCATGACTGCGATTGGAGTGATCTATACGAGAGAACATGTGAGAATGCCAGTAGGGCTTGAGGTATAACCTACTTCTTGATGACGTTTGACTTTTGGAATTAGCGCCGTGAGGAAGTAACTGGAACTCATCGAAATCCAAATCTTCTTTGCTGTTTCTTCAACCTGAAATGAGAAATGGTCAAGTCGAGATTTGAGCCGCAGACACTCTGACTTCAGTCTCACGATTTGGAGTAAATTTTCCTTGATGGCATCATATGGTTCGATCACTATGTTCACCTCGTTGATTTTCTGATGTTCAGTCCAGTCGCTGGGCAGTTTTGACTCATCGACGAAGAGCTTGAGCTGATCATGGGTGATAATCAGATACGACAAGAACACGGGGTTGTAGTCAATGTCCGAGCCACGTAAGTTGAGAAACCCTAATCACACACAAAAACACACATTTGTTCACAACAGGAATTAGGTGAGGAATGAATAAAACCTTCTTACAAGCGATTTCGTCGAGTGCGGACACAACTATGGCGCTGGCTCGTTTTTCAGTCATTTGCTTCCTCACTTGTTCCCATTTATTGGCGATTGTTTTGCCGGCGAACTCAAGACTGAGTGTTATGATGGGATTCGCTGGACGAGCTGGTTGATCACTCCATATCGCATCGATAAGGTTCTCTTCTATCGGCACAAGGGCGCACTCTACAATGGAAAGGTGATGAAGTTTTCCTTTCATGCTACGTTTAAAATGCTACCATTTCCATTGAGATCCTTCTGAATTGGTTTCCACAGGCGATAGGAAAGAAGTTTAGGATCCACGCCAACTGTACAGCCTTTGTCCAAGTTCTTTGCTAGCCATGTTCCTATCGATGGTGTCCCAGGAAGACCTACATCGTGAGAGAAATGATTTGTAATAACTACTCAGTCGAAATAGGATAGTTTTTCTTTACCATCCTTCATCAATGTCCAATTGGAATCTAGCTGCTTTTCTGCTTGCTGATAGTAACGCCCATCGGTCCAGAGCAATGCTTTGTCAGTTGTAACAACAGCCAGTCCAGCTGAGCCATCGAAGCCACTAACAAAGGCACGTCGTTCGTCTCTTTGACAAATGTACTCGCTCTGTGAATGAACGTGAATTTAGGTCAATAAACTTTGATGATTTGGCTGCTCCCCCACACTCACCTGATGAGCGTCATCGGAAGGCACAAGATAAGCGCTTATTGCCGATGTCTGCTCAGCCGGATGTTGCATTAATTTGCGCAATTTCGTTAGAATCTTTGTTGTATCCTTCATGGTTCTTGCAAAGAGAGAATTTGCTGCCGCCAGCTTTAACTACTTCACACAAACTGAAATAAACACTTAATCAGTGAAGTGGTGTATAAAAATCCTAGATATCAGCTAGGGCAATCAGATTGGGATCAACGTCGATAAGATGACTTTATTTATTGTACCTGCAGCTTGGGATTAGAATAGAACGAGCTGATTAGATTAGTCGAGCTAAGAAAAAAAAACAAAGAGAGCCTGGTCTGAGCACAGCTCTTAAATGCAAAAAGTCTGTAAATCGGTGCTTTTAGATGCAATCCACGGAATGAAATTGCACAGCCATCATCTGTCAGATTCAATGCAAATCATAATCAGCTGATTGTGAAATTACTTCTTGGCGCTTTCCCTGCCACCTGTCGGGCAATGGACAAAGAGACTGGTGATTGTGGTGAGAATGAGGTATTTGAATTTTCGGTTGGAATTCGGTTTGTGTTGTTGGGAAAGGAAATGGTGAATTAAAATCAGACACATCGCAGTCAAACAAGAGTAAATTCATGGACGAAACAACATTTCCAACCGGAATCACCGGCAATTACTTTAAAGTAACATACAACTGCCTTTCAACTCACTGTTCAAATCTAAATATAGCCACTCCTCCAATCAACCCCATTCAGAGTACTTGAGGTCACAGCTCGCATCATCGCATATGAATGAACTCGTTGTCCATTCAGTCCACCCACTCGTCACAACAAGCATACACTGAATACAAATTTCATTTACCTCCGAACACTTGATCTTGACCGTGTCCGTGCCCGTGTTCCGCGTGTGCACAGACAGAAACGACGACCTCCTTCCCCCGCACAGCAGCACACAATTACACCCCCCTCCCAGACCAAGGAGCAAATAATTCAATTTAAAGAACATGCTTGCTGCTCGCTTAAGTGAGACATTGTTCAAACATATTTCCCATTTGTCACAACAAATCAAAGCCGTCCAGGGAAGGAGGCATCCATCCGGAATGGACAAGTCGTTGCTGCTGTCGTCGTCGTCGTCGTCGTTGTCACTGTCTCAGTGGTCATCGTTGTCGTTGCTGTGTATCACATCAGATCTAGGTCGATTGTTGGCACAATGGCTTCCGCAGTCATCTACAAATGGGTTATTAAATACCTGGTTCGAGTGATTTATTATCGCGGCACTCTGATGAGATATGAATAAGTTTGGTTCTCCCTTGCATGCTGGTTCGTTTCTACTTTTGTTATTGTGTTGTAGCTGTCGTCGCGTCGGTGTTCGGTGCGATATCAATTCCGTTTATTGACGGTAATAAGAAAAGAAATTATTCGCCAAGATATCCCCGGGTATTGGTGGATTGGTGTTTATTCTTTTCGGTACGAGTGTCGGGAATTTGCGGTGTTTTCAGTTACATTTCAGACGTTGGTCGAGTAGTTACACTGTGAAGTATGTCAGGCTGGGGTTTCATGATAAGTTGTGCAGTTTTGCTGACGGCTGGGGAGTGGGCTGCCGGGGTCTATGGGAGGTGAGTTCAAACTTCTGGTGGTGCTTCAAGTTTTGAAGTGTTCTTCAAGTGCTCGACAAGTGCTCTCTGGTGGTGTTTTCGCTTATCAAAGGATTTTTGTGTTTTTTGGTTTGTTCTGATAATGAGTTGTAATGAGGGTTGATTATTACAATTTAGAGGTGTTCAAGATTTTTTTTTAAGATAAGAGGGCAATGTCTATGGAATTTCGAAAGAACCATCGTCTGGCTTGATGAACCTACGATAGTTTGTTAAATCATATACAATTATGACACACCGACAGTAATTCAGTACATTTTGACCAGAGTACATAAAGACATAAAGACCGGAGAAAACGTACAATCTAAGTAGCAATGAATGCTTATAGGCAGGGTTTGGTGATCGTAAAGTTAAGTATCAAGTTTGTAGGACTTAACGAATATAAAATTCTGTCGGGCGCATTTTTGCAACCACACTGTAGTTGGTTCACCAGTTTTTATTCAGCTCTCAATCTTGCACATGAGTACTTTTCTTTGGCAACCTTATCGTCTAATCTTCTCGCAATTATGGTAAACTGTTATATTCTTCGTTGAATTCTCAATATAAACGTCTGTACAAATTGTCAGGCGACCTCTTTCTGGAATAAGCTGTCACATGAGGAACACGAGCGTTTTATTTGTAGGTCTCCTACACGTTAATGTTTAAAATTCCGTCACGTCACTTATAGCGTTTTTTCTAATAGACTTGGCTTAAGTAAAACAGCCTGCCTAACAGCGGTATTTAGTCTTCATAGCCGTTTGGCAGTCTCCAGAATTGATTAACCCAAATTTCTCGTCTCGATTGCGACTCTAGTCTTAGTTTCCACTTCCTGTCTCTGGGCTGGGCTTCTATCAGACATTTTCCTTTTCTAACTGGACGTCTGTCTGGTAAGACTTTCGGAAATCATTCCGGCCACAAAACATCTCCATTTCCACGATCGTGTATTTCTTTCTTTTTCCTCCTGAGAAACCGGGTGTTATCCCTTCTTTTTTATTTGCAGAACTCGATAACAGCACTTATAGTTCGGTGCGATGCCGTGACATTGTGATTGTACCAATTTGGCACAATGTCGTTTGGCCGGCAACGTCCGGCGCAGCTATTTCTTGTCGGTCTTTCCAATTTGTCTGGCCAGCTCCCGAGTTACAAAGCAGTTGAAACAAACACTTTATTTCTTTATTTTTCAAGTCCTATGATCATAAATACTGTAAATCTTCACTTGTTGAAATTTCAAAACAAGTTTATTTCCAAGGTCTAGTACCTTTCAATTGCACAGCCCTCTTCGAACCATCATGCGGGCAATAGGCTAGAATAGGAGAGATAAATCAGATAAACAAGGTCAATCGCAAATCAGACAACAAGGTTCCAACAAGGTTATCTCCACACGATCATGCCAACAGCTCTCCATGCGGTGATTGATAAGTTGGGTAGAGTAGGTGCTTGTCTTTGTCTACCCGGTATCGTACTCTCAAAGCATTAATGAAACCATTCGCTTGATGTCAGTACGAATTTGAATGGTGTTTCAAGTGCAATTATTCTTGTGATAGCCACATGTTGGGTTCTGCCCTGTTGTTCTATTGTCAGAGCACGCAAGTCCCGCCTACGCTCATTTTCAAAAAAGAAGATATACTTTTAGGTTTGGTTAGAGTGGCTGACTACCTTAAAGGTAGTCACACTTGGGCCAAAGTAGTCACACTTGGGCATGCAATTGCAAAGATGGTGTGAAATGATTTCTTCGTCCTCTTCATCCCGGCAACTTCTGCAGAAGTCGTTGTAGGGGACACCTAGTCTTGAGGCCTGAGTTCCAATGGCACAGTGCCCGGTTATGACGCCCAAGAGAGCTGTGAGACTCGCCCTTCAAATTCCGATCAGGTTGTGTCAGCGTTTGTGATCGATAATAAGATCAATTGCCTTGTGATGAGGCACCCAGTGCCAGACGACCATCTACGTTTGGCGAGAGTAAGCGTTTAAAACGTTAGTACATGTTTTGCGGTAGCGCAAAGAGTGTTGAGGTGGTGCCCTCTCTGCAGTGTCCCGGCATCCACATAAATTGGATGCTGAAATACTTGGCCATCTCGTGAAGACTTTGGTGGCGTGGTGGACTTAAATGTGACTACGCTCAGAGATTTGATCGCTGTCTGGCTGTCCGAACAGATATTTGTTTTTTAGCTCTGAAAAATGGTCTTTAATCGCTGTAGTCTCTGCCTGAAAACCGCTATAGTGAGAAGATAGTCGGAATGACAGTTGAAATTCAGATTCTTACAGTAGGGTCAAACAGAGAGAGAGAGAGAGGGTAGAGTGTCCTAAGCTGAGCTCCTTCCGCGTATGCAGTGATTTCAATCTAATCGGCATGCTAGCTGGGACCTGCCTGCCGAAGAGATCGGTTCAAGCTTGAGGAGTGTATATAAAACTGGGGAAGGAGTAGTTCTCATCGCTCCGCTGTTGCAATTGCATGCCATCCGCTGCACCTTTTCGAGCGGTTTGTGTCTAGCGAAGTCCACCAAATCGCGACGCCCTACAGTAGTATGGGTTTGACCACTGCAGTTCAGCAAACAAGCAGGTTTGTGTTTCAAACCTTCGTGAAAAACCTTGTCGACGGCCGATACATCAACAAATTTAGCTAAACAGATACGTTTTTATCGAAACGAATTTCCTTTAAGATTAGTTACTCGTCAATAGTCGCATGAAAATGTCACAAGCTAATCAAGGAAGGTGCTGATGCAGTTTCACTCAGCCATATAAACTTTAAGCTTGGCCTTCCAGAAGATATGCTAAGCATTTTCTTAAATTCCGAGAAGTGGATTAGTGGTAGCAAAGTGCGCTTATTTAAATTTACTTCCAAAAAACGAAATGCGCACTTCAAATCCAACCGCTTAAACATAGTCCCCTCTCCCTCTCTCTTCGATGCTGCTGTTGCTAATAATCGTATGCTAAATGACTTGTGTTTTCGTGTGGGTGGTATGAGAACCAAGACTATGGATCTCTTCCTAGATGTTGCTGATTGTTCAAATACTCAAGTCATTGCAAGGTCTGCTGAACTGTTTACTGATGAAGTTGGGGTTTATCGGACTGATAGATGTCAGATTCTTACTGGTTTTGAGTTGGGAGGGGGAGTTTACTTGCTGTTCGGAAATGCTTCAAGAGCGGAAAAATTGCATTGCTCAACCCATCGGGTTTAGATTTCTATGTGTCCGGAATTACTGGAAAAATTTGTTTATATATTTTGGTCTCTTATGTTCCTTAAAATGCGGATAATGAGATTTATGTTAGTTATGTATAAAACATTACTGGTATTGTTAATCACTGTAGTGGTTCATCTTATGCCATAGTTTTAGGTGATTTTTATTTGCCTGGTGTAAAGTGGATTTTCTCTCAAAATGAAAAAAAATATTCTTTTTTTTAATTGTCAGTTTGTTTGCTGCTAACTTGCGCCAATTAAATACATCTTGGAACGCTAGTGGAAATGTATTAGACTTGCACAAATCCGCTGACCCGGATAGTATTCCCCCCATACTTCTGAAGAGGTGTTCTTCTGCGCAGGCAAAACCACTGCGTAAGCTTTTTCATCTATCCTACTCTTTAGGTCTCTTTCCGAACAGATGGAAAACAGCATTTGTCCAGCCCGTCCCTAAAAAGGGCGAATCTTCGTCACACACCTCGTACCGACCCATAGCCCTTACGTCCCTTCTTTCTAAGTTCATGCAAACGCTGATAAATCGTCAGCTTATGAAATATCTTGAATCGCGGAAGCTTCTTATTGACCGGCAGTATGGTTTCCGCAGCGGCAGGTCCACAGGTGATCTGATAGCTTATCTCACCAAAAAGTGGAACCAGTCTTTGCACAATGCAGGCGAAAGCAAGATCGTTGCGCTTGATATTTCTAAGGCATTTGACAGAGCTTGGCATCAAGTTCTCTTGTCGAAAATGCGTGCCTATGGTATCGATGAATCTCTTCTTCTATGGATTAGTAATTACCTTTCGAACCGTTCAATTCAAGTTGTTTTGAAAGGGTTCAAGTCTGATATCCACCAAATAAATGCTGGTGATCCCCAAGGCTCAGTTCTGTCGCCGACACTCTTTCTCATTTTTATAAATGATCTCTTGTCTGCTACTTCTACTCCAATCCATTCCTTCGCTTATGACAGCATCCTCAGCTTTTCATATTCGTTCCAAGACTCAAGAAATGGAACGGCAGCGTATTTTAAGCACATTGAATTCTTGACAGCATAATTCTTCTTCTTCTTTATTTGGCGCTACAGTCCGGGGTGGACCTGGGCCTCAACCAACAAGCCTCTCCAGCTAGCACGGTCTCTGGCTCCAGAGTCGCACGCCAAGTTGGTTGAGGTCCTTCTCCATCTGGGTGCGCCATCTTAAACGCAGGCGTCATCTGTTGCGTTGTCCCACGGGTTCGGAGTCGAAGACTCTCCGGGCCGGAGCTGAGTTGTCCATACGCTCTACATGGCCTAGCCATCTTAGGAGTTGGATCCGAAAACGCCTGACTAGACTCATGTCGCTGTACAGCCCGTACAGTTCGTGGTTGAATCTTCTCCTCCAGAAACCGTCATCGCAAACAGGACCAAAGATCGCACGCAGAGCTTTTCTTTCGAAGATACCAAGGACTTCCTCATCCGCTTTTGAGATTGTCCATGCCTCCGCGCCGTATAACAGGACTGGGATGATCAGATAGAGATGATCAGAGAGATGGCTCTACTACTCAATTGCCTCTTTAGCCCATAGAAACAGCGGTTGGCAAGAATTACTCTGCGTTTGATCTCCGTACTGATGTTGCTTGTACTGTTTACTGCGGAGCCGAGGTAGACGAAGTCCTTGACTACCTCGAAGTTATAGCTGCCCATTGTAACGCTCTGTTCAAGACGTCGATGTTGTGTGTCCTTTCTGACAGCATAATTAATTAGGGAAAAAACAATAGACTGGAATTCAGTGCTTCAAAAACTCAATGCTGTCTGCTGTCACTCAAACGAACCCTTGATAATCAGCCATTATCCATGAATGGCGCTTGTGTCGATGAAACCAGAAAATCACATACCCATCCTTGGTACCAAGACATCATCTAGTTGGAACTATATGACCGTTTGAGGTCGCCGAAAATGCTGCGAAATGTTTAGGTTTCCTTAATCGATGCAAGAAACATTCCACCCTTTCTGATTTGACTTTCATTTATAAGGCGTACACCCGACCCAAGCTTGAGTACAATGCTCATATCTGGTCTGGTTGCCCCTAGACCACCCTGCACCTACTAGATAAAATCCAAAAGCGAGCGATAAAACTTACAGGAGACAATAATATCACAGAGTCATTAGACTCGCTAGACGTACCGTCTTTTCTTTGTCCGTGTTTTATCGTTATTTTAACAAGCGATGCTCAAGTGAGCTAGCCAACTGCATTCCTTTTCTCCATGAATTCACCCGCAATACCCGTCTCACCAGAAATGCTCATCAGTATACCCTTAGGCCCACTTTCGGATGAACAATTAAATTCTGAGACTTTTTCTTCAGCCGCACTGCACGAATATGGAATGCTCTTCCCAGCCTAATATTTCCCACAGACTACAACCCGCAGATATTTAAGACCAATGAGCACAGGTACCTCCTCTCCCTTTCTCCCTCTATACCTTAGGCCCGTGCTGTGTCTTGACCCCAGACACAGAAGGGTATTAGCAATCCCTTGAGAGTTAGCGTTTATAAGTGAAGAGCTTGAGGCTTCTTTGAGCCGAGCCGATTTTCCACTACTTAATAATACTATTTTTCATTGTGCTTTCGAAGTTTCAATTAATTTATCTATTTTCAATGCTACGTCTGTCGACATCTTGTCAGGTATGATTTTGTTAGACCGGACAATGATGCTATTAATAACCACTTATCCTCTGTAAACTGGCGAGTTACACTAGATTCGGACAATTTAGACACTGATTTTACTGAGTTTAAGGGAATAATTAAGGTCGTGATTTACAGATTTGGACCAACTAAGCGAATTAAACGCTCTAATAAGCCCGTTTGGTTTACTAAAACCTTATCTAGGTTGAAGAATGTGATGATTTAAGGGTCTAAACTAAGCAAAGTTGATTTAAGAAGTCGTAATAAATTCATACAGTTACGAAGAGAATACGATTTTCTGAAGAAAAATGTTTGTATAGACAATATGTATATGTCATCAAGTGAATCGAAAATTAAGGGTAAATCCTTTTGGTTTTTTTAATTATATTTACAAAGCGAAGATCCAGTGGGTTACCATCTATAATGTCATATAAAGGAATTGTCAGTGATGACTTAAATAAAATATGTGATATGTTTGCTTAATTTTTCCAATCAAATTTTGTAAATGAGGTTGTTGATTGTAATTCATTATCTGCCTGTTTACCAATCACTAATATCGGATGTTTATCCATATCAGAAGATGAAATACTCACTGAATCGTAGTGTTAATAAAACATCGACTGTTTGAGTTTTCGATAGTATCGATATATTTTTTTTTAAACAATCAATGAATCGATTTAAAATCGATATTTATTTCTAATAAAAATAAACGAATTCAGACTTTAATCTCGAGTTTAGTTTTCTTTTCCAAATACAGTACTTAAATTTAATATTCACAAAATTTAATAGTAAACAATTTATAAGCTTTATTTAAAACCAATAAATTAAAATAAAATCTCACAGCAAGTAAAAAAATTTTCAATTCACATCACATTTTGGTTAAATATAAATAAAATAAAAAGAAATACAATTTTAATTCACAGCAAGAAATAAGGTTACAATTCAATTCATTAATGCAATACTTACTTGAATATATTGTAGTTATGGTGGATAAATAGTGATGTGTTTGAATTCTTATCTTTTAATCTGTTTCTTTTCGCATTCATAATGTGACCAGCTCTCGAAGAAATTCCTTCAGAAGGAACAGACGTCGCTGGACAATATAAATATTTATTTGCCATTAGATGTAGCATATTGTTACTTTTGTTCTAGTATTCCAAAACCGATTGGTCACTAGCTATCACCGGTTTTTCAAAATATTGACGAAGGTCAATAATTGAGTCACTTACTGATGTTGCCATTTGGAGATGTTGTTTATTACGCAAAAATAGTAAATCGATTGAGCTCAATTTGTCAGCACTTTCCGTACTTGTAGACCCTAGCATCGGCACTTCTGTTCTTGTAGGGGCTGAGGAAGCAATATTAGCAGCATACACTCGTTGTAATAATTGATATACGTTATCTGCTTCTTCAGGCATTCTAAAACCACTTTTTTTAAATCTAGGATCCAGTAATCTGGAAATCATGTTTAAAGTCCTGGTATTGAACGGTTTCAACCTCAGGTTGATTGAGCTATTCAAGGACAACAAGACATCTCGGCTTTCAGTAGTTATCAAACTGTTTTCGGTTTTCCAAGCTTGACAATTCAACAGAGGTATAATTAAGGATGAAGAGACATAATACTCACCAGATATTATTGCTGTCGCGACTTCAAAAGGTTCTAGTATTCTCACAATCTCGTCTAGGGCATTGAAATTGCTGCTGTGAGAAAAGGAGGTGCTTTCTGACATTCGCTAATTGCGATTGCGACCTCGTATTTCCCAAATTCTTTTAATCATGTAGGAAGAACTGTTCTGTTAATTCGAAATATTATCGATATTTTTTCCCAACTATCGATAGTCCCGATAGTTAACTAAAAACTATCGATGTTTGATTAACACTACTGAATTGTCGTCACTAACGTGGAGTTGTAATATTGCGCCCGACAACATTCCGCCTTTGTTTGTTAAAGCATGCAAAAACAGCCTAGTCTACCCCCTTAAGACAATATTTAATATGTCTCTTAAGACGGGGATCTCGATTGCTAGAAGCATTCTTATATTACTACAATTCATAAGTCTGGGTCAAAAAGAATCATTGAAGACTATAGACCCATAGCTAAATTGCAACTGATTCCAAAAATATTTTAAGCTGTTGTTAAGAAGAGGCCTTATACAGTAGTTCGCAACCATATTTGTCAACAGCAACATGGTTATAAACGGTAGGTCTACTTAGACCAACTTAGTTATCCATTTAGAAGTCGACTGTGTTTACACGGATTTTTCGAAAGCCTTTGATCGGTTCCACCATCAGGTTCTTTTAAAAAAAACTTGAAATTCTCGGATTTCATTCCAATATTTTAAGCTGGACTAGAGGGTAGAACCGTAAAGAGTATGTCAAGATTGGACCAGCTCTCTCTAGAGAGATTCATAATTTCTCGGGCGTCCCTCAAGACAGTCATATTGGCCCGCTCCTATTCCTTCTGTTCATCAATGATCTGCCGTCGTTTATATCGTCGGGCGTCCATCAAGGCAGTCATATTAGCCCGCTCCTATTCCTTCTGTTCATCAATGATATGCCGTCGCTTATATCGCCGGGCGTCCCTCAAGGCAGTCATAATGGCCCGCTTATATTCCTTCTGTTCATCAATGATCTGCCATCGTTTATATCGTCGTTAATCCCTCAATGCAGTCATATTGGCCCGCTCCTATTCGTTCTGTTCATCAATGATCTGCCGCCGTTTACATCGCCGGGCGTCCCTCAAGGCGGTCATATTGGCCCGCTGCTATTCCTTCTGTTCATCAATGATCTGCCGTCGTTTATATCGACATCCAACTGTCTTTTATATGCGGACGACTTAAAAATTTACAACTCCGTTAGCTCTGTGATGACGCTTTAAGAGTGCAGTATAATCTCTTTGAACCACTTGCATTTGAATATAAATATATGCTCTGTTCGACCTTTTGGTAGAAAAGGAATTTCAATTGTACACTACACCGTTCAAGGATCTGTTTTGAAAAGAGTAACGAATCAAAACGACTTAGGAATAATTTTTGATCCTGATTTGAATTTCTGCATATGGATTATATAGTTGGCAAAGTCAATTCCATGCTTGGCTTTTTATTTCGTAACACCAAAGAATTTCACGATCCGTACACGCTTATGTCACTATACAAGTCCCTTATTCGTTCAGTTTTGGAGTATGGTTGTGTCGTTTGGAGCCCTTATTACCAAAGTGCTGACTGACGTATTGAGAAAATTCAAAAGCGTTTTGCGAAATTTGCTCTCCGAAAAATGAACTGGAACAATAACATGCCCTCATACGAAGCGAGATACGCGCTTATAAAAGGAGATAGGATAAATTTGAGCAAAGGAGAATTTATTACGCTGTTCTTTTCGTTCATGATTTAGTAACTGGTCGCATCGATTGTTCTCATTTACTAACTGCTTAACTTATATACCCCTTTTTTTCGTGGGTAGATGGAAACCTTGCATAGGTACCAGTGATCCGACGTCCATTGGTAGTGTCAGATTTTTCCTGATTAAAACCACCTCCCGTGGAAACTTTCCGGTTATTCCCTCGCGGAACTACCGCTAAGTATTACTTCGCGACTTTTGCTTCGTCGCGTGTCGGTTAGCAAATTCGCTTTCAGCTGCCGTTCTAAATTCCTTAGATCGCACATTATTCGTACTGCTGTATCGTTCACAGCAGACCAAAGGTCTTCAGAGCTCAACATATGTTGGGCAATGTTTTCTGGTGTTGGCGGTTCACCAAATACGTACAGCTCGTTCGTTTGCATACCGAGCACATTGGAAGAAAACATATTCCACGTTCTCTTCCGCGTTTACCCAGTGAGGACAGGTTGGACTCGAGTCACGGTTTCGCTTGAATAGATATTCCCGGAAAACAATTTCAATTCTTGTTTTCGATTTACCCAACTTTCAATCCGTGGGATTAGTCGGTACGTCCATCTCCCTTTTTGGAACTCGTTCCATTGTTTTTCCCACGCTTCAGTACTGCGGCTTCTTAAGAATTTCTTCGCACGATTTGTGTTTGGCCCTCACATCCTTCGGCCTAGAGATCCATTATTCCTTTTTATCTCTAGATACAGAATTAATTATGCACGAAATGATCCTATAACTATGGCCTGCATAAACTACAATTTGTACTCGCATGGGATTGATTTCAATATATCCAGATTATGTTGGAAATCAAAAAGACCGAATGGGTGATTAGGAATAAGTCGCCTTTCTTCCACAACCGGGCTTAAGTCTCCAAGTTATACCATCCTTAGAGTGTATCTATCTACCTCTATCGAGGTAAAAATCGGTCTATAATGTAGGAAACTTTGACTCTGTTAATTTTAACGAAGTAATTAGCAACGAGTGACGGCTGTCATTTCCAATTGACACTGATTCGTTTTGAAGTCCACCACATCGAGTGAGGCCCTTAATCTGAATTTGATAGTCATGCTACACCAGAATTTCGTATCCCGCTCTCAAAAAACGATAGCTTTTTGAGGTCAAAACTTGCAAATTGCTCCTCCGCACATTCACTGCACTTAGCTAAGCACCCACGCGACTGATACTCAACCAGACCCGATCGATTGCACGAAGCTCTCATACAACTAATTTAATTTGATTAAAACCATTGCCATCAGCCATAGTCACAAAGCACCGAGCACACCGCACTCAAAAGTTCGCACTCACGAGATATAATCTACATTTCCAGGTCATTTGCGAGGGAAAACAAGTGCACAAATGAAGTGGGCGAGATACTGGGACACATCCGAGCCCTAATGAATGACACCAGTTTATTGGAAGGGAGCACCGCCAGTGCTGCCACTAGCATTCAGGCTTACATTGTCCCAATGAACGATGCTCACCAGGTTCGTAAGTTGTGTCATCAACAACGCCATCATTGCATTTTATGCCTCTGTGTGTTTAATTGAGTATGGATTTGTGTGTGTGTGTGTGTGTGTGGAGATTTGTCGGAGTCCAAGCGGCTCTGTTCTCGCTCTCGTGTCATCAGCACGGGGCGGCATTATCTGATATCGAAATAATACCAAAATCTTCTCTATTCCCAATTATACTGTGGTGCCACTCCTACATCGTCCTTCTTGTGGATGTGTGCATGCGCTTGCAGAGCGAATATATTGCCGACCATGACAAACGCCTGCAATACATTAGCAAATTCACTGGGTCTGCCGGGGAAGCTGTTGTGACTGCAACCGAGGCTGTCCTGTGGACCGACTCAAGATATTATCTGCAGGCCGAACAGCAACTGGATCCAAACTGCTGGACGCTAATGAAGAAAGGTATGTACGAGCTGCTGTGTGCTGAGCTCCCCATAAACGGGAGACCGTGTTGGATGGTTAAAGCTGGAGCTGAAGAGTTGAATGTGCATGGTTTCAGTCAGGGGGAGAGATTAGATAAAATGGAAGTATTGGTCCTGAATTGGACACTCAGTTACGGAGTGGACAATGGAAACGCTGTGTCGGTGTCTGGCTTATGCAGTGATGCAGTGATTAGGAGATGATAATTATTATTATCTCCTTTTACTCCTAATGGGATTATGACAAGTAATTTTGCCGGAGGCTTATAGGCGAGCGCTGTAGGGAGTGACTTTTGGTTACAATTTGAGAGACGCCGGGCTAGGTTCCCACCGCCTGCCTACGATCAGGTGAGTGGCTATGACTGATACGTGTGAGCTATTCTTAGGACGAGGAACTGCTGTGTTGAGTGAGAGAAAGTGATTGCTTTCCGAAACAAAGGATAGAAGCCGCATAATTCAAATGATTTAAGATGTATTCGAATGGGATGCAGACTATGAAGGAGGCTATGGTGGTGGTGTTCCAGGTCAATGTTTGTTAATCACTTTTGAATGAAATATCTATTATTTTATGGTAGATTACATGATTATATGGTATAGACTAGCATTGGGTGGTGTGAATAAGGTCTAAGGGTACACTCTCAATGAACACTGTCATCACTGTCCAGTGTTTTCTTTAAGGGGAACACTTAATTTGGTGTGAGTAAACATTTTCCTCAAAGTAGGTTCTTTCCCTCAAGTTGACGTTTGAAATCTAGTTGAGTTGTTGACATTTAAGGGTGGGTGCAAAGTATATGCAATAATGTTTTATTCCTGAAACGACTCATTCGACTTCATGTTACGGAGAGAGTCCGATGAAGCACGGCGTTGAAATAAATACTCAATTTATCAGCTGTTCTCTCTCTCTCATCTACTAGATGAAAAATATTGCCGCCTTTATGCATGCAATCATTTGAAATGACTTTTGTCGTTAAATTATTTTTAATCAGCTGTTTTCATTTCTCAATAGACAGTTGACACAAAATACTCTCAATTTGGAAGAAAATCTCTCTCACAGCACAACCCTCTGTAAAAAAAAATATAAAAAAATATGCAACATGTTGAATAAAGACGTGCGATGGACTACGTTTTACGTTTTATTATTATCCTCTCATCTCTCACATTTTTCACTAACGCAGGCCCACGCTGTATTTTGTGCATGACCATTGAATTCTGTGCGTTGAAAGACAACGCCAGCGCAGAGGCACTATTGTGTTCCAGCCATTTAACGCGAAAAACAAGGAACTCTAATTCACTGCGATTCGGCAACCCAGTGGATAATTTAAAAATCCTGCTTAGAAGTCGACGCACACTACGCCACGGCGACCCCTTAATTTAAGGAACCTTTATTTATTCGAGTTTGATAAGATGGAATGGAATATCCTTTCCGAAACACGTGCTGGTGCCATACCTAGAATTAAGAAAATGGCTCGATACATTGGTGACACGGAATTCCAAGTTGGAGTTGGTGAGGGCATTGGGATTCATAGACAGCGTTACCAGATTTAGCAGTTTCCTGCGATTGTAGCAGAATTTGACCATAAAAATAAAATGCAGAAGATTTTTTACTTACTTACTTATCAGGCTGACGACCCATACAGGGTCCGAACCTGAGCGATAGCTGCTTTCCCTTCCTGGCGGTCCTGGGCAAGCTGCTTCCAGTCATCAAGACCAAGCTGTCTTGCATCCGCGATTACTTAGTCTTTATACCGGAGATTCGGTCTTCCTCTCCTTCTCGAACCAGGAGGCTCAGATTCGAAGACCCTCTTAGCTGGAGCATTGTTGTCCATGAGCTCGATGTGGCCGAGCCAGTGCAGTCGACGGATCTTTGTCTTCCGGAGTACATCCACATCCTGATAGAATTCACGGTTGTGTCTTCTCCTCCATTCGCCTTCCTCGCAGACGGGACCATATATCCGACGCAGAATTTTTCTTTCGAAGGCACCAAGTATCAGCTCCGCAGTTTTGCTTATCGTCCAGCTTTCGGCTCCATATAGCAAGACGGGCAAAATAAGAGTTTTGTAGAGGACGATCGTTGTCCTTCGAGTCAGGAGTTTTGACGCCAGTTGTTTTACAAACCGAAGTATCACCGGTTGTCAAAGGCTGTTCTACGTTGGATATCCACAGTAATGTCGTTTGTGGAGTTTACGTTTGCCCCGAGGTAGACAAACTCCTTTACTACTTGTGGCTGGCGATTGTGATATTTGTGGTGTGTGACGGATCGTTTTTTTGGTCGAATGCATATACTCAGTCTTATCCTCGTTGACCTTAAGACCAGCTCGCTTCGCCTCTTCTTCTGCTGCCGTAAATTCTTCCACGGCACCTTGGGAACAAGCGACGATGTCGATGTTGTCTGCATATCCCATCAGTTGGACTGACTTGTAGAAGATAGTGCCTTTCGTGATTATGCAAATTGTGTCCCGATGTGCTCGAAAAGTGTAAAAGCGGTTCGAACATGCTCGCCTAATGAAAGAACTTGATCGCTTCAGAACTTGCTTATATAATTACAGTTTGTTGTACATGCGTAACTTTGAGTGACTTCCAAGTAACCGGAAAATTCCTCTATACCGGTGTTCGAGCTCATCCCGTTTCTTTTTTACGTGGGCCTTCCATTTGAGTTTCGCATCGAGATTCATACCAAGATATGTTGCTTCATAAGAGTGCGGTATTTGTACAGAATTAATGAAAACTGGTCGATTTTCAATATTTCTGTAGGTACAATTTATATGCGTTGATTTGGTCTCATTGGAAACAATGCGCCAGCATTTTGACCTTTCGTTTATTTTGTTTGGATCTCGTTGGAGTTTTTTAGTTGAGAACTTAACTGAACTTCCTGTTGCCAGGATCGATCTGTATCATCCGCAAATGTAGCCACAAGTGTACCCCTTAGTTTGAGGTATGTCTCTAGTGTACAACAGGTACAATGTAGGGCCAAGGACACTTCCTTGAGGGACTCCTGCTCGGATCTCTTTAAAATCGGTAAAATCAGTTTCGTGTTTAACTCTAAATATCCTGTTATCGAGATAAGATTCTAATATCTTATAGAAGCCTGCTTAGTTTGTATTTTAGGCCTTCATGTCAGACTTTGTCGAAGGCCTTTCTCAGATCTTTTTCTCCTCTATTGCTCCTTCATTCATTCATTATTCTGTATACCTGGACAATTGTCGAGTATATTACGTATTAGTTGCTACTCTTCGATTTAACAAAAGTATTTCAAAAATTGGAAATTGGATATTATTGGTAACAGCGATATCGATATCGTCTGTACGACTTTTTGTTGTTTAAAGGTTTGCCTGGTTTTGGAACCATAATCAAGATCGTAGTTCGAAATTAATTCTGTGAAAGTCTATTCCCTGGAGATTGGCGATAGGAGTACCTTTCAGGGAAAAAATAAATTTCGAGGGATACTGATTTCATCCGGAATTGCTAGATAATTCGTATCGGTTCAGTGTTTAGACTGAAAGAGATTAGAAGACTGATCGACTGGAGGTTTGTTGGGATAGTTTTGTCTTTGTCCCGTTTAGGGATTGGTTGCATCACAGTTGGTTTCTACTTTCTTCACTTCGGCAAATGCAGATATAAGATCATATGCTTACTGAGAGATAAGTGTCATAAAAGACAAGCCGCTCATGCGTTCAAGACCCAGTTTCCTAACCTCAACTGAGTCGGTCTTCGAGTCCAATAAAACCAGACAAATCCTCGTTTTAAGTTCATAGCTCGTTGACTTTTGGAAATTCTCTTGGTCTGCGATCAACCGATGGGTAGTTTATAACTTAAATCGCCCCTTCTAAACATCAAACCCTTTCCTGCGAGCTTTTGAAATAGTTCCACCGCATCGCAGAGCAAGTGTAGGCACGGCACGGCACGGCACGGCACGGGTTCTCTCAATTTGTCCACTCGATATCTCAGGAATCCGCTCGTAAACCCCAAATTGGTAGCCGTAAAGCTTAATTAGTCCAATAAAATTAGATATCCAATTATGCAGCGTCTACAGGAACCGCTCGCTTTCATTAATCGTGCCGCGCACCCTAAAGCCGTCCCGATTGCTTCAAGCTTCGAGCATAAATCTTCTCCATCACTCACATCCGTGGGGGACCGGCTGTCACTAAACAAGTATTAATTATGTATACCCCGGCAGTGCTTCCGTGTCCTCGCCCACCCCCTTGGGCATAAATATTTATAAAGTCATCATTAAAAATTCACGCTTCTCCTTCTCCCCGGGCAACGGTGATGAATGAATGCAAAAATTCGTTCAACTCTAGTTCAACCACCCGTCCGTCCGGCTCCTAGAATTGTTGTTTTTTCTTTATTTTTCTACTATTCTTATTCTTATTCTTATTCTGTACATTTCCTTTCTCACCATGGGGTGGGGTGGTACTTGCAGGACTCAGTAATGTGCCTGACATGACAAAGTGGCTGCTTAACAATCTACCGTCAAACTCGACCGTGGGAGTGGATCCGTTCCTCATCAAAGCGTCAAATTTTCGGGAAATCGCCGACCAACTACATGCAAACGGACATGAATTAATTAGCGTTTCCAGGAATCTTATTGACGAGATTTGGATAAGTCGTCCGCCGGCAGGACGGAATAATATTATTCCGCTCGATGTTGAATTTACAGGTGAGTCGTACGCAGAGTGAGTCGACGGTGGTGGTATGCTGGTGAGCAGGATATTGAGGGTTGAGCAGAGGTTGATGGCGGTTGGTGGTGGTGGTGGTGACGGTAAAGGCGTCTCCATTGTGCGCACCTTTTAAAATTTAATTTCATTTTTATCGCACTCATTTGCTGTCGGAGCAGCGGCAGTTGGAGTGGTGCATGGTGGTGCCTTGAGTGGATGGAGAATGTCATTTCCGAAACATCAAAGGGAATTATTTAATTAACAGTAAGTGGGGATTTTCTTCTAATTCTCCATTCCTCATTGCTCGTGGCTCATGTGCGAATGTGTGCGAGTGTTTAAATCTCATTTTGGTTTGTATATGCGCGAGGATGAGTGAGGTGGGATATAAATCTTCCTCGGAGCGGCCTTTATTCGCATCTTTTTGTGAAGATTTTCATGTTTCAGTTGCAGACTGTTGTTAGTGTGCTGCTCAAAGGGAAGATGGCTTATCTGCTTTTTCGGTTTCCGTGTCACAGCCCCGTGGGCGGGGGCTTATTAAAGTCGTAATTACGGAAGTATGCGTGTGCATGGAATGAGCTAAATTAATAAAATTCAATGAAATCTAATCAAATGATTATTTGGGGGGACAGGGAACCTAAGGGGGTACTACAAAAGGAAAAATTAACTTAGAACAGATTCCCAAAGATCGTGCGTAATGCGACTGAAATGTGAGACAGTCTAATCTGTGCTGGTCGTGCAGAACTCACTCTCTAACACAAGAAGCACGATCTTCCAAAAGTTCGTACAACTGCTAGCATACGCGGGTGATATTGATGTGATTGGTTGAACACAACGAGCCGTCAATGTGGCCTTTTTTGGCATTTAGACGGAAGTGGCTAAAATGAGCTTAGCGGTGAACGAGTGCAAAACTAAATATATGCTGTTATCGAGAAAGGACGCACAACATCGACGACTCGGGCAGGACGTCACCATAGGCAGCTATAACTTCGAGGTAGTGGAGGACTTCATCTAATTTGGCTCCCAAGTAAACAGTACGAATAACACCAGTACCGAAATGAAACGCAGAATTACTCTTGCCAATCGCTGTTTCTTTGGGCTCAAGAGGCAATTGAGTAACAGAGCCCTCCCTCGAAGGACCAAGCTAACATTATACAAGACCTTGATCATCCCTGTCCTGCTTTATGGTGCGGAGGCATGAACAATCTCAAGAACAGATGAGAATCTCTTGTTTTTTCAAGAGAAAAGTTCTGCGTTCAATCTTTGCTTTTGTTTGCGTCGATGGTTTTTGAAGAAGAAGATTCACCCGTGAACTGTACAGCGACATGAGCCAAGCCAGGCGTCTACGGATTCAACGCCTAAGATGGCTACACCATGAACAACACTGTTGCAGCCCGAAGAGTCTTCGACTGCGAACCAGTGGGTCAACGCAATAGAGGACGCCTACGAAACTTATGACGCACCCATGTGTAGAAGAACCTCAACCAACTTGGGTTGCGCAGTTGGAGACAGCTGGCTAAAGATCATGCCAGCTGGAGGGGCTTGTTGGTTGAGGCCCAGGTTTACCACAATCAAAGTTTGACGAAAATTAAAGCTGGACTTAGGATAGCCTTGCCTCTTCTTATTTGGCGAACTGGATCTCAACCAACAAGCCTCTCCAAATAACCCGATCTCTGGCTTGCTGCTTTCAGTCTCGCACGCCAAGTGGATATCCCCCTCCATGTGGGTCGGACACCTTAAGCGCGGCTTGATTTAATCTTCTTCTCCAAATTCCATCAACGCAAACAGGACGAAAGATCGCTTGCAGAACTTTTCTTGACCTTGACTTGAAGAGACCAAGATTTATGTTACAGAGCCAATCTTTATGGCCAAAAAACAAACCTTTATTGTTTTTTAATTTATTTATTTTCTTTCTTTATTTTATTTTCTTTTTCTTCGATTTAAACTCTTTTTTTATACAAAATATTTCTTTGAACTTCTGCTTCGCTCGAAATCTAAAACAAGAGTGAGGTCTTCATCAGGACTTCACATAAGGCAATATCAACATTAATAACAAAAAGAGAACAAAACAAAAGTGCTGGGTTGTGCACATTGAAAGGGACGAGAGGTTGTTGCTTGGCTGTTCTTCATTTAGTGCAGAGCAGCATCACGTGAAAGAGGTGCATGCTTGACCACTTACAAGCACATGACTTCGGCTAGGTTGGCTAGGGTATACCGCTCTTCATTCAATGAACAGCAAACCACGTGAGAGCTTGTGCGTGTTTGAATAAAAACTGACACTGCCAAGTACAGTCTACGCTGAATGCTGATCGTAGGACCTGTTACTCAAAAACTTCTTCCTTCGCTTTGGAGGACAGTCCTGCTGTATGCCTCCGCGCCATACAGCAGGACTGGGATCAGTGTCTTGTATGAAGTCAAAGTGAATGTCATGCGGGTATGCTAACAGTTGTACGAATTTCAGTAAGATCGTGTCTTAGTCCTCGCCTGAGAATTGTTTTGTTCCATAAGCCAGTTTTGTCATTTTTGAGTTAGGAACGCATTGTGTTGTAATTTTGCTTGCTCTTCTTAAATCTGTAATTCGAATTGGGGTATGGCTTTCCAATACACCTAAGTCTGTTTTTACACGGTCTTTTTTTACATGGTTTTGATATACACGATTTTATTCCATTTAGCACGATTTGAAATTTTATGTACTTAAATTTTTTTTGTCAAATTTAATTTTTGCGAAGTATGTTCATATCACAAAAAAGTATTTATGAAAGAAAAAAGTCTGAAACCATCGATAGTATCGATAGTGCTATCGATAGTTTGCGAACACTAGCTTAAAGATTTAAGTGAATTCCCTTTTAGCGCGTACAAGCAATTTTTACTGGTCAAAGCAAATGTGAATAGCACTAATTTAGGAGAATTCCCTTTATGTGCATACAATTTTAAGATTAGAGTGCATATCTTTTTTATCATTAATTACTATGCTTGTGAAAATAAGCATTATATATTTTATTTAATAAAATAAACATGAATTCTTGTTCTTAAAAATTCTTGTTTTTCACTAATTTTAATAGGTTTTAGAGATTAGGAACAAATCACCCATTTTTGTATACGATCAATGTCTTTTTTTACACGGCTTCTTCTGGAACCAATCTACCATGTAAAAACAGACTTAGGTGTACTGCGACATCGAACATCGATTTTTTTATTTGCTATAAACCACTTTTTGTCGTTTGGGACAAATTTTCCATATAATTTTTGGCAATCTTTTGCGTGAATTGTTTCGTTCCATGTACATGTCACGAGACTTGTGTTAAAGAAAATCTTTGTATGTGGAACACTGATCGTAAACAAAAGTTTAGTATCTATTGGCTTGTGTCACCTCCGTTACAGCTGTGTAGATATTCCATATCTTGAATACATTAATTCAGTTAATGATGCAAATGAAATACATAGTTTCAGACGTACGAGCTGTTGTATACGTATTTTGGTTTCAATGTTGCGAACAACTGGTGCAACTGGCAGAGTTGATTTACATTGAACTCGCGCAGCTACTGCATTCTTCTATGTATTGCAGTATACCATTGCGTCATTAAACTGTCTTTTTTTTAAAGAAGAATTTTTAATACTCAACACTTTAAATATTTTTTCTTATTTTATTGTTTTTTTCAATAAAAAGATTGTAAATAAAATATAAGAAATCGGTCTTTCTTCATCATCATCTTCTGACCCGCATGATCCACTTAAGGGGTTGCGGGGGTAAACCACGCACCAGATATCACCAGGCAACTCCATCCTCCGTCATCGACTCTAACTCATCAGAGGTTAACCCCAACCGTAACCAGGCGAGCTTATGGACTTGTTCCAACCGTCTCATCCTGGGTCTAACAAGTGGTCGCCTACCTGATGGATTCGCATTCAACGCCCGCCTCGGAAGTCGTGATGGTGCGGACATTCGTGCTACATGACCAAACCATCGCAGCGTAGCTCTTTCCGTTCGAAGAAGCAGCTGCCCAATGATGAGTTCCTCGCGCACTGTCGTGTCACCCTATCCCGGCGAGTAATTCCCATCTCAGCAGCTTTTATTCGCAATCTTATGCTTTCGGTCATTACCCAAATTTCGTGACCATGGGTGAGAGTTGTAACAAATACTGAGTTGAAAACTGCTAACTTGGCTTCCACACTAAGCTCGGCCTTCCTGATAACAGATCTCCCCAGCTATGTCAAAACTGACCCAGCTTAACAAATCTTGCTGGAAAGTTCAGTATCACTCCTCCCATCAATTGTCAAGAAGACCCGAGATACTTAAACTTCTTCACATGTAGAGTGCATTGAAGAGGCGTTCTGGAAATTGCCATAACCTCTGATTTGTCCACGTTAACCTTCATCCTAGAATCAGCATAGAGTTCCGTCGAGGAAGATGTGAGAATAACTAAGTCATCCGCAAAATGAAGATGACTTACCTTTCCATTTTCCCATTGTGAAACATTTCTCGCCTCGGCCGGTTGAAACATCCAGTCCATATAAACAATGAAAAGGAGAGGTGACAAGACGCACCCCTGGCCAGGCCAACGCCCACGGGGAAAGGTGTTGATTTAGCACCGTTAACCTGAACACAGATGCTACAGCTTGTGTTAAGAGATTGAATGGCCCTCAAAAGAGGACCTTCAATCCTGCAGAGCACTCCAGAGTTTACCACGAGGAACTCGGTCATATGCCTTTTCTAAATATACAAAGCAGCTGTAGATAGGTTTGGCATACTCTCAAGTCTTTTGAAGTACCATTCTTAGAGTGAAAAGCTGGTCGGTTGTACTTCTACGTACGAAAGCCGCACTGTTCATCATCTCTCATCTTTGACTCGACCATAGGTCTAGAACGCGCTTCAAAAACCGTAGCGTAGACTTTCCCGGAGAGGCTTAAGAGGTTTTCTTTACAATTTAAAATTTTTTAGCGCTCAACTCCATGCTTTCTTGCCTTTCTCATATTGTGAATGAGAATTGCTTCGTGCCATTTTCTTTTTTTTATTCCACGTGTACGAGAAAAAAAATATGTTTCAAAATATAAGAGGTGGGACACAAATCAAAAAAGTAGATTTTTACGAATTAACGTAGGTAGCTAACGGTTTGGCAAAACACTTTGAAAATTGGTAGATTTATAAGGCTAACTTTGAGCTACAAGAATAAAGAAAAGACTCAACAAAAACCTTTAAATGCGTTTATCTCAAAAATGTGCCAATGGCTTATGGAACAAATCAACTGGGGCGACATAGTGTTGGCGTGTGAGTGCACGATCTTCGCCAGGATGGTGTTAATTGAGTCACACATACTGGTTTACATCTACTGTAAAGGGACTTTACTTACTGAAAAAAAAACGCATACCTAAAATTATGTTATTTTATAGTATTCTTAAAAAATGTTTTGCCTAAGAACGGTAAATGTGGAGATCGCATTTTGAACAAGTATATTGAATTTGTGATAAAGTGAACTCTCCTTAAGTCGAAATTCTCTCTAAATCGCACTTTTTCGCCATATTTTATATACATTTACCTCAATTTTCAATACAAAAACCTCTCTTTCCTTGTGATGGCGCTACAGTCTGTGGCGGAATTGGGCCTAAACCAACAGACCTCTCAAGCTGGAACGATCTTTAGCCAGCGGTCTCCAATTGCGTATGACAAGTTGCGTTGTCACACTTGTTCAGAGTCGAAGACTCTTAGGGCTGGAGCAGTATTGTCCATGTGCTCTACATGGCCTATCCATCTTAGGCGTTGAATCTTTAAACGCTTGGCTAGGCTCATGTCGGTGTACAGTTCATGGTTGAATCTTTTTCTCCAAGAATCATCAACGCAAGCAGAAGCAAATATTCAACACAGAACTTTACTCCAGATTGTCCATGTTTCCGCGCAATAGGGGATACATAATAACAGGGATGATGAAGGTATTATATAATGTTAGCTTGGTTCTTCGAGAGAGGGCTTTGCTTCTCAATTGCCTCTTGAGTCCAAAGAAACAGCAATTGACAAGCGTTATTCTCTGTTTAATCTCGGTACTGGTGTTATTCTTACTGTTTACTTGGGAGCCGAGTCCTTCATTCCCTTATAGCTGCCTATGGTGACGCCCTGGCCGAGTCGTCGATGTTGTGCGTCCTTTCTCGATGGCAGCATATGCTTAACCCATTTTGTCTGCTTCCGTTTCAATGCCAAAAAAAACCTCATTGTAGGCTCGTTATGTTTGAAAAATGACGTCAATGTCTTCCGCATATGATAGCAGTTTTATGGACTTTTGGAAGATCGTGCCTCTTGTGTTGGCAAGTAAGTCTTGCACGACCATCTCAAGAATACTCTGGTAAAGTCACACAGTCAAGTCAAAGGCCCTCTAACTCGGACAAATCTTGGTATCCTGACAATCTGACTAAGGGGGGTGTCCACTGTATTTTCCATTCTGATATAGATAAGCTTAAAGCTTAAAAAAGTATTTTTAAGTTTTTATTTCTTCAATTTAGTGTTTGATGGTTTCACTAGTAAGTGCCTTCAGCTAGAAGACCTAGAGAGAACTCGTTAGCTATTGATTTATCCCTCAATCTCTGCCATTCTTGAGCCACTCGCACACAGTCATCCCTGAAATAAATGTTGACTACGTCCCATCGCCTTCTAAGGATCTTCACCACGCCAAAGAAATCAGTCGCAAAGAAGGTGCGTTTTGGAGGACGACTGCGCTTCAATAATTCACCGAGCATATACACGATAAATTTCAAAAACCACAGCTCTCTGTTCCGAGCGAATGTCTTTACCTGCCTGAAGCGAAGCATAATTTATGCCAAATACCCACGGACTTTGAGAATTCCGAAGACTTGTTGTTTCATTTTGTCCGCATTTCACAATTCGCCTTCCTCCCTTACCTGCCTTGGATATGAATTTATTTTCTCTAGAACTCCATACGGCAAGAGCCATGAAAATCCCAAATGTTAGATGATGCCTGCAGTATGTTAACGTCCTACCACCAACACCCTCCACCGGCAGCATTGCCCCTCAAGGGTGCTCTTGTGTTTCTATTTTTGTGAACCATTCCTTCAGTGGACTCGATGAATATGCAAATAACCACTTACCCAAATCAATGTACAGACGTATGGGTGCACTAAGCTTTTTTGTATTCTTCTCTTTCCTTCCCGGTTGGCTTTGCCAACCCGTCATCCACTCGTTCAATTTGGAACCGGACCCATGAGTAGGTAAAGTGGCGGGCTCAAAAGTATGCGACCTGATGGAGCAGATCAAAAGAGAGGACGACGCCGAAATCATTGTTGTAACAACTCTGGACGACATTGCATGTAAGCAGCTGATGTTTTGAATAAGATTGTTTTTCCCCACAGTGATATCCTCGCGGAATATACTGTCGCTGGCTTGAAAATGGAAATCGATCCCAGGCATCAACCACACCACAAGCGAATGATGAAACGCTTTTTAACTTGAATTCGTGTATCTTCGCAGGGCTTCTCAACTTGAGGGGGTCAGACATCAGGTACAATCCAGTGTTTTTCAGCTACCTGATAGTCACGACGCGGAGCACAGTCCTCTTCACGGACAAGGACAAGTTGTCCAACGAAACTCTGAGGCAGTTGAAGAAAGAGGACGCCAATGTCACCGTTAAGGAGTACGATGAGATTCTTTCTGGCGTCGAGGAACTGGTGAGTCTCCACACACCCTTGCCCGTCAAGGCATCTTACTGAGGCAGCTTTTAGATCAACTCAACGACGGGAAAGATCCTCACCTCCACCAGTGTCAGCCAGGCCATATCGGAGCTGATCCCCACCAATCGGTCGATAGCCAAGGACGTCATCGCCGAAATGAAGGCCGTCAAGAATTCAGTGGAAGCTGAGAACCTCGAGAAGGCACACATTCGAGATGGACTGGCACTGATCCAGTACCTGCACTGGCTGAACATGACAATTGACAGCCACAACGTAACGGAAATTTCAGGCGCCCAGAAGTTGGAGCAGTTTAGAGGGTGAGTGTATTAGAATTAAGCTTTAATCAATTCAAGCGGCTTTCAATTAATCCCCAGTTACGGCGGACGACGTGTGTTCTGATGATTTAATTTCTCTCTTTTTTTCTGCTGAATTTTCAATCAAACAATCCAAACAGAAAACTTTTGAACACACGATATTTAGACACAGCTGTAATTAGTCTAAATTAATGTTTTTTGCACACGGAATGCGAAATGAGCTGTGACGGAACTCGGTAATTTTAATAAGCCAAAAGTGCAGTGATTAAGCCTCGAACAGATGCGTGAGAGAATTAATTGCAAAAAATGAAAAACAAGAATGGTGTGAAACGTGTCGAATACTTTCAATTGCATTTCAACGATATGTCGGCTTAACACAAACAGCTTTGTGTGCGACGTGTTGACCAACTAGCTAATCTGTCCTAAAGGTGAGTAGGTAGGTTGGCCATTGGGTGACAAGATGTCCTTTTGCCCGTAGCTGGCTTAGGCTAATGTGGTGGGTCCATTGTGCCCTTATTAGGGAGTAGTAAACTACATTGAGACTTAGTGTAATCATTAAACCAGGGAGATCCACTTATCAAACTTAGAAGTCTTCTTTTTTTCAGTTCAACACCACTTATGTCTTCCAGCTCTTTGAAGAAGTGCTCTCCTAGGATCAGCCTTGCAAGCGCTGGGCATAGGTTAAGTTGAAGTGGCTGACTGCTGTACGGAAAGACAGCATACACACATGGGCCAACAATATAACAGATTCTGGGCCAACAATAATAGATAGTGTTTCTTCCTCATCTCAACAGCTTCTCGAAAACGAACTCGTTAAACGAACTCTGCCAGGCAATCCAAAATTTGTAAAACAACAAGGGTCCTGGCTTTTATCTCATAACCGGACAAATCCTGAACAACTTGCCGAAAAAGGCGCTAATTAAACTCCTCTACTTAATTAACGCTTCCTTTAGGCTATTATATGTTCCAGACTCATGGAAGATTGCAGAAGTGATTATGGTTCCAAAACCAGGCAAACCGTTAAGCAACAAAAAGTGTCTTGTTGAATATTTTCACCGAACCAAGTAAAAGCAAAGAAAAATCTCAGAAGCTTCTGGAAAAGTCGTTGTGTACAGACGCATTCCCGGTGTACCTATGGCACAGTGAGCGATAAGGTCTCCTATTAGCATGCTTACATCCTTGAGACTAAATTCGATCAATGATCTCTTCTTGTTTACCGTCGGTAATAGAGCCCTTGCTGTTGTACCAATACTGAGGCCAAGTCATCGATTTCTGCCTCTATCCAGGGCCTTGCCTTCGTTCACATTGTCCACTTGGGATTTAAAAAGTAGATTTTTGTCGAGCATCACTTCTGGGTATTGTTCAGCATCTTTTGATGGTATTTCCGTTGCCCACGTGAAACATGATGTTTTCCTGCTCCGGTTCGAGTTCGAGGCCTGGAGATTCCATCCAATGTTTCATTTGGATGATAGCTGCATTTGTTGTCGACTCATTTTCTCGATGTCGATGTTCTTGACTCCTTTGGCATTATCTCCGAAAATAGCCTCCCCGATGCAAAGGCCGGATGGAACCTGGACCACCTCCAGTATGGTGAGTCTAGTCAAGTCCAGTCAAGTCAACTCCTATCGTACCTCCCCTGTGGAATATCAACCCCTTCAAACCCTACAAAAGGCAGGACCAGGCGGCATTTCCCAGGTGAACTACAAAAGGTTGTGGACCTCTTTTCTCCCTGGTTGGTCAACATCTTTCAAGGGTGTTTCGATCTTGTTCACATACCTAAAATTTGGAGAACGACTACAGTGGTCTTCATGCCCAAGACTGAAAAATGCTCGCATGTCCAACTAAAGGATCTAATACACATAAGTCTATCATCTTTTCTATTAAAAAAGTGGAAACACTGATCGATGTGTTCATTCGACACATAGTCACTGTCAAATTGTCGATCTCTCAGCATGCCTACAACAAGGGCATATCTGTGGAAACAGCCCTACACTCACTTGTTGTCACAATAGAAAGATCCCTCGATTTCAAGGAATTTACTCTCTCTGCCTTTGTCGATATCGAGGGAGCCTTCAATAACACAGAACCCCACGCAATATTCTCAGCACTCAACAGACTCGGGATCGAAAAGCCTATAGCGACTTTTATTCAACGGCTTCTCAATAATAGAGTGATAAGCTCGAAGCTTGGTGATACCATGAACCACAAATCTGTGAACAGAGGCACAACGCATGGTGGTATACTCTCCCCTCTACTGTGAAACATAGGGGTCAACGAACCGTGATACTTGAGAGGACTGGGTACAAGGTCATTGCCTATGCAGATGACATTGCCAAAGCTGTATCTGGAAAATATGTATCCACGATCAGGGATATTATGCAATATGCCCTATCCAAGCTAGTGAAATGGCCTAGGTGTCAATCCGCAAAAAACGGATCTAGTCCTCTTTACTAGAAAGTAAAAAATCCCTATCTTTTAACCTCCCACATTTTTCGGGCCCCCTTAGTGCTAAGTGACAGCGGTAAATTCTTAGATCTTATGTTAGACAAAGTTAAGCTGGAAGAAAAATATCCACGAACGTGTCCAGAAGGCCCCCACGGCTCTTTACTTCTGCAAAATGCCCATTGGGTGCAAATAAGGACACAACTCCGAATGGTTCACTGGCTATTTATATCAGTAATCAGACCCATACTGCTGTATGGTGTCGCAATTTGGTGGACCGCACTCGATAAGAAAATAACATCACTCCACTCGCTAGTGTGCAGAGGATGGCTTGCGTATGCATAAGCTAAAGACTACCTCCGCCGAAGCAATAAACAAACTCCTCAACCTGCCACCGATAGAACTAATTGGCAGACAGACAGCAGCTAGTACGGCGATCAGACTAAGATCACTGAGCAGCTGGAAAGAACTACGATCGGGACATTCAACGATCCTTCGCAGGTATGCCTCTATACCCACAGATACAGACTTCTCTTCGAGAAGAATTTCTCAACCAGCATACCGATCAGATCTTACTGGGAGTCTGAACACCAGACGCTGGAAGGTCCACTGCGAATCTTCACAGATGGATCGAAGGTGGATACAGGTGTGAGTGCTGGTGTCTATTCCAAGAATGTAAATTTCCATCTATATTTTCGACTACTTTATCACTGTAGCGCCTTTCAGGCTGAAACTATAGCAATTAAGGAAGCCTTGTCCTGGCTAAAAAACAGTGTAATATCGCGCACAGATATCGTCATCTGTTCCGATAGCCAGACAGCGATTAAATCTCTGAATTCAGTCATTTTCAGCTCTAAGACTTCCCTTAATTGCCGCCTGTCTCTTAAAGAGATGACCAAGTATTTGAACATCTAACTTATGTGGGTGCCGGGACACTGTGAGAGATTTGAAAAAAGGCACAAACAATTGAAAAGGGCACACATTCTATACTCTTTCCGGGTGGAGACCCACTCTCCATGCCTATCGCTACTATTAAACATCTGCTGAAGCTTGAAACGCTTGCTCAAACAAACCGCGGATGGATATCAGGCACAGGATGCCTCATTATCAAATAACTCTGGCCTATGGTCGATCCCGAGCGATCGCTTAGCTTAATCAGATTAAGTAGGTCAAACCTGAGATCTCTTATTGGCGTTTTAACAGGGCATTGTGCCATCGGAACTCACGCCTCTAGACTAGGCCTTTCCTATAATGACTTCTGTGGAAGCTGCATGGACGAGGATGAGGAAAAAACCATCAAACACTTGCTATGTAGCTGCTATGCTCTCTCATCCCGTAGATTCAGACTTCGGGGGGCCAACTGTGGCTGATCTGAGCAACATTAGAATCAGCACTATCATTCGCTTCATTAAAATCATTAGTTGGCTTGCGGAATATGTACTCTTATACAAAGGGCCTATGTTTGGCCTAAGTGTGTTTGCTGTTATTCGGCGTAGCAGTCAGCCACATCAACCTAACCTAACTTTGTGAAACAACAGTGACAAATGTCATGAATGAAGCAATGAAAAAACAAGCCAAAATACAATCATCCACTAAATAACTGTCGGAGTCAGTCAGTCAGAGTGACAAGGATATTTTGCACAAATGTTTTTCGATGTCAGCTTAAGGCCAGTTTCGTTCGTAGGTTGATTGGTGGCAGTGCTCATTGCTTAGATGATTCACTTGCTTTATTCCTGAGTGAAAAAGCGGCCTTTCGTTTTTCGCTCAATCGTTTGTTCACGACTAAGTTCTTCTTCATTGCCCATACAATTCTCAATAGCCTCGGTTCGTATTGGGGCGATTTCGGTCACAATTAATTTATTAATTAGTTCCTTGCAGAGGACTTAATGTTAGCAAGCCTTGATCGTAGTTCCAAGTTTTCGTCTCTTAAATTCCTGAATACCGCCATGGCTTGCTGTATCTGCGTCGGTGTAATTTATAGTCTTGTCAGACTGTTTATTACATGCGGCTCTCACACAATATCTAAGCCCTGAATTTTGTGAAGAGGGCCAAATATAGGCTTTACCAGAATCCGTCAAATGTAACGAAATTTACATCACCAACAAATTAAATCTTAAGCTTTGCCTTTGACGCTTTATAGGTAAAGTGTAACTTCTCTTTAGCGAATACCCGTCACAATGATTGTCCGTTATGTAGAGACGGACATCTGCTTCAGGGTCAGAAGCAGGGTTGCCGCTATGCGACTTTAGTCGCAATTTGACATTTTTTTCACGAACAGACATGACCATGACATGAATTTTTAAAAATACCTTCCTTTTGACTTTTAAGGTGACTAAAAATACTGACTTTTGGCGACTATTTTATAAGAGACATTTTTACCATTTACAAGATTCGGAGTCGAGTCAGAATTAGTTCAGTACGCTTTGTGGAATTTGATGAAGAGCCACAATATTTAAAATAAGCTTGAAAAGGAATTATTTCAAAGGATGGGAAATGTGATTTCAAAATCTGGACACGGGACCATTCTGTGATGTATGCTGACAATTATTTTCGAGCCTAAGGAACCATGCACCAAGCACAAAAAACATTTGCAAAAAAATAAAATTTGTCCAAAAATAGATAAGAAGATGCAACTAATAAACTGCGCTACTCCTAAGCATGATGAAACGAATACAGAAGTCAAACTGGTCTTTGTATGCTTAGATGAAACCAATTCCTTAATTGGATGGCAAAGCATTCAACCATAATAATAATAATAATAATAATAATAATACAATGCAACCATCCGAACTCAAAAATTGCTTAACCTGTTCATATGGTCGATTTATTCTTCAAACAATTCAATTTCGCTGAAGTTCAATTAGTTGATGAGGTTGGATTTCTATAACTTTATAATAATACAGTAATCATCGGATAATTGACGCTCGCTTAATTGCGATCCCCGTTTAACTAATCGAAAAACTAAGCAAATAAAAAATTCCATAAGAAATGTCCATAACTTTTCCCGCTTAACTGCGCTATTAGGTTAATTGCATTGAATAAGCTTAAGTTTTTCATAAAACTGCATACAAAATCTCCTGGATATTTGAACACACGCAATAAAAAATAAATTTGTGTGTGTTTAGCTTAAATAAAATCAAGAAGAGTTGAAAATTGTCAAAATGGCATGTGCTTAAGACTTAAAAAATCCCGAAGATCTGCTACTAACATGTTTGGATGAATAATTAGGAATGTACAATGTCATATGGTGGTCGCCTTGGCGTAGTGGGTAAGTGCGTCGACTCCTACGCAGAGGGTGCCAGGTTCGATACCCGAATTTACCACCTATCATAATTCACGGCTCCACCTCTTTCGAGACACCGACAATGCTCAAAGAGTATTTCCTGTCTAGAAAAAAGCTTCTCAAAATTCGCCGTTCGGAGTCGGCATTAAACTGTAGGTCCCTCCACTCGTGAAAGAACAATAGCACGCACAGCACGAGTGGTTGCTGAGAAACTAGGCCCAGGTCCACCTCTGACTGTCGCGCCACCTATTTTCTTATATTACATACATGTATATCATACATTAATATTATTAGATTAGTAATTATGCTCATGACCGCCATGAACAAACAAAAAAACCTCACTTTCTTTAAAGCAGAGGTTGCGAATAATTGCTGAAGCTACGGAAAACAACTAAAGTGGTTAGTGTACCAAATACGGATGATGCAGGTCGACGCTGAAAAGTCGACTGGTAAACGATTCAGGAGTGGAGCTTGTCCCCAAGTGGACGGAGCTATTACAGTTTAGTTTAAACATGGTTTTGGAGAATGCAAAACAGTTTTTTTTTTATTTTTTAAATCGGTTTTATTGCGTTTTATAGGTAAATAAAGTGTGGTTTCCTTTATTACGTCTGCAAAGCAATTAAGCGGGGTTCCTGTAATTGCGTTCCTCGGTTAAGTACGTCTAAAAATATGAATTTTAACAAACGCAACTAACAGGGGATTACTAGATAAGGGCCAGGGCCTAGCATCTCAGCAACTGTCACTCACGAGTTCAAGGACCTACAGTCTTATGACTCAATGGCCAAGTTTGAGAAGCTTTTTCTAGACAGTTATTACTCTTTGAGCATTGTCAGTGACTCGAAAGAGGTGGGACCGTGAAAATTACTTTTGGACGTATCCGACTGGGAATCGAACCCAGACAGCTAGGTAAAGTTGCGTAGGGGGCGACGCACATATCTACATAGCCACGGCCACCAATTTTCACTTACAATTTAAGTTTGAGAAGATCTAGTCGGACGTTTCTTTTTCTGCTTTCTGTAACCGTTTCAAAAGAGATCCATAGACGACTGGATGGCGCTGTTGGCAGAGTGCCTGCCCCTGGTTAGTGGGGTCCCCGGTACGAATCCCAGTGAATGCAAAGTTAATACGCTTTTATCTGGTTTTCAAAAACTCGTCCAGTCACCATTTGCCGTTGGGATCAATTTAACGACACTATCATTGGAGTAGTCAATCAGTGGTAGTAGTCTGACTAGGGGTATCACAATGGACCAATGCGGTCTAAGTGTCCTGGTGAATACAGTAGCAACCCCTCTACATAACCTAACCTAACCGTGTCAAGACAAATGCATTGAAAATTATATTATTTCTTTGTTAGCTGTATTTTATTGCTTCGTGACACTTTTTCTGCGTCTTTCTCAAATTTTCCAGCGGCAACCCTGGTTACAGGTCATAAGTCCACAATGGTTTTCATTTGTGTGTATCTTGTACTCGTGGACACTGGAGTACAATGTACACTATGCCAGTTTTTTCATAGCCGTTTTTCATCGGAACCCTCTTGTTTCCAGTTTTTCAACGCAATTTATAATTGAATCAAATATTCCCATAGCGGACAATCCGCTGCCGTTTTACTAATTAAAACACAATTTTGAAACACCAAAGGGGCGACCATTCAAAGAGAATTGGTGCACCCCGCCCCGACCGACGAAAGCAATAACATATGCTCAGTAACTTAAGTCTCACTGATTAATCCTATTACAGCTGCCCAATGCACGGATACAGCTAATAATTTCCCCCCGAAGACATGCACTTTGCTCCCCTTGAGGCACACCACAAGCACGTGTAGATGTGCATGTATCCTTTCTTGTATAATTAATGCTTGCATAATGCACCTCAAGGATTGCCTCCGTCAACATTGTGTCAATTTTTGAACTGGTCGAAGGAAATTTAATTAATTCCCTACACAGCCTCCGCTCCTCCGCCCGGGACTAGAAATACATGTGACTGTCAAGCTACCGTGTTACCGAGAGCTAATAAACCCTCACTCGCTTCTGTCTATTGTATTTGTCAGCACTCAGCCGTGGCATCGGCGATTGAAGGATGCCACAGCAGCAGTGAGCACCGAACCAAGGACTGCCATCGTCGGAACTTCTATTTCGCTAAAATACATCTTAGACGTAATCCCTCAAATTGTCGAGCTCTGAAAAATTCATCAGCACCCTGTCCTACTTAACGCGGGTTGGGAGGGAATTTTTCAATTCTCTCTCGCAAAGCGACAAAGTGGGAACGAACTCTCGAGGATACTTAGTGCACTACAGTAAACCATTCCGCAAACAACAACCTATCATGTTGCATTTTATGAGTTCATTCCTTTCCGGCACCACCGCCAGGACATCTTCAGTCCGGCGCGGCGGTATTCTCTCGAGCGCCTCCGTCGTCCGAGCCCTTCTGTATTTATTTTCTGTAAACGTTTGTATATGACGTTGTTGTTGTTATTATATGTTGTTGTTGTTGTTTTTTTTATTTTTATTTTTTTTGGTTTGATGTCGTTGCAGTCAGCAGGAGCATTTTCGTGGCCTGAGTTTCGAGACGATCAGCGCTGTTGGAGAGCATGCTGCCATGGCGCACTACACACCATCTGTGGAGACGGACAAACAAATAACGAGAAATGAAATTTATCTAGTGGATTCGGGTGGTCAATACTGGTATGTATCCTTGGAACGTGTGCATCGCATCGATGGTGTGTGCACACTTCACATGCTCATGCACATCCTGGCACCGCATGGCGTGTGGGGTGGTAAATTGTTATTTTTATAGCGTGTGCATGGCTGTGTCGAGATGCTCTGCGCTCTGGTCGTTGCTTGATTTTGCTTTGATCTAACAAGAATGTCTGGTTTTGTGAATTGTGTGGGTGTGTCCTGGATGGGAAAATTAAAGGATCTCAATCTGAAATGAGTGGATTTTGGTTGTAAATTTCAGATTCAATCGATATTTTGGTATGAGTTCTTAAAGGTGATTCAGAAATGATTTTCTGTAAAGGATGTGCTGGTAGGTGGACATGTGCGATGTGCAAGGACATTAAGGCAGTTGCCAGCTGACTGGAAAGCTCGGTCGTTAGTCATAGGCGGGGTTCCGGTTCAAAGAGATACCCCTGCAGCCTAGTTGTTGCAACTTGCTTATGTCAGAGACATTAGGAAATTTGATGAGAGGGTTTTATGACGCCATCATTGTTTAATGTTTGTGAACAATGCAATTGAGTGTGAACTGTGCTTAACCTTTCTGTCAATCGAAGTTTTAAAACCTTCCCATCTATGAGGAATAGGTCCGGCTGGACTTTCATACATTTTGTTTGAAAATTGATGAAACCCAATCAAATATTTGAAGGTTTTTGTTATTTTGGACATGTTATGGATTTTATTTTTAATTTGAAGTTTTTTTTACTCAACAGTAATATTACGAAGTATTTTCTTGATTTGCACATTTGTGGCATTTGTGTAACTGAATACTGGGTGGATACTGAGAAAACACTCCGAGTAGGAACACTTGAGTCGAGTATGTTCGGAAATACTCAATTTGGTGTGAATAATAAATTGCTTCAAAGTAGTTCTTCAGTTGATGTTTGAAAACTAGAATTCTTAACATTTAAGGGTGAGTGCAAAGTAGGGTAAAGGTGGGTGTAAAGTATATGCAAGAATGTTTTTAAACAAACATACGCGAAAAATAAAGAATTATAACTCATGTCCTTTCGGCGACACAGGGGATAATTTCAAGAAAGTGTATTGATTCGAGTTTGATAACATGGAATCGTTAAGTACTTATTTCCTTTCCGATATTCCTGTAGAAACCCGTGGTGCTGTCATGCCTTTGATTGTCTTTTTTTTTAATTTAATGGGAAGATTGCCCGTCTTTTTCTTACCGCCTTTTGATTTGACACCGCCTTTTCGTGGACATTCGTGTTATCAATTTTTTTCCTTATTTAAAATTTAAATATCCAAGTTAAGCCCATTGATTTCTTTTTATTTTTTCTTCCATAGCTATCAACTCAGATTGCTTTTTACATTTCACGTATGGAGTTTGGCTTTTTTTCCAGCAACACGGATAAAATTGCAAACACTTGATGAAATTGTGATCGTCCATTCCAGATTTCCTTTTATTTTTGAGGATTAAGGTTTCATCCAATCGTGAAATAACAATAGCACGCACAACACAAGTGGTTGCTGAGAAGCTAGGCCCAGGTCCGCCTCGGACTGTAGCGCCACCCATATTATTATTACTATTATTATTAAGGTTTAATCCATCAAAGTATTCCACTTCCGGTGCAGTATTTTTTATTTTAAATTGTTTTCACTTTTTTCTCTCTTAAAGTCACCTCCTATGCACACTCAACTTCCACAAGTGAGCTCTCCATTCATTCCATCTTTATTCACACCAAGACTTAACGTTAAACTTAACGAAATAAATTTTAAGATGGAGCATTTAATCCAAAATGCTGAGGAAATGCTCACACTCAGTTTTTATTCACACCACCCACTGTGTTGTAAACAGACAGGCTCTTCGCAGGCACTGCATGCAAATCTGGCTTTTCTTTGTATTTTATCGTTTACTCTGCAAATTCTACATGACTTTTTCTGGCCTGTTTAAGCGACCTAATGGCATTTTTCCGGCAGAACTGCAAAAAGTTGCTGACCTAATCTCGACCTAGCTGGTCAACATCTTTCAAGGATGTTTAGTTCTAGGCCACGTACCCACAACTTGGAGAACGATCACTGTCGTCTTCATACCCAAAGCTGGGAAATGCTCACATGTCAATCCAAAGGATCTAAGGCGTATAAGCCTATCTTCCTTTCTTCTGAAGACATTGGAAAAATTGACCAACGTATCCGACACATAGTCACATAGTTAAACTTTCGATCTCGCAGCATGCCTACAAGGGCAAATCTGTGGAAACAGCACTGCACTCGCTTGTTGGCACAATAGAAAAATCCCTCGATTTCAAGGAATTCACTCTCACTCCCCTTGTCGATATCGAGGGAGCCTTCAATAACACAGAACCCCACGCAATAATCTCAGCACTCAACAGACTTGAGATCGAAAAGCCTATAGTGACTTTTATCCACCGGCTTGTTAATAACAGAGTCATAAGCTCGAAGCTTGGTGATACCACGATCCGTAAATCTGTGAACAGAGGCACACCGCAGGGTTTTGTACTCTCCCCTCTACTGTGGAACATAGTGGTCAACGAACTACTTGTGAAACTATACTGAACTGGGTGCAAGGTCATTGCCTATGCAGATGACATGGCTGTATCTGGAAAATATATATCCACGATCAGAGATATTATGCAATATGCCCTATACAAGCTAGTGAAATGGACTAGCGAAAGCGGCCTGGGTGTAAGTCCGTAAAAACATCCTCTTTACTCGGAAGCATAAGATCAATAACTTTGACCCTCCTACACTATGCAGGACCCTCTTAGTGCTAAATTCTTAGGTCTTATATTAGACACGAAGTTAAGCTGGAAGCTAAATATCCAGAAACGTGTCAAGAAAGCCTCCACGACTCTTTACTTCTGCAAAAGGGCCATTGAGTGCAATTGGGGACTACAATCCTTCATGGTCCACTTTGAATGAGCAGTCAGTTGGTGGACCGTAATCGAAAAAATGGACATGATGCCTCATTTCTAAACTCTGGTCTAGACCGAATCTCAGATCTCTTATTGGAATTCTAACAGGCCATTGTGCCATCGGAACTCATGCATCTAGACTAGAAAAAAAATCAACCTCACACCATTTGCTAGAGTGCAGAGGATGGCATGCGTATGCATTAACGGAGCGTTAAAAATAATTAAACATACTCCTTAAACTACCACCGATAGAACTAATTGGCAGACGGACAGCAGCTAGTATGCCGATCAGATTAAGAAGGCTGAATAGCTGGAAAGAACTCCGGTCGGGACATTCAACGACCCTATAGCGATTAAGGAAGCCCAGTAATGTAATATCCACTTTGGTGGACTTATTGGATGTACATATTTTGTATGTGTGAACAATACGAATTCTTGTTGAAGATCGCCTGTTTCCATTTCGGCCCAGTTTGAGTAGAGTGATGCAATGTCTTGCCGACGTATTTGCAGATTGGGATTTTTATTGCTTGGTGGTCGCAGTCCATATCAGTGTGGCTTCAGGCCAGGGAAGTCCACCATCGACCAGAGTTACAAACTACAGAAATTCCTGGAAAAGACACAACGATTTAAGGGCCGCATATGACAGCGTGAGTTGCGTTTTTAGCTTACTCATTTAAATTAAGCTCAAGAATTAAGATTTCTTTATAATATTTTTGTTTATTCAATAATAAGAGGACACTTCTGGGCACTGTCTACTGACAATTGTTAGCACAGCACCTGGCTGTCTTCCATCCTTGCACCCGTTATATGCTCTAATGTTGTTGGGTATGTCACGTGATGCCCATTCATGATGTCGGCGTTGGTATGGTGGTGTGATCATAACGCGTGCATAGGGACGAGCTATACAACGCCATGTCTAGTTTTGATATTCCTGCCAAACTCGTCAGGTTGTGCAGGATGACGATGGAGAATTCTCTCTGCTCCATCAAGGTCGGCATGGAACTCACCGAGACCTTTAACGTCAGAAAAGGTTTTTGACAAGGCGACGCGCTATCATGTGATTTCGTGCAAGACTCACACGCCAACACTAAAGGCACGATCTTCCAGAAGTCTGTACAACTGTAAGCATACGCTGATAACGTTGACGTGACTGGTTGAGACGTTAATGAAGCGTTTTAAGAGAAATGCTCTGCGTGCGATCTTTGGTCCTGTTTTCGATGACGGTTTCTGGAGGAGAAGATTCAACCACGAACTGTACGGGCTGTACAGCGACATGAGTCTAGTCAGGCGTCTTCGGATCCAATGCCTAAGATGGCTAGGCCATGTAGAGCGTATGAACAACTTAGCTCCGTCCCGAAGAGTCTTCGACTCCGAACCAGTGGGACAACGTAACAGAGGACGCCCGCGTTTAAGGTGGCGCACCCAGGTGGAGAAGGACCTCAACCAACTTGGCGTGCGACTCTGGAGACAGCTAGTCAGAGACCGTGCTAGCTGGAGAGGCTTGTTGGCTGAGGCCCAGGTCCACCCCGGACTGTAGCGCGAAAGAATGAAAAAGAAGGTAGCAGTGCGTGTTGTTTCCGAGTGATATCAACAATCGAACCACTAGCTCCTTTCAATTGCTTGTGTTTGCTGGGCTTATGCTGGCTTATAATCTCTCCTCTGAAGCTGTAGATATGTGCACAGCAATGTTTAGTAATGGATTTATTTGCATTGCCCTTTACCCAAATGACATAAATATGACGTTCTCACATCCCGTTGAGGAACATTGAATGACATGCTTCAACAATCATTGCGGTTGAGAAATACTCGGTTGATCAAAGCCAAAATCCATGCCAAGCGCTTAAACTTCAATTAAACAGTTCCATTTTGCAAAGTTTCCCTCTCAGATCGCCTTCATCCTCTCAATCTCAGGAATAACTGCTGTGTGGTGTGCCAACCTTAGCCTCAGATTGCAGCCACAAACGCACGTCGTTCACACAATCCCTTTTGCAGACAAATCTTTAAAGGCCGGAGCTCAGCCGATGCTTCTAATGAGAATCAACTTCTCGATAATTGAACGATTCCCCATGGAAAAGTTGTTGCTTCAGTCACACACAAATTAAGCACGTAATCTCCAAACAGCTTAGAGCTGTTCACGCACAAAGCCGTTCGTGCACTCAGCCACCGCACCCACCCGTCGCACCGCTGCCGCCAGTCCAAAAACCAATTACATACCTAATCCATGCCCCCGGTACTTGGACGTTTTCTAATCTCCCCCGTTCCACTCCAAGCGCGTTACATTCAAGACCAAAGCGCAGTCAGCCAACTCCAATGCATACGTACACATGGCGCATATTCAGCAATGTTCGTGTCATGCTCACGACTCGTTTCGCCTTTTGTGTGCTTATTTTCAGGGACGGAACAACCGATGTCACCCGAACAGTGCACTTTGGTGTGCCAAAGGACGAAGAAAAACGCAGCTACACACGAGTCCTGAAAGGTTTCATCGCATTGGCGACTTCCGTATTCCCACAAAGTACACCGGTAAGTGCATTGTATGGGCGGACTGCTTCAGGTTACGAGAACAAAACCATTGAGTCTCTGTTCCCGGTTCCTCTTGATATTTTCCCAATAACAAGCGAATGTGTCCCGCACAGACGCCATCATAGCCTCACTTGAAAATTTCTCAATCGAAATAAATTTTGCAGTTAAGCTACTTGGACCATGTTGCACGGAGACCACTATGGCAAGCTGGCTTGGATTATGGTCATGGCACGGGACACGGTGTCGGTGCATACTTGTTTGTCCATGAATACCCGCCATTGATTAGTTCCAAAGCGACTACCAAAGCCCTGGAGAATATGTTCACGTCTAATGGTAAATTAGTTGCCCATCCCTCGGGGAGAGCCGCGCTCATTGACACCGAGCGGGCGGAAGGACAATTCCTACAAATAAAACTGCTTCTTCACTCTCATTGCATGTGTGCCCTTGCTGGTGTGATTTGTCGTGTGCTCCTCTACCCTCTGTCCGTGACCGTGTGTGTGTGGTGGACGCGCAGAGCCTGGATACTACAAGGACGGCGAGTACGGCATACGGATCGAGGACGTCGTTCAGGTGATTAAATCTGAAATCGAAAATGCCTTCAGTGGAATGGGTGGACTAACATTCAAATCAATTACGTACGCTCCACTACAGACGAAGCTTATCGATACAAATCTCCTCACTAAGGAAGAGGTAAGCATAAGCAAATAAAAAAAAAAAATGAAATAAAACGGATGAGTTGGTCCTGCGGAATGGTGCGCCATCCGTGCGGCCAGTGCTCGCAGATCCCTTTGATGTGCGAGCGTAATTAAAATCTATTTGCGTTCATTCGATTACAGGCGAACTACGTTAATGCCCACAACAAGAGGGTGATGGACACAATCGGACCGATTCTCCTTAAGCACAGATTTATGGACACCTATCAGTGGCTGATGTCGGAAACCAGACAGATATGCTCGTGGGCGTAGCCTTTAAGTGATGATTGATGGACGTGATGTGTTTGTCTCTCTCTCTCGCTCGCCCTGGGGTTGTGATGTGATTTGAGGGAGAATGCGGTTTGTTCGTGTGCATTTGACAGAATTAAAGTGATTTGATTAACTTGTGTGTATTCATTTCTTGTGGTTGGCTTTCAAGGGATGCAAGATCAATTGTGAGATGTGATATGTACAGTGGCCAGGAAAACTGGATACATCATTTCAGTTTGTCAGATTTTTCGCCAACAAAATTGTTTCGGACCGTCGGACTGGAACCTGCTGTTTTTACAGTCTTCGGCTGTCAAACTTTTAGGTTCTCTGCAGAAATTTTAAACGGGCCTATATATTTTTTCCTATTTTTTTTATATTTTCGGTTTTTTCCGATTGTTCTTACTTTTTAGAGTGGGGGCAAGAAAAATGCAGACGTCCTTTGGGAAGTCCTTTTGCGCAATGTAAACAACTGATTTTGGTGTGTTGACATCAGTTTTTCCTTTACCAATATCAGTACGGTGAGGATCAACAGTTTCGAGCACCCACCTTCTCAATTTGTTTGTTTTCCCTTTTCATACCAGATGTACATTGCGATGGCAGCGATCGAATTTCCGTTCTACATTCCATGCTTAAAGAAGTTTTTGAGACAGCAAGCGATGTTCTCCAATATTCTATATACGTTTCGTAAAATTATTTTTGTTTTTTAATTTATATTTTAAAAATTTAGAAATAAAAATTTGGTTTTTCGACAAGAATGTCGCTGCTACCACTCAGTATGATGCCAAAATCAGAGTAAAGAAATGTATCATGACGTACGATACGTCAAATTTAGACTTAACGGCAAATGCAAAAAAAATGAAGGACCGCTCAGTATGATGCCAAAATCAGAGTGGCGAAATATATCATGACGTAGGATACGTCAAAAGTAGACCTTACGGCAAATGCAAAAAAATGAAGGAAAAATTAAAGCGTGCAAAACTGGATACATGGGATCCGCTTCGTTTTTATTTTATCCCAGCCGTAACAATTGCACGTTTTTTTACACTGATCCATCTTTCTTTTAGTAATTGAATAAGAGAACAGCTCTAAAAGTTTCAATTGAATCGATAGGAAACAATTTTAATGATGAAAATAAATTGCGAAAGATAAAATGATGTTTTGCTCCCTACTGTAGGTTGTCGTGGCTGAAGTGTGGCTTTGACAAGTTTAAGTGAGTATACATACACTGGTAGGTTCTAAGCTATGGTGTCCAGAAATAAATTGCGCCATAACGCAGAATGTCAATGGATACAGTGGTGCCCAGAAATAAATTGCGTCTCTGTATGGGCCGCAATGACTTTCTTCAGATCATTCCAGAGTTTACAGCGAGAAACTCGATCGTATGCCTTTTGTCTACGAAACACTTGTAGGTAGACTCCCAAGCCTTCTCAAGTACCATTCTGATAGTGGAAAGGTGGTCGCACTATTCATCCCCATCCTGGGCTCGCCCATAGCTCTTGAACGTGCCGCAAAAATCTTAGCCTAGACTTTCCCGGGGAGACTTAAAAGAGAAATGTATTTTTTGTTTTAGCAGTTTTTAGTTTGGGACCCTTAGTGACACGAGAGAGCCATAAAACACCCTCTCGCATGGAAGGTGGAACTCCTAGTGTTCGAGAGGAGGATGTACCACACCTATCGTGTTCACCCGACTTGCTATTGCCTAGTAAGTCACAATGTCCCGGCACCCACATGAGGTGTATGTTTAAATACTCAGCCATCTCGTTAAGAAGCCTACAATTAGAGGATGTTGCACAGGGACTTAATTGCGGCCTGAATAGATGGTGATCTCTGTTTTGAATATTACATCATTCTTGAGGCAGGACATTGCCTCTTTTATCGCAATGCTTTCTGCCTGGAAGACGCTACAGTTTCAGGGAGATACAAATATTAAGGTCTTTGGAGAAGACACTTGCACCCTCTCCTTCGTCCGTCTTCGATAAGTCTGTGAAGATACTTAGGGGATCAACCAAAGTCTGAAGGAATGCTGGTGAAGAGAATACTGGGGTCGGTCGGTGCCGTTGGGGAGAATGTTAAATTCATTCAAAATAGTTGAGTGGACGAAGGTGAGTTCTGACCACAGTCGGAGTGTTTTGAGTCCCATGGTTGTGCTCTCTAATACTTGGGTGCCAAAAGTCCTCAGTGGTGGGAGGTCGAGGAGAATGTTAAGTACATCTGACGGGGTACTTCTCAGTGCTCCGCTACTGCACGCAGAGGCCAGTCTCTGCACCCAATGGAGTATCTTGCAGCTTTGTTTAGTCTTGTCCTGTGTCTACCAAGCTGAGACCTCTTCACTGCTTTACTGCAATACGCACCAACTCAGACCGTAATCCAAGCACCATCACTATTTCCCTGTTGCAATGGCATTCCAGTCACTGGATTGGCTGCATACATCAGTTAACGGCATGAATTTAATTTTCCACAAACAAATTCCCAAGCGCAAAGAGTGCAAAAGAAAATTGCCACAGACCAGTCCACTTGAAGCATCACAGCTCGCAGTGCCTTCTTACAGCCGGATGTTTGGTAGGATCATTTGTAGACAGGCACCATGGATGAAAATCTGCATAGAGAGTGGAGGGCACACTGCAACAGGTTGCCCATTGAAATAGAAAACCACATGACCGGTGACAGGATTTCCATCCAGCAGCAGACATCACATGCATGCTCACAAAAACCACAGGAAGTCAGGTGATTCTTTTGGCTACTTACATGCAAGGTGTGAAGGACGTATGCGAATATGCAACAGCCACCAGGACAATCCATGAGAATCAAGGATTTCTTGTGGTCTTCGTAATTAAAACGTATTGGATGGGCGAAAGCTTTTATGGTTGCCTTCCTCTCTATCCCTGGATTATGGACGAAGGAGCCTGTTTAATGGGGTAATAGGCTTAGGGCTTAGGGTGCGAGTGTGTGTGTGTGTGATTACAGGCGCACCAAAGTAAGGCGAAAGGACGAGAATGTTTGATTGGATTAGCAGTGGTCTTTGTCCACACATAGGCCTCTCATAGGGACATTCGACAAATGCCGTTTGAAGGGTTGATTTGACACTCTAATTGAAGGCACTCAGGTAATAAAAGGACAATGACATTTATTTTGAATAGCTGTATGAGAGCAAACACCGGCCAACTCGAGAATACACACGCTCGGATTTGTGCATTGACGTGGTTAGGTGGGTTTATCCAGTGGAGAGTAAGCAAATGTTTTCTTGATTGGCAAGGTGGTGACTTCGAAACGTTCATTGGCGACAGAATGGATAAAGTTTAGATTCATTGATTGGATATGTCTTTTTATAAGAGCTATCCGTTTACAATGAATACAGGATTTTAATTAAGGACGAGTAAATTTCTGGTTGAAAGCGTCCGTAAAAACAGTGTTACCTTTTAAAATTCCACTCTTCAACAATGTATCTGGTTGATTCAAGCTTTTTTGCATTTGGTTCGTCTTAACCAAATGCGAAAATCAAAGTATCCAAAAAGAATAATTTAAATACTTATCTGCAAAAAAAGAAACTAATTAGTCACTCTGGAAGGCGGTGAAGGGGTTAAAAATAAAACTTTAAGCACATAACGCGCCAATCCGAAAGAATGGAAACGAGCGTTCAAAAGAAAATAAAGAAAATAAAGCTAATCTCTTCGCAGATTCTTCGGAAGAAACGTTTAAGCCATCCGACGATCAAACTCTTCATGTTACAACAACATGTTCTGAGAAGTGCTACCTTGGCAGAGCTCAAGAAAGATCAAAAAAGCTCCTGGTTACGATTTAATTACAGGAGAAATTCTTAAGGAGTTACCTAGGAAAGCTGTTCTTAAGTTATTCTACTTAATTAATGCAGCGCTTAGACTTGTCCATGTCCTATGTCAATGAAAAGTGGCCGAAGTTATAATTGTACCAAAACCCGGGAAACCACTAACGGATAAGAAGTCCTATAGACCTATCTCACTACTCCGATAATTTCTGAAGTATATGAAAAAATTCTGCTTAGACGTTTAAGTCCAATTGTGGAAGAAAAACAACTCATACCAAATTTGGTTTTAGAAGCAAACACCCAACTATTGACAAAGTACATCCTATAACTGATAGATAGATATTTTATTGTGGCAAGAAGTTACATTTTTGGATACAATTTTAGGGAGAACAGAGATTTGGTTTGGTACCTTACTACTAAAATATTTGTACAATTTTTTATTAAAGATAATATCACAGATTAATGTGCAAAAAATAGCCAACGAACTTAGCATTGGACACCAAAGTGCAAGCACAGCTAAACCGTTTACTTGGTGATCACCTTAGGGTTCGTTCGTTGACATCAGGTATCTAATTGCAATAAGTTGAAGAGTCTATATCATGTTGGAGTGATTAGTCAATAAAAAGACTCGACACCGGATAGTTGTTTTTTTTTATTATTTTATTCAGGTTATGAATTTAACTCACGTGAAGTCCTCGCGACTAAACAATTTAAAAAAGATTCAATTTCATATGAAATCACAGTAATTCACTTCAGCAATTTAAAAAAAAAAAGAAAACTGTAGTGAAAGTCAACTCTCTCACCACAAAGCGTTACCACATTTAGGTACAAAGAGCAAGCTAAAAAATTCAAAACAAAAGGAGTACCACACCACAGGTTCCGCTTCCATTCGCTTCAGATTTTAATTAAGACAATTATCCGCACTTAAAAAGTTACAGTCATTGAATTTCAATTCATCATCGCATGACTCTTTCAATTACACACAAAACCCTCGCGGCTCGGCCTGGAACAAAAAAAAAAAAAAGAAGGAAAGAATGGACGCAAACGATAGACAGGTACGAACACACAAAGCAGTGCAAACAGGAACGTACCGCCCACCTCCCCAATCACAGATTCAAACTCTATGACGGTCGCGAATCAGTCCGCATTGTCCCCCTAGACATTGACTTCCAGGAAAACAATAAAAATTACTTCACATGAAATGAATGAAAAGGAGTCCCTCTGCAGTTGTGAAGTCTTTTATTCCCGGTCGTCCTTCCTATGTGAGGGAATAGGAAATCCTTTAACGTATTAAATCTAATATGAAATGAGTTTCAACCCAACAGCGGCTGCGGCAGCGGCAGCTGCAGCTCTAAATCCCGCACCGAAAGGGGGGATGACAGCAGTATCTCATAACTACATTTTATCGGAGTCGACAGTTGGCGGTGGCGGCAGCGGCAGCGGCAGTAGTTCACAGCAACCGGTCTCCAGTTTAATTTCATTACTTGATAGTAGACAACAGAACTACAGTAGACACAGAGTGCTGGAGTGCAGGAATATAAGCAGGTGGTGGGGTACATGCCTTAACGAAAATGAATGAATTTTAAGTGTCCGGAGTTGGGTAGGGCTGGCTTTTAAACATCAAAGGAAACAAGTGGCAGGGCAGAGCAGCGCAGATAAAAAAAACAAAATTAATATAAATTACTGCACTGGGGGCACAGGAAAGCAATTAACAAACAATGAAGGGACCATAAATAAACGGGAAAACTTCAATAGCTCGCCAAAGGGTCCGGCTGGCGCCGGTGAACGCCCATCGTCGGCGAAGCTCGCGTTAGTGGGGCTAATGGTTGACGGCTGATAGCTTATGGCGTGATGGAAACTCTTGGTATACGCTAAGAGGCGGCTCTGAAAAAGTGGACGCTTATGATAAATGTGCTGTAAAATTATCAGATTTTGTCTAAATTACACATGAAAGCTTCCCTTTGAACCTTGTTGAAACTATGTCCTTACTTTAATGGACTGTGATTAAGTCTTGACACAAGCGCTTAAGTGACTTCGTTTGGGTCGTGTTATTGTATTTTTGCGAAGGAGCTTGATGGATTTTATCATGGAGCAAAGCCTCTTGTAGGTAGCACGCGGGTCGTACATCTAAACAACCATAAAGGGTTTTAGATTGATCATATTGTAGCCGACGCTAGGTACTCCTCAAGTGTCCTCGGGGAGCCTCCTTATCTATCAAAGACAATATTGAGTGCTTCATACACACAGTAACAGAGCAAAGCCTCTTGTAGGTAGCACGCGGGTCGTACATCTAAACAACCATAAAGGGTTTTAGATTGATCATATTGTAGCCGACGCTAGGTACTCCTCAAGTGTCCTCGGGGAGCCTCCTTATCTATCAAAGACAATATTGAGTGCTTCATACACACAGTAACAGAACTTGACGCAATACAATCAGTGTCAGTTAAAATGATAATAATAATAATAATAATATGGATGGCGCTACAGCCCGTAGAGGGCCAGGGCCTAACTTCTCAGCAACCACTCGTGTTGTGCGTACTATTGTTCTCTCACGCGTGGAAGGGACCTCCAGCTTAATGCCGACTCCGAACGGCCAAGTTTGAGAAGCTTTTTCTAGACTCTAGACTCTTTGAGCATTATCAGTGACTCGAAAGAGGTGGAGCCGTGAAATATGAAAGGTGGTAAATTCGGGTATCGAACCTGGCACTCTCTGCGTAGGAGTCGACGCACTAACTCTTCGACCCACCCCAGTTAAAATGATATGCAAGACATAAAAAATCTGAACATAGCATCTACATGTTTTCCCCCACTATGCGTGGCCCAAGGGATGATCTTGTAGACCTTGTTAAGACATTTGGAACGAGTTTCATCACTGGTAGACGACTGTTCCTGCCCTTATTAAGTGGAGTCCGCGGGTCGAATTTCAGTAAAAGCCAAGTTATCTGGTTTTCAAATCTAGCCCAGTCACCATTTGCCATTGGGATCAAATTTACTGCACTATAACCGGAGGAGTCAATCAGTGGTAGTAGTCTCACTGTGGGTATCACAATGGACCAACATGGTCTAATTGTGTCGGTGAATTCACTAGCAGTCCGCCCTACATACCTACCTACCTACCTACCTTTATCACAGGTGGTGATTTTAACGCCAAACACACCTTTTGGAGCTAGCATAAAAATTCAACTACAGGCAGACTCTTATACAAAATCGGTATAGACTTCGGCGTCGACTTAAACTCAGCAGGAAAACTAAAATATGTGCCCGCTGATACAACAAAAGTATCCGACTTAGTGCAGTCGGAAGTAGAAAAAAGCTTTGACCTCTCTTTCGATAATTCACCTGTTAATCTTAACCATAAGCGGTGTATTAAGGAACATGGTCCTAGACATGAAAATATTAGTCTAAATAGGATTCAAAAACTCACTTATTGTTAGACCTAGAACTTGTGAAGTTTATTAGTAACATCCAAAAAGCCGTTTCGAAAAATACTCCTAGCTGGTATAAAATAACCAAATGCAATGAAACAAATCTTCCGCCAGAAATGAAAGAGCCTATCCTCGACGAAAAGGAAGCACACTAGATATGGCTTCAGTATCGCGCCCCGCAACGTAAAATGTACTTAAATCCGTTTTAACAACAACAAAATACAGCTGTAAAAGATTTTCAAACCATGGCCACTTATCTTGAAGGCCTAACAAACGAACAATGTACAAACTACTCACTATGGAAACCAGTAAAAAATAAAATCAAGAAGCCCCAAAATGCAATCTGTGACAGTCAAGAAAAATCATAATGAGTGGATAAAAAGTGATAAAGAAAAGTCGGACATTTGGAAGAAATATTGTGACAAATGTTGGTCGATGATCCAAGTATAACTACAATAACCGACAACGCGTGTCGCTAACCGAACTCTGCCAGGCAATTAAAAACCTAAAATACAGCGCTACGATCTAATAACCGGATAAATCCTCCAGAACTTGCCGAAAAGGCGGTAATTAAACTCCTCTATTTAATTAACGCATTCCTTAGGTACCTTCCTATATTTCAGACTCATGGGAGGTTGCAGAAGTGATGGTGAATCGTTCCAAAACAATCGTACGGACCCATATCTCTGTTACGAAAATATTTGAAAAACGTTTTTTAAAACGACTTATACCTGACCACAAAAATAACACGATCTGCTCTACCGACGTATTTAACATTTGCCAAGCCTTCAACAAAGTCTGGCATGAAGCCCTTAAATATCAGCCAAGCATATATGGGTTTTTTTTTGCCGAAAAGATCATGGAATCCTATCTCGATAATAGAATATTTAGTGTTAAAACAGTTAGACCTGAAGAGTGCCATTGCTGTTGTACACCAGGGGCATACCTCAAACTGAGGGTGCACTTGTGGCTGATATGATTGTGGATAACATAGCTATCATGACAACCGGTAGATCAGTTGACTAAAATACTGAACAACGAACTATAACCCATGCGTGTGGACAAAACTTTGCCGAATTGCTCTCAATGAGACCAAATCAATGCACACCAATCTTACTTACAGAAATGTAGAAAATCGATCAGTCTTTTGTACAAATACCGAACGCTAATGAAGCTAAATATCCCGGCATGACTCTCGGCGAGAAAGTCAAGTAGAAGGCCCACGTGGAAAAGAAACGTGATGAGCTTGAAAGTCTGTATAGGGAAATGTACTGACTGCTTGAAAGGCGCTCCAAGTTAAGCATTTATACAAGCAAGTACTGAAGCCTATATGAACGTACAGTATACAACTCTGGGGTTGCAACAAAGCTAGAAACAGACGACTTATACAGTCCTTTTAAAAAATAAAGTTATACGGGCGTCAACGAAGAAATAACAAATTTCGCTCGGAAGCTTAGTATCCAACTGTGTGACCATTGTAACCATGTCATTCTCCAAAATTTGGATTTGAGGCGTTTGATGCGCCCACTCCAACGTACGACAAAAAAAATCAACTTAACGGTGGTTTTGGCAGGTGGAAATCTTCGATAACGCTCTATGGCGACCGTTCGCAAATATAAGTGTGAGATTTTTACTCACTAAAACCACCTCCCATAATTTATTATAACAACAACTAAATGAAGCACCTAATCAGTAGTTTGTATTTCATGACTTAGGTACTGATCGGCAGGTTACTCTCCAATGAAAGTTCCTGCTAACACCGCAACCATGCGCGGGTGTAGATTATCGTACGAGATCAAGGGGTCTAGCCCTTTGCAGTTGGCTCAAGACATTAGTTTCTTCAAGGATCGGGTAAACTGCAGAGTTTGTCTGCTCTCCAAGGCGGCGCTAATGTTTACAAGAAAAGTTCTTAGCTTCATCTTGGAGTGCATATATTCCAAGATCTCTGTGGATGTCGTCGGTTCTGATATACCATGGTGCATTAACGTTAGTTCTAAGCACATTATTTTGAAAAGTCTGTATTGTTCATATTACTTGCTTTGGTACAACCCTTAAGTTGTACGCCATACATCCAAACAAGGTTTTAGGATGTGCTTATATACAAGCAGTTTGTTGTCAATACTTAGCTTGAAACGTTTACCAATAAGTCAGTATAGATCTTTATATTTCATGTCAAGTTCTGCACGTTTCTTCTTAACGTGCTCCTTCCACTTGAGTTTCACCTCAAGAGTCATCCCGATGCATTTCGCTTCATTGCCGAAAGGTATTTGGACACGATTTAAGAAGACTGGCAAGTTATTAACGTGCCTATAAGTGAAGTTAATATGGACTGATTTGATTTCATTAGGGATAATTCGCCAGAAGTTCTTCCATTCGTGTATCTAGTCTATCTAGATCTAGTTAACGTTGTAATTTTGTTGTAGACTCTTCAACCGTTTTGGCTGTTACCAAAATGGTGGTGTCGTCAGCAAATGTGCCTAGAACAGTGTGTTCTTCTTGTGGTAAATCACTAGTATACAGTAGGTATAGCAGAGGTCCAAGAACACTCCCTTGCGGTGCACCAGCATTTATATTTTTAAAAACAGAGTATTAATTTCCATGCTTCACACGGCAGATCCTATCAGAGAGATAGTTTGCTAAAATACTTTACAGTTTACCCGGTAGAGATCGGCAGAGTTTATAGCAGAAATGAAGTAATACAGAGATAGCCGGCTTCACAGCTGATTTCCCCTAGTCCATCGACGAATTTTAGTACTTTTTTTTTTTACAGATATTCATGAATTTTTGAAGGTTATGCACGAAATAACGTAAATGCCGTCCTCTGATTGGTCAATTTGGCTTAAGAACACATTATTATAAAAAACAGTTTTCAACAATTTTAAGGGGCAAGAGAGGTAGAAGTCTCTGTAATACTTCATTACTACTTATATTTCAGGCCCTCATGCCAAACTTTGTCAAATGCTTGAGAAACGGCGAGAAATGTGGCTGAATAAACTAGCTTTTGTTCAAATGCCTTTTCTATTACATCAGTTATACGATGTACTTGGTCAATAGTTGGGTGTCTGCTTCTAAAATCAAATTTGGTATGAGTTGTTTTTCTTCCACAATTGGACTTAAACGTCTAAGCAGGGTTTTTTCATATACTTCTGACCTTATCGGGAGTAGTGAGATAGGTCTTTAGGACTTCTTATCCGTTGGTGGTTTCCCGGGTTTTGGTACAATTATAACTTCTGCCACTTTTCATTGACTTGGGACATGGTCAAGTCTAAGCGCTGCATTAATTAAGTAGAGTAACTTAAGAACAGCTTTCCTAAGAATCTTTAAGAATTTCTCCTGAAATTAAATCGTATCCAGGAGCTTTTTTCGGTTTGGGCATTTTTAGTTCTTCCTTGAGCTCTGCCTACATAAAGCACAATTGATACGTAAAAAAAACCCACTCATTGGACATCGCCATATCGCCAATCGCCGAACCTACCCGTTTTCTGCAGCTTCCAACAATCAGTTGTCCCACATAAGGAGGGGGGTTAAATGTAGGGCTCGTGTTTCTTACTGAAGATTATTAACTTTGTTTTGTGCAGATTGAGGTTAGACCTTAGAATTCCTTAGCCTCTTTTTTCAAGGTTAGATGGAGCCGTCAGAATAATATCCCAGATGCGAGCTTTCCAGAAGCTTCCACGGCGATCCACCATTTTCACAAGGATAAATTCTTTGCGTTAGAGAGATTTTTCTACTGCTCCCAATTTAGTAACCATTCCATCAAACTTAGCTTAATCGTGTTGAGCTATTACACAAAATATCGCTGCCTCATTTTAAATTGCCCTCAGCCACTCTCTGCAACAACTGTCAAATGCCAACCAAACCGACATGACAGCCAAACAAAGTCAACCCAAAACATAAAAAGCACCCTGTATGAACAATCAAAATTAGAATCCACTCTTCCAGCAATTCATTCCCATTCTCAATTGCAATTAACCGCAAAAATCAAACGGCTTCAACTTCTCGAAAGCTAACGCCAAAAATGAAAGGGGATTGCAGCAGTCAGTCAGAATTCTGTGCCCGCCCTCGGCATTGACTTGCAAGATAACAATAAAAATTATTCCACATAAGCGAATAAAGGGATTTCCCCCGGCAGTTGCACTGAAAAGGCTGCAAAGGAAACAGGAAACTGAAGGAAAATCCTTTAATGTCAATTCGCATTAAGTCTCAAACAGGATTATATCAACTGCAGCTGGAGTTGAAGCAGGCAGGATACCTCATCCCTAGCCCGAAACTCGTAACCGACGTTTCAACGTTGTGTGCACATCTGTAGGATCTGCCTTGTGTTCCCACACTGTACTCACTGCTCAGACAAAGGAGTAAATGATTCGCTAAAACCCACTGACGAAGGCGCTAGACGAGGTCTAAGGATGCGCTAGACCATCAAAATGCGATGGACACCAATGACGGATGCTGGAGAGATAAAAATGAAATTAATATAAATTACTAGACAGTGGCAGCGGTGGCGGCGGTGGCGGCGGTGGCGGGTGGTCGCCGAGGGGCAGCAATTAACAAACAATGAGCGAGTCATAAATAAACCGGAGAAACTTCAATGGCTTGGCATGGCCGCATGGGGTCATGCGATGGATAAATGAAGTGCCCGGACTGGCTGGGAAAGTTATGAGTTGAAGTGCTCCTATTATGGGGATTCTGGAGATTTATTGGTAGCCAAGTGAAATTTCCCCCGAAAAGGAATGCTGCTCTCAAGGCAGGCATGTGCATTGTGTGGAGTGTAATTGCATGCTAAGGCGGCGTTAATTGGAAATGCTTGCGTCGAAGGAGATTGTGTTGTCGGTGAATTCGTTGCTGCGTCTGAAGCTCGTTTCAACTTTCGTGTGATGGGATTAGTTGCGGTTAATACATTAATAATTTGTGGCGATGAAGGTTTAACAAACTTTCAATGGACGCTGTCGATCACGAACTTGTGAGGGAAGGGGAGGTAGAAAAGATTTGAGAAATGAAATGTTGTGGCACGTAATCCTTTGTATTTTTCCATCATTAAGTCAACCACAATGAACGTACGTAGCCTAAAGTCAACTTAAGAGATCGAACGAATACACAAAAATGATAAGCTGTGACCTTAATGCCCGTTTCACTTTCTTTCGTTAGGTTCGTTCATTTCTGCTTATGTGGGAATGTTTTGAATCGGTTTCTACGTACCCAAATATCAATCGGTATTGTAATTTTGCAGGTCCAGACAGATCTTCCTGTCCGCTCCTACCGGAAAGACTAGACGTCCTGTCTGCTTCTAGCTATGAAGGTGGGTACATTGCCTTGGTGACGCCTCCTGCGATCTGGCGCGTTTGACGTGATGTCCAGGGTAGTGTCCCGACCTGTGTGACTTTTAACTATCCTTGTTGACCATGCTATAGTTGTTGTCTTGTTGTCTTGTCCGGGGAAATGCCCTTTAGGCGGTCCAGAACATGGGATGCAGAACGCCTCTCCTTATACCTTTTTAAGGAAGGTCATATGGCCTCCAAAGAAGAAGCAACTCAGCCTGCAAGGGTTGCAGGGTCCATGCGGGATTTTTCGTTGGGAGTATCCGTGCAGGATGAGGGGTTAGGTTTGAGCTCCACGCGGCTTCTGACAGCGGTGTGAGCCGCCTTTACCGGCAGGACTTCAGGACCTGAAGCTTTCGTGGAATATATTCCAGCCAATGAGTGAGCATCGGTTTCGTTTTTGTTGTTTTGGTATCACGAGTAGCAGAGAAAGGGTAGGTCCACATAACACAGCTAAGGCAGCGATTAATCCGAGAGTTTGCCAGGACGCCCGGATATTCCAAATCTCTCTCTGAAATGGAAGATGACTCCATACGTAAGGGATTTGAATCAGAGAGATTTAAATGATTTGGCCCGGGATTTGAGACTTTCTTAAAAGGCTTCAGAGCTCTTAGCATCAAGACTTCACCAGAAAAATTTGCTCTAAAAAGAATCTAAGGTATCCTACTTTGGATCAAGAGAAATTCCATTTCGAAGTGAGGGTGAATTTGTGTATTGCCATAACATAAATGGTTTAATGGAGGAGTTGGGAATCCTAGCATATAACGCAACTGAATGGCGACTGTTTGTTGATAGCGCAAAGCGGAGCTTAAAGTATGTCTTCCTCCACAATGGAAACGTGTTTGGTGCAGTCCCAATAGGCCACTCAGTTTGTTTGCGAGAAGAATAGGAAGACATAAAGAGAGTCATTGATTTGTTGCAATGCCATGTGCACAAATGGATCATCTATGTTGACCTTAAAATGGTATCAACGCGGATATACCAAGTTCAGCAGGTTTTAGGAGAGCTTTAAAATGCTCGGTGGCAACATGAGCATCAAGGTTCATTTTCTGCATAGCCATATTGCTGCCTTCCCGCAAAATCTAGGTGCAGTCAGTGATGAGCAGGGTGAGCGATTCCACCAAAGATCTAATGATCATAGAGTCACGGTATCAAGGCAGATAGATGGGATGAACATATGCTGACTACTCAGGCGAGATTGTCCACAGAATAAATACTCCAGGAAAAGCTACAAGCGAAATTTTTTACCTTAATACGTGTGTTTGCCGTTTGGCTAAAGAATACTACTTTTGTCAACAAAATTATTTTCTTTGAACATTTTGTTTGGTTATTGTTTCCATTATGCTTTATTTTATGCACATTTTGAACAAAAATATCCTATAGCTTAAAGAGTTGACGTGTGATAATTTTCACATTCAGACGGTAAAAATAAATCAAAAACAAGTGTCAGGTGTTAGTCAACGAAATGTGTGTACCCCAGTGTTATCTCGCTGTAGCCTTCAAAGTGCACCCAGTAAGTTTTCTTGTACCGATTCCTCTATAAGCATCGCCCCACGAGTCCGGACCTGACCACCATGTTTGGCTGATCATCATCACCTTCTGGCCCGCATGATCCACTAAAGGGGTCGCGGGGGTAAACCACGCACGAGAGATCTCCTCCGCCATCGACTCTAACTCATCAGGAGTTATGCCCAAGCGTAACGACGCGAGCTTATGGACTTGGTCCAACTATCTCATCCTGGGTCTGCCAAGTGGTCGCCTACCTGATGGAATCGCATTCAAGGCCCCTTCGGAAGTCGTGATGGTGGGGACAAACTATCGAGGCTTAGCTCTCTCCGTTCGAAGAAGCAGCTGCCCAACGATGAGTTCCTCGCGCACAGCTGTGTTTCTTACCCTATCTCGGCGAGTAATTCCCACAACACGAAGAAATCTCATCTCAGCAGTATTGGCGATCTTATTATTTCGGTCATTACCCAAATTTCATGACCACAGGTGAGAGTTGGAACAAATACTATGTTGAAAACTGCTTACTTGGCTTTCGCACTAAGCTCGGCCTTCCTGATTACAGATCTCCCAAACTGTGGAAAGTTTAGTATTACTCCCCGCCAGCAGTTGACCTCCTCGTGGTGGGGGCGGGCAACAGGTTTGGGGTGGCTAACGAAGCGCAACCCCCCATGATAACGAAAAAAAGACGATTGGCCTCGGATATTGCCTACCCTGGTGTTCCAGGGCCTCATTTGGAGCCAGGCCTTGATGGTGACAGTATGCGAGCGTCTGGTGGCCGGTCGGAGGAACTACGAGCAACCTGTCAATCGCCTCATGAGTCATTACGGGGTTGGGGGGGAAGTCACGCCATGCACACAACAGTGCGTGCGAGTATCAAACAGCAACGGAAAACGGAATCGGCTTAGGATGTTTGGTTGCTTTGAGAGGAAAATTCTTCGGATGTTTTTCTTTATAGATGGTGAGTGGGCGAGAAGATATAACACCGAAGAAGAGTTAAGGTCGAAGGATTGGTCATGTGGACGAAGGAAAACCAATAGTTCAGCCTGGAAAAAAATATATAAATTCACCCCGAAGGTTGGCGTAAGCAAATGAAAAGGGACCGCAACCAACTATGCGTGCGAAACTTGAGGCTAGCTAGCTAAGGATGGAGCTGGCTGGAGACGTTTGTTTGGTTGAGTAAGTAAGTACAGGAATCTACCACGCTTACCTTAGGCCTTAACACAGTCGAATTTCGTCGCATCCAATATTATTATTTATCGGCATTAATCCTACTACGCTTTCATAAGTCCAAACTTTCTTCATCTTCTCCACACATACGTTGTCCCTTACTCACACATGCGTTACATGCTTCTGATTTCGACACCATTTCCAAAGCTAAGAATAAAAATACAGAAAAAGAGAAGAAAAGTCCGAAAGTTCACCAGGAAGCTGTTACGATATCTGCGCCCTTGCTACAAGGGAGCTTTCCGCACTTTTCGCTTTCAATGCAACGGTTATGATTTAGCCTGTACTTTGTTCTACAAGAAGGTTCACAGCTCAATAAAAATGTATTTATGTTTATTTGCAAAGAGTCTAAAGCATGTGTAGAAATATGTTTTTTAAAAAGCCATCTGAAGATATTTTCACTAGCGGGGGCTGTTCGACAAGTCAACGAGTTTGATTGTTATTGTGGGGTTGACGTGGACCTCAGCTTATAGTCTAGTATGCTAATAGAGGACATTAACCATCGCCATCGATGAAAACCCCACTAGAAAAAGTATTTCGAACGATCTTTCTTCGGAGTTTAAGTGCACCACCTCTATGATAAATAGCCATGACATTAAGGGTAGTTTTGTTCACTATTGCTCAATTTGCCGGAAAACTGAGAGTTGATAAACTTCGGAGTTGGTCTCAACTCGTAATTTAACCTCGAAGTTGACAGTCTGAAATTTAACATCCAGATGTTGGCCAACTTTGAGTTTTTAAATTTCCCCTGGGAAGTCGTGATGGTGGGGACATACGTGCTACGTGACCAATGCAACGAAGCATAGCAAACAACGTTGAGATCCTCGCGCACTGTCGTGTTTCTCACTCTATCCCGGCGAGTAATTCTCACAACAGCACGGAGAAATCTCATCTCAGCAGCTTGTATTCGCGATCTTATTCTTTTGGTCATAACCCAAATTTCATGACCTCAGGTGAGAGTTGGAACAAATACTGAGTTGAAAACTGCTTACTTGGCTTTCACACTAAGCTCGGCCTTCCTGAGTACAGATCTCCCAAACTTTGTCAAAACTGACCCAGCTTGACCAATCCTACAGGAAAATTCAGTATCACTCCTCCCATCACTCGTGAAGAAGACCCCGAGATACTTAATCTTCTCCACCTGCTTCAATGGGACTCCACTAACACGTAGAGTGCATTGAAGAGGCGTTCTGGAAATTGCCATAACCTCTGATTTATCCACGTTAACCTTCATCCTAGAATCAGCATTCTTAGAGTGAAAAGCTGGTCGGTTGTTCTGCCGGGACGAAAGCCCCACTCAATCCCAAATCCTTGGGTCGACCATAGCTCTAGAACGCGCTTCCAAAACCTTAGCGTAGACTTTTCCGGCGAGACTTAAGAGGGATATGCCCCTGTAGTCGGAGCAGTCTATTTTGTCCCACTTCTTAAAAAGAGGGACAATCAACCCAGCTTGCCAATCGCCAGGTGTCTGACTGCCTTCCCAGGCCACTTACTAACACGAGAGAGCCATAAAAGTCCCTATTTACCCATTGCCTTAAGCATTTCTGGCCGGATTTCATCCACACCCGCGGATCCATCGCGAAATGATGAAGTTATTACATTTTATTTTGGTAGCGCCATTCATCAGCCACCCTGAAACAATATAGTAACATATGTAAGTCTTTCGCTTGGAAGACGGAAGTTTAAGAAATAATGAATAAAACAGCACAGCTGTTGAAACAATGGACGTTCTCTACGAACGATTTAGGTAATTTAAGAAAAATTAAACACAACTTTCGGGATTTTTCTTTACAACTTCTGGATTTGCCTTGTGGCACAATGTGTTAATGTTGGGAAGAAGGTTTACTTTGATACTGTTGATGATGAAATACTGTTAAATAAGTTATTTAAGTGTGGGTTTAGAGGCAGTTTCCATTCCTGGCTCCGTTCTTATTTTTCAAACAGAACTCAAAAAGTAAAAATTAATGATAAAATGTCGTTTCTTTAGGTGTCCCCCAAGGTTCTGTACTTGGTCTCTTGCTTTTTCTTATTTTTATCATTTCTCTCTTTCAACTAAAATTTCATGGCAAGGTAACAGCTTTTGCTGATGACATAGCTTGCGGCTTTACAAATCATTCTGCATAGAATCTATCAGGCTATATGAATCATGACATAGAACTCCTCCGTCATTGGTTGGAGGTACATAAATTGGTGATTAGTTATTATTGTGGTAGAAAAAATTACTAAGAATCTTTTCTCATTCATTGTGCCCGTTGTAAAAGATACATTCATAGTAAGCCTATCTGCAGTTACCAGTCTTGTGTGCAGACTCTACACTCATGTTCTGAGAAATGCTTTTATATTGAGAATGTTAACCATTTTTCTCGAATGGAAGATGGACTGGTTGGAACACACTGCACTAAAGAAGTACTTTATGGTGGCCACCAGACAAGTATATTTTCTAAAGTATTATTGCGGTCATGAACTATTGAATTCTATTTGCTATCGTTTAGTCCATTCGAAGCCTAAGTACAGCTGCTGGCGTGGCACTCATTACAATAAGAATTCTCCTTTTTTCATATCTCAGAAACACGTTATTAGTCTCATTTGTAGGAAAACTCGTCACTCGGATAGCTTTGCACTATTTAAAAATCTTAACATTTTACCGCTATGGCATTCATATTGTTATAAGGTAGAGAGATCTGGCTATTTATTAAGCCGCCTCAATCAATGAAATTAACCTTCTTCAAGTACCCCACCACAATTTCCATATATACTCTCAATTCTTTTTAGTAAGTGCTCCACGACTCTTCGGTAAGCTTCCTTACGGTATAAGATATATTCACAATAATACCAGCTTCCTAAAAAAGGTAGCTTCTTAATTTTAATTATAAAGATGTTCTTAATTTGTTGTGTATTGTTGTCAAGCTAATTTTTATTCCTTAATCTTGAATTGACCACCACTCATTAAATTGACTTTACTAATGTATATCTACTGTCTTGCTGCTTTCACATCTAGCTCCCTCTGAGCTATAGATAGCATTCGCTTCTTAATAATTGTTAATTAATTTAATTGTATCTTCTGTATTGTTCATTATGTAACACTCTGTTACCTTAACAAGCAAATAATTAAACAATTATTAAAAAAAAGAACTCGGAAAAACCCGAGGTTATAATAATATCCAGAAAGCCTGTTCAATGCACTCCACATGTTAGTGGAGTCCCATAGATGCAGGTGGAGAGGTTTTTAGCTGGGTCAGCTTTGAAACAGCTTGGAAGATCTGTAATCAAGAAGACCAAGTTTGCTGTCAAAGCCAAGTCAGTCAACAATGGTAAATTAATTTGAATGACAGTAAGTGGAAGATCGCGAATACAAGCTGTCGAGATGAGTTTTTCTTTCCTGTTGCTTCTTCGAACAGAAAGAACTACGCTTCGATGGTTTGGTCAGCTGACATGATTCAGGGACAACCCGACCTTCGAGGGGTGCCTTCAAATTCATCAAGCCCTCAGACCGCTTAACAGGACTAGAACGATACATGAACATGGCTTCTGATTAGTTAGAGTCCGTGGTGGCGGATCGTGCGGCCTGTAGATCTCTCGTGATCATGCCTTGTCCCGAGATCTCTTTAGAGGAACATGCGGGTGACTCGCATGTTTACAAACAATTTACAAAGAACAATTTACATTTACAACTTTGTTTCAAATCCTGTTCATGTTTTCGGTCTGGAGGCGATTGCAGAAATCGCGGAATCTTCCTCATCTTAACTGAAACAGTGAAGACAACCTTGTGGTTTATTACTGTTTATCTTCAGGCGAACCGTTCGGTTAATTTTTTGAATATACAGAATGTTTCCCTTCTCCTCATTTTGGAGTTCCGGCTTCGTGTCCCTGCACAGCTGCTTTTTTATCCATGTAACCAGAGCCATTACTAAGAAAGGCAAAACAACATGAATGTCGAATGTCAATCCATGCGGCTCATAGAGTTAGCCTCAAGCGCTGATGCAAACCAGACCCAATCATAAGTAAGATTTAACAAACACGGCCGAACAATGCACCGACGAACACACCTCCGCCCTGTGCCCATGCTCAGGAGGTTATTTCAAATTCAATTCTCAACGAAAAACCCGCACTCAACACACCTTCCCCACACAATGCTTTCGAATGTGGAATTCAAAGGAGGAGGAATTGTGTGTTTGCCAAGGTGTGCGTCGGGTTCCGGATGCCTTATCATCCGAACGCCGAAGCGTAGTTCTGTAGCACCTCCAACCACAAGCGCTCATCGACATCCGAATACAATAAGATTGCGAAGCAATAACCAACGGCTTGTGTCCTACAAGACACAGGTATTATCATGCATTTAGGATGCAAAACCACATTTCTCCGAGTATTTGCTGTGTCAACCGATAGCTTTTCTGGACAAAGGCCTACTGCTAATCGAATGGCAGGCAGCCATGTCCCTCCGTACTGGATACAGACGAAATCCTGTGTCATTGCTCTCATACCTGAATGGACGGCCGTAGAGGAACACATTTCTGTGAGTAGAGGCTCGTGGTAAACACTTTTAAACGCCAGCCATGCGAAAGGAATGCTACGCTTTAAAGACATTTAAAGGAATCCCTGGTATCTCTGATAAATGATGGGCGATGTGGAGTGCATTCGGCTTGCCATTGGAAGTGGTTGAGGGATGAGCTATATAAGATGTCTAGCCTCTGTGTGACTCATTGGTTGACAGAGGCATGCTTTTCTCGTTCGATGCAGTTAATTGGATTTATCTATCAAATTGTTGCTTTAATGCCATTCATTTGGTCTGTGTGCCACAAAAACTTTGAACAGTCAACACTGAACACAAGGGCTGATGATTGGAGTCTGGGAAAGGATTCACAGATGTGAGGCGATTTGATTGGCTAGACCTTGATCATATTTGGTTAAAACTATGTAAGAACCTGGTTTTCAATCTCAACTTCGCATTTATCAATAAAGATGATAGAAAAGAGTTGTCGACATCGACAGTGTGTCTAACAGATGCTGTTGATTGCTGTGGTAAAATGAGTGGGTTTGTGTTGATTGTGAATAGAGAGAGAGAGAGACCATTCATTTTACGAAATAAATAAAACCAGAATTTTGCTATTCCGATAGACTCCCTCAGGGACTCCCTCAGGATCTCATCGAGTTTTAGAGTTCTCGGTCTTTTTGATATTTGCATTGATTTCTTGAGAATGGCTACCTTATTTTCTAGGTGTCTGAGTGATGGATGAAAGGTTAGGTTAGGTTAGGCGTGGCGACTAAGCCTCACATAGGTCTGTTGTTTTGTAGCTTTATGCGGGTGATGAGCTGTTGGTAATCTGTATTAATAATCTTCTCCTTCTTCTGGTGGCGCTACAGTCCGGGTGGACCTGGGCCTCTCCAGCCGGCACGATATTTTGCCAGCTGTCTCCAACTGCGCACACCAAGTTGGTTGAAGTCGTTCTCCACCTGGGTGCTCCATCGGTTCCGTGGGTGTCCTCTCATGCGTTGTCCCACTGGTTCAGAGTCGAAGACTCTTCGGGCTGGCGCATTGTTGTACATGCGCTCTACATGGCACAGCCATCTTAGGCGTTGAATCCGTAAACGCCTGACTAGGCTCATGCCGCTGTACAGCCGTGACAGTTCGTGGTTGAATCTTCTTCTTACCAAAGATTGAACGCAGAACTTTTCTCTCGAAAAGACCAAGTGCTTCTTCATCCGCTTTTGAGATTATCCATGCTTCCGCACTATAGAGCAGGACAGGGATGATCAAGGTGTTATATAATGTTAGCTTGGCCCTCGAAGAAGGTCTCGGTGCGTTCGTTACCGACCTTAATGGAGCAGCGAGAGTTCTCCATCGTCATCCTGCACAATTTGACGAGTTTGGCAGGAATGTCAAAACTAGACATGGCGTTGTATAGCTCGTCCCTATGCACGCTGTCATATAGGGCCTTAAAATCGACGAATAGGTGGTGGGTTTTGATCTGCATTTCTTGGGTTTTGTCCAGGATCTGCCGTAGTGTAAAGATTTGGTCGATGGTGGACTTGCCCGGCCTAAAGCCGCACTGATAAGGGCCTGAAACCGCACTGATAAGGGCCTATCTGGTTGCTGACAATTGGTTTCAGGCTCTCACACAAAACGGCAGAGACGATCTTATAGGCGATGTTGAGGAGACTTATCCTTCGGTAGCTGGCCCAGTTGGAGGGGTCTCCTTTCTTGTGGATCGGGCAAACGATACTGAGATTGCGCTCGTCGGGCATGCTTTCCTCCGACCATATCTTACAGATGAGTTGGTGCATGAACCTTACCAGCTCATCTCCAGCTGCCTTAAACAGTTCCGCAGACAGTCCGTCTGCACCAGCAGCCTTAATCGACTTTAGTCTCGATATCGCTATCTTGACTTCGTCTAGGTCGGAGGGACGGAATTCTCGTCGATCATCGTCAATTGCATTCTGCCTGACAGCGGTATTGGAGTCTTCCTTTCCAGGTTCTCAGTATAGACTGCGAATGCACTACGAGTTGTCCCTCTGCGTCACGACAGGCTTCTGTCCGAATTTTGTATCCATTGGATAGTTGTTTTGCCCGTTGGTAGAACATTCGGACGTCATTTCTGCCGTAACAACTCTCCATGTCCTCGATCGCTTCTCGATTTCTTTTTCTTTTTGAGAAGCCGGTGCTCTTCCCTTCTTTTAAGTTCGTAGAGCTCACGAACCGCTCTCGTCCTTCTGTCCAGCGTCGTCTTGTATGCTGATTGCTTCGCTGAATGTGCCTGCCTGCACTCGTTGTCAAACCAGGGGTTTTTTTGTTGTGGCGTTTTAAAACCCAGCACATCAGATGCAGCTTCTCTGATGGCTTTTTGACAACGGTTCCATTGTTGGTCGATTGTTTCGCTTGGCAGGGTTTGACTCTCTGAGAGCTTTAGGGAGACTCGATCGGCAAAGTTGCTAGCTAATCTGTATTAATATTGGCAATATTTATAAAGTTAAGTCAAAGCCTACTCTCTACAAAGACGTTTACAGACCCTGAAGAGACGAGGGGGAGGAAGAATCTAATGTACACTTTCTGTTTATTTGAAGTGCTCTCTAAGGAGCCTACTAACTTAGCAACTTGGCTAAACTAAGTAGCATTAGTGTCAGTCATCTCCCACGGTCTATCAAAATACATAACTGGTTTGCAAAATAGAATCACTTCACTTCACTCTAACGCGATCTAGATGATGGTTTGGTAAATTTATATCACCGGGGAAAAATATAAAGATTTTTCCAAAAGGGACTTGACTTGACTTGAATTTAATTTGTGACCGCACTCTTTCACTAATCATCAAACTGTCAATTTATTCAGGTAAGCTCAACATTTTCATCATGGTAAGGTACACGAACGAGCCACGTCTGCAAATTATAAAAATTTTCTACCGAAATTCGGAGTCGATGACCGCAACTTTAAGAGCCAGTTTTGGACGAAGCTCATTTATGGCTCAAAAAGTAGTAGTAGTAAAATATTTTTAATTTCTTTCATTGTAAAAATTAAATACAAAGATATATTTAAATTTCAAAAATAATTTGATTGACGATAACTTTAAAAGTTGCCTGTCAGGTTGATGCGATTTCTATTTGAATAAATAAGCTTATTGAGATAATTCGTTAAAAAAAAATTCGTTGATAACTAAATGGCGGTATTTAAGAGCGTGTTTTACGTACATGTACAGCTGATGGTAATTATGTCCCTTCAAAATTCTAATGAATTGTACTCGATCAAGTTCGTCATTCCCAAGAAATTGTCTTCTGTATGGTTTAAATACAGGCTATGAAGTGAAATGTGTTTTCAGTGGAATCGAGATTTCACATCGTGCAGAGGCCAATTTTACTATTACTGAAAGCTCTAGCATTCAAATTAAGTAGTCCACAACGCGATATCAAAATTGGGCTGATCATTTTACGAGGATTGGCTTGTGAATTCAGTCCAGTGGTTTACCTTAAGCTTAGTAATAAGAACATTGTGTGATTACTCTTTTGTCCAGTTTTCTGTTGAATAATTACATCTGATAGTTTCCGAGGCATGATACATAGAATACAAGATAACCTCTTCACGAACCTTATTTTTTTCATTCGTTTTTGTTGTGACGTCACGTGTATCCTAAAAAATCTGTCAGTTGTGTACGCAGATTCAGTTTCGCGCCATTTAGCAGTGTTGTGAACTATCTTGTGTGTAATTTAAATTTTAAATTATTATTAAAATGACAATTTGAACTATATTTGGTTGCAATACCAATAATAAGAAGAAAGAAAATACAGTCAGTGAAGTGAGACTTTTCCGTTTCCCAAAAGACCCAAGATCGGCAAATATTTGCATACACAAATGTGGACGGGAAGTGAATGTGAAAACAGCTTTAATTTCCTCCAAACGCTTCACTAATGAACAAAATGTGCGTAATTTGAGAAACGAATTGCTTAATTATTGTCCTAAAAATGCAAAGATTTTGAGGGATGATGCGCTGCCAACAGAAAATCTGCCGTCTACCAGTGCTTCCACGAGCCAACCTCAAGAGAAAGATAAAAAAAATGGGTGAAAGGGCACAAAAAATGCTATCAGGTTGTGGCAGCATCCTTGGTCAAACAATTTTATAGCCAGGAAGGCAGATTGATTGATAACGTGGACAAGCTTGAGATACAGGAAAGCTCTCCCGAACTAACCACGCAAGTTGAAACATTTTTCATAAAATCCATTACTAATTCCACATTTGTAGGCCTAAGGAGTAAGAGTTCACAATTTTGAAAATACAGCTACTCTTAATAAGGAGAATGAAATACTGGACTCAAAAGTCCTTAAATTGACACACTATAAGCTCCAACAAGAGTTCGGTACAACGAACATATTATTATCCGACACAAAAAAAAAGGAAAGCTAAGCTGAGGAGGAGCGAGGATAAAGTGGTCATTGGGTGTTATATCCAAATGTACAGCCATACACACAAGTGGTCCGAAAGTCATTTGAGTTCAAATACCCTCTACGATCCTATTTAGTCTGTAGGAATGAGGATTAATGGCGTGAACGTCGAGAGAAACACAAATGGGTGCTGATCTTCAGTCGGAAAACGCCAACGTACTTGAAGAAAGTTAAACCATAACTTCAAATCTTCTTTCAGATTTAGTTACTGATGAGGACCACATATCAGCTGAAGATAATAGCACAGATGTTGCAGAAGATGGGATGGACTACATAAAATACGACGCCCTGGAGTATCTTGCTGGGTTAGTACCCATAGACGCATACGCGGAAAGGATAGACAAAGAAGCCACTGATCTGACTTGGACAAACTTGGTAACGGAAGGGGGTCTTCATAAGCCGAATCAAAAATGTATGGCAGAGTTAGAAAAGGTAGGTATTTAATAAATAAAATAACTATTTCCATTTCAATTTCCGGGTAAAATTTATATAAATAGTATGATCAAATAATGTTCAAATTCCACTTCAAGCCCTAAATTATTAAAACCTTTTTTAGGTGTAAAATGTGCTTTCGAAAAAGAATTCAAAATATAACCATTTCCGAAAATAACTTCCAAAATAAATTGCACGCGAAAAGAAAACTAATTAAAACTTATTCATGAGAATGTACACATGTAAATGAGAACACTTTCATATCTTTATATACATTAAATTATAAAGTCTTTACACAGAAATTGAATTTCAATATGAGTTTCATTTACTTTCTTATGGACGAGGGATACAGGTGACGTCACATGGTTTGACAGATAAAGAGTATGATACCTTGTATTCTGTATATCATGTTTCCAAGGTAGTCGATTTTCTGGAAGTGCAACCACTCTTTGAATGTATTGAAAATGAAGATTGAGTGTCATGAGGAATTCTTTCTCCAGACCGGTTTCAATGTTAAGGGCATAGTTAAGTGTGTTGTTTGGTTTTGTGATTGTTGTTTATATGTTATATGTCAATGTTTTTATTATTGATGAAAGTGGACCATGTGGCATTTATCGAGCCGTTGGCCATTGCAAGCCTTTGAATGAGATGTGTTGACCACGACATGTTGTGTGTGAAAGTTACACCTAGGTATTTGTATTCATTAGTGATGCTTATTTCTGTGTTGTTGAAGAACCATTGTGTCATCAGCTGTCCTTCGACCACAGTTCCGAAATATTACTATTGCAGATTTCTCTAGGCTTACCACCAAACCCCATTTATTGCTATATGTAATCAAGTTATCAACCATGATTTGTAGATTTAGAGAAGCTGCACTGTCAGATAGTATTACTATATCATCAGAATAAAGTAATATTTTACTGACAAATATATTTTTGGCACTTTGTGTGATGCGTTCTTACGTATATTAATCGAATCCGGGACCTTGGAATGCGTAGCCCGACATCGACATTTTCATCTAAAAATGTTTCTACCCCTAGAGGTCGATTTTCAGCCGTTTTTCCACATCATCTTCGGACTGCCAAAGTGACCGTGTTACACCTACCTAAGGTTCGTCAATAAGCAAATTATGCGTTATTGGTCGGGTGAAAATCCACATGTGAATCACCACATCATCCACAAAGAATAACTGTTTGGTGCGGCTTGCATGCCGGTGAATACTGTGAATAGTCGGCGCTATCGCGCCATGATTACCGATTATTTTTGGCCCGAATTGGAAGATATTGACTTCGACAACATGTGGTTTCAACAGGATGGTGCCACAAGCCACACATCACACATTACAATCGATTTATTGAGCGTGTTATCTCAAAAAATGGGCCAGTCGATTGGCCGCCCCGTTCGTGCGATTTAACGCCGCTTGAGTACTTTCTGTGGTTAAATCGTTAAGTCATTGATTTATCCCAACAAGCCGACAACGTTGGAAGAACTCAGAGCCAACATTGAACTCGAAATAGCAGCCGTTTTGGCCGAAATGTGTAGCCAGCCAACTCGTGAACGAAGTCGAGTTCCATTCATAAATATTTTGTTTGCACACCAAACCGTTTGCATTTTATTAAAAAAAAAGTTGTCAAGTCCTTATTGGAAAACCCTTTATACACAACGAGGCTCTACAAATGAATAAAAAAGTGTCTCTCCAGAAAACCGAATTGCTTATTCGGGGAAGAGGCTGCACTACATCACGGCGTCTCATGCAGGCACAAGCGTCTGCCTCTATCAACGAACTTCTACTCTCACCTCCACGTGATGAAATCTGGGAGCCGAGCACCTTCGATCGAAGATGGGGTAACCAACCCCCGTGGGACGTCGTTGGCGGCTGCAGACGAAAGAGGGGGGAGTGTGTGCCTGTACCAGGGCTCATCACTCTTTATGTAAGGCGGCGGAGGAGCTGGAAAACTGTCTGGCCAACGGTCAGAAGGAGCTACCTGGTGCGCAGTCCTTGTAGAGCTGCTTCGACATTTTCGGAGCACAGGTCTAGAAGGTTCTTTCAAGGCCAGGTCGGGGCCTTGGAATTGGGATGGCGGCGGAAGATCCCTATAGTTTTAGGGACAACGGCTCACAGCCTCAGCGAGGTTACCGACACCGGGTAAACCAGGACCCTCCGCCCGAGGGTTAAAGAATAGGGCCTGGCCTCCCATTTGGGGATTGTGCGTGGGGTTAACTCCCTCACCACGTAAAAAATTCTATGGTTCAGAGACAACCAACTGCCTCGTATACGGAAGGCATTCATTTTGACGACCCCAGCAAACGATACAAGGGAGACGATTTTAGGTTCAGCACGTGGTATGATAGGTCTCTTAACAGACCATGTGCTGCCAAGGAACTCACGGAGGCCCTGGACTGGGTTACAATGCAATCCAGGAAGTGCGGTGGAATGGGCAGGGCAAAAGAGGATGAGAAAGGCGCTTATTTGGATGTGGATTTGTTGTTCGAGGCAGACTTAGGCAAAAAGTCTTAAGCTTTATCTGTAAAAGCGAACGCCTCATAACAATCCGCATCAAGGCTAAATTCGGGAACATCAGCCTGATTTGCGCCCCCGACCCGACAGAGGATAATTATGACAACAGCAAGGATGACTTCTATGATCTCCTAGAAAGGACTTACGATCAGTGCCCCAGCTAGGAGATTTCAATGCAAAGCTGGATAAGGAAGACGTCTTTGCCAAAGTCATCGGGAAACACAGCCTGCACGACTCTGTCACGGGACGTAATCTCTCTGTAGTTTGCACGCGGTTCTCACGCCTCAACATCCATAAAGCGACCTGGCGGTCCCCTGATCAATCAACCATCAACCAGATTGATCATGTTGTGATCGACGTCAGGCACTCCGCCAACATTCTTCATGTCCGAACGTTCCGAGGAGCCAACTACAACTCGGACCATTTCCTTGTTGTAGCCAAGGTAAGAACTCGGATATCAAGAGATCAACGGAGTCGAGAAAGGATACCACGGTTTAACGTCATAAAGCTACAACCGAAACGGACTACAAGGATCTTTGTAGATCGAGTCTAGACAAAGCTTGCGATCTGCGCAGACAATCGAAGAAGATTGGAGGCATTTTCAAGAAGCCATCAAACGGGCTGTACAGCGACATGAGTCTAGTCAGGCGTCTTCGGATCGAACGCCTAAGTTGGCTAAGCCATGTAGAGCGTATGGACAACTTAGCTCCGGCCCGCAGAGTCTTCGACTCCCAACCCGTGGGACAACGCAACAGAGGACCCCCGCGTTTAAGGTGGCGCACCCAGGTGGAGAAGGACCTTAACCAACTTGGCGTGCGACAATGGAAACAGTTAGCCAGATACCGTGCTAGCTGGAGAGGCCTGTTGGTTGAGGCCCATGTCCACTCCGAACTGTAGCGCCAAATAAAGAAGAAGAAGAAGAAGAAGACTGCACTACATCAAAACACCAAGACTCCTCTTTGCAAACACACTTAAAACGAGATAAATTTCTGATTATCTTTTTTCTCAGCCAAATGAGAAGCCATTGTCAAGGTCCATTGAATAAAAATATCCCCCCTTAAACTCAGTTTAGCTAAATTTGAAAGATTTCATCAACAAAATAAACTCCAATTCCAATCTCCTTACATACAGTAGCAATTTTCGGAAATGCCGCCCAATGGGCCTTGTTTTTTGTTTGGTGCTTAATCCGTGTAATCGCCATCGACCGAAGGTGGAGTTCTGCTTACGCCCGAAAGTCATTCGGATCCATTAAGTCTAGTACCTATCACATAACACTTTACATCGAAAGCAATTGAGTTAAATTCTCAAAAAAATAACTTCCTCACGCCTTAGCCCACCAACGCACACACACACGCGCCCACACATGCTCGCGTATCCGAGGAGGTGACTTTAAAGAGTTTTCATTCAACGCCGTTAAAGTCAAATGCACATTATCATCTATTAGTACCTACCGTTATTGTTATGATTATTCCGGTTGTTAAACGTGTTGTTTCTCCTCGAAAGAGTGAAAATCTCCTGCTGTGCTAGCACTTATCCTGTGTCGAGCCAATAGCTCGAAGGCTAAAAGCCTCACAAGGAGAAAAGGTGCTGCTGTTGGTTTTTGTGTTCTCCTTTGAAGTCATCGGTCCTCACTTCCACATTTGCCGATATTGAAAGGAAATTACCCCATAATCGTGTGCATGCATATGCTCGGTGTTCGGCCCACCCGCCCGGAACTGCTGCCGATGTGCGTAATGATACACACCACCGGGGGGCTACTCACACCAGTATGGTGTTTCCAATTCGTTTTTTTCCCGCCCCAGCTACTTGTGTTTCGGGAGCAATAAAATTGCGATGGGATCCGGATTCGAATTCGGATTCGGTTGTGTTTTGCCCATGGACGGATGCACACGCTGAACTCATAAATATGCAAATGACCACTTATTCAAATCAACAGCAATTCGATAAATTAAACATTTTCCACTGCAACCCTCTGTCTCTCTCTCTCTCTCTCCAGCAGTCTCCACTAGTGTTGGACTTTGGAGGCGGGCTGTAGTTCTCGTTTTTCGTTGAATGAATGCCCTTTTCGCAGAGACAAGCCGACGAGCGACAATTCCTGTGCGACTGCGTGTGTGTGTGTCTGCGGGTGCCGGGAGTATGGGCCGCTGGGAGAAGAACGGATAAACAAAAGCTGACTTTGAATTCATTGTTGTTACGGCTTTCAGGGATATATTTGTAAGCCGATCAACATAAATTACATTTTGCACGGCGAACGCCTTGATGGAAGTGTTATCCTTCAGACATATAACTGTCAGTGGTTGCCGGGGAACTTTTTCGTGCCACACAGACGGGTCTAGACTAGACGGTGATGCTGTGTCGTATATTTTTTCTCAAGTCATTGTATCATATTTCAATGAAATTGGGTATTGAACCCAACGTGCCGGCGAGCTTCATCGTTGCACATCTCATTTGGTTTTTGTTTTACTTTTAAATTGGGGTGCGTCATTATCGTTTCGGGTTGGAGCTTCCAATTTCGATTGGCTTCTATTATTTTTCAGGATTGTACATCCATTTGACGGAACCCTCGGCCATAGAGATATATTTTCGCAACCGAGTCGAACACTTGGAATACATTGCGAGTTCGATAGCTTTCGCATGCCATTCTGAAGGTCATGCTTTGACCTTTTCTTTCGCCTATTGAATTTGCCTTCTGTTTTCAATGGGTTACATCCCCTTGTGCTCATTAAGGCATAAGATTTATTGTGTTAGCCTTGAAGTCACAAGTGGAAATAAGTATTCGAGGTGATTGCATTTGTCGTTTATCGTTTAACACGACTGATGCTTTTCTGACGTGTCGTTATTCAGTAAGCCACAAAACGCGAAAAGTTCCTAGTAAAACTGATTTGAAAAGATGAACGGAGCATGTTTTATATCTGTTCATCTTTCTACGATTCTACTGTATTTTCTGAATGAATAATTGGTAGAGCTCTTCATTCTCTATACGCAAACTGAAGCAGCTGTGTTCGGATTAACGGTGCTAAATCAACACCTTTCACCGCGGGCGTTGGATTTCACCAAGGGGGCATATTGTCACCTCTCCTTTTCATTGTTTATAAAGACTGGATTGATGTTGCAGCACAGCCAAGGCGTGGTATATTTCACATCGTGAGAAGTCAGCTTCTCTGCAGATGGCTAAGTTATCCTCACATCTTTCCAGACGGAACTCCAGCGCTCACTCGATAGATTTGTGGCACTATGTACTGATGCTGGTTTGAAAGGTTATGTGGAAATTGACGTCATGGGAGAAGTAGTACTGAGATGGGCTATTTTAATGGCGAATCTGGTTCAATTTTGAAACAGCTTGCAACATCTGCAATCATGAAGGCCGAGCTTGGTGTCAAAACCGTTTTAGCGATTTTCTACTCAATTTTTTTTCCCACATGGTCACGAAATTTGGATAATGACAGAAAAGATCGCGAATACCAGCAGTCAAGAAGAAATTTGAGATCTTCGTGCTGTTGTGGGATTTACTGGGTGTTAAAAGGTGAATAGCCGCTTCTTTAAACAGAAACGGTTATGCTGCAATGGTTTGGTCAGGTGACGTGAATGTCTCTATCGTGATGACTTCGAGGGCGTACCTTGACTGCGATTCCATCAGGTAGGCTACAGCTTGACAGAACTAAGACGAAGTGGTTGGACAAAGTCCAAAAACTTACTTGGTTGCGGTTGCCCATAGTTCCCGATGAGTAACAGTCGATGGCGGAGGATCGAGTGACCTGGGGTTTGTCGTGTTGGTTTTGCCTCTTGAATACTTCCTTGACTGGATTATGCAATGAAGATGAGGATAATGAAGTGTGTCTATACCTACTCACTTAAGAGCCAGGGTAATAGTTTCCTTCCATTATTATGAGCCTGCTTCCTGGCATCGTCTTTGTGTCAGAGATTCAGTCTTCTCTCATTTTCGAGCCAGAACGCTTGGATTGGAAGACCTTCTTAAATGGAGGATCGGCAATGTGCGCAGTACTTACTTTCTTACTTATCAGGCTGACGACCCATGCAGTGTCCGAGCCTGAGCGATAGCTTCTTTCCATTCCTGACGGTCCTGGGCTTCTGCTTCCAGTCATCAAGACCAAGCTGTCTTGCATTCGCAGTCTTTATACCGGAGATTCGGTCTTCCTCTCCTTCTCGAACCGGGTGCCTCATATACTTAGTTTTATCCTCTTTGACCTTAAGACCAGCTCGCATCGCCTCTTCTTCCATTGCCGTAAATGCTTCCACTACGGCACGTCGAGAACGCGCGGCGATGTCGATGTCGTCTGCACATCCCAGCAGTTGGACTGACTTGTAGAAGATAGTGCCTTCCGTGTTTACAGCTTCCCGCCACACTATCTTCTCCAGTACCAAATTGAAGAAATAAAACGACAGTGCATCTTCTTGCCGAAATCCGGTGCAGGTTTCAAACGGCTCGGAAGTCCTCGAGCCGAACTGCACGGTGCATCGCGTGTTTGTTAGCGTAATGCGACACAACGGGTTCAGTTTTCCCGGGATCCCGAATTCGGCCATCGCACCAAATAACTCCTTGCGATGAATATGCGTAGTAGCATAGACAAATTAGAGATAAGAACATTTCACTTCATACAACGAAAATTACCCGATTTCTGCAATACCCGACTCTTCGATGCCTCCACCCTGCGAACCAAGAAACCAACTCAAAAAAGATCATTTATCTAGAGATACTCAAATGTGTCCAATGACAGCTGCAATCGCATTTATTTTTTTGTTTTTTGAGTGATTTCTTAACGTGTGATGTAAGTGGTTACTGATCTGAATTTGAAGTGTATACTGAGCAGGAGAACAAACCCGTAGCCCGTGAACCGCAGTTAGGGGCATCATAATTTGCATTGTAATCGCGACCTGCATACCAATCAGAAATTCAGTCTATGAGTGAATAATTATTTCCCCTCTTTCCCGCTTATTGAAAACTTATCTTGTCCTGCCATTTTTACCTTTATTAGAATAAGTGAAGATATTACTCACAATTTCATGCTGTCAGATGGATAAGCCTCAAAAAGAAACTGCGCGGTATGATGGTAACTACAGCAGAGCAGTAACCGCAATAGAGTTGACGTGACTGTGGTAATCTGAAGAAATAAGTAGCAAATAGGAAGAATGTGGGACCAGTATAGAAAGCAATATAATTCAGTTGAACCGACTTTTTCCCCATCCCTCCGTGGAAAACGGTGGTAGCCACGGATTCTGTTTTATCACTTCTAAGACATGGATTAACGCAGAAGTTTTATGCAATTATGCGAATAAGAGAAATAGTACATGTAAAGGGTGTACTATTGAATGGCTCATTCAAAATAAACAAATAGTTCAGCTTAACCTGTTTTCAAATGTTTAAATTCCTAGTCTGCCGAAATCTAGCGACCGCATGTTTGGTCCCTTAACAGACCACGTGTAGCTGAAGAACTCGCGGAGGCCCTGGACTGCTACAAAGTAATCCAGGAAGTACGGTGGAATGGGCCGGGCAAAAAGAGGATGAGAAACTGCGACATCTACTACGGTGATTGCAACAGCGAGAGGCGCTTATTTGGATGTGGATTTGTTGTTCGAGGCAGACTTAGGCAAAAAGTCGTAAGCTTTTGTCTGTAAAAGCGAACGCCTCATAACAATCCGCATCTAGGCTAAATTCGGGAACATCAGTCTGATTGGCGCCCACGCCCCGACAGAGAACAAAGATGACAACAGCAAGGATGACTTCTATGATCTCCTAGAAAGGACTTACGATCAGCGCCCAAGCTTCGACGCCAAGATCGTTCTAGGAGATTTCAATGCAAAGCTGGGTAAGGAAGATATCTTTGCCAAAGTCATCGGGAAACACAGCCTGCACGACATCACATCCGATAATCTCTCTGTAGCTAGCACGCGGTTCCCACACCTCAACATCCATAAAGGTACTTGGCGGTCCCCTGATTAATCAACCGTCAACCAGATTGATCATGTTGCGATCGACGTCAGGCACTCGCCCAGCATTCTTGACGTCCGAACGTTCCGAGCAGCCAACATCGACTCGGACCATTTCCTTGTTGTAGCCAAGGTAAGAACTCGGATATCAAGAGATCAACGGAGTCGAGAAAGGACACCACGGTTTAAGGTCGGAAAGCTACAATCGCAACGGAATGCTAGAATCTTTGCCGATCGAGTCTCCCGGAATCTCTCTCTAAGTTCGTGGCCACCTGCTCAAACAATCGAAGAAGATTGGAGGCGTTGTCAAGAAGCCATCAAAGAAGATGCCACTGACATGCTGGGTCTTACGGCACCACCTAGAAAAAACCCATGGTTTGAAAACGAGTGAAGGCTGGCACATGCAGTGAAGCTGGAAGCCTACAAAGCAACGCTTCAACGAACAACGAGAGCTATTCGTGAGCTCTACGAACAGAGACGAAGGGACGAGACCCGGCTTCTCAGGAGAAAGAAGAAAGAGCACGAGAAGCGCGCGATCGAGGAGATGGAGAGGTGCTATGGCAGGAACGATGTCCAAAGTTTTACCAGAGGGTGAAACAGTTATCCAGTGGATATAAGGTTCGGACAGAAGCCTGCCGGGACGAGAATGGACAACTAGTAGTAGAGTCGCAGTTGATACTAAGAATTTGGAAGAACCATTTCTGCAGACTGCTAAACGGCGATGATGACACCAATACCGCTGTCAGGTAGAATGTCCCACTCAATATGGACAATGATCGACGAGAATTCCGTCCCCCGACTTAGACGAGGTCAAGATAGCAATATCAAGACTGAAGTCTAACAAAGCTGCCGGTGCGGGCGGACTGTCCGCTAATCTTTAAAGCAGCTGGAGATGATCTGGTTGAGCGCATGCACCAACTCATCTCTAGGATATGGCCGGAGGAAACCATGCCCGATGAGTGCAATCTCAGTATCGTTTGCCCGATCCACAAGAAAGGAGACCCCTTTGACTGCACCAACTATAGAGGGATAAGTCTCCTTAACATCCTGATAGGTCCTTAACAGTGTGGCTTCAGGCCAGGGAAGTCCACCATCGACCAGATTTTCACACTACGGCAGATCCTGGAAAAGATCCAAGAGATGCAGATTGACACCCACCACCTTTTTGTCGATTTCAAGGCCGCATATGACAGCGTGCATAGGGACGAGCTATACAACGCCATGTCTAGTTTTGACATTCCTGCCAAACTCATCAGGTTGTGCAGGATGACGATGGAGAACTCTCGCTGCTCCATCTAGGTCGGTAATGAACGCACCGAGACCTTCAATGTCAAAAAAGGTTTTAGACAAGGCGGGGCGCTGTCATGTGATTTCTTTAACATCATCCTGGAAAATATCATGCAAGACTCACACGAGAGAAAAGCTATGCGTGCGATCTTTGGTCCTGTTTGCGTTGACGGTTTCTGGAGGAGAAGATTCAACCACGACCTGTACGGGCTGTACAGCGACATGGGTCTATTCAGGCGTCTTCGGATCCAACGCCTAAGATGGCTTGGACAACTCAGCTCCGGCCCTGGGAGTCTTCGACTCGGAACCCGTGGGACAACGTAACAGAGGATGCCCGCGCTTAAGGTGTCGCACTCTGGTGGAGAAGGACCTCAACCAACTTGGCGTGCGACATTGGAGACAGCTAACCTGAAACCGTGCTAGCTGGAGAGGCTTGTTGGTTGAGGCCCAGGTCCACCCTGGACTGTAGCGCCAAATAACGAAGAAGAAGCATAATAGCGACCACATTTTGTGTTAAGAATTTTATTATTTGATCACATTTTGTCTGAATTCAACTCATATTAGAAGCTTTTGTGGATATTTGTGTTTTTTTTAATGTAAAATTAACAGACTTTCTCAACATATGAGGGTATAGCAACAAAATCAATTAACACGACATAATATAGGCACAATTCACATTAAAATATTATCATTACTGAATTTTCCAACTCAAACAAATCACGAAAATATTCTCTAAAAGAAACTTTACAATGCGAACACATCCCCAACATCACGGCCATATTTGTGAATGATCTGACATTTCGCGCAGCTGTGATCTGCAACGAGTCTCGACTCTCGTAATCTGACAAACATTGAAAAACCGCCGTTAGTGTCGTGAGCTCCATTCAAACGAAAATTTCATATCGTTTTTGTGATCGCTTTGTATTGAAAAATAATCCATGTAGATATACGCATTTATTTATTTTATATTCACAATTCAAAGAAACACACGACAGTATGCAAATACTCGAGGTAAACGACAGAGATAAACTTTCATCGCTGATAATTCATGAACTGAAAGAAATTGGCGTCAAATACAGAAAAGACAAGAAGGCGAAGCCATCGCAGGTAAGAAAATAAGCACACCATACAAAGGCGATCATAATTAGATAATCTTCAATTTTACAGGAAAAAACATGCCGCAAGCGAATTTTTCGCACACATCTGCATCTGCTCGAGCTGACAGATGTTATCCTCGCCAGTGGAAGTGTTGTGCAAATTCCACAATTTGTGGCGGACGCCTGCAATCGTATACTTGAACAAGTTGAGACTGAGGGTCTCTTTCGAAAAGCCGGATCTTCATTGAGGCAAAAAGAAATTCGTGTCAGTTTGGAGTCCGGCCTGCCACTTGGGAAGACTCACCACGTAATCGACGTTGCAAATGTGGTGAAATCGTTTTTTCGCGAATTGCCTGAACCTCTTTTACCCGCATATATACAGGAAACACTTCTTCGTGCGCTTCTAATTGGTGAGAACCGCGTAAAGGCGATTCTTCTGGTTATTCTGCTACTCCCGCCGCTTACCATAAATACCCTGTCGTTCTTCATGCAGTTTCTGAACACGGTTTCCCTGTACTCGCACATGAACAAAATGCCCGTCGAGAATTTGGCGATTATTTTCACTCCGGGACTAATGCCTTTTTCAGATATCGCGAGTCTCCGCTTTACGAACCATGTGAAAATGGTTCAGCTGCTAATCGAGAATGCGCACGCGATTGGAACCATTCCGGACTGCATTGCTGACAAGATGCACATCAGCGAAATATACTCGAAAACCCCTTCGAAATCGAAGTCTTGCGAAGCTTTGGACACAAAGAAGAAGAAGAAAAGACGCAGCGGTTCGCTAACTCGTAATTGTTGCTTCGACGATCCAAGTTATTCAACTGACTTGTTTCTCTCTCTTTTTCATGTTTCCGTGAAGACATGTTCAACGGACTGCGAAAGATGGTGGGAGCGATTGGAAGCGCAGAGAATCTGGGGAGCACTCCAGAAGTTACCAAGACCCCAGCACCAATGGTTGTCTCGTCTTCAATGACACCCTGCTTGTCGAAATCCTCGAAGAAACGCAAGTTTGCAGAACCTGTGTGCGCCTTCAGCGCAAAGAAAAAGTTAGTACAAACCGCTTTTGTGTTGGTCACAGTTTTAATTTGGTGAATATTTGTTTTCAGGAAGGACCTGCTCGCCTTATTACCCAGCAACAGCGGCGGATTCTTGCCCAATACTCCCATAACCAAGTAAGTTAACACATAAGTGTCCCCAGCTGACAGATTGATTAACCTGTGCATTTCCAGGGAGTCGAAGAAAAACCGCCTCAGTCTGGGTGGCCGCCGTCAAGCGAAGAATACTCCACAGCCGGAGCCGACGATGCCGTCCATGGAGCGACGTTGGAGTATCGTTGGATCTGGTTGGCCGCGGAACAAGAACAAAAACAACGACAAGAAGGAGCGAAATTCGACCACAACAAAGCCCTTGTCGCCCGTTACGTCAATGCCGTGTATTTCCAAATTCGAGTTTCCCAAAGCCGAATTCCCCGTCGTGGAGAACGTCAGCTTCGTCGACAGTTCAGTGCCCGACTCGACCACGGACTACGAAAAGAACAGCAGTGAAACATCGGACGCAGACTACGTCCGGGTGCCGAAGAATTATTACGAGGCGATAATTGAACGCGTATCGGCTATCGAGACCAGGATGTCGCAGGAGTTCGGAAAAGTACACAGCTCCTTGTCCAGTGCGGATGAGTTGGAGTACAACCTGAGCTCGCTGAACCGCAAGATGCACATATCGTTATCAAGTGTTGAGGACACAAACATGAACGGGCCGGAGAGGGTGCTGAACGAGTACGAGCAAACAAAGGAGGAGACGGAAGGCCTCAGCTCTCCATACACCGACAACTTGGCGAAGCGGTTGAGCAGAGAACTGAAGATTCGCCGGAATTCGGAGAGCCGAGTGATTCGGTCACCAAGTGCCAGGAAAATTGGCACGATGCGAAGAAGATCGAGGGAAGCTGGACGCCTGACTCGAAATAAAACCTGGCACGACAGCTCTACATCGGAGAAGCCGTCTAAGCCAGTGATCCTGTATCCACCGGCGGTTACAGCGGCGATGTGCAACAAGTGCAGCCTCAAAAGGGGACGTCCCAACACATTGCATACGGGACTGCCACAGCAATGTACACCGGTCGATGAAAAGAAAGTGGGGCGAATCAATGTGTGCAGCGCCAAGAGAGACTCACTCGGCGACGAACAATGGACAGCCGGCGAGGTGTTCTTCGACGGCGCACAGACGCGGCCCACAAACTACTTAGGCATGGAGGAGAAGTCACTGCAAGATATGGTCCCTTCCACTCCAGTTGCGGCGAAGACGGCGCTCCCAGCTGCAGAGATGAAAACACCGATGCTGCCGCCTCGGTCAGTCCGGAAGCGAATTATCTCCTCTGCGCACCGCACTCCGGGTTCAGCCATGAGGCCGGCTTCCGCAACGAAAGTGTTTTCTACTCCCAACGAAGAAGAACTCAACGGGCGCGCATCGATTGCCAGGCTCCGAGCACAGAACGCAGGCATGGTCATGGCGAAGGCCAAGCTCTTCGATGGCATGGGCAGCCGTGAGAACGAAGTCCCGACGCCCCCCTTCGTGAATAGTCGCCGCAGGAGTGTACGCCTGCCCCAAGCTCCACTCAACTTGAAGAAGCAACACGAAGAAGCGTCACTACCAGTTACTGAGGAGTCTCCATCTGTACGAAAGAAGAACACTTGCAAGAGCCCGGGTTACATTCAAAAGAGACAGAGACTCGTGCTAGCAGCAAAGGTTCCCAACAAGCAGTTCCTTGACACAATGGTTAACGAGGAGACCCTGCTCTCAAAGAAGGCTCCAACTTCAATGCCATTCAAGGCCATCTCCGGTAAAGAGCACATGCATAGCCCTCGAACGCCAAAGAGCCGCACAAATTACTTCGGTGGCGTCAATTCTCCACGCCGTGGCCGGAACGCCAACTCAGCACGTAAGGGGACCCCGCGCAAGGCAAACACACCATCGGGCACGCGGAAGTCGCCGAGGTTTGTCAAAGCCGTTGGCAGATCGTAACTCACCGAGGCGTTTGTGTTTGGTTCTTTTGTAAATAACTTTTTTTGCTTGTGCCAACAAACGGCGGACCGGAACAGCGATAACCATATTTCAAGTGGTTCTTATCGGAGGCGAGGTACGCCGAGAAACTCGCCCCTCGTCGCGGACTGTCGGTCAACTGCGTTGCATTACTGTGAAACATACTTGATGCCATTATGAGTTTTAAACGACTTTTATCTACATTTTTACTCAATTTTCTGTTTGTTCTATTTTTGCGACTCCTTACATACTTACTGTGTATTTTTAACAACTTACTGTTTACTATTTTTTCAGATATTTTAATAAAAAATATATATATACCTATATGTGTAACCGTTATGTGAATCCGATTTGTTTTTATTTTGTTGGGGTAGTCCCCAAGGAAGTTAATCACCCCGATTCACTATGCCGTAATCGACAATAAACGATACTACAGAACGCATTTGGTATTTTGTATGTCGTTTTTAGTCGTTTTTTCCTTTCCAAGTCGTTTTTACACGACATTTTCTGTCGTTGGGATTTGAGTCGACGACAGCAAAGCGACAGCAATCAGAACTTGGAAGAAAATTGCCCAGAGTGAGTAAACGAGGGCGTCCTCTGTTAAGTTGTCCCACGGGTTCGGAGTCGAAGACTTCGGGCCGGAGCTAAGTTGTACATACGCTCTATATGGCCAGCCATCTTAGGCGTTGGATCCGAAGACGCCTGACTAGACTCATGTCGCTGGACAGCCCGTTGTATGGCTTCTTGAAACCGCCTCCAATCTTCTTCGATTGTTTGCGCAGGTGGCGACGAACTTAGAGAGAGATTCCGGGAGACTCGATCGGCAAAGATCCTAGCAGTCCGTTGCGATTGTAGCTTTCCGACGTCAAATCGTGGTGTCTTTTCTCGACTCCGTTGATCTCTTGATATCCGAGTTCTTACCTTGGCTACAACAAGGAAATGGTCCGAGTCGATGTTGGCTCATCGGAACGTTCGGACTTCAAGAATGCTGGAGGAGTGCCTCACGTCGATCGCAACATGATCAATCTTGACGGTTGATTGATCAGGAGACCGCCAGGTCCCTTTGTGGATGTTGATGTGAGGAAAGCGCTTACTGGCTACAGAGAGGTTTCGGCCGGTTGCGAAGTCCAACAGCCTGAGTCCGTTCTCGGACGTGTTGTCATGCAGGCTGTGCTTGCCGATGACTCTAGCAAAGATGTCTTCCTTGCCGATTGTTATGAGGCGCTCGCTTAAGTAGTTAAAGCTTAAGACTTCTTGCACAAGCGCTGCCTTCGCTCTTTGTAGCAACCGCCGAAGTATATATCGCAGTTTTTCATCCTTTTTTTGCCCGGCCCATCCCACCGCACCTCCTGAAGGGCGGTGATATCTGCCTTATAAGCTACGAGGGCTTCCGCAAGGTCATCGGCGTCACGTGGTCTGTTCAGGGACCTCAAATTCCACGTGCAGAACCGAAAATCGTTGCTCTTATTTCATTGTCCATGGTTGTCAGCAGTAGGGTCATCCGTATTCGAGCGTTCTCGTCGTTTCTGAACTGACAGTTTTTTTTACACGGTCGGGAAGTTAACCCCACACGCAACCCCCGAATCTGTAGGACCGGCTCCTGGTTTAAACCCCTGGACAAGGGGACCGCTGCATACATTGTTTCACCTCTAAGCGGTTGCTGTAAAGGCTATCCAGAGGGCGCCGTGAGGAGACTGTGTGTCAACTTGACCTGTGCATTTAACAGGGATCTTTGCTGGCATCTCGCCAAGTTGAGAGCAGTCATCAACTTTGCCCTGGATGCACAGGCCCATGCCCTCCTATAACTCTGATTATCGAATGGGAAAACTAACTTTGTCTAGACCAGTGGAGATATGGTCATGGTCTTAGGAATGTACTTTCAGTGTATTGGATGTTACACCCACAATTGAGTAAGCTAACTAGCTGCGTGAAACACAATATCCACCTCTGGGCACTAGGTTGTTCAGCATAACCTCAGTTTTCCTGTTTAATACTAATTTATGAAGCGCGAACCAGACTCTTAAGAGATAGATGTCATGGTTTATGTCTGCAAGAAGGTTATACAAGTTATTGTAATATGTACATAAGCATCCTTACTCTTCTACCAACAGGTTTTTAAGAGGAAGACAAAACCTCCAGTGGGTTATACCCACTCTAGCAAGAGACTGACTATAGTGTTTGAGGGAGAAATCAAATAATAAAGACATTACGACTTCTTCCTCTCTAGCCCCTCAGGAATTTTTGACAGCGTTCCGTTTCTCAAACCAAAGACCAAAGGGCCTAATCAGAGAATGATCTTCAAATGGCTTCGCGAATAACTGTCAAAAATGTCGCTCCAATGTCGCGGCCAATGGGCAGCTGTGAAGTCGGCGTAACCAGCGGACCATGAAAAAATAATAAAAGTGCAACGAACCGCTGAGCAATGATTGTAGAAACTTAAGCGACGGTAAGTCGAGTTATTGTGCGATAAGCATAAGCGACTGAGTGACGAGCAAATGAGGGACAAATAACTGAGCGCTGAGCGACAAGAATAACCAGAAACGAAGCTCAAAACTAAACAATTTAAACCAAATCGATTGCCTGATGACCTCGCTCCATCACCTAGCACATCGTTGCACAAGCACTACGTGCCCACAACCATTGCTCATTGTAAGGGCTAGACTCCTAGACGTACTCAAGGAAAAAAAAGGACCAATGCCAAGTCGTGCATAGCAACCTTTCATTTTTCCCCACCTTCAGCGCTACTCTCTCGCAATATGTAAAGTGCAATTCAGCCCGCTATCGTCTTCTAAACCCTGTAAATAAATTGTGCCCTCACCAGAGTCGGAAAATGCTGGCGAAAGTCATTTGTCGCGTATCTTACATTACGTGACAATTCCCCTAATTGAATCCGGTAATGGTGTACGAAAATGAACATTTCCACCCCTGTAAACGCTAAGTCACCATATTTCGTGTTCGCTTGATGGCGCATGTGAGACCGACGCCGTCGTCGTCGGGCAGTCACTCCGTTTAAGCCTAACGAACAATTTTTAATCATATACGTGATTTCGTTTCGAAATCAAAAATCGTGCATACTCCATTTCACCTCAGTCACATCAGCTGCCGCACCCTCGCGCCTGTTCGCACACTGTGTGCAGAAGTACGGGGAAACAACAGAACAACATTCCAAATCGATGATTCCAATTTAGCCGGCTCAACTAGGTATCAACCACGCACCTCGAACAAAGGCCCACAAGCTGATAAATTAAGCAAACGCCTACACATTTGGTGGTAAAATAATAAAGTCATCGTTCCTTCGTGTGGTGCGGCCCGGGTTAGGGTGGGCGATACGGCAGATGGAGCCGATGTAGAATGGGCACCAAATCCAGATTTACAAAATCCTTAACTTAAAAAGCGTCACCAAAGCGTGACAATTTTAAACGATGCCAATTGGATTGAATGCTTCGTCCTCCGCACACCCCCCGTGGATCCAGCACGGCACCGCACCTCAACACGAAATCCCTGAGGTTGGCTGAACTGAAAAGTTCCAGTTTTCTTGGTTACCAGAAACGGACGACGAAGGCGGTCCTCCATCGAAATGTTGGAACGTCGCCGGTCGTCGCTCCATTGGACCGATGGACCGTTTCTGCGCCGCACACGTTGAGTCGGCATACATTTTTCTTCTCGGTTTTTGGGGTAGAATTCAAATTGAACGAGAGTTTAAATTAATGGCAGCAACGCCGAGGACGTCGTGCCACTGTAATGATAGTACTTTTTGCTATTCCAAAGGAGTAACACAGTAACTACGTTGAGTGAAAACTTACTACAGCAAAGTTTGTCCAAGTCCCGTGGGCCCGTGTTCCTACGGGAGGGGATGTGGAATAATCGACTACTCGTGCACTTTGATGGGCTGCTGGATGTCTATGCCAGCTTCGCATACATAAACAGAGATGTGCATATAAACGATCCACTTTTGGGAGAATATCAGCACCAAAGGGTGCCAATCGTGAAGGGATGTGTTCGTTTGAGCCGTTTCCCTCTTAACTTTGAATTCGTTTTGCTTTGGGTTTTCTGCAGTGTTTCGCTCGTTGACAAGCCAGAGAGTGACTTCCGCTGCATCGAATCGGGAAAAGTTTTGTTTAAGATATTTAGGGTTGAGCCGATGGTCGGTGGATTGGAGGCCGAGGAGAAGGGATCTTTCCGTGGGCAGTTATGATAATGAAGCAGAAAGTCAAGAGTCAAGAGGGAGATTAAGAGAAGATATACGGTCTAAGCTCAGGCTCAGATCCTTCATGAAAATCGTAGTAAGAATCAAATCAAGGAAACGACTTCTATGAAAGGCAACGATATCTATTACGTTGATCGTTCGGGAAAGCGAAGTTATTTTATAGTTGGGCATTCGCAGGGTAGATGCTGGACAGATTCTCCATCTCCTTCTCGTCTTTCGGGTATGTTCAGACGCAATTCACTGCATAGTTCGCTAAGGACTATGGGGATGCAACGGAACAGCGACATTACGCCATCAACAAGCCTATGGTGTCCGAGTTTCGTTTCGCAACACGTCCCAGCTTCGGAAACATGCTTTCCACTATGTTTCACGTATCATTTGTTTACGTCTTATGTCTTAGCGCCTTTTCCAAATTTGTTTCACCCTTCATTTGTTTACTCGTTTGTAATAACGTCCTTTTACCTATTTTGCCTCCTCCTGTACCTATATTGTGTATTGTTGTGCAATGGATGGAATGGTCAATTGGTCTTGGACTACCGAAGAAGTCGGGTGATGCTCCGTTAATTAAGTTTTTTGTTCCCTTTTGTTAATTTCTTATTATTCTTTCATTTCTTAAAATATTATTTGTTTATTTGTTTTATTGCACGAGTCGCTCACAACTCGTAACTCTCGCCAGTGGTATAAGCGAAGAAGAAGGGCGGCAGTACGCGCTTCTGTGTGGACTACAGGAACCTGAACGAGATAAAAAAGAGAAACAGTTACCGCCTGCCAAGAATAGACGGTACCTTGGACACGTTGTCGGGAGCAAAGTGGTCACCTACATTGGACCTCCAAAGTGGCTATGGGCAAATTTAAATCGACAGAAAAGATCGGGAGAAGACATCTTTTAGAACTGGAGATGGTTTTTGGCAATTTATCTTCAACGCCCCAGCTACATTCGAACGACTGTTACCGCCGTATTATCTTACCTTTATTTGTAAAACATTTCTATTTTAAATAATCACCCTGTAGATCTATTGTATGTAACGTAAAATCAGTTCTTGAAACCAAAGAGAACTCCGTTGAAAGATTTCCTGGTAATGGAGTACACGCCAGGCAATAAAAGCATCTCCTGAAATCGAATAGAGGGCAGTCGAAAGAAAACCAGCGCGGTAGCAACACAATAGTTTTTAAAGCGTGCCTCAACAGACATATATTTATTTGCAATATAATAATAATAAACTTTAATGGTCGCTATTAAAATTTGTGTTAGTTTTTCATTAATCGAAAATTTCGACTCTAACAATTCTTTAAAAACTATTACCATTTATATCGGTCTGTAATCATTACACGCTCGGGAGAAATGCCTCCAAAGAAAAGTCAAAAAAGTGCTTCGGTTTGCAATCTGTGCAGTGAAGAAGATAACGAGCATATGGTGCAATGTGATAATTGTGACCAATGGTATCACTACGAATGCGTCGGAGTTAATGGTGATGTTGCTGATGTCAGTTGCAGCTGCAATTCCTGCATCAATCCACAACCGCAACGAGTGCTGCTGCTCCTCCGACCGAAACGCATGATATCGGCCAAATTTTCGGATTCGCAACGCAACCACAAGCGTCGTCATCTCCAGCATCTACCTCACCACAAGCACCACCAAATATGCAGGATACGATATGGCAGCAGCCCCCCGCCATGATCACTGTTATGCAGAGAAGCCAACAACAACCAAGAGATGCAGCTAGATCATCATTATCATCAGTAGGGATCGCTAGTTTGCCGTTCTTGGCACCCCGCTCAGATCCCATGGTTACACCGGCAACTTCTTCGCTTCCAGCACATCACGTAACGATACCATATCTGGCAAAAGGCATCACTACCCCATTGCCAAATTCTGTGAATCATGTACCATGCACAACTACATACAGCCATACACATACAATGACATCTTGGGCATCCAGACCGCAACCTATTTGTATGCCATCAATAATGACAGCTAACCCACCAACATCTTCGCAAAATGTAAGTTGTTCACAAGTGACAGATCCCCCAGCAACAGCCTCGCAACACGTTCGCGGTTCACGCTGGCAACAAGAGTTGCAAATGGAAATGTTAGAGGAAGAGAGAAAACTTCAGCAACTTTACCTAGAAAAGAAATACCAGATTTTAAACAATTCTGATGGGTACACATTTGCACCACAAAACAATTTACATATAAGCCCGCTTATGATCGACACAAGGCTTGCTCCTGGACCATCAACTGTGCAACTGGCAGCAAGACAAGTGCTCCCAAAAGAATTACCAAAATTCCATGGTGATCCTGAAGAGTGGCCGCTTTTCTTAAGCAGCTTCGAAAACAGCACTGCATTGGCTGGATACTCCGATGCTGAAAATCTAATGCGGCTACAGGCGTGCCTAAAAGGTAAAGCCAGAGAAACGGTTCGTAACAAACTGCTTCTGCCTAGCTTGGTTCCAGAGATAATCCAGACACTTAAAATGTGCTTCGGTCGTCCAGAACATATTCTAGAATGCATGATTGATAAAGCAAGAAAAATGCCACCGCCAAAGGATAAATTGGAAAGCGTAATTGAATTTGCATTATGCGTGGGTAATATTTGCTCTACCATGGAAGCATGTCATATGTCAGCACACCTTAATAATCCGATGCTTGTTAAGGAATTCGTTGACAAACTGGCAGGACCATACAAGCTGAGCTGGGCCATGCACCCAAAGCAAGAAGAAGTGCCAGTGGTCAAAGCATTCAGCAGCTGGTTACATCAAATTGCCGAGGCCGCCAGTCAAGTTGTGTCACCAATTTCATCCAAGAAGACCGTAATAGTGAACACTCATACCCAGGTAAATTCAGAGAGAAGACCATCATGTGTAGCCTGCAAATCAACGGATCACAAAACTTCGCAGTGTGCAACATTCGGGAAACTGTCGTATGACCGAAAATGGGAGATGCTGAAAGCCAACAAATTATGTCGACAGTGTCTCAATATTCACCGGCGTAGATGTTATGTCACCAAAGAATGTGGAGTTGATAATTGCAAAGCAAAACACCACCCTCTGCTTCACAAACCCATATCCGTAAGTCACGAAAATAATCAAGTAAGTGGAAGTGAAATTGCTGCAAATTTGAACACACATAGTGACACCGACGAATTAGAGAAACCCTACTTTCGTATCGTTCCTATTCGTATTCATGCTAAAGCTCGTTTCATAGACACATTTGCATTTTTAGATGAAGGTTCATCAGTGACTCTAGTCGAACAAGAAATTTACGATAGTCTGGGTTTGTCGGGGGTAAACGAGCCTCTATGCTTACGCTCAGAACGATCATCGCAGAAGACATCATTTGAGATCTCAAACCAGCAGAGCAAGGTCAGATACATCCTGCATGAGGTTCACACAGTGGAAAATCTCTCACTCCCGAGGCAATCACTAGACATGAGCAAAATCACTCTGCAGTATCCGTATTTGGCAGGCATACCAATCCAGTCTTATAAGAACGCACGGCCGACAATTCTCATAGGAGCGAACAACTGGAAGCTAGCAGTGCCACTTAAAATCCGTGAAGGCTCTTGGCAGCAGCCAATCGCCACTAAAACGAGACTGGGATGGGCTTTACAAGGGTATGTCTCCAAAAGCACAGAAGTTTCTCGTCTCAATATCCATGTTTGTGAGTGCCTACGAAACTATGACGATATTCATGAATCCGTTAAGAACTACTTCGCTTTGGAATCGTCTTCAACGATTATGTGCTCAAAGGAGGATGAGAGAGCGCTTCAGATACTGAGGTCTACATGTGAGCCGTTGACTAGACGCTATGAAATCGGACTACTCTGGCGAAGTGATCATCAGACGATGCCTGGCAGCTACACGACAGCATTTAGACGATTGGGGTGTCTTCAGAAGAAGTTCGGAAAAGAAGCAATGCTGAAGGAAAGGATGCAAGCAGAAATCGACAATCTTTTGGTGAAAAAGTACGCTAAAAAGCTGACAGCGGAAGAAGTCGCAGTAAGCAGGGAACGAGTGTGGTATTTGCCTATTTTTGTTACCATAAACCCGAATAAGCCAAATAGAATTCGACTTGTGTGGGACGCCGCTGCAAAATCCGACGGTCTTTCATTGAATGACTTCATGCTATGCGGCCCAGATCTTCTGACGTCACTCGTTAATGTTCTACTAGCATTTCGGATAGGTCAGGTGGCAATTTGCGGCGACATCGCAGAGATGTTCCACCAAATTAAGGTACGAGAAGAAGACATGCACGTGCAACGTTTCTTGTGGTGCGATAAGGACGATTCGCCTCACCAGCCAAGTACATATGTGATGAGTGCTTTAACCTTTGGGATCAATTGCGCTCCATGTATTGCGCACTACATACGTAACACCAACGCAGACCAGTTTGAAGAACGCTATCCTCGGGCCGTGGAGGCAGTCAAAAAATACCACTACGTAGACGACTTCATCGACAGTGTTGACAGTGAGACAGATGCTTTACGCTTAGCAAACGAGGTTAGAGAAATACATTCGAACGCTGGGTTTAATGTGCGCAACTGGGCATCTAACTCTCCTTGGGTCGTTGAGCATCTAAATAATGAAGGATCTGCCGCACAAGCAAATAAGACATTGGGTTCCCCCGAAAAAATACTCGGTATGTATTGGGACCCTAATAACGACGTGTTTAAATATATTTTCAGATTCGCAAGGTTAAAGCGCGATGTGTTAAGCGATCAAATAAAACCAACCAAGCGGGAAATCCTACAGGTACTCATGTCAATATTTGACCCCCTTGGATTCCTTTCCTGCTTCACGATTGGTCTGAAAATTCTACTACAAGAAGTCTGGCGCTCCGGAATCGATTGGGATGATCCTCTTCCTGAAAATCTTTTCATCAAATGGTGTCATTGGAAAGCTATGATCCCACTAATATCATCCATCGAAATCCCTCGCTATTACAGTCGGCTAATGAAAACATGTGAACAGATTCAAATACATACATTTGTGGATGCTGGTGAACACGCCTATGCTGCTGTCTGCTACCTTCGTGTACAATGCCGGGATGATGTCACTGTAACCCTGGTTGCCTCCAAATCCAAAGTAGCGCCACTGAAGCCAATCTCAATGCCGAGACTCGAACTCCAGGCTGCCGTATTGGGAATGAGACTGTCAATAAAAGTACAGGAATTACGTCGTATACCCATAAACTCTCGGTTTTGGTGGTCAGATTCTAAAACAGTTTTGAAGTGGCTACGAATGGACCCGAAGAATTTTCAACAATTTGTTATGTACCGGGTAGGTGAACTGTTAGAAAATTCAAACATTACGGAGTGGAGGTGGGTACCCTCAAAGCTGAATACAGCAGATCTCGCGACAAAGGTTACATCCCAACTGGATAGTAATTCATGGTTCTCCGGACCGTCTTTCCTAATTGACAAGCCGAACAAATGGCCGACGTGCGATGACCTTGGACCTACAGATGAAACAGAAGTTAGACGCTATTTGCTGCATACCCAAAAATTGGTGTGCATAGCCCCTGAAATGGACGTTATGTACTTCTCCAAATGGCGACGACTCTACCGTGCGGTAGCTACGTTCATATTGTATATCGAAAAACTGAAAGCTGTGGTCAGAAAAAACTCAAGCCCAGAGAAATTATCCTTTGAGATGCTACAAGATGCAAAGATGCTGCTGTATAAACATGCACAAATAAGTGAATACAAACAAGAAATTAAAAGCCTGGAACGGGGTAAGAGCATTGAAAAGAATTCAAAACTAATATCTTTGAATATTTACTTAGACGATTGCGGCATTTTGAGGGCAAGAAGCAGAGCAGAACATCTCAACAATAATAAAGATGCCATATTATTACCAAGAAATCATCACATCACATTTCTGATCATTCGCTACTATCACGAGAACCACCACCACCTTTCACACGAAACGACGATTAACAAAATTAAAGGAATGTTTTATATTCCACAGCTTCGAGTTCTATATAAAACAGTTCGGAAAAAGTGTCAACGGTGCAGGAACTACTATGTGACCCCTCAAGTACCACAAATGGCTTCCTTACCTGCTGCAAGATTGGCAGTATTTGAACGCCCTTTCACGTTCGTTGGCATCGATTTCTTCGGACCCCTGTCAACAATAGTAGGGAGAAGGCGTGAAAAGAGATGGGGCGTAATATTTACGTGTCTCACTGTACGGGCCGTACACATTGAGGTGGCCCATAGCTTGGATACAAGTTCGTGTGTTATGGTTATACGCAACTTCATATCACGCCGTGGAATGCCCAAAGAAATCTACACGGATAATGGTACGAATTTTAAAGCCACGGAGAAGGTCTTGCGAGAAGAGTGTAAAAATATCGACTATACAGTTGTTGCCTCAACATATGACGAACTAAAATGGAAATTCAATCCACCGGCAGCCCCACACATGGGAGGGGCCTGGGAGAGACTGGTACGATCCGTCAAGAACATCCTATATAGCATGACTCCGATGAACTATAATGACGAAAGCCTGAGGTGCGCGTTATGGGAAGTTGAGTTCATCATAAATTCTCGTCCCCTTACATTTGTGTCACTAGAATCGGGCGACGACGAAGCTATCACACCAAATCACTTATTGTTGGGATCTTCGAGTGGATACAAGCCCATATGTAGCGACAACTCTGACCTTCGACAACGTTGGCGACAAACACAGCTATTCGCCGATCGTTTTTGGTATAGATGGATCAAAGAATACGCACCCACACTAGCACGCCGAGGTAAATGGTTTGTTAAAAAACCTCCTATAGTAGCGGGTGACGTGGTTGTCATCATGGACGAAAATTTACCGCGAAACTGCTGGCCTAAAGGCGTTATAGAAAGCACAGTAATTGCGAAAGATGGTCAAGTACGACGAGCAATGGTGAGAACTCAAACTGGAATGTTGGAGCGACCCGCGAGTAAGATTGCTGTCTTAGACGTCGGTAAAGCGTTCTAGTAAGCTCGCTGTACCAGAACTCGCTTACGAGGGGGAGAATGTTACCGCCGTATTATCTTACCTTTATTTGTAAAACATTTCTATTTTAAATAATCACCCTGTAGATCTATTGTATGTAACGTAAAATCAGTTCTTGAAACCAAAGAGAACTCCGTTGAACGATTTCCTGGTAAAGAAGTAGACGCCAGGCAATACGTACAGATCTCTTGTGTGTAACGTATAATCAGTTCTTGAAACCAAAGAGAACTCCGTTGAACGATTTCCTGGTAAAGAAGTAGACGCCAGGCAATACGTACAGATCTCTTGTGTGTAACGTATAATCAGTTCTTGAAACCAGAGAGAACTCCGTTGAAAGATTTCCTGGTAATGGAGTACACGCCAGGCAATAAAAGCATCTCCTGAAATCGAATAGAGGGCAGTCGAAAGAAAACCAGCGCGGTAGCAACACAATAGTTTTTAAAGCGTGCCTCAACAGACATATATTTATTTGCAATATAATAATAATAAACTTTAATGGTCGCTATTAAAATTTGTGTTAGTTTTTCATTAATCGAAAATTTCGACTCTAACAACGACTAATGGAGCATATACTCAGGAGAATACAGCGAAGACTTGCTTGGTGTACCTCGATGACCTCATCTTGGTGGGTAAGAATTTCAACGACCATCTAAGAAATCTGGAAGAGGTATTCCAACGTATTACGGGCGCTGGACTTAAGCTCAGTACAAAAAAGTGTTCGCTCTGCAAGAAGGAAGTTAAATACCTTGGCCACTGGATCACCAGAGAAGGCGTACACACCGACGAGGAAAATATACCTACAAACCTGCACTCGTTACGAAGCATCCTGGGATTGTGCACCTATTCCCGGCGTTTTGTACCCGGTTTCGCAATTCGGTAACATTGCTTGGAAGAGTTGACGCGGCAGAACCAGCAGTTTGTGTGGAAGGAGCCGCTGGATACGGCGTTCCAAGAAGCTGCTCTGTTTCGCACCAATCCTCGCATTTATACTGGATACGGATGCAAGTGCTTATGGTAGAGTCGGTCCTCACCTAAGTAATTCATGACGAGGAAAAGGTAACGCCTATTAGTGGCGTGGAGTGAAAAGTTTGAAAAGGTAAGTCGGTAAAAATATTCACCTCCAAACGCTTTCTGAAATTGTATTGTGTATTGCTATTTTGCTAATCGCATACAAGTAAGAAATTCAAGCCAATTTTGTATACTTCAAGTCATTAAATGTAAAATTTAAAAAAAGCAATAATTTAAGGAAAATGTATGGTATGTAATAAATAAATAAGGAACTTCACAAATGACGTTTTGTTAAATAAATAAATTAATTAATTAATTAAAACTGCACATATAGTATTTACAATACAATTTCAAAATTAAATATTTTACAAAGGTCATAATCAATATCATCACCTTCTGACCCGCATGATCCACTAAAAGGGTCGCGGGCGTAAACCACACACGACAGATTTCCAGACAACTGGATCCTCCGCCATCAACTCTAACTCATCAGGAGCTATGTACAAGCGTAACCACGTGAGCTTATGGACTTGGTCTAACCATCTCATCCTGGGTCTGCCAAGTGGTCGCCTACCTGATGGAATCGCATTCATCCGCACGGACATCCGTGCTAGGTCACCAAACCATCGAGCAATAGCTCTTTCCGTTCGAAGAAGCAGCTGCCCAACGATGAGTTTCTCGCGCACTTCACAGCTGATTTGACAGATATTCATGCATTTTTGACGGTTATTCACCAAATAATGTGAATGCCGTTTACTGTTCTCAATTTGATTTGAGAAAAGGATATAAAAAACAGTTGTCAAAAATGTTAAGGGGCAATAGAGGTTGAAGTCGGGCACCTCTGTAATAATTAAAACTAAATATTGCTCGTTGATCAGGTCTCATTTAGATGTTTGAAAAATGTTCCCCCTTATAACGCAAGATGAAAGATCATTGACTTGCAAACCTTAAGTTTTAAGCGGAAGGTATCTTCAGTCATGTTTATTCGCGGCATAATTAATTATCATACATACTCCACAATTGGTTTTGATTCTGAATATGTTCATATGTTCCCCACGTAAAGAAAAAACGTGACGAACTTGAGAATCGATATAGAGAAATGTATGGGCTATTCGGACGACATTCCAAGTTAAGCGTTTATAACAAAATGCTTATATATAAGCAAGTGCTAAAGCTTGTGTGGACCTACGGTATACAACTTTAGGGTTGCACTAAAAAGTCATTCCAAAACAAAGTTGTAAGGGCTGTCGCGAATGCTCCCTGGTATCTACGAAATAATGATATACAAAGAGATCTAGGGATCGCATTCGTGGACGAAGAAATAAAAAACTTGGACAGGAAGTTAAGAATTCGACTTCATGGTCATTGTAACCATGCCATACTCCAAACACTGGACATGAGAAGCCTCGTGCGCCGTCCAACGAATCGATTTAGCGCAATGAGTACAGGCCACTATAAACAGTTCCAGCAGCTACCTGCCTCACACGTAAAAATAATGAAGTTAAAACTACTGGATAGGGAAATCTAGTTGTAGTAAACAACTAAAACAATGGGAAGGGTGTGTTCAGTCAGTAAAAATCGGACACTACTATGAATAAACGGGAATCATAGTGTCTTATTGAAGATACTATTTTTTGGTTGCAAAGACCCTATTTCCTATTTGGTGCATAAGAACATTTGATAAACTTTTGAATGAAATTGATTTAATCTTATCTCTATTTGAATTTAAAAATGTGTATTTTTTACTGGGTTTTAGATTAGTAGAATTATTGTTTATTGAAATAATCAGAGAGATGCAAAATCGGTAGCTGAGCCTTAGTCTCTTTGAAGCCCAGGTCCAATCAGGACTGTAGCGCCACCTTATGTAAGTAAGAACCTCGCAGCAAACATCAGTTCCTTAGCTGAGGGCATACATACACTAAGAGAAAGTAGTGTTTTCTGGATTCCCTGTGATGAATGTGCTGGACAAATATGTGCATCATTTGTTAGCATAGTGTGGCTCTGCATAATATTGACCACCTTGTCCATTATTAAGAATATATTAGGAAGAACTATAGTTTTGTTCTTAGATAATTGAAAATATATTAGCTTAAATTAAAACAAGACACGCATTTCAAACCAAAACAGTGTTTGATGCTTAGTTCGAAACATGGCTTCATTTTTTTTTTTCAAATAGAGTAGAAATATACGTAATACTGGCATTGTTCAAAGAAAAATTACTGTGGGGAATTCATGGAGAAACTCATCAGAAAAAATAAGAAAAAGGCGAATTTCGATGTAGGAGAAGGGGAATTTCGCCAATATAACCCGAGATTTTTCGGGTTACTATGATTTTTCAATATTTATTTTGCTGCCGCTTTGCGGTTGTTCTCTTATGGCCTATGAATTTTGTGTTATGTGATGTTGGAGAAGAGGCATGCACTGATGTGTACAGTGTATGTTTACGCAGAGCAGTAGAACGATATGAAAACGAATGACAAGCTATTTGTGGGCTTGTGTTTTCGTAGAATTTGTCGCTTGCAGTGTAGGTGTAGGAATGTGTTGCTGTTGTATCGATACATTGTTGGAGAGTGGAATTTCAAAAGGTAACTCGGTTTCTATGGACGCCACGCCACTGCACGGTAACCATTAGGTTAGGTGCGTCAACTCCTATACAGGCATTTATGTGTTCAATCCCCGAAATGAGAGCTTTCATAACTCAAGGCTGCACCTTTTTCGAGTCGCTGATAATGTCCAAGGAGTATGTTTGCCTAGAAGAAGCTTCTAAAACTTCGTCTAAAAATATGGTTCCCTCTACTAGTGAAAAAAACAGTAGCATGCACAAATATGAGCGCTTGCTGTAGAGGCTAGGCCCAGGCCGACCTCGGACTTTAGCGTCACTTGCATTATTTTGATAATTTTGCTAGGACCATTCAAGCAATCCATGGCCTTCGCGAGTTATTCGACTGCACGTGGTATGTAAAAGGCATCATTGGGACAAAATTGGTTGTCCAAATTTAGTTTGATGGGGTCGACTACAGAACGTTCTTTTTTATAGTCCCACAACCATATTTTTGGCTTAAGTGATGAGAGTAATTATCATAGACGACTGGATGGAACAGTTGGTTATGTTCCTGCCATTGGTTAGAGGGGTCCTAGGTTCGAGAAAAGTTAAGACTCTTTTAATAATAAGTTATTAATATGGGTGAGGCCAAATACGGTCTGGCCAGGACCTAGCTTCTCAGCAACCCGCTAGTGCTGTGCATGCTGTTGTTCTCTCACGAATAGATCAAATATTTCTAGTCGTAACGGTCGGGAATCGAACCCAGGCAGTCACGTTGAGTTGCATGGGGGTCGACGCACATACCCACAATGCTAAGGCCACCACTAAGACGCTCTCATCTGGTTCAGATCTGGTCAAGTCACCATTTGCCATTGGAATCAACATCAGTGGCAGTAGTCTGATTTTGGGTATCACAATACATCAAGATCGTCTAAGTGTGATGGAGATTTCACTAGCGGCCCCCAACCATCCTAACATCATTAACAGCCTCAATCTGGGAGACTAGAGTCGTTCCCTTGTGCCACGGGCGAAAGGCCTGGAAGCATCCGGTGTCGGTAACCTCACTAAAACTCTGAACACCGCCGTTGTCCCAAAGTGATTGGGTTCATTCCAAATCCAAACCTTTCACCTGAGTTCCGAGTATTTCAATAATTACAAAAAGATTCAATGGGTAAACGAAAACAAAACCATATCCCTGGCTTCTTCCGGATGAATCGAACCAGTCGAGTACCACTCCAATGGGAAACGAAATCGCTTGATCCGCTCCTCCTATAAAACGAATGCCTTGCATGACTGAATGATTGTGCCAAAATATAATAATTTACGGCCTCCGGTTTGATGTAATAGCTCAATTCCATGCACAATCCAACCGAGCAGCTTCAGCACTAAGCCTCCTCAATTAATCGCCTCCAATTGCATATCTGTGACGCCGCATAACACTCTCGTCGAACCAATTGAAACTTTAATTTAAAATCCCCTCGAGTCGAACTGTCCAACACTGCCGATACTTAATAGCTACTCTGGCCAAAAGAGAAACCCAACACCCACTCGGTGAGGCACACGAGTGGGCGGTGAGGCTAGTAAGCCGAATAGGAAATACCGGAAATAAAATATAAAGGAAAACAAAAAATCATAACTCCACCACCAGAAATTGTTTTAAATAAAATAAATTGAAATTTAATGGAGATTTTTATCGCTTGAAATACCGTTAGTCTGGTGGAATGATAGCCTTCCGCCTCCGCACACCTGAAACCGCAACAGCGCTTCGAGGCCGAGAACCGTGAGCGTCCAAAGGCCGCGGCCGTGGCGAGGGAGCACCACGAACACGGCAGGACGAATTTATGCAGTGCACATCATTATTGGATCCGTGCCAGCATCCTGGTATCGAACCGAACCGAATATCCGGTCGTTTGTTCGCCTCTGGCTGAGTTGGGTTAATTCGTTACTTATATGGTGCTTCCACACTCGAGTGGCTTTGGCTGATGTGCGAAACGGCCAGCGGAAGTATTCTGGTGTGACTGTGCTGTTCTGCTGCTGCTGGTTGTGCAGTTGCCGCTGCTCATCTGTCTGTGATCCGGTTTTGATGCATCATCTAATGCTTTCTGCCACGATATGGAATTTGTATAGGACCGTATCTTGCCAGGAGATACGACTGTGGGCACTTCGTGGACTATTATGTGCGGGAGTGGGTGAGTTTATTGCTTGATTACCGGGCGAATTGGTGCAGTGGCAAAGCAGTGGTCTGTCTGTGCACCTATACATCGGACTGCCACTTGACCGAGGCGTAAATTGGATTAGGTGTTCTTAATTGGGCATCTTTCAAGGAGCCTCTAGTGTGTGGAGTGGCACACGAACTAGGTTACCTTTTTTATTTTTGCTCTTGTAGAGTGAATTGGATGTGAGCTGCATTTCCGTGAAAAGAAATTGAAGCTAATTATGAATCCCTTGTGAAAGACCAATTGGAAGTGAATCATGACCTTCATCCGATCCAGTTATGGGGATCGGACAGGTGTTCGAGGAGGGGGATAACATGTAGCAACTCATTGGAGTGCATGTGCCGTAACTGCAGTGTAGGCAGCACCACCCCGTGGCAGTACTCGGTAACAACCACTTCAGGACGCACATGTCTCTGCGGAAATGTCTAGTTGAGTGGGGAGGAGGATAACACTCAAATCCAAGGTTAAATTGCTAAGGCATGCATGGCTAGTGGGTTAACTAGTATCTAGTATGCAAATTTGGGATAGCCTGGTGTGGTCTCTTTTCACAAAAAAATATTCAGTAGAAATCATAAGAATATCATAAGAATAGACTGGTAGGAGCAATGGGTGCGAAATCACTTTACATACCATTCGATCAGCCGGCAACCATCACAGTCACAGACAAGTGCATCCATCCGAATTGTAGCAAGAACATTTAGTACTACTATTTGTTTGTAAGAATTTACTAAAGTGGCAATCTCGAGTGGTTTTGCTTGCAACCATGCGCCGTGCCGTGCCTCGGAGGTGGATTCGAAGACTTTCCGGGCCGGAGCATTGGTGTCCATCCGCTCTACATGACCTAGTCATCTCAATCGTTGGATCTTCACTCTTGTGGATACGTAAATATCTCTGAACAGCTCGTGCAGTTCTTTGTTATATCTCCTCCTTTCTTATTTTTTTTAATTCATTTTTATTTTAAAAATTCATAACAGACTTACATTCTAGACAAAAGTGCTTAAAAGTAGTTGGACGAACATTGTTACTACTTCTAACTTACTGGCCCTCGGCGGGCACTTTAAGCTAAATTTAACTTTATTCTATGTCTTTCGATCTAACCTAACAATGAATATACATGAAATAAATGAATTTAAATATAGAGATTGATATTAAGAAAATTAGGGAAACTTAATTACAGAACTGTCTTACATACTACCTGTCTCACATACTACCTTAAAATAACCTAAAATTACCTTAACTAAAAATACACACGTATGTATTTATATGCTAGCTTTTACCCGTTAGTATAGTTACTTTGGGTAGCCTTTTTCATTTTAAGGATACTAAATTTCCGAATAATACAATACAATACATACTAACTGCAAACTACCGTGTTTTACTGTAAATATCTTATTTTAAGACATTTTCATAAACTAAATTTTTTGTTTTTCCATCCTCTAAACATAAAGATTTTGCGGACACGATACTCGTGAGCATGCCACCATGGGAAGAACAGTTTTTTTCTAAATGTGTATCTGCTCCTTTAAGCGTTTGTCCTTGAGCTTTATTTATTGTCATTGCAAATGCTGCTTTTAGGGGAAACTGCACTCTTTTAAACTGAAAGGGCAAGTCAGGCGGAATTATTAGAATACGGGGAATTAAAACATTTTGTCCTTTTGCCATTCCAGTCATAATTATTGCTTTTATGATATTGCGTCCCAATTGAGTAATTTGTAGCCGTGTACCAATACATAGCCTCGGTGCATCAAGGTTTCTGATTAACAGGACCTGAACCTCAACTTATGAGAAGGCACTCCTGATAATTCTAAAGATTTCAAAAATTCTAAAGGGTACGACGTTACTTGTTCAATGTCCATAACATTGTCTACCGAGAGATACTCGACAACATCCCCCACCACGTATGACATAATTTGTTCGTTTATGAGGCAGTGTGTCATTTGTCGGTGCTAAAATTGCCCTTTCACACAACCATTCTCGATTGCCCATATTTATTTGCAGATTGGGAAAGACATTACTTTTCAAATCACCTATATTATCGACAAGTGGACAGAATTCTCGGCTTAGTGTAATCATGCCGTTACTGTCTGTCCCGATACGATCTTCTCCGATTTTTAGAAGAGCAGTCTCATATTGCCCTGATTGTGCATCATTGTGCAGTTGAACTCGCATATTTATAGTCAAACGGAACTTTTTTACGTGTACCCATAATATAGACGCTTTCAAACAGGCATTTAATTCTTCTGCTGGTGTGCCCCTAGTAATCACTGGCAGGGTCTGTCTAAAGTCACTATGTAAAAGTACCACCATCCCCCCATAATACTCTGGTTGCTCTTAATATCTTTCATAGTGCGATCTAGTGCTTCGATTGCTCTTTTATGAGACATCGTACATTCATCCCAAACCAACAGTCACTCTTGCAATATTCGTCCACGCTCACTGTTTTTTCTAATGTTACAAACTGGCATTTCCTCATGAGTAAATTTAAAAGAAAAGTTCAAGGGCAATTTAAGAATTGAGTGCGCCGTTGGTCCCACATTGAGCAGCGTAGTAGCTATTAAAGAGGAAGCTACTACACCAGCAATTTTAACTGTGTTTTTTTGAAAGCGTATATACGCTTAATTTTGAAGTGAATGAAAAAATTATCATCCGCGCTTAATGATTCATCATAAAAATCTTGGCAGCACCGACGACATTTATGACATTTGCTAAGCAGTCAGCAGTGTAGTCGTGGAAGGTGATTGTTGATCTTTGATGGTCACAATATCCGTTTTGTAACTGTGTAGCGTGACCATCAATTTAAAAGCAAGAACACTTAATAATTTTAAAATAAAAAAAAAAATTCGTGAAATGAAAAGAATCGTTTACGAAGCCAAAACGGAATGTATATCAGAGACACTATGAGTATACCAAAAATTGCATACTTATGGATGCCAACAAAATTAAAAGTGATCTAATACATCAACCAAACCTGCAGATGTAAGCCACATACAGCAACCTAAACAATGAAAGAATGAATTCAGGAATGAACACACAGAAATTAATGATTAGAAGCATTGTTTTTATCCGCGCTTATTTCTTAAGCGATGAGTAACTTAAGCGGATATAGGACTCGTATTTTACATGCAAATTGAAAGTTAGGCGTATATACGCTTGCAAAAATCATTCAGTCATTTTTCCTGACTTGTGTTAATAGTAAATTTAAAAGAAAGGTTTTGCCAGTGCCTCCTTGAGTATCTAAAAAGAACAAACCACCTTCGCCACTTTCAATTTTTTGAATGACTTTATCAAAGCTTAATCTTTGTCATGTGTTCGTGAAACGGCATCCATTATTAGGCGTTTTAAAGAATCAGTATCGCAATCTAGTTCTCGCATTAAATCACTACTTACTTCTCCAATTCTTTGTGGTCTGCTCATCCCAAAATCAGATATATTTTTTTCAATAATAGTTATCACTTGGTCTTCAACACACACACACCATGTTAACAGTCGCCACTGCTGGTTGGATTGTTGCCGATGGTCTCCAATAATGGACATTTTTAAACGATAATTAGTTGCATTCTTTTGAGCTCAGCTTCAGGACAATGCAAAAGTATGATTGATAGATCAAATGAAAAAGGGATAAATTTACTAAAAATTAATTTTTTAATTTTTCAATCCGATAAGCCATTAATGAGCTAGTACTGTGTGAAGATGAAAAATTGCGGTGCCCTTTTCTCCCTAAGACCCGGAATAAGTAGACTAAGTACATCTCCAAGATCAAATCTATCCCTCTACCAAATTTCATCAAAATTGGTTCATTGGTTTGGACATGAAAGGGTAACAGACAGACAGACAGAGTTACTTTCGCATTTATAATAAAAGTAAGGATACATACACATGCATGTATAGACCGACTGCGCTCCATAAGGAGGATAGCACCCTTTTTACCATAGTTCTATAAGGTTCGACGCTGGAGTTCGCTCGCTCCCCAGCCACCAGAAATTTTGGTGTTGCCTAACAACATCCCGAATGTCACGCCTGGATATCGCCGTACTGAACCGGAGAAGAGCCTTCTCAGCTCGTTGTGCGATGGAACGATCGTTGTTGAGCCGCCTATCCACAATGGATCTGGCTTTGTGAAAAATGAGCGGTACCGCATTCATATCTTGTAATAGGCAGTAATTATCTAAATGGAGAAAAGCATCTGGAGGGACGAAGCCACTGTGACTTATCCCTTCGTTGTATTCTGGATTGGGGTAGTAAGCCCCTGAGATCAAGTTTTTGAAAGAGTTCATCGCTCTAGCAGTATGTCCTCGAATCAACTTCAACAGGAAATTCTCCACTTCTCTCATTGGAATAGGATTTTATGTCTTGGGACTCTGGAGTTCTATAAAGACGAAGGCAAGCCCTAAGACAAGCCCTCTCTAAAAACCGAATCTTTCCTATCAAACTTGCACTCACTTTGAACCACACGGGACAGCCATAGGTGAGCATCGGCCGAATGAGGTCCATTTAGCAGATAACCTTCACCCTCACTTCGAGTTGGCTGTTATAAAAGAGTCTCTTTGGCCAGAGCAGCATCTACATGTTTATTTAAATATAGATACTGATCTAGCCAGATCCCCAAGTGTCTGACTACAGTCCTTTGCGCCAGAAGTTCCCCATGTCGTCTTACAATTGAGAACTGTCGCCAATTCTTTTTCATATCCGCCGAGGCCTTACATAGAGGCGTCCTGAACTTAATGGTTTCCGACTTCCGGAAGTTGATACTCAACTTCCAGTCATCGCAACTTCTCATGAATGAATCGAAGTCACCCTGCGTGAGAGTAGTGATTTCCTCGATCCTTGAACCTGATCTGTATACGATCAAGTCATCGGCATACGCAAATGCATGAGGAAGAGAACTTAGCAGCTTTCCTGTTCAACCGATCGTCGATCCTGTTCAACATTTACCAAATACTACTCTAATACTACACTCATTACGGTACAAAGAACGTATAAAGTGAGGAACATTCCCTGCGAGACGAGTTTTTCGGTTGAATTCATGAAGGGGAGGATTGCAGTTACGTAGCTGATAAGTACCACAACGTTCAAGCAGCCTTGAAGGTCAGTACTATTCTCCACTACTTCCCATCCACACCTACTTTGTGTGGAGATCCCTTCCCTTGTCCTTGTAAACATAGCACAACCCTTCAGTGCTCACTAATTGTTGCCAACGTCCTGCGGCCGATCTTTAAGAATTCATTTCATCATTTTGAAGAACTCACATTTCGCTCGATTTTCGTCTGAATATTGGTATGAATACCCTCTTCAACGTGGATTTGATGTTCGTATCTGTCCTCATTAATCACAACCTTTATGCACCGCGACAGCTGCATTCCACGAACGCGAATGGAAAAAAGTTTACAAGGGCCAGAATAGAAATGTTGTCACCAGTACCTGCAGTTGTGGGGGAAATTTCGGAGGTTTTAGCACTCAATATCCTGCAGTAGGGCGTTGACCTGACAACCATTCATGGGACCGTAAGGATTCATTTGAAATTCCATTAAAAACACCACGCCCTAATCTCGCTTTGCCTCACTCACACTTTCTGCGCCTCGGAATAAGCTGAATAAAAGTTCTTGAATCAAAATGTAACCCCTTCGTTTGACATTACCACAGAAACTAAACCATTCCACGGGGTATCCTGCGGCTTAAAGTCGCTTCTTATTTTTTCCTTTTTTTTCGCCTTTGTTCAACGAAACAAAACCATCTGCCATGTGCATCCGCGGGCCAAGCCATCGACTACAATGTCGCTGACGAGAATCGGGTTTGGATCGGGGGGGTTGCTTAGAGAGTGACGAGCGAACCAAGTTCCAAAAAAACAGACAGAGAGTGAGAGAGAGGGAGAGAAAATCCGATAAAACTTATCCGTTCTACATCACCGCATCGGGTTGACAATATCCATATACACATGTGCCTGCCGACAAATTTGCCCGGAAAAAGACATCCATTTGCATAAAAAGCTGCACCCTCGCTGCGGCACCGGTGCCGCCGAGGCATATAAACAACAATGTGTCGGTTTTAGTTTTTGACATATTCACCATTCCCGGCGGGGCGCATCACGGAACGGCGGCGTCGGCCGCCCACGAACCTCCGCAGCAGCACCGATGACGAACGCCCATGTGCACGGTGAACGGAGAACGGCGGGGTGCGGCGTGGTGGCACACCATTTCAAAGAGGATTTTCCCATCCATTCCGGCACCGGCTTAGAGATAGTAAGTTGTGCATATATTTATGCTAATTACGAGTGCAAGCTGAAGCTCCCCCGTCGGCGGCTCCCAGTGCGCCGCGCATCGATACATTTTTGCACGAGAGCGTGGAGAAGAATGAGATATGCATATAAGTTCCCAACTTTTGTCAGCTTCCCCAGAGCACAATCTATCTCTGGGTCCTTATTTTCGTATTCTGTTTGTTTGGTAATTTCCCAAGACATGTCTGGGTGGAGAATGGATACCATATTTCATGGCAGCGGCTTTGTGTCGGGAGTTCAAAGCTGAAAGGATACTGGAATATGTCCCCTTTCTCATGCTGATTCAAGTAGCTCCGATCCTCTGTTTCGGCAGCCTGGCTGCAAGCGTACACCGGCAATAGTTAATTTAAAATTTTTCCCTTACCGCAAAATATTCAAATTAAAATGTTATTTTTCCGCTCAGTGAATTTGGGAGAAGTTTCTGTGCAGGCACTGTGTGTCCGCACCCAGGTGTGGCTGTGTTTAGTGCACTCCACTGGCAAGGATCTTCATGAGAGCCTGGAGATATGCCCTTTTTTGGGGGAAGTATTTACAATTATTATTTTGCCATGAGCACCGAGCACTTGTACGGCAGCACATGTGGTTCAGGAGGCCATGGGAGCAGGGCGTGCAGAGAAACACAACACGTACAACGAGACTGTCGGTTTGGGAATCAGTGTGTAGCACCCTAGTGGTTTTCGAAGGTGGCTCAGGAGTTGTGTGATTTTTTTCGATTTTAGAAAGTTAATGTTCCACTTCTCGTCCATTTTCCTGGCCGCCGTTTCAGTTTGAGTGACAAATGTCTTGTGACTTCCGAAAGCGATTAATTAAAAAGGGTGACCAGAGAGGAATGATGTTCGAAAGTTTTATCAAAAGGTGAAACAGCTATCCAATGGATGTAAGGATCGGACAGAAGCCTGCCGGGACGAAAATGGAGAACTTGTAGTAGAGCCGCAGTCGATACTGATAATCTGGAAAGATCACTTCTGCTGACTGTTAAACGCGATGAGAACCCAGATACCCCCGTCAGGCAGAATGTGTCACTCAATATGGACGATGATCAATGAGAATTCCGTCCCCCCCGACTTAGATGAGGTCAACATAGCCATATCGAGACTGAAGTCGAATGAAGCTGCTGGTGCAGATGGCCTGCCTGCGGAACTGTTTAACGTGGCTGGAGATGAGCTGGTAAGGTACATGCACCAACTCATCTCTAAGATATGGTAGGAGGAAAGCACTCCAATTATATATTTATATTTGTTTTACGAATTGGATGTAGTATCCAAAATACAAATAAGAACAAGAGAAGGAGAGAATAAATCAAAGAGCATACTTGTAACAATACTTAAAACATTTATTTTAAAAAAGGAAAAGAATCTTAAACTCTAGAGAGAATATGACACGTTATCGTCGAACTGGAGACTGCCATGATTCTTCTCTCAATCTGCATTGCATCTCTTTCATGATCGATCGTTATCGCACTGTGAGCTCAAGTGGTTAGTTCCTTTTTTAATCGCATACTATCCCATCCGAGCTCAAATGGATTTACTATTTGTTTAACGATTGTTCCAGTTAGCGATGGCACGACCACATCGTCATTTGAGACTATGACATTATCTGTTGGGGTGTGAGTATGAGTAACCCCTGGGCCTGTCATATCCGATATTGCTGGCGTTGACATGTATATGACTAGCCCGACGTGTGGAATCTCAGTATAGTTTGCCCCATCTACAATGAAGAAGACAGCACCAACTACCAAGGGATATGTCGACTTAACATCGGCTGTAAGATCCTCTCAACCGTTTTCTGTGAGTGCCTGTAACCATAAGTCAATAACTTGATAGGTCCTTGCCAGTGCTATTTCAGACCGGGAGAGTCCACCATCGCCCAAATCTTCACACAGATTCCGGTAAAAACCGAAGAGATGCAGAGTCTCACCCACCACCAATTCGTTGATTTCAAGGCCGTTTATGACAGCGTGCATGGAGATGGGCTATACAACGCCATTCTCCTGGTTTTGACATTCCTGCCAAACTCAGGTGGGGTTGTGCCGAATGGCAATGGAGACGTTGTGCAGGATGGCGATGGATTCTCGCTGCTCCATCTAGGTCCGTAACGAACTCACCGAGACCTTAAATGACAAAAAAGGTTTTAGACAAGGCGACGTGCTGTCATGTGCCTGCTTTAACATCATCCTGGATCGTGAAAGACTTCCACTCCAACGCTAGAGGCACGATCTTCCAGAAGTCCGTACAACTGCTGGCATACGCGGATGACATTAACGTGATTGGCAGAACACAGCGAGCCGTCAATAAGGCGTTTGCTGGCATTGAGCGGATAAAATGAGTCTAGCGGTTTCGAGGTAGTCAAGGACTTCGTTTTCCACGGCTGCGCAGGAAATAATACGAACAACATAAGTACCGAGATCAAACACAAAGTAACTCTTGACAACCGTTGTTTCTATTGGCTCAAGAATCAAATGAGTAGTAGAGCCATCTCTCGAAGGACGAAGCTGACTTTATATAAGACCTTGATCATGCCAGTCCTGCTGAACGGTGCGAAGGCATGGATGAAGAAGCCCTTGTTTCGTTGACGGTTTTTGGATGAAAAGATGCATCCACGAACTGTACAGCGACATGAGCCATCGATTTCGATTTTTTTGTGTTCATTTGGTCCTTAAAAAATCAAATATTCAACTTTTGAATAGAGAATTTGAATTATCTAATTAATTGAAATATGTAGATTATAAATATTAGACATACAAAACTTGCAATGAGACTTTCTTTTTAAATCATCGGCACTGAATTTCTTGGAATTTTAAAAATTTTTGAAAAAAACCCATGGAAAATAAACTCAAGCATTTATTATTTTTCCTAGAATTTATAGCGAAGTGGCTGACTACTGAAGGGAACTGACCGTCGTTTAGGTTAGGTTAAGGTGATTGCCACCACTGTTACAGTTGTGGCCCACTAAGATCCTGGTTCGATCCTTTGTGTTATCACTTCCCACCGGCTCCACTTTAATTCAATGGGACTCTATTGATAAAGAGAAAATAAATCTCGAGACCGCCTAATGGTATTCTAGTGGCCTATTTTGACGAGTCCACTCCTGTGCTGATTTATAGCCAATTTGTTTTCCTGATAAACCTAGCTATGTCTTGAATCATTAAGCCCGACATTTCATCTAGGTTACTGAAAAAGTAGTTGCCTAGATTATCCTTTCTAGTTTTTGTAAGGGCTGGACAAGTGCCGAGGAGGTGAAGCCTAGTTTATTCTCCTCCTCGTCTCAACAGGTTCCGCAGTAGTCGTTGTGGGGGCTCCCATTCATCTGGCATGGATACCCGGAAGGCAGTGGCCGGTGATATTCCCCACTATGTTCCTTATTACATACCTTTTTAGTTTTAGGAGTGTATTTGTTTTGTTTGGGTTTAGTGAGGGCCAAATAAGCCTCGAAGTCCAGCATGTATTTAGTTCCATCCATCTCCGATTAGAGGAGTCGAATGCATCTGTAAGTAACATCGTGTTTATTACTTGGAGTGAGCCATATGGGGTGTCCTGATTATTTGCCAGTGGCAGTCCCACCCCTAATCTTGCTAACTCCTCGGCCGTTTCGTTGCCTGAAAAACCACTATGCCCAGGTACCCAACATAGGGTTAAGTTGCATCTAACCGCTATCTACCTTTACCATCTTCGATTAAATTGATGGTGTATGCAGAGGCCGCCTGACTATCTATGTAAATGGCGATAGATAGCCCGTCTATCGGGTTCATCGACAGAAAGCGGGCAGCCTCTTTGATAGCTTTAACTTCTGCCTGGAATACACTACAATGGTCGGTCAGTCGAAGAGACAGGGAAAAGGATATGTCCGACGATTACGCGAATACTCCTAGTCCGGTGCCCTCGTCAGTTTTTGAGCCATGTGTGTAGATTTCCAGGTAGCCTGGTTTTCTTACCTGGTCTTCTTTCCCAATGTTCTCTGTCGAGTGTTTTGAACCCAAACTCGAAGTCTAAAGCGGGTGTTGTATAATCTGTATGCGTTGGAAGTCTTGCATTTCTGATTATATCTCTATGACCTAAGCTATGTGAACTGCTCCAGCGGTTGCACTCCCCGGTTGCCTTAACGTTGCCTTGGTGGCTACCAGCTTCCCATAGATTTCAATGGGAAGAATCTGCAGCAATGTTTCCATGGCGGCTGCGGGGATGGATCGCAATGCCTCTGTGGTGCAGATTCACGATGATCTTGGAATACTGCTTATTGATTTAAGATTGGATTTATTATTCAGTACTGGCCACCAACTGACCTGACCTTATAACCAAAGCGGATGATGAGGCTCTTCGTATTTTCGGGAGAAATGTTCTACGTCCGATTTTTGGTCCTGTTAGCTTTCATAGGATCTTTAGTAGAAGATCCATCCACATACTTTACAGGCGGTACAGACATATAATCATAGGTCTACAGATACAACGCTTAAGGTGGCTAGGCCATGTAGAGCTCATGGACAACATTGTTTCGGCCCGAATTGTCTTCGATTCAGACAGAGCACACCCACCTGGCTAGACAGTTCCTTTTTTACTGAAATAAACTATCAGAGATCCGTTTGATAATGAAACCAGAAGTAGAGTGCATAGTTCTCGGAATTATGTCTGGGAGCGAGACTACGGAACTATTTCCTTTCAACGTAAACATTTTCGTGTCCACCTAAAATGGCCACAATTTTTATAGTACAAAAATTCTAGACAAGAACACACATTATGGCACATGGCACAGAAAATGATGCATACACGTACTTGATTCGGAACTATCACGTATTATACAATTCAGCGTTTTTGCGACGACTGGAAGTTGATCATCAACCTTGAGAAGTTGGAAACAATCTTGTTCAGAACGCCTTCGGCGGATACCAAAAATAATTGGCCACCACTGGCGCAAAGAAGTGTAGTCCAATACCTGGGGATCTGTCTAGATCAGTATCTATATTTTAACAAACACATAGATGCTGCTCTGGCCAGAGCTCGAGGTGCTTTCGTTTTTACAAAGAGACTGTTTCGCAACAACACAGGCTGAAGGTGATCTGCTACATGGCCCTTATTCGGCCGATGCTTGCATATGGTTTCCCGTGTGGTTCAACGTGAGAGCCAGCTTGATGGATAAGATTAGGCTTTTTGGGAGGACCTGGCTTAGGGTCTGCCTTCGCCTTTATAGAACACCAGAGTCCTAGTACAAACAAATCAATGAAGTCCTATAAAACAGGGCGAACTAGTTAAGAGTGGCCAATTTCCTAATCTAGATGATTCGCAAACATGTTGCGAGGTATATGCTCTCGATAAACAATCTAATATCTCAGGCTGACTACCCCAATTACCCCCCATAGCCGACCTTCATCGTTTACTAGGTTTTAAGGTAGTATTAAGTAAAAAAAATATAAAAAGAAAATTTAAAAAAATGAAAACAAAAAAAACATACCTACATACTGATATCTATATATAATTATGACTAAAATAAAATGGAATGCATATATGTAAAGGTTACTTACATATTTTGAAATATTTATATACAGTACCTCACAAAATTAAGCATACACTCACAGCTTAAACATATTTCTATCTTTTTCGCCTTACAAAAAGTAGTTAATTAATAAAACTTAAATGCAGTTCGAATTGACATATTTCAATTGCTAAAAACCATAAGCAAAAATATGAAAACTAAAAAAAAAACTTGCTATTTCTAAGCAAAATAAAAAAAGGCACTTCATCTTAACACACAAAATTGAGCATAAACTTAAAGTAAATTCGAGTTGCGACTAAAACACAAAACAAAAACAGTTACAAATAAAATTTCAGTAACGCGTGGCACCTCCTTCAGCATCTATGACAGCTTGTAACCGCCGTGGCATGGATTTTACCAGTTTTTCAGTAAAAGATGACTGAATCCCTTCCCAAGCTGCCTGAATTTTAGCTTTTACCTCCTGCTTATTGGAGCAGGTACTTTCTTTAGCCCGCACTTTTATTTCGTGCCATAGGGTTAAGATCCGGCGATTGTGGGGGTGTTTTAGCTGCTTTGGAGCGTTATAAAGCAACCATTCGCGTACTAAACAGGAGGTGTGCTTCGGATCATTATCTTGTTGGAAGTAGAAAACCGAAGGTAGACCTAATTTTACTGCGGAACTTCGTAAATTTCGTTTTAAAATATTCAAATACCCAATTTTGTCCATAGTATTTTCTATAAATTCGAACTTTCCACAGCCACTTGAAGTCATACAAACCCACAACAGCACAGATCCTCCCCCGTGTTTTATGGTTGACTTTATATTTTTAGCTTTGAGAGCGGTATTTGGTTCCCTCCAAACAATTTGTTTGCCATCAGACCCAAATAAATTTATTTTTCTTTCATCTGAAAACAAAACACCTTCCCAAAAGCTTTCCGAGTGGTTTATATATTGTCTAGCAAACTCCAATATTTTCTTCTTATTAACTAGGGAAATGTACGGCTTTCTTGGGGCGATCCTACCATTTAAATTATTCTTTCTCAAGACTCTGCTAACGGTTTCCACTGAAAGAGGCTTATTAATTACGGATGACACCTCAGCCGTCAACTTTGGAACGCTAGATTTTTGTTTGCATTTCGGATTGGACTTGATTGTCCGAACAATATACCGCTCGTTTTGTTCTGAGAGCACTTTTTTTCTTCCCCTTCCAGGTCTGTTTTTTAGTGTCCCTTCATATCTATAACTGTTTATTATTTTTTGTACCGTTGCATGCGATCGCCCGACAGTTTCTCCTATTTTTCGCATCTACTTCCCCTCGCAAAATAGCTTAATTATGAGCATTCTCGTTGACAAAGTAGTCTGTTTTCGCATGTAGATCAAATCATGCATATTTTCTTGCACTTAGCGTTAAGTACTTTAAGATTTACTTAAATTTATAAGGTAGGCTTAAGTTTTGTTTTTAGGTTTAGGTTAAAAACAAAAGAAAATGTTCATATACGTTTTTTGTTTTCTTTCAAAATTTTGTGTCCATAAATGCGTACTAGCAATACTGCAAGTATATAGGATAAGTCGAAAGACATAGTTAAGATTTTAAGTTTAGCTTAGAGTCTCTGCAAAGGGCCAGTAAGTTAGACCCATTAAGTTAGTTAAGTTAGTTTTAGTCATTTTTTCTAGCACAAAAAAAAAAGAATGAATAAAAATGAAATAAAAACAAAAAAACTATCACGTATCATGTGTCAATCCAACGTAGACATCAATATATCTTTTCGGAGAAATGTGAATAGAACTATGCAGAGATAGTTCCGAGCGCATGTTAAACACAACGGACCAAAATAGTTCCGATCACAATTTTCACGCAGCCCTATCCATGGTCCATGGATTCAAGTCGGAGTCCAATTCCGACTGCAAAAAGAGTCGTTCCATGTCCGTTCCGTCGTCGGAACTGTTTAGCACAACTTTTAAGTTTAGCTTAGAGTCCCTGCAAAGGGCCAGTAAGTTAGACCCATTAAGTTAGTTAAGTTAGTTTTAGTCATTTTGTCTAGCACTAAAAAAAAAGAATGAATAAAAATGAAATAAAACAAAAAAACGATCACGTATCATGTGTCAATCCAACGTAGACATCAATATATCTTTTCGGAGAAATGTGAATGGAACTATGCAGAGATAGTTCCGAGCGCATGTTAAACACAACGGACCTAAATAGTTCCGATCACAATTTTCACGCAGCCCTATCCATGGTCCATGGATTCAAGTCGGAGTCCAATTCCGACTGCAAAAAGAGTCGTTCCATGTCCGTTCCGTCGTCGGAACTGTTTAGCACAACTTTTAAGTTTAGCTTAGAGTCCCTGCAAAGGGCCAGTAAGTTAGACCCATTAAGTTAGTTAAGTTAGTTTTAGTCATTTTGTCTAGCACTAAAAAAAAAAATGAATAAAAATGAAATAAAACAAAAAAACGATCACGTATCATGTGTCAATCCAACGTAGACATCAATATATCTTTTCGGAGAAATGTGAATGGAACTATGCAGAGATAGTTCCGAGCGCATGTTAAACACAACGGACCTACATAGTTCCGCTCACAATTTTCACGCAGCCCTATCCATGGTCCGGACCGGACCGGCCATGTCACCGGCAACCAATTCCGACTGCAAAAAGAATCGTTCCATGTCCGTTCCGTCGTCGGAACTGTTTAGCACAACTCTACTACGAAGATAATATACGAGTTTAAGGAATGCTTATTTCATCAAAATGAACTATGGTCAGATGAGTACATATTCACCCTACAATCAGTCACATCCTTTTAGGATTCTCAAATGCAAATGCCATTGTTTACATGAACCTTCATTAATTCCCTTTCAAGCCATTCAATGTTCATGTTCATCTTTTACTTGCGAATGGAACATAACTTACTACTGAAGCCAAAAAAGGAAACAAATTAAAATACATAACTTTTCCTACAAAGAGCAATAAGCTCATTGTGAACGATGAAGAAATGTTGTAGCAAGAGAATAAAATCGTTGGCATCCCTTCTGAGAATGTAGTCCAATGCGTGCATGAGTTTGAGAAAATCAACAAAGCAGATTTCATTTCAAACTGAAAACGTTCAGAAGAACGAGAATCTCTGGGGCATGAGAGAAGATGAAGTTTATGCACTTGCCTTTCATCATGAGCAGACATTTTAGTGCATTCCAGGCAGAAGTTAATATAGGGCTTCACAATAGAGCAGTACATGTTTTTTTTTTTTTAAATAAAGGGAAACTATTTGATGTATCTCGAAAATTGTTACCGCAAGATTTGAATTTGCAATCAATGCACTTAGGCCAAAGTATGCTCATTACACCGCCACGCGGTTGTTTCAAATTTAAGAGGGTTGCCCTGATTTATGACAGCCAGGTTGCTTTCTCAAACAATTTTACTAGTCCATTGACAGGTATTTTTCTAAGGTCGCTGAGACTGTCGTAGAAGTAGGAGCATGTAGTGGCGTTCCTAGATGAGGCAAGACCAGGACAGTTACAGAGGAGCTGTTGGATGCTTTCCTCCTCCTCTTCGTCTAGGCAGCTTCTACATTTTTAGTTGGAGAACACTCCTAGTCTTTTTGAGTGAAGGCCTAGTAGGCAGTGTCCAGTGATAATTACTACTGTAGTGCTAAATTAAATTTTTCATTAGGGAGATCAGGCTACTTGATCTTTTTTGATCGAGATGTGGGCAGATTTGTTTTGAGATCGGACAAGTGATGCCTGTCAACCATTTGGCATTGGTTTTCTGTGCGTAGAGATTATTGAGGTGTATCTTGAAGGTAGGTATTGGGGTCTAATGGCGTGTTTAGCGAGTTCATAAGCTTTGCAGATCTCGGGGTATCCCTAAAGGCTTTCTCAAAATGGTGAGACTACACCTTTGGCCTCCAACAAAACCTCACTTCCCTACACTTGGATTGCACTTCACCACGACACTTCCCAGAGAACAACTTCGAAGGTCAGATTCCAGGCAGGGTTGTCAGATTTAAATAGCGAAATCGCCAAAACTGAAATAAGACCAAAAACACCAATTTTCCAAAAATTCGAGACCCCATTATCGCCAAATTAAAATAAAACCATAATCGAAAAAAAAAAACATAATATGTTTGACCTACGTTAAAAATATACTAATCTTACACTGGTGATTCGTTTTTGACCTTCATAACTTATTTTAGAAAATACAAAAAAAAAATTGGTTTGTGTAGAGCCTGAAGCAACAAGCCCCGTCGACTAGCGCAATCTCTGCCTATGTGCCTGTAGTTGGGACCGAGGGATTTTATATTTCCTAGAAAAGGACGATTTCGGTATTTTGACCGGTGTTAGGCCATTATCAGTCGCCCAGTTGTTAAGTAGATTGAGACAATCGTTTCGCATCCCGTCTTCTTCAGGAGAATAGCAGCTTATTCACTACCAGGTGTCGGCGAATAGGGGATAGTACTCCTCCTTGAGGTGTAGTCCTTCTGGTTGAACTTTTTGTGGAGTCGTTGCCAAGTGAAGCATTAATTAAACTACTCGTATGTCGCTGGTCTACAAGTACTGTTTCCACGTTGAGTTCTTCCAGTGCATGTGTAATTGTATGCGTGCATGTGTTGTTGGAAGCTTCTTCTATATCTGGGAAGGCAACCATGGTAATTTCATTGAAGTTTAAAAACTTAAGTTTCCACAGATCTGTCGTTGTTGGACGCATGTTGAGATAAAGAGTGTTTAGTTGGAGTTGTAGAGGATTTAAAATGTAGATCAATGAGTCTTTATAGTGTTTTTAATAGAAAATATGATATGCTGGTAGGTCTTAGATATTTGTTGTTGTTGGATGTACGTGGGAGCTGATCCTTGCCTTGGGTATGAAAAGAATGTCGATTTGTTTCCAATTTCCCAAATAAGCAATAACCAAAGGATGGACATGGCTGAGGTTTTTGGAGCTCAGCTGGTATTATGCCACTGACTTGTACTGACTGAAACTTTCACCGTGAGAAGATTAGTAACGCGGATCGCTCTAACTTGGTTTGGGAAGGAACAGTCAGCTGAATTTTCCCGAAAATTCCAGGCAACTGAAGAAAAAGTCCCATCCACAGTTTTGGGTTAGTAAATATGGAGCGTCAGACGATACAACAACGTGTTTCCATATTGAATAATATCTCAAAAATAATTAAAGTTGTCATCGTTCGGATAACAAAATATGATCGAAAATTCAGAGGCTAGCTCAGTTGAAGATGCTAAACACATTGGTCGTCAAAAAGACAACCCCTTCAAATGGCATCAATGAAACAGTGAGTCTTGGTGAAAATCTCGGGTCATCAAATTGCGTCGTCTACAAGAACTGCAAATTTACTCATGCACAAGAAAGAGAGTTCGTTGAAGGGATTATTAGCAAAATCTTCTTAAGCGATGAAACACATTTCCACCTTTATGGCATTGTTAATTGCCAAATTTGACGTGCTGGGGTTCGATGAACCCACAAGTTATATGGAAAAACAAATGAATCCACATCGTGTCACTGTCTGGTGCGGACATTACAGTTGAATCATTTTTGGACCGGATTTTGACGACCAGATAACCGAATTCTTTTTGCCGACATTTTATGATGTTTATGTGGCCAATGTGTGGTTTCGACGGGACGGTCGCGGTGACACATGCCACATACATTTGATCAGAATAGATCCTCTAGATCGTTTGGTCTAAAGCTATTCGCTTTCTCTTTATGGGATTATTTGAACTCAAGGATCCATGTCAACAAGCCCACAACCAACCATGCAATACAGGAGAAAGTTGAACGCTGCATAAATGAAATTCAGTCACATTTATGCAGATTTGTGATGCAAAATTTCGATAAAAGAGTGCGTATGTGCCATCAAAACCGTGCAGGTCATTTGTTCGATATGTTTTTTCCAAAAATAACCTTATCCTATGTTTATGATTCATCAAGAAAAATATCAATAAAAAAAATAAATACAGTGGACTCTCCCTAAGTCGAACTGTCCTTAAGTCGAAACTCTCCCTTACTTTAACTATTTCGCCGTATTTTTACTTTCCATACAAAAACCTCTCTCTAAGTCAAACTCCCTCTAACACGAACAAATTTTGGTACCCCGTGACAATTCGACTTAGGGGGAGTCCACTGTACTTTGTTTTTTATTTATTTATATTTATAAAGCTGGAAACCTTTGGAGTGCACGCGGAGTTTCTCCGCTAGATCTCATTTGTTCTTATAAATCGAACACTGAGAGTAAACATTTGAAATTCCATATCCAAACTAATAAAATGCTGCTCAGGGTTGCCGCAGGGGAGTCATTTAGTGTCCTTACTCTTAACAATACTCATTGACGACATTATTTGTTCACTTAAATACAGTAAGTGCTTACAATTCGTCGATGATATGAAAATGTATAAGAGTATTAAAGATGTTAATGGCTGTTTATTATTTCAACCTGTATTTCAATAATATCTCTTCATTTTCAGAAATGTCTTTCAATCTCATTCACTAAATCAGCCTTTCCCATTGAATTTAACTACTCTATTGAATCGGCTCGTGAAAGAACAATAGCACGCACAACACGAGTGGTTGCTGAGAAGCTAGGCCCAGGTCCACCTCGGACTGTAGCGCCACCCATATTATATTATTATTATTATTATTGGATCGGCTAATCTTTCTAGAGTGAAAAGTTTCAGACTCAGAAGTAATGCTGAATTCTTCTTTTTCATCTTACACACATATAAAGTATACTTAATCTAAAGCCAACAGAGTACCATTTACGTACGGAATTCAATGTCGTATATATGTTCATCACGGGTACGTTTGCGGTGGTCGATTCGTTGAACCCGATTTTTGACACTTCCTAGGTCGCTGTCTGTCACTCAATATTGGCTCTGAGTTTCCTTTAGAAAAGTTAAGACTTTCACTTTCTAGCAAATTTTGTCGCAAAAGCATCGGCACATCGGATGCCCTCGGCTTGCTGGTCAGTCCGTCCAAATCCATTTTACATATGCCGAATACGGCCATCTCCTGTAGCGGTTTTATTTCAACCAGAACTATCTTGGACCATGTTTCGCGCACTTGTTCAGACTCGTGTTCATCCAGAGTGTTGATCAAATTTAGGTGTATCTTTTGAATGCCTTCCTTGGAGTTGATCCATTCCAAAATTCATGGATGTTGCCGGTTGCTGCAGTAGACCAATTATGAATAGTAGCCCAATACAAAAGAAGCACAGAGGGGTTAAATAAGAGGAATCACGTTCATCGGATTGTATTTTCAATAACTCAATTGTTACACTTATTCTATGTCTTATGACGACATATCAATCGTCCGATCGCAGAGAGATAACATTGCAAAAACTCTCCGTAGCGACCTCATCAATCGCTTATTTTGTGTGGATGAAGTGATGTTTGAGGCCAAAACGAAGTTTCTTCAGACTCAGCGTTTGCAATGCAAACACTGAGCGTGCTTCAAGCTTTGCTCATTCTGGTCCTCTTCTCTTCCTTGATATTGAAGAACATCAGACCGATGAGAATGATGGTCCTAAAGTTAATTTTTAGTCAGTCGATTCTCCGGAGAGAGAATTCAATAAAGGTTAATCAAAAAACCTGAGAAACTACTCGTTTCATTGACTATTGTTAAATAGGTTTACTATATGGTTGAGGTAGGTCTTTAAATCAGAATGTGTCGTAGGGCAGCAAACCACGAACAATTATTGGTTGGAGGAGTAGTGGACGCATTGATTTTCATACAATTCAGATTGATTGCCTCAAAAGTGCGATATTTGATGTGTTTTTGGACAGCGGAGAATCACACAACAATAAAAAAAAGTTTGAATTCAGAACCTGAAATTGCAGTTTAAAATCACCGTGACTTGAAAATAGGGTTAACAAACAGGTGATTTGAGTTGGCCATTACTTTACTGAAGACCGTCATGATTGTGGTGGGTCGCCGTAGCGTAGTGGGTTAGTGCGTCGACTGCTACGCAGAGGGTGCCAGTTTCGATACCCGAATTTACCACCTTGGATAATTCACGGCTCCACCTCTTTCGAGTTACTGACAATGCTCAAAGAGTATTCCTGTCTAGAAATCTCTCAAATTCGCTGTTCGGAGTCGGTAATTAACTGTAGTCCCCTCCCACGCGTGAAAGAACAATAGCGCGCACAATACAAGTGGTTGCTGAGAAGCTAGCCCCAGGTCCACCTCGGACTGTCGCGCCGCCCATATTATTATTATATTACTACTTTACTGGGTCTACTAAGATTGTCGAAGAAGTAGGAGCCCATTGTTGTCTTCCTCGTTGAGGCGAGAGCGAGTCAGCTACAGACCAAGTGTTGTACGCTTTCATCCTCTTCTTCATCTAGGCAACAAATGCAGAAATCGTTCGAGAAAAGTCCGAGTCTTTTTCCATGTAGACCTAATAGACAGTGTCCGGTGATTATTCCCATTATAATAATAATAATAATATAATAAGGGTGGCGCTACAATCCGAGGCGGACCTGGGCCTTGCTTCTCAGCAACCACTCGTGTTGTGCGTGCTATTGTTCTTTCACGGGTGGAAGGGACCTACAGTTTAATGCCGACTCCGAACGGCGAAGTTGAGAAGCTTTTTCCAGACAGGAGTACTCTTTAATCATTGTCAGTGACTCAAAAGAGGTGGAGCCGTGAATTATCAAAGGTGGTAAATTCGGGTATAGAACCTGGCACCCTCTGCGTAGGACTCGACGCACTTACCCACTACGCCACGGCGATTTTTGGATCTACTGAACGAGATCAAGGTAAGTTTTTCTCTAAGAAATATCTAGTCAAGATAAGTGGTCTATTAAAATGTTAGCATGCTTTTAATCGGATTGCACAATTAGTTGCTATTTGCTTGCCAAATATGTCTAAGGGAGTAAAGTTAGTTAGTTAGTTAGTGCATTGACATGTGTTCAACGTTAAGTATGGGCCGTATAGGAGGATAGACTTGATCACTGCTGTGAAAAGCCAATGTGTCATCTAAGGTTGAAGACCCCATATAAGCCTAATATCTTTCTGGATCATATATAGGGTCGTGATGTTTTTTTTTTTGCTCTTTCAGCTGTATTTAGCTTCCAGTTTAATCTATTGTCCAGTATAAGGCCAAGGAATTTAGCCTTATTTTGTTGGGGGGGGGGGGGGATACTCCATATGAGGTATTTTATGTTTCCTAATGAAAATAACGATCTCGATTTTCTATGCATTTAAACCCAAACCATTTTCAGTCGCCCAGTTATTGAATAGATTAAGACCATGTTGCATTAGATATTTCAGTACTAGGGGGTACTTTCCCCAGAAGGCAATGGCAACATCGTACGCACATGCAATCGATTTGCAGCCCGTCTCTTCCAATATTAGTAACAGTTTACTCACTGTAAAGTTCCAAATAAGAGGGGATAGTATTGCCCTTTGGGGTATACCTCTTCTGTTGACCATGCATTTTACTTGGCCTAGTCCAATGAGTCATTATATTTAAATATCTTACTCGTGACGTTGCATAGGTCATACACTTCGTGGGGAATTTTTCCTCCATGTGCCTTCGACGCAAACATGACCAAAGATCTCACGCAGAACTTTCATTTTGAAGACACCAAGGACTTCTTCATCCGCTCTTCAGATAGTCCACTCTTGCGCGCTATTCAGCAGGTTTGCGGTGATCAGCGTCTCAATTTCTTCTTGAGCTCATAGACACACCGGTTTGCTATGCCTGATCTCGGCACTGGTACTGTTTGTACAGTTTCGTGAGAAGCGTGGTAGACGACGTCCATAACTACCTCGAAGTTACAGCTGGCCATTGTGACGCTCTGCTTTAGACGCCGATGTTGTTTGTCCATCCTTGAGGGCGGTATATTCTACGTATTGAATGTTTCCATTATTAATTGCTTCATCGACCGCCACTGGGGCGTATGTGCGTCCATCGTCAGTGAAAGCTACACCGACAGCCCGTGGCTTGATTCCGGACACACTAACATTCATCATAGCGACACCACCCACCTCGTGTTTCCCTCGTCTCGGAGTCGATGCTGCATGCTAATACATCGTGTCCGTCTTTACAACGAAATGTGCTTGGAAGTAAACTCCGATAAATGAATTTAATTTCCAAACTAGCATGCTCCTTCTAGCGTGTTACATATCAAAGTGCAGCACCTTATGATCTGAGTCAAATTAACAGATCATATTGCAGGAAACTTCAAAAATAAGAAATAACTCAGCGGTGGTGGCCTAGCATGCATCCACACACTAGCGTTACATTTTACTTTTACGATGCTCCAGCAGGAGAGTGCCAGTCGTAATCCCTTATTAATTTTGAGTCCACAAGTTTTCTGGCTTAGGGCGCCCATTTCGAGTCTGCATACTAGCAAAAGAGACACTGCGGCACAGCATATGCATGCATGAGCATGGTTGCCTCCTTTTACTTGGCTCTTCCGCCATTTACGGCTTCCGGTTTATCCTTTGAAATAATTACCAACTATGTTCTGGCAGTTATCCTTCGGCTACGCCCGCCCATCGCAGCTTATTACGATGACATAAAACGGCGGAAGAAACCCTTTCGCTCGAGCCCATCAATGTGGCACGCAACTCTTGGCCTCTGCAACACGAGGACATGAGGACACAAGGACACGAGTGCGAGCGACTCCTCTGCCTAATAAAATACTTTATGGCGAGACGAGTCTCTTCCGCCTCTGCAGGGAAGCTCCCGTCTGAGGCGTTGCTTGGTGGCATGAAGTAAACACGCCGAAGTACAGTAACATGCGGTTATCTCCACACACACACGCACACACACTCAGAGGCAGAGGCGCGAAGTCTGCAGTGCAGCAGAGCAAATATTAGCATGGGGTGGAGAGTCTTCGGCGACAAGGCCACGATGCGGATGGAGCGGCTGGCTGACGGAAGGAGGCACATAATAAATGCGATTACGTACATCTCAGCAGGTCCTTTTGCGTTTTAAAACCTAATTACGATGCTTATCCCTCTGCTGAGTTGCAATGTTTTTTATAAATGCGATTTCATAGCAGCCGCTGTGGGCGGGTGGTGGGACGGGTGTCATCGCCTAGCACCTCGACAAGGACGAGTACGTGAGACTGCTCTTGAGCTCCTGCTTGTGCTGCTCCTGCGACATTGAGGGTGCCACCCGCCCAAGCCACGCATTGACATATTAAAGGGTAATCAGCAGTTATTAGCTTTAACGTGGTTCCCTCTGTCCTTGCATTGATTTCGCTTGGCTCTGGCGACCGGTGGCGGTGGCAACGGCGGCGGCGACGGGGATGATTGTGCGGCTAATCGCTTGTTACGAGATGCTTTATCGCATGGAATGCCGGAATGGAGCAGTTCCGTTGAGTTCCAACTAGACACCATTTATGGTGTTTGTTTTTCTTGCACTCCTTCCTGCCTTGGGCGTTAGCGTCGTTATCGCTGCCACCAGGATAGACGGCAAGCGAGAAACACACAAGGAAGCACAAGGAAAAAATGCTCTCTCACACTCAATCCCTCGACTTGCGTATCTGTTGTGATTCCGGGTGATTGCTTCATTAAACGATTGTTACACAAAATTTAACTTCCACGGATTTTTCTTGACTTGATTCCGTGCACATTGCCCAACACCAACTCTCGTGCGCTGCGCACTCTCCCGTGGTCTGTGTCTGGTCGCCGACGATAGAATGTGTCCTTGTTCCCGTTGCGTCCTCAAGATGGTGAATGTTTCGTAGTCTGAGGGAATTTAATATAAGTCCACGGATGACTGAGATGCATTTAGAGAAATGCACTTCGGTTTGATGGATACAAGTATGCAGGGCGTTTGTGGCCCCTTGGCAACTGCGCCGTTTCGTAATTGGTTTCGAGCGGTATTCAGTGCTTTTCTGTGAGTGTGAGAAATTGTATTTCTTTTTTCCTTTTTGGACTGGAGACGTTGGTTTTTTTTCCGGGACATTGTTACTGCACTGAATGGAGCTCCCCTTCAAAGGTCAGAGATTAGGCTGAAATTAAATTGCATCTCTGCAGTTTATGTCTGCAATTTTGGTTTATTCTGGATCTGCTGCTGCGGCAATTTGAGATTTTCTCTGTGTCCTTTGACTATCAGTTTGAAGACATACGTTTGGCATTTGTATTTTCGATCTGTGTGGTAAGCGGTTCGGATGATACTTGCATTTGCGAGGGCTGAGTTATAAGTTCTGCTTTCCAGTCTTCCAAAAGGTATTTAATAGAATAGAATAAGAGACGTATTATGCACAACAACCAATTTGGTTAATAATACGCATTCAACTATGAAAGACATGCCGTTTCGAGAAGACGCTTCTGCATTACACACTACGTGAAAATGGGGTCATTTATTTCAAGAGAAAAAAAAGCCGGCAAGGTTTATGCGTATCTCCTGCGTTTGGGTGACTACCAAGATCGTGAGGTTTTTCGCCGTATGCAGATTAACACAGCATGGACACATTATTGTTGTACAGGGTGGTCCTGCTTCGACTGATTGATTTGAAATGTACATAATTTTTCTGTTTTTAATGATTTTTTTCAGATACTAAAGAATGTCATTAGATTACATAATATTATCATACTCTGTGTAAAAATTGTTTCATTTTATAAATATTATTATTATTATTATAGAATTTTATTATTTCGGACGATCAAGTATTTCAACGTAAAGAAAGCATTTTAATACTGCAACGGCTCCTAGTTCAAGCATGATAAGAAGCATAGTTACCCATTTTGAGGATCGAGATGCAGTATTCGATGAACCACGAAAAAATGTTACTCAACCTGTTCGCACGGAACAAGCTGTGGATGCTGTACGAGCAAGTGTGCACACGGATCCTTGCGTATCCATCCGACTCAATTGGGCATATCCAGAACATGGCTACGAAGCATTCCTAAAGTTGACCTGAGGATGTTTCCATATAAAATTCAACTGGCCCAAGGGATAAACCACAACGGCTACTATTTGCCAATAGGTTAATTTTGCGGATTGCATTGAAATGCTGATTTCTCATGGCCACATCGAACTCCGGATTTGACGACCCCTGTATTTTTATTGTGGGGTTTCTTGAAGGGACTGCTTTGCGTCAATAAACCACAAAACATTCAGGAACTAAAACAGGACATTCGCACAGAACTTTCAAAATTAGAGGTAGAAACGGAATAGAGTAATTCACTGCCAACAGGAAAATGCAGAATACTTAAATGATCTCATTTTTCACATTTAAAGTTAGAAATACTTAAAAAATAAAATAAAATTAAGAACTTAAACATTAATAAAAAAAAATACAAGAATTTCAAATCAGTCAGTCGAAGTTGCCACGCGGTCCAGTCTATGATAATATCCTAAACCCCCCGCACATCAGCAAAGGCACCGTGATGCCGAGGTTGCCGTGAGGAGTAACGCAACACCTTTTTTATCAGCCCCATTCCAAGGGGTCTTGTTGACCGCGCTGGCGCTTTCGCTGGTGCTAACTTAGATCCGTTTGCGATTGAAGCCTCACTTAATAAGTTAAGATGGGCTTATTGCCGTAAATCGCCGTAAATCGGCTTAGTATAACTTGATAAGACTTTGAGTTGCATTTTAATACTCATAGTAACATAAAATCGTGGAGAACTTTGCAAATGAAATGTACTGCTGAATTTCAAAATTCTTTGACGTTAGGCAAAAGGAAACTAATAGACAGCAATTTGAATTAACACCAACGCAATTAAGCATTATTTTGATTTATCTCATCTCATCTCTTAATTAATTATTACGATGGGGAGCAGTTGTTTTAGATAGATAGATGGATATTTATTTCGTTCTAAAATTTTTACAAGGTTTGCCACCACGCAATTTACATACAGAGATATGATATTAGATATATCTTTCAACTGAAAAAATTAATTTATAATATTGTTTATGACTCTTTTTTCTGTGCTTTTAAGTATTTTTCGAAGGGAAACAGTGAAAGAAAAGACCCCTCATATGAAGAAAACAAAAAAAAAAAAAAAAAGAAGTAAATAATTACATAAATAGTTAAATAAATAAATATAAAAATAATAATAAATAAATAAATAAAAATAAATAAAGAATATAATATGTATAAAAGAAGAAATAAATAAAAAAAATATATATGAATAAATAAATATTATTTATTAACAGAAAAAACAAAAAATAAATAAATATATACATTGTTATAACTGTACAATGACAAAAAGATTACAATTGCAATTTAAAAAAAAATCAATTAAAAAAAAATAAATAAATAAGGATTTGTGTAGAATTCGTATTTCAACTTTAGCTAGGTGACATTTAACTCATTAACAAGGGGATTTTCAGGTAAACTACACTTTATAAGAGAAGACTGTGTTAGGGGATTTTCAGGTAAACTACACTTTATAAGAGAAGAGGTAAACTACACTTTATAAGAGAAGACTGTGTTAGCCTTTCTATTCTATCAGAGATTATTTCAACACTAACTTGTCGATGTAACTGAGAGGTAGAATAGTACCAAGGAAGGTTAAGCATCATTTTTAACAGTTTATTTTGCTGAATCTGTAATTTTTTTATATGACACCACACAGGACAACCATATAGCAGGTGTACTCGAAAAATGACTTCATGTATAATTTGTCTAGATGTATACCCAAGTTTCTAACTGTGTTTTCCCAAGGAATCGGCTGCCCAATGATCATTATTTGGTTAGATGGGAGAAAACAATGTTTTCTTTTTCTGGAGAAAAAGATAGCTTGAATTTTTCCCACGTTCAAATTGATTTTCCACTTTTTGCAATAGTCATTGAATATCTCTGCCGCATTTTTGAGATTCGTTATTCAATGTTAAGACCGAACTTGTGCGACGAAAGTATCGCTGTATCATCAGCATATGTTGCAAATTCACAATCTGGTAAATTTGGAAAGTCGGATGTGTATAGATTATATAAATGTGGTCCTAATACAGAGCCTTGGGGGACACCAGCGGGCACACATAACAAATTAGACGGGCTATTATCCACAAACACTAAGAAATTACGGTTTGACAAGAAACTTTGAATGACTTTGCACAGAAAAGTAGGAAGATTAAAGTTAAGCATTTTGAATATAAGTCCGTTGTGCCAGACGGAATCAAATGCTTTCTCCATGTCGAGGAGAAGCATGCCCGTCGACTTTCCTAAACATCGATTTTTTTTTAATGAGATTGGTGATTCGAAGTTCTTGATGGCTGGTACTGTGAAATCTTCGAAACCCGAATTGCGAGAGTTCTCTATCGTCATCCTGCACAAGCTGATGAGTTTGGCAGGAATGTCAAAACTAGACATGGCGTTGTATAGCTCGTCCCTATGCACGCTGTCATATGCCGCCTTGAAATCGACGAATAGGTGGTGGGTGCCAGGATCGAAAGCGAAAGAGCTGTCAGAATTTGGGTTCGGAAATGAGGTAATAAAAAATGCCACCAGGGGGTGCTTAAGTCAAATGACGACAGGTCAATAAGGTATTTCCCCGAATTGGATCTACTGTAAGAGACGTCATCTGCAGGAGCAAAATAAAAATCGCAAGTACTGAGTTCAAATTAATTGGGTGTTGCAAGTACTGAGTACGTGATGTAAAAGTATTTATGTATCAAGAATCGAGTTGTGCAAGTACTGCATACGTGCAAGAACCGCGGTATTATTGTATATGTATCGTTCAAAGGCTTTCCCTTCTTTTTGGTTGCTGCTTTTTAGAGCCATCATTAGTCTATACATATTAATGTGGTATTTCTGTTCCTATTTACTTGTTTTAGTCATCAATCATTAACGAGAGATACATACACAGTAAAAATTCGATTTACTCAACTCCTCGGTTTTCGCAACATTAAATTTTCCATGATTTTTTTCATGATTTAAAAAAAGAATGTTCTCAGCGATAAGGATTCCTTTTTGTTCTGAAAATGTGTTTTTGGAAGGAATTAGCCGTGTTTTTTTCATCGCTATCGATAGTGAAGTGAAGTAAGATGCAAAAAAGATTTGTATCTGTCAGAATACATGAAGAAAACAATTTATATGTTCGAATCGCTGTAAAAATATATGAAAAAAAGTTCGAAGTCGTATTTTTATACGCAGTCTCTTTTCACTGCCGATGTTATAGGCAGTTATAGGAGATAATGGATGATAGAGATATCCAACGTCGGCCATTTTTTTCCCTAGCCCACAACGAAGATGTAGTGGTAATCCCTTGTATTTCACTTATACATTCCCCACAATATGGCGGCCGATTCGTGAATTTTGTGGGAAAAAAGCGGCAGATTCATGAATTTAGTGCGAATCCATGTACTTTCCATGTAACGTACATGGGTGTGTTGTTCGGAGGGTGTTCAAAAGTTGACTAGTATTTTTAAGGGAATTTTCTTACATTGTTATATGGACTTTGTTAAATGGACAATGTCCATTTAACTGGAACTATTTGACCTTAAATTAATTCTTAAGTGTATATATAGGCTATTCATAAACCATACCTGACAAATTAACTCAAAAAATGAAGCCCGCTTTATACGCTTAAATCATGAATTCTGAAAAACTCATGAATTCAATTTAAACAATTTGATAAGAACAATGGCAATATATTGCAACTTTTACTAATACTAAGAAATGGTTGTCAAAACATCTTATTTGTGATTCACGCTTCAATAATATTTTTATTATTGGTTAACTGAACGTGTGAATGTATTATTAATATTTATTCATATGAAACAATTCACACTATGTTGTGCATTCATTAATTATGTCCAAGTATTTCAGATTGTAAATTGCTCAAAGTTTTAATGAATCGACTTCATGAACATAAGTTTTGTTCGTTCGTTTACCCCTCCATACTGTGTTGAAAATTGAACTCCAAAATTTGAAAAAGCGTTCAAATAACGAGCGAATTTTTAAATAAGATCTTAAATAATTCACCCCAATACTAAGGTGGGGAAGGGTATCAGCTGTTCCACAGCTGTTCTCAAGAGCTCACACGTATTCACAGACAGGGGACAAAAAGCGTATAAAAAACGCTGTCAGATGAAATCAAGGGGCAAGGGAGGTAGAAGTTGGATATCTCTATTATAGGTTATCTCTGGTTATAGGCAGTAGGTTGTTGTATGTGCTTTACGTGCAAAATCCTACTTCACTATTTATAGAATTGTGAAAAAAACACGGCTATTATGATTATCATTATAGAAACATACCCATTTTGACTAACATTTAATATTAAAAAAATGTGACATGACAACAACCTCGGTTAATGCAACCGCCTTAATTTCTATTAGTTGCGTAAGTCGAGTTTGTACTGTATGTATGTTGGTACCAGCAATATCGTCATGTACTATATACTGGACATAAAGTCGATTCGTGCTAATTCGACATCTTGCTAATTCTACATACTTCTTCATTGTTTTTTTGTTGTTCCAGCGTACAATGTACACAGGAAAATGTGGAAATTAATGACATTTTTTTCAACATGACAATCTTCTCATATACCGCAGACCCATTCCCAAAATTTTGGTTTGTATCCATTTCGTAAATATAGTCATCACTTACATCCTCATCGTCAGACTAATCCTACACTTCCTGATAGGAATCTTAAATGGTGTTTTTGATCAGTCCTCCACCGAATCAGTTCACGGAACACAACCATGGATGGAAATATAATAAAATTAAAATAAAAACGTTTAAATGACAGTGTAACCTTCTTCCAAGGACGTGTAATTGGAGAAGACGAAAATGTGACAATTTTCAAACCCACCTACTTCTCTTCCGATTTCAGTTAGAAATACACCCGTCACTTGATGTTAAAAATCGTCTTTTGTCTCTCATCCGTGTTATGAGTTCAACAATAATGCTTAAGTGGTTTTCAAACCTCGTGCACAAACTTCAAAGAACAATGATTCGACAGTCACCAGCGCAGAAAGACGAAAGTGCTTACGTGACAATCAACAAAACGAAATTACAAAGACCAATCAATCACTAATTATATCGAGAGAACTCTCATGAGTCAAAGAAAGCCTTGAAAACACATCCAGTGGCAAACCCCATATCAGGATAGACATCATCCCTCCCTCTCCAACTTGACTACCTTGTTCAGATGTCAGATATGGCAAATCACCGCGCGCCACTGCTTGGGATATCGCCAACACCATCACACCACAGTTAACATGAAATATCGAAAAACTTTTGAGCTACGCACAACACAAAGAAGTCCTGTGTCCAACTTTCTTCTCCATCTCTTCACTTCCATCCAATTGTTTCAAATTTATCGTAAACGCTTAAACCCATCTCCGCCTTCCACCTCCGATGAAGTGAGAGGCAGAAAAAAATTGTAAATGGAAGCAACCCAACTCCCTTCACATTGTTAATGCAATAAATAATCTATATCCCACTTCAAAGGGACTTAAAAGAATCGATACGCGTCCATTTCTGACACCCACACACTTAACACCTTCCGACCGAGCAACGGGCGATGGAAAGAACAAAGCCACCTAAACGTAACGAAGCCAAAAAAAAAGAGAAAAAAAACCGAAATTAACGCCTGATTCATGCTCCTTTATGCTCATAAACACGCTTTCACAGACTTGTGCGAACGTTTACACTCTGCACGTAGCCCTCCCTCCTGTCAACCGTCCGAATTCCTGTTTTTTTTTTGTTTCCAACACCCCACGTGAGTGGAGGGTTCACAAGAGTGAACTTAACAATTTCCACATTTTCACCAGTCATTCCGTACCATTTGCCGTTTCAGGGCATGGCATAGGGGTCAAACGATTTAAAACAATTGGCCCTTTCATTCGATTCGATTCCTCCCGCCGCCTTAGACCACACAGGACCCCACTGAAACCCACTGAAACCCATTGATACAGAAGTCAGCAACAACAAGAAAAAAATTTAAAACAATTACCACTCGGGAAATCTAAATCATTTTCAGCATAAACTTGTCCGACCAATTTGATGCCATCATCCACCTCTCCCAGGGGGGCTGATACAGCACCTCCATTTCGAGAGATGCCAACGGCGATCAAAAGTCGCAGTTGACGCCCCCCGTGCGAGGGACATGAAATGAGGTATGAAAAGCCCTGCCCCGCCCGATGTGTCTGTCATCCATAAGTCATTTGCGCTTACTCACGGTTGCCTGTGCCGATGGGTGGGTCGGTGTGCGTGTGCAAATTGTCTGCAGCCGATGTGCTGTGAAGGAGTAAGCGATTTGGGTCGCGCCGGGAACAATTCGAAATTATAACTGTCATAACAAATTCTATCCCACATTAGGCCCAGAGACAAGGGTACAATAAGTCTGTCGAATCTAAGTGACAGAACAGATGAGTGGAGATGCAAAAAAAAAAGACAAAAAAAAAGAGATGCTCCGAATAAAGGGAAAAAGTTACGAAATGCGATGGGTGTTAAGGGGGTGAAGAGTTGTCACTTTTCGGGGTGGCATCTGTCAAGACGGAGAAGGCACCGAGAGGGATTGAAAATAATTTTTTTGTTTATCCTTGAAGAACTCGAACACGAGTCATTGTTTGCGATTGGTCTTTTCTCTTGTTGTTGCTGGAATTAACCGCAGAAAGGTGGAGGTGGCCATCTTACATATTTGGTGGTGTCTTTCGTCTACTTAGTGTTCGTTCGTTCTTTGTGCAGATACAATTTCAAATTAGGTACCGTGACCGTTAATTTTTTGTTTCCCTATGTCCTTGTCCGCTTAAAACAGAGAACGATGTGGGCGTTGAAGTTTTCGCAAAGTGGCATACCACTTAAGGGGATGTCACGGGAATTCGTTTCTTTTTTTCAACGAAAAAAAGAGGCGAACAAAAGAGCCTGTAGTTGTTTACTGTTTTCTAGCACTCGCCACGCGCTTTTGCACTGACTTCTTTGGGTCAAAATAAGGTGGGGGACGGATATCTTAAAGTGAGGCAGACGATAGGAATTGGGCGGTTTTTAAGGTGAAGGGGTAAAATTGGGTCGCTTTTAATTTGACATCAAACGCGGAGCATTTTTAATTTTGTTCGTTCGTCTTTCTGTCACTCTGTCCTAGATCCCATATTGATGTTTGTACTAAAATATGCATTTTAAATTGTATTGGCTCCCAAATCGACAACTGTGTGGCAGCGTCATTGGTGGATATTTCTTTTCGGAGTGATCGGTGCAAAAGTTTATGTAGATTGGCACCGAAATATCTTTCATGTGGTCAATGAGTTTGGCCAGCTTGCCATTTTTTTTTTAGGTGTCTAACAACCCCATCGCGTCGAACAAAAAAACTCTCTTGCGACTTTGGTAACAGGTGCGCAATTGGCAGGCTTACAGCGACAAGTAGCCATGAACGTCTTTAACACTGTCTTATAATCCACCTAAGGAGATCGCTTGATCTGTTAGGGATGATCTCCAACTATTTTACAAACAGGAAGTTTACGGTATAACACGGATGGGATGGTTGAAGTACTTCATCATCCCCGTCGGGCTTCGCGGACACAACCCTTGAATAAACACCTCCCTTAGATGGACCAATTTTTTAGAACGGAAATTGCTCCATATAAGTTTCATAGTTCACATTTGGACGGGCATTCCCTTAAACGGACACTGGCCGCGCAGACCGAACGGACTGTATGGCGCAGTTGGTTAAGTGTCTGCCGTTGGTTAGTGGGGTCCCCGGTTGGAAACCGCTTGATAGCAAATTTAATACGCTTATATCCGGTTTTCAAATCTGGTCCAGATCAAATTAACTACACTATCACTGGTGTGGTCGATCGGTGGTAGTAGTCTGACTAATGGTATCACAATGAACCAATATGGTCTAAGTGTGCTGGTGACATCACTAGCAGCCCCTCTTAACTACAAACGTACCTATGCGGACACCAAAGCAAGATTACACATGTACACTTGTGTTATGTGATTAACAACAAAAGTAAATATCATTCATGCCTACACTTTATTCAGTTGAATGCAACGTTCCTATTTGAGGTCCCTTAATCAGAAGCCTCAATATTAACACAGGCATTTTGAATAAAGTAACGAAAGTAACGATATTTAAGTAACGAGTATTCAGATTCAAAGTAATGGATAGGTACGAGTAATAAATTTGTCGTTACACTTGCAGTTCTAGTTTGAAGGATCTAGGGTACGCCAATAACATGGACGAAAAACTTGATGAATAAGGACAACATTTTGAAGGATTTAACTCATATGTCACTAGAAATCAGCGAAATTAAACGCAAGCAAAATACCTCTTATACCACTCTTCAGACCAGCATCTTAAAGTGACTATGAGGCGCACCTGCTTTAGGTCTTATACCATATTTAAGCCTCATATAATGCACACCATAAGCCAAAGTCAACTAATCACGTTCAAAATGAATTCATCAAAAGAAAACCAAACCCAGTCAATGTGAAACCCTTCAGTTGTTCATGCATCCTCATTCATGGGAGTGACAATAAGCTTCTCCCCACCTAATGACCATTCGCATGTACGGCTTCCACCGTCTATCTCTCTGATCGAAGATCATCCTTTCTCGTACACTATCCATTTCTCCTGTCGGGTTAGCTGAAAAAATGACTGTGATCCCATCATATATTCAGGAAAGTAAGAGGAAAACTTTTCAAAATCATTTTCAAATGCTCTTCGGATGATTTGTTTCACAACAACGACCTGCCGACGACGTCGTCGCCGATTCCCCAACGATCCCCCGACGAATGCCACCAGGACGCTAGAACAAATGATAAACACATGCCCCCCATGCATACACATGCATTCTAATCGGCTTCATGATATGAGCTGGATACAGCGATGGGGTGAAAAAAAGAAAAGAAAAACAAGACGAAGGAAAATAAAGAAAATCCTGACATCCTTGCACGGCATAATAAATGCTTACTCAGGTTTTCTTCGACATCATTGTCATCCCCTCGCCACCGGCGCCAGGCCGGCATTACCCCAACGCAAACATCTTTAGCAATGCAAGCATGAATATTCCAGGGTGAGTGGGTGAGCCCCAACACCAAGAAGGACACCGAGTCTGTAGCTTGCATGTATTCGTATTCTCTATAATCCTATGGATTTCAATGCACTACAAGGATTTGCATTTAACAATTTACGTGTCTCTCGATTTGAAACTTCAAACGGAGACGTGACACTCATAGCAAATTCAATCAGGAATGCAGGTCTTTTCTGGATTCCCCCTCGTCGGGTGTCAGCTACACAGCGGTGTGTGAGTCGGGACCAAGAACTGTGGCGTACGATGGCGATGGGGTCCTTGCCTTCATATTGAATTTGAATGATGTGGAGTTACCTTGGAGCGGTGTCGTCGTTGAGTCCTAACATAATAACACCCGACAACGGTACAATTCCAGTATTCAACTTCCTTACACGAAACGAGTCTAACAAGGGACGAAACTTTCAGGATATGAGAGAAAGATTCTCCTGCTTCTCGATGGGAATGTGTGTGTGCTGAGTGGACGAGGAAATAGAAAAGGATTAGAATGGTTTTTTTTTCTCATTTCTTTGTGGTTGCGGTTACTTGTTTTACCACAGCGAATGAAGTTTTTCCTTTCCATTTCACATTTGCCATGTCCTTTAGCGCTGTCATTGTGATTTTACCCAATCGCAGTCCACACTCGTGTTCGCTGTGTGTACGTCTGTCGTCGTTTGGCTGTCAGGTCGGGTGGAGCAGTGATGTACAGTCTGTGGACTGTGCCTCCAACGAGGGGGGAATAACGCCAACAATTACTGTAAGTTAACCGCTAACACGCCATTAATCTTCGAGAAAGTCCTGCTGCTCTGGGCAGGCGGTCTCCTGTCTGTCCGCTTGATATGAGGGTAGAGTCAAGTTGAGTATTTCGTTTTTTCTTTTTTTGCCTGCCGGGTTCCCGGTGCCGGCAAAATGACAATTCTAGATGGGCAATGCACCACAGGGATTTCGGTGATAATGAACTCCTGGAACCCAATTGTTCGAGTGTCAGAGCGATCTGGGATCATTTAGAGTTTGAGATAAAAGTTTGGTGCTTCTGTTGAAGAAATGGGCAAGAAGAACGTGTTGGTCGGTGGATTTTCCCTTTCGAAGTGGTAAGTGGAAAATGGCCTTAGGGAATGTATCGTCGACAGTGTTTAGAGTCTTCTTCAAATTAGACGCTCGTATTTTCAGCTTTCACGCGAAATCATTTATAAAGTGGCTTTAAGTTCCCAAGGAAGTGACAAGCACCAAGTGAAAAGCTGCTCTCCAGGTTCTGCTAACAAGAAGAACTGAAGATTGTTAAGGTCCTAGAAAGTCTAGCATTTTAAAAAGTCACGTTGATGCGTGTTTTCGTATGTTGCCAACAAGAAGTTATAAATTAAAGAGACTGAAACCTTGGATGACCTTAAATTTAGCTAAGAAATAGATAACAAAAACATACTACGTGTTAAATGTAAAAAGCAGCCTCATAATATTCATCTTCAAAATCTTTATGAACGAATTTACAAAGAAGTTGTGGCAGACATTAAAAAATTCCAATTAGCTAAAAGCAAAAAAAGAATGGAAAATTGTAAATGAGCTACTCAACAGTAAAGGGCCACTAAATGCACCATCTTGTATAAACTATAATGGTAAGGACGTTTCGAAACGCGGCGACTTCATTTAATACCTTTTTAACAAGTGCGGCCGCAAATACTATTACTGATGCAGGTCTTGATTTAACTGAAAATTGTGCAGGGCGTTGTTGGGCCAGAGGTTCTATTTCACCTTTGGAGTTATGCAAAACTATTAATAAATTAAACAACCCTAAATCATCAGCTAATGATGTGAGCAATTACAGGCTAATCTCACTTCTCCCGGTTTTCAGCAAAGTCTTTGAAAAAATTTTTAAGGAGAGGATAGTATTACTTTTAAGTGTCTTTAAATTTTTTAATTCAGTGCACAGAAAGGGAAATCAACTGAAGATGCTCACCTATATTTTTGCTCTCATATTTTCTGTAACATTGATTGCAAAAAGTGGGCATCATGCAGGCCTATTTGTGGATATCACAAAAGCATTTGATATGGTTAACCACACTACCTTGTTGAGGAGACTTGAAAAAGTTTTCGTGGCTTCATGCTCGATTGCTTTAGGTCTTACCTTTCTAATAGATCACAAAAAGTAAAGATTGGTGAGAAAAGGAGCGAAATCCAGTTCTTCAATTTGGGAGTACCACAAGGTTCTGTGTTGGGACCCATTCTGTTTCTGGTCTACATCAATTTGCTGTTTGACCTTAATTTCAAAGGTGCACTTACTACTTTCGCTGACAATGCAGGTTGTTCATATGGATCTGATAGCGCTTTGAATTTGGTTTCTGACATCAACTGGGATTTTAATTTATTATGGCTTTGGTTTGCTGAACATGGTTTGAAATAGCCCTAAAACCAAAATTATGTTTTTTAATCTATCCACCCCAGATGGTTCCAATGCAGAAGTTTACTTTCATGCACCGGAGTGTAAAAAATACAAACAGGCAGGTTGCAAATGTGCTCCCGATTTATCTTTCCCTCCTTTTTTAGCACTACTAGCTGCAGTGACAAGTACTTCCCAATCGAAAAAGTGGATGAGTTTAAGTACTTGGGTCTCACTATTGACTCTAGGATGAGTTTTGCTTGGAGCCTCTAAGGAAATATTTTTGTCGCTCCCTCAGAATTTTTTTTTACCTGAAAAATGTTTGTTCGAAGAAACTGCTTAGATTTACTTAAATTTCCATTCAAAGCTCCAATATGGCATTGCCTGTTGGGGAGGTGCAAAAATAAAATACAGCCTCTTTTAATTCTGCAGAAAAAGTGCTGAGAACGATATGCCGAAAACACAGCCGACATCCTATCTATATATTGTTTTGTGATATGAAAATTCTTCCCGTCGTCATTTGTACTGTTTTAAAGTGTTGAAGACATTCTTTAATGAAATCTGGAAATCTTAACTGAAGATTAATTTCTGATTACAATCTACGTAGAAACTTTTCGAATGCTGTATCAGTGCCCTTTTCTCGTACTACCGGATTTCGTAATTTTTATTTCGTTTCATCTTGCCGCCTATCGTGTATCTTGCTCCCTCGATTAATCAGAACTTTAACTTTTTCTGGAAAGTTTGAAAAATATCTTAGGCGTTGGCTATTAAATCATGATTACGCAAGTATTGGATCCATATTTTCTGACATTCTGGTGTAACTACAGGCTTTCCTTCGTGCATTTTTATTTTTATCTTTTTTCCTTTAGAACTTAAATCTTTTGCATGTATTTTTTATATATCCTTAAGTTTTGTTTCTTCAACTATGTAAATTGCTTCTTTGGGTCACCCCACCCATAATTAAAACTGTTTACTGAAGCCAATTGAAGTGGCATTTGACACTATTTTAATACTTGAAGTATACAAAACACAAAATGGCACGCATATTAAAATAAATAAATAAAATAAATAATATTTGGTTTTTCAAAAAATATAAAAACTGCTGAAGTTGTACCTATCTTCTTGAAATAAAGAAATCTTAAATAATTATAGGCCAATTTCACTTTTTTCAGTTTTTTTTTTCAAAAATCTTTGAAAAAGTCATTAAGAGTAGGATCATCTCCTTCTTAGAACAGTGTTCTTTCTTCAGTCCAAATCAGTATGAGTTCAGAGCTGGGAAGTCAACCGAAGATGCACTATTAACTTTTTCTACCTATAATTATGAGAGCCTCAACAAGAAAAAGAATACAGCTGCCCTTTTTATAGATATAACCAAGGTATTTTATACTGTGGACCATAACTTATTACTGATTAAACTTGAAAAGGCTGGCTTTAGAAGCTTTATGCTTGAATGGTTCGCCTCTTACCTTAGTAATAGAAACCGAATTGTAAAACTGGAAGATGCATTGAGTAAAAGCCAGAGTATAAGATAAGAGTTCCACAGGGGTCAGTGTTGGGTCCACTCCTTTTTCTTATATACATCAACTGTATCTTCTATCAAAGTTTCAAGGGCAACAGGGCTCGCTAATGATACAGCATATTCATATTCAAATGACTCTGCTTTAGACTTATTTGCAGATTTTAGCTATGACTTAGAACTACTCCGACACTGATTCAGTACATGTTAAGTGACAAAACTAAGTTCATGATATTTAGCTTATCAACCATAATTCCTAAGTTCCCTATACTAACATATGACAATGTGAGCTGTAGGCGTATGATGGTTAGTTCTATCACTTGTTGTAGCACTAAGGATGTAAGGACCTATAAGTCCGATCTTAACTACTCTTTGAAATGTGTTAATATCGAGTAGATCTGTTTCTGAAATGATCTGTTTTCAAGTATCCGGGACTCGGGTTTGACGGTAAACAAAACTGGAGTGTTCATACTTCATCGGTTATCAGTCCGATCTTAACTGCTCTTTGAAATGTTTAAATATCGAGCAGGTATCTGGGACTCGAGTTTGACAGTGAACTCAACTTTACTGCTCATACTTCATCGATTAGAAAATATTTACTTAGGGTAACAAGTATAATTCACCATCTTCGACTTCGTTGCTCACCCAAGCTCATAGAAACAATTTACTACGGATAGAAACAATTTACAATTTACTACGGACCTTGTTGGGGTGGCACAGATATCAATAAAATCAAACCTTTGTTAATTGTACAAAAACATATCCTAAGAACATTAAGACTACAACTAAGTGAATCACTTAACCAGTAGTTTGTATTTCATGACTTAGGTACTGATCGGCAGGTTACCCTCCAATGAAAGTTCCTGTCTAGTAGGTCTAGTCCTTTCAAGTTGGCTCAAGACATTAGCTTCCTCAAGGATCGGGTAAACTGCAAAGTTTATGTGCTCTTCTAGGCGGCGTTTATGTTTATAAGCAAAGTTCTTAACTTCATCTTGGAGTGGTAATATTCCATGATCTCTGTGGTTATTAGCGTTTCTGATATACCATGATGCTTTAACGATAGTTCTAAGCACCTTAGTCTGTATTATGTTCAAATTACTTGCTTTGGTACAACCCCAAAGTTGTACGCCATACTTCCAAACAGGTTTTAGGATTTGCTTCTATGCAAGCAGTTTCTTGTCAATACTTAGCTTGGATTGATTACCAATTACCAGATCTTTATATTTCATGTTAAGTTCTGCTCGTTTCTTCTTAACGTGATCCTTCCACTTGAGTTTCACGTCAAGAGTCAACCCTTGGTATTTTGCTTCATTGCCAAAAGGTATTTGGACACGATTTAGGTAAACTGGCAAGTCATTAACTTGCCTATAAGTGAAGTTAATATGGACTGCTTTGCTTTCATTATCTTGCATTTCATATCTGATCTAGTGAACGATGTATTTTTGCTGTACACTCTTCAACAGTTTTGGCTGTGACCAAGATAGCGGTGTCATTAGCAAATGTGCCTAGAACAGTAAATCACTAGTATACAGTAGGTATAGCAAAGGGCCAAGAACACTCCCTTGCGGTGCACCAGCATTTATATTTTTAAAAGCAGAGTATTCATTTCCATGCTTGGTGATTTTGACGTCGAAAATTTGGAGTTTCTCGTCGATTTTTATTTCATATTTGGCGCTATTTTTAGTTTTCGCTATTTGACTGGACTGACAAGCTTGGACTGGATCAGCCCACAGAGTGTATTCATCAATTGGCCGCTGCTATCATGCGACTTGGCACCACTCGATCATTTTTGCTGGTGCTGTGGCAAGGCTATAGGCTACGCTAATAAGCCAACTAATTCGGAAGAGTTAAATACCCTATTGTCGGAATATCCGCATATAATGGACTGATTCATAAAAAAAGTTGACCTACTGCTTGAAGTGCTGCCAGCAAAGTCAGTGCGTCTGTTTGGATGATGTGCTATTCCATACATAACCGCATAAATGTATCAAAATTAAATCAGAATCAAGTTTATATCAAACTTCTTCTTCTCTGGTCACCCTGTAGTTTATTAAAAATCAAATAGTCAATCCAATCTTCATTTTTCAGATCTCGTACACACTTCAGAGAAAACGACAAGTATGAATGGCAAGCTATTTCGTAGCACGTCCAACTAAATCTCACCCATATCTTCCAAAAAAAAAAAAAACAACAACAATTTGCCCTCGTTAATGCACCCCAAAGCGAAGTTCAATTCCAATCGTTTGGCGCAGAACGCGATCATTTCCAATTTTCCAATCGTGTTTCAATAACAATCAGAACTTATTACACCCCAAGAATAATCCAAGGGCCAAGGGAATGGATGCCGGCCCATTCGACACCACTTGCCGCCGATACGCCCCATCAATTGGTAGGTTACCCATCTACCATCCCGCACCAAAGGACATCGAACAACTGTTTCCAATGTCAGAGCGAGCATAACAACAAACTTATACTATTTTCGCAAGGAATCGCCAAGGAAAAGGATTTAAATTGGAAAACTGAAAACTCCCTGAGGGTATTTATTTGGAAATCCATTACAGCGATTCCAGATAAGCCGTACGAGGTTGGCGAAAGCTCTGCAGATAAACGATTCCCGTGGCGGGAACTACTACGAGCATTTCAGCTCAGGCCGAAGATTATTTTTATTCCCTTAAACTATTTTCGAAGACATTTCTACGAGGTTATGGGTCGGTCTCCTTTTCCTTTTTCTTTGCCTCCGATAGACCTGACCTTTGGGGAAATGGAGGAAAACAGTCTGGATTGTTGCCATTACCAGAAGGATGTGTGCTCCTCGGATGTGGTATTCAACAATTACATGGGCCTCCTACAAGCTGTTGGCAGCGAAATTAAAGGCCTGACAGGGTGATGGCATTGTTTTGCCATTTGGGTTGCATTTGCATTTCGTTTGGCCTGTGGCTTTGTGTTTGGCTCTTCTCTTTTATTGGAAAGGCTCCCCTGCAGCTTCCCTTTGGGGTATTTCAGTTTTCATGTAGACGTTCCTGCAGTCACCTCTGCCTGTGGATGGAAACGATTGAATGGGGCAATAAGGTTTTGGATACTTAAGGGTGGGCGCCGGTGGTTAAAGTTCAGAGGGACTGTTGAAGGCGTTTCATTCTTTTGATGGTTGAGACAGGCGCCAGCTTTGTGAAACGTCGTTTTTAGTGGCGATTATGCTAATTGAAATTATTACTAGGGCATGACGATTTTTGCCGTTCAAATATACCAGAGCCTGGGTGAAAATCGAAAAACATTGATTTGAAAAAAGCGTTTGATACATTAAGTCATTAAGCCACATCCATTTACTGAGGCATTTAGAAACCATTGGATCTTGGGAGAATGTCCTTACATGATTTGAAAGTTGACAAGGAAGAGACGGAAAACTTAAAGTAAAGATAAAAAGTAAAATGTTGTATATGGTGTCCCACAGGGATTAGAACTGGGACATCTAATATTTATTATCGTAGTTGCGATTGTAATTATTTACAAGCACGTAAGTGAGTAAGTAAGTAAGCTGCAAACTTATTACAAAAATAATTTAAATGTAGTGCATATTCGTTCCCCGTACATTCAAACACAAAAATCAAGTTTAAAATTAATGACACAGATTGCCTGCACAGACATGGAAGTACGTCATTAGAATCGCTATAAATTTATATCCCTGGTATTATATGCCAGCAACAGTGCATAAAATTCTGTTGCACGGAAAGAAATAATATCGCCAGCAGCTTTGTCCGTCGGATCGTTGTTAGAGGAGGCTCAGGAAAGTCGGCATAAAGATTATGTGTAGGGGAGACGTATATGGTGTTCAAAAGTGCCCTCCCTCTTCCTTGTTATCGACTTTATAATAGTAGAACATTTTCTCTTTCGGCAACAATTGAAGACGTCATTCATCAAATGTTGGTATCATCTGATCCCTGGACTGCGTATTTCAGGCCTGAACCAAAAACAAAATATTAACTCCCACATGCTACTGTAGCGCAAGCCTTGTTATACTAATTTGCTTAGTTTCTTTAATCTTAAATAAAATTACCAATTCATATGCATTTTAAATTGTATAACACCATTTAAGGACTTTGAAATCAAGCACGAAACGGTAATCCCCTCGAGAACAGAATGGAAGTTAGCACGACACGAGCAGCAACGACATGCAGTAATACGACGAACTAGCCTTGACCGTGAATTGCACGAGTTAAGTGTGGGAATGCATTCCAGCGCAGCTCGCATGTATAACCGATCAAGTGACCACGTGAAGAAAGATGATCCACCGGAGGATTGCATCAGCCAGCAGAACACATGTGTCAGCATGCGACCGGCGAACGATGGAAGGTGATGAGAAAAGACTAGGCAGGCAGGGCAGTCAATCGATCGGCGGGAACAGTAAAGATAAATAAAGTAAACTTATTACGATATTTCGCTTTTGATTTATTTTATTCGTAAGTCGAACAGTTGGGCCAGCCTGAGGGTAGGCGTTCGCGATTTTTTTTTTGGAATCCCCTTCAGGGAGTCATTTAACTTGGGATGAATGAAGGAAAAGTGTGCAACTCCACTTTGCAATTCGGCTATCAATAACAAAAATAGACGGAAGATCTGTTGTTATTTACATAGATAGTCAGATGGACATAAAACTCAGGAAACACCATCGATCAACTCTGAGATGTTAAAACTCTGCCGTCTATCTCTGAGAGAGATAGCGGACGGATGCAACCTTACCCTGTGCTGGGTCCCTGGGCACATGGGTATTCCGGGTTACGAAGGAGCTGACGAATTAGCAAGAAGGGGGGCGAGTCTACCACTGGCACAAAATCAGGAAACACCTTACCCCCCAATGAGAGCAATAAAAACAATGCTGTTAACAGACGCCATAATCAATACAAATCGAAGTTGGGCTGAATTGGACACCTGTGGTTCATTGAAAACGATGTGGCCTTCACTAGATCCATGGAAAATTAAAGCTCTCCTGGAATTGGACAGGAGAAATGTCCAATTCCAGAGAGTAAAGTAGTAGGCGTAATCACTGGTCACTGCCTAATTGGCAACCAAGCCAGAAGACTTGACGCACCCTACAACGACTTCTGCAGAAGCTGCGTGGATGAGGAAGAAGAGGAAACCGTGTTACACTACCTCGGAATCTGCCCCGCCCTTGTGGAGACATGAAGAAAATATAAGGGCAGCTACTTCCTCAATAGTCTTGAGGATCTAGCAATTACCAACATAAAGTACATCCTGAAGTTCATTAAAACCACCAACTTGTTCTAGGTATAATTACACACCCAAGAAAAGCCAAGTGAGAAAGAGTGTCAGGTAAACGAAATGGCAGGAAAAGCCGAATAGTGACAGGACAACGGACCTTAAGCGTCTATGTGAGGCAAATATCCTTGAGAGCTTTGCTAGTCACGTCTACATACCTATGTACCTAAATTATTTGTTTAAATTGTCATTACAGCTTTGTTTTAACTCCCAATTTATAGTCATTGATAATAAGTTAATATTGTATGCATTTAAACAAAAAAATGTTTTTTTTATTTTTGAACTCATGATGATTCCGTCAATCTTTGAGTTATTTTTGAGCCAATTTCTAACTATTATTTGCACTGTTTCAGATTTCATAAAAAATCGGTTCAAAAGTTACAGATTTATTTCCAACTTTCTAATACAACGGGATCACTGTGCGGCCGTTGACCTTCTTTTTCTTCTGAATTCATTTGGCAACGAATCTGAATTTTCCAAGCGGTACGAAAGGTAATTGGAACTGGATTGGGTCTCTTAGGACTAGGAATCGCCACTATCGATTACCTAAAAACATCAACTGTTCTCTCAAAACTAATCCGATTACGAGAATGTGCACACTTTTATAAAAACTCTATGTCATATAGATTCCATTCACTGCCGATCCATGTCATTTCCTGGATGCTAGTAATATCCGCCCGGTATTGCCCTTTCCAGCTGGTGGCCAGTCATTGTGTTTGTCCGCGTTGCAAATCCGTCCATTGTCGGCTAATTCGGAAGAAAGTGTTTTTTTTTGTCACTGGCGGATTGTCAGCCTTTATCAAAACTGCAAGACTGTATGCGATGGACATGCGGCCTCTTCCCTGGAATGTTAGTTTCAAGTAAAGTTTCGGCTGGCAACGGGTATTGGAGATGCTTTTCAGATGTATGTAAATTTGACTTGAGCCCAGGTAGGGGAGCATTCCTGCCATCCCGTCAAGTTGGAAGCAGTTAACGAACCCTGGATATGTGGATTTTGCTCTCCAATCTATGGATATATTCACGTCTTATTCAAAACCATTTCGACTGTTTACTTCAACGTTCACCTCATGTGAGTAGGTCACTTTTTCCTAGGAGACCTCATCCTCACAACTGGTCGTAGACAGTTTAAAGGGACTATGAATTGGCCAGACCTACAGTTCATCTCAGAATAAGTACCATGCTCAAAATAAGCACCCGCCTTAGTAGACTTTTTTTATTATTTAAGTGGTACCTACCAACTTCGTTAAAGTAGAAGAAAGCTTTGACCACTCTTTGCGATTACTCACCTGTAATCTTGACCATAAGTGATACATTAAGGAATGTGGAAGGTGCGCCGTGATTGACAGATAAAAAAACTGACTGGGAAAGTCGTAGACATGACTGTGAGAAAAAATATTACTCTCAATGGGTGTGTAAAAACAAGCTTAGAGTTAGAACTCGAATTTGAAAATGTTAATAAAATATTAGCAACATCCATAATTAGCAACATCCAGAAAGCAGCCAGGAAAAAATACTCCTCCCAGTAAAAAGAATATCCAAATTCAATGAAACAAACAAATCTTCCGCCAGATATAACATAACTTATGCCCGAAAAAAGGCAGCAGTCTCGCGACCCACAAGATAAGACATGCCTAAATCGCCTGTGCAACCAACTAAAAAAAGCTTTACAAGTTTTTAAAGACCACGAGATGTCGACTTATCTTGAAGGCCTAACAAATGAAAAATGTACAAACTACTTACTTTGGAGAGCAGTAAAAATATCAAGAAGCCCCAAATGCAGGCCGCGTCAATCAAGAAAAAAAATGATCAGTGGACAAAAAGTGATAAAGAAAAGGCGGATCTCTTTGCCGAACATTTGGAGTAAACATTGCAGCCCTTTGATGGACAAATGTTGGAAGATGATCCAAGCGTAACTTCCTTATCTGACCGCTCTAGTATAGAAAGGGTATCGATAAACGAACTCTGGCAGGCAATCAAAAATCTAAAAAATAACAAGACTCCAGGCTATGATCTAATAAACGGAGAAATCCTGAAGAACTTGCCGAAAAAGGGGCTAATTAAACTCCTCTACTTAATTAATGCTAAAAATCTAGATAATTGGAAAGAATCATTCTTAGGTCCCATTCACAAATCGGGCTCTAAAAGTAATGTGGCAAACTATAGACGAATTTGCAAACTCTCGGCAATTCGAAAACTTTTTGAAGGTATAGTCAAGAATAAGACTGAATTCTTAATCAAAGAGCACTTATCTGAAGCGCAGCACGGTTTCATATCTGGACGATCGACTTCTACTAGGTTAATAGATCAATTTATTCTTTTTTGGTCATCAATGAGATTCAATGAGAAAACAAAAAACAGGTTGCTGTAATTTACACTGATGTCAGTAAATCTTTTGATTCCGCCAACCACTAATTTTTAATAAACAAACTCAAAGCGTTTGTGTTCCATACCAATTTTCTTAATTGGATATCTTCCTTCGTCTTGAATAGAACCCTAAGAGTTAAAATTGGTAATTCTCTCTCAAAGCTTATTCAATGTAGGTCGGGTGTACCGCAAGGTAGTCACTTTGGCACCTTATTATTTATAATATTCATTAACGATATTAAACATAGCAGATGTTTGCTATATGCTGACGATATGAAAATATTCAAAAGTATTCGCAATGTTAATGACTGTGGGTCGCTGTGGCGTAGTGAGTAAGTGCGTCGACTCCTACGCAGAAGGTGCCAGGTTCGATACCCGAATTTACCACCTTTGATAATTCACGGCTCCACCTCTTTCGAGTCACTGACAATGCTCAAAGAGTATTCTTGTCTAGAAAAAGCTTCTCAACTTCGCCGTTCGGAGTCGGCATTAAACTGTAGGTCCCTTCCACGCGTGAAAGAACAATAGCACGCACAACACGAGTGGCTGCTGAGAAGCTAGACCCTGGTCCGACTCGAACTGTCGCGCCACCCATATTATTATTATAATGACTGTCTCATGCTTCAATCAGATATAAACTGCATCTTTGATTGGTGTGTAAATAATGAACTTGATCTTAATTTAAGTAAATGCAATTATATCTTTTTTACGAAATCAGCTTGCAAATCCAATTTTATTATTCAATTGGTAATTCATATCTTTCGAATGTAAACAGTGCCAAAGTTTTGGGTGTTATGTTTAACTCCACATTTGCATTCCAAAATCATATTTTAGCAAAAGCCAACTCAGCAGTTGGCTTCATCAAACGTAATACGAAAGGATTCACTGATCCATTTGCCTTACTAGCACTGTATATTTCCATGATCCGACCTTTCCTTGAAAATGCTGTCGTAGTTTGGAACCCGGCTTTCAGCACTTTTTCCGAACGTATTGAAAAAGTTCAAAGGCGATACACCAAGTACATCTTCTTTAAAATGCAATGGAATTTTCACCCTAGCTACAAAGCTAGAAGCCAACTGCTTGGCACTATTCATGATGTTATGTTTGTTAAGGATATACTCTGCAGTCATATAAAATGTTCTTGTCTCTTCTCCACGATTCAATTTCATATGCCTTCTAGGTCACTATGTACTTGGGATTTTTTATTTGAAAGGTTTCACAGTACAGACTATGGTAAAAACGAACCATTAACAAGAATAATTCGCGTTTTCAACGAACATTCAAAACATTTGGATGTGTCCCATACTAGACAACACTTTAAAAGTAACCTTTAAGCCTTTTTACTTTTTAGAATGTAGTGAGTTCTGAAATTAATTATTAACTTAATATTAAATTATTACAAAAGTACAATTACAAAATGGGTAGTATACTTCACAAAATCCGTTAATACATATGTAATTTGTAGATTTTAAATAAATATCTTCCACACATGGCAGACGTGCTTATGGGTCCATAACCATATCGCTGTTACCATAATAATATGCAAAACTTTTGAAAAACTTTTATTAAAACACATTCAAAAATTTATCGAAGAGAAGCAACTAATACCTGACCATCAGTTTGAATTTCGATTGAAACACTCGACAATTGACCAGGTATACAGAATAACAATTGAAATTGAAGGAACATCAGAGGAGAAAAATAACTGCTCTACCGTCCTACTTGACGGTTCCCAGGCCTTTGACAAGGTCTGGCATGAAGGCCTAAAATACGAATTAAGCAGGCTTCTACCGATAAAATACTAGAAACTTATCTCGATAATAGGAAATTTAGAGTTAAACACGGAACTGAATACTACGGTTTTAAAGAGATCCGAGCAGGAGTCCCTCAAGGGAGTGTCCTTGGCCCCACATTATACCTGTTGTACACCAGAGACTTACCTCAATCTGAGGGTACACTTGTGGCTACATTTGCGAACGAAACAGCAATCGTGGCAACGGGAAGTTCAGTTGAGTCCTCGACGATAAACTCCAACTAGCTCTAGACAAAACAAACGAATGGTCAAAACGCTGGAGCGTTGCTCCGAATGAGACCGAACCAACGCATGTAAATTTTCCTACAGAAATATTGAAAATCTTCCAGTTTTCATAAATTCTGTACAGTTACCGTACGTTAATGGAGTAAAATATCTTGGTATGACTCTCGATGCGAAAATCAATTGGAAGGCCCACGTGAAAAAGAAACGGGATTATCTCGAACACCGGTATGGAGAAATGTTGGAGGTTACTTGGAAGGCACTCCAAGTTAAGCATGTACGGAAGTACTGAAGTACTGAAGCCTATATGGTCTTACGGCATACAACTATGGGGTTGCACCTAAGCAAATAACAGAGGATTTATTCAGTCCTTTCAAAATAAAATTATACGGGATATTGTGAAAGCTCTCTGGTATCTCAGGAATTGTGATATACAAAGGGACCTAGGGATAACCACCGTCAACTAAGAAATAACAAACTCCGCTCGAGAGCCAAGTATCAGACTTCATGGTCCTTGTAGTAATGCCATACCCCAAAATTTGGACATGAGACGTTCAGTACGCCGACTCCAACGAACGAGACCGATCGATTTGGCGCACTAATAATAAGCCAACCTAACGATGGTTATGGCAGGTGATTTTACCGAAAACATCTTTAAACGTAAACTGCTGGATAAGGAAACTTAGTTGTAGTACAAAAAAAACCAAAAGTGAAGGGTGTTTTGAGTCAGTAAAAATCTGACACTACTATATGGACATGGGTCACATAGTGTCTTGTTGAAGATAAAAAAATATATATAATGAACCCCGGCTTAGAACGCGTTTTTCCAAAGGCGTAGGTGTCCTCAGGCAGGGATCTATCCTACAGCACCTAACTTCCAGCACCACTACAAATCGCTACAATCGAAATAAAAATAGCAGAAAAGACTAGAGTTTGACTTTCTCTGCTTATGCAGCGCTTTCTTTATACTAAACAAAATCCATTAGGGGTATTCTTTTTCGAAATTAAAGGCAATCGATGTCATAGTAGCCTAAGCTGGTTTCTGACAATCGGTCTGGCAGGGCAATGCGCGCTCGTTGGTCTGACTGTTCTCTGCATTCGGTAAAAGTGCCTTACTTAATCTTGGACACACGTGAACAAAACGGTGGCAAACGGCTTCAATTGCATTCCGAACTGTCTCGCCGAACCCTATTCATCCGCTTCCCATGAACTACATTTGCCTAAGGCGACAGAGCAGCTCGCATTCACCAACGCATTTCACACAACAAAAGTTCGCAAGAATTATCTCAAGAATATCCTACATCCGTTATCCTTGTGCGGGAAAATATAGCACGGGGCAGCAGAGAGCATTAAAACAAACACCGCCTTTATATTCGAATGAGTTTAGCTGCAGCGACTCACCGTATAGCGTTCTTTCTAGCTGCCGTCGTCGCCGCCGTCCTTATTGTCTCGTTTGCTCCCGGACGGCCGCCTGCTGCGCCCACCCACTCGCTTGCTCGCAGAAGAGTGTTTGCTTTGTGCTTTTGTCTTCAGAACTAACTGCCATTAGAATACTCAACATTTAAATTTAGTCCCTTTTACCCGTTGCCTGACTCGGTGCCCGTCTGCCGGTAAAGAATGACAACGATAGCGGTAATGTAACTGAATGTACTGCGGTACTGGGAATACAGAATTCAAGGGACCGAGGGGCACGAGCACGACAAAGGAACAGGGAAATAGTAGGAACATCTTACTGCACTACACGCCGACGACGGCACCACGACAGAACAGACGAATGCCACTGTTGGTGGTTATGCCTTTGTGGCTGGTAGCCAACTTCTGCTGCTGCATAGGCAGGGGGTTGCATGCGTTGCTGGAGCTGTGTGCAGATAGGCGTGAAGTTTACAACTTAATCTTTGAACAAAGTGAAGTGGTAGATTAGAAAAAAAGTGAATATGTGTTGGTTGGTTGGCACACATAATGAGTGGGTGGTGGGTGGGGCACGTACTCTCGTGAGGACTCGCAATAATTGCGGAGATAAGCGTTTGTTTGACGTCCCGTGAATGAATGATGCGAGTAGAATTGTGGCTTGGATTCATGTCTGATCCACAGAAGTGAATCTGAAAGGCCTTAGGGAACGATGGGGCTTTGAACTTGGGTGCAAAGACTTACGCTTAAAGATGGTGTTGTATGAATTTATGGAATGGATTTTTTGACAGCTGACTTATTCCATAGAATGATCTCAATTTTAGAGAGTAAATTTTGAGATGTTTGTAAACACTTTTTGGAGGAATTTAAAGCAGTAGACTATAGATTTGGATCGATTGCCCAAATAGATGGTAATGTGAAAAGAATCGATGAAGTCCGTTCTCAGCAGGAACGCGATTAAAAGAAGATGCAAAATCCGCCATGCAATTAGTTGCATATTCTACGGTTCCTCCTCAAAATGCTTATGCATCCGTTGAACAGATTTTGCTGCATTCGCAGTGATGTCTTAATTTTTGATCAAAGAAAGGAAGATACAGGTTATTTTTGTTATTATTATATCATTAGTCCCCACTCTTACCCCCTCCCGAAGCCTTCTTCCACCTTAAGTTTCAAGCAAAATTGATTCATGTCAAAGAATTCAGCAAGAAATGTAAACTGACTAGAGAGCTCAAGGTAGCGCCTTTCACACTAAAGCCGAATAAAGCTCCTTGCGAAGACAGAGTGCGGTAGTACTTAAGGCAGCTGGAGATAAGCTTGTATGCTTGTATGTACGTAGGTATGTAATTAGGTGCCCTTACGGCCCGTCATTTCATCTATTTAAGATCCGTAAACTAAGAGTTAGTCAAATCTAATGTGCAGGCGAAGGTGCCCAAGAACGAAAGATTGAGAGGCGAACCAACCAGAAGACGCCATAACGAGGGTTTTTTGTATAAGCTAGACTATTTAAAATTATAAGAACAGTTTCTTTTTATATCTTCAACTTGTGGAAATGGGATTTTAAAAAATGTGGACAGGTTCAGGTGTAGACGCTGCGATAGCGATACGCCTAGCTTGGTGATTGCAGATGGATTAGTATTTTGTTCAGCGCTAGCAATACGTCCGAGTGATAGGATATGAACATTTTGGACGTTAACTTATGACTCTTCCCTGCGCGGACGGATTACTCCTTTTCGTCTCTACTCGTGGGATCATATATGCAGGCAACTCCGCTTATATGCACTCCGCTTAAACGAAAATTCAGTTATATGCAACAAGAAATTTATCACGGTTCAACTACGTTATCTATCCGAACATCGTTTATATGAAAACTCCGCTTAGTTGCAAAACATTTTCTGCATGCTTGTGTTGCAAATAAGCGCAGTCGACCGTAGAGAGAAATAACGCGAAAAAGCTTGCAAAATTAGCCACATTCAAAGCCACAAAATCGAACAAGCAATCATCAATCTTCCATCAATTGCAACCAAACGCTAAGAAAACACCGTCGTGAAACGAGTAACTGTCTGAAACAATGCATATGGAAGTCCTTAACTCGGCGACAAAAAGAGGTAGAAACCTCCATGGAACAGAAAGAGCAACTACTCCAGCAAAATCCAAACGCATAAAGAAAATCTCGAAAGGTCCACGACGGAAAAGGGTTTTCCTTAAACATTAATAACATATTAAACGCAAGGGAGTCCTCGTCCCTCAAGGAGAAGGCGAGGAACGCCCTAAGATGATTAACTGAGATCAAAATTAATGATGAGGTGACCAGTCCAAAAAATCCAAGTTAACTCAAGCTTCTTAGAAAGCTGCGAGGCAGTGTTGGGGACAGCTGCAAGGAAACTCCAATCGGCAGAACCAATGGGTCCGATCAATGCACATTGTTTAGTAATACAAAGAGGAAGAACCCCTTAATGTAAGCAGGTATGATGCGGGAAATCTGCAGAAGGGAAACAAGGTCGAAGGTAAAAGACCGAGGTCCACCAAAGGTGTCCGAGATGTCCCCAAACAGGAGGAAGTTTTAATATTGACGACTTATCAGCAATAAACTGACTGCACACAGCATTAGTAAGACCAATACTGAGTTACGGAGAACTAGTGTCGTGGAGGGCACTACAAATAGAGGAAAATCTCATCAGAATAAACAGAATACAAATTACACCCACGGCGGCCTTCGAAATCTTACTTAATCTCTTTCCCATGGATATTCACGAGAAGCTTACTGCCACGCATGTAGCATTAAGACTAAGGGAGTGTAAGCAATGGGGAAATGCCACATCAAAGGACATATCGAGCTATTTCATATTTCGAAACTTCCTCAACAATCAACATAAACATAACACCCTCTGAGGACCTCGAAAGCAGGCGCAAAACAATAATCCGTACGAGAATAGAGTGGGATGACGGAAATTTCTGCAAGTCCACCTTAACGTAAACTTACACTGACGGCTCCAAAGCGGAAGAATGTACAGGCTCTGGTTATACGCCAATTTGCCGTAACCATATGGCTGCCACTACAGTGTTTCCCAGGCAGATGTAGAAGCTATTCAAGAGGCAGCCTTCCGGCTGTCAATGACGCCAATAGACGGAAGATCTGTTGTTATTTACATAGATAGTCAGGCGGCCATAAAGTCTCTGAGATGGTACAGAGGGCAAATAGCAACCTTACCCTGTGCTAGGCACAAGGGTATTCCTTGCAACGAAAGAGCCGACTAATTAGCAAGAAGGAGGGCGAGTCTAACACTGGCACAAAATCAGGAGACACCTCACTCCCCATTGAATGCATAAAAATCAATGCTAATAACAGACGCCATTAACAAAACCCACCATTTATAGGCGGAACTGGACACCTTTAGCTTATCGAAAACGTTGTGGCCTACACTAGATGCATCAAGAACTAAAGCCCTCCTAAATTTGGGTAGGAGAAGCATTAGTAAAGCAGTAGGCGTAATTACCGGCCATTTCCTGATTGCCAATCAGGCCAGGATGCTTGAAGCCCCTTAAAATGATTTCTGTAGAGTCTGCAGAGATGAGGATGAAGAGGAAACTGTGTTACACTACCTCGGAACCTGTCCGGCACTTGCAGAGTTAAGAAGGAAATACACGGGCAGCTATTTCGACAACAGTATTGAAGACATAACAAACAACAACATGAAGGATATACTTAAGTTTCTAAAAACCACCAACACACACACACCGACAGAGGGTAAGTGAGAACAAGTCTAGTGGGTCAACTAAGTGGAGGGAAAAGCCGATGTACTGACAGCAAAATGGACTTTAAAGGTCTAAGTGAGGCAACTTCCGGGAGGAAGTTGTCAGTCACATCCAGTGATGGGTTTTCTACCACTTAAGTGGTATTTCTACCACTTTTTCCAATGCTGAAATCCCTACCAACCTTAACTCTAAATCTACCTCATTTTGCCCATTGCTTATCATATCCCTTGCATTGTTCTGATTATGTAATGGGTGTGTGTTTCAAACTTTTTTCACAGACAAATTCATGTGGTACCCAAACATCGAGCTTCTTTTTGTAGCCAGCCTTTTTTAAATGGTTCAAAACCGTTTGATGATGAATGTTTAGTTCCTTGGCGATGTCATGGCTGCTTATGTGACGGTCCTGATCAATCTTTTCCATAATTTCATCGACTTTTTCAACGATACGTCAACCAGAGCGAAATTTTCACATCGAAATTTCCAGAACGGAAGCGAGCGAACCATTGTTCTGCTACACGATCTGATACAGCATCGTCACCGTAAACTTCACAAATTTCATTGGTGGCTTGCGTAGATTTCTTCCTTTTTTATACAAAAATTTCGTAATATAGCGAGTTTCTTCATTATGTTCACTTATTTGTGAACAGCTGTAACTTTTTTTTCAACTTATCCGAATTTAATTTTTTTGGTTAAATGGAGCTTAAAATGTCAACTTTCCAACACCATATGGTATGACACAATGTGATTGGTATCACTGGACATTAAGATTCGAGAAAAATTTGGTCTGTTAGACGCTGAAATTAAAATTTTAAAATACCGAGGTCCAAAAAGGTTGTACCTTGAACAGTGCAGTTATGGGACTGTTTTCACAAAACACAGTGACTATTGAAGATCTTAATGCATAGTGGATGAATAGACGAATGAAAAATAATAGAAATGACTGATGATGACAATGTGCATTAATGGAATTTATTTTGAGTTATTGAAGATGGTATGGAAAACTATCAATAAAATCTTTGCAATGCGATGCATGAAGGGGTAGCGAAAATTGTTCAGTAAACGAGATCGACCTACAAAATGGTGCCGACAAAATAATAGGACTGGGGTACGTGTTTTTAATTTCTGGTTTGTGCCGGGTTATTTTTATTATTATTTTTTTTTAAGTAATTTTTAATGCCCTACAGTCATCAAAATATCAATGGCGCGACAGGCGGACCTGGGCCGAGCTACGCAGCAAACACTCGTGTTGTGCGTGCTATTGTTCTTTCATGACTGGAGTTGCTAAAGGTTGCTAATCAAATAAAAGGTCAGCCCGTGAAAAGCCTTTTCAAATCAGCTACAGAGATTATGGTTGGATTAAACTGTAGTATTATGTAGTATAGTAGGAAGATGTAGCCCAGAGTAGCCCCGGTCCTTACCAAAGGCACAGAATAATATTAATAATAACTAAAAGCAAAAACAACAAAAGTGAATTTGGATTGATATGACGGTTAAATGTCTGCATCAAAAAAGTGCAGCATACCGACTTCACCGTTTTGGAATGGAAACTACTTAAGATATTCAGTGGTCCTATTGTTTTGTCCGCAATTGTACATATTCATATATAATGTATCATCATTAAATAAATAACTGAATTAACATATAAACCTTTTTTGTCTTTTCTACCACTTTACTACCACCTTTTTTCTGCTTATCTGCCACCACAATTCATATCCCAAGTTCCATCACTGGTCACAACTACCTACCTACCTTTCAGCAATAAAAACGAGGCTCCAGAGGCAATGAAAGAACCAACACTGGGACTGACAGCGAGATATTCAGGAACCTGTGAACTACAGGTAGCTCTGGTGGACTTGTGAAACCCAATGGTCAGTTTTCCTTCGAGTGTTGAAAGGAAATCGAGGAAGCCCTGACTAAAGCGACCATCAAACACTTTCAACACGAAGGTCCAAGGTTTGGCAGAATAAAATGGGAAAATTACCACACTATTCTATACTGCAAGGACCAGTGGTCCAATGAGTTTACCTTAAAAGCTGCATGAGATGTGTTCTTTTATGCGGGAGCTACACTGTAAGCAGTTCCTCAAAAGGTCATCCTGTAGGCACAGAAGGCCAGGCTCTGCATACCAGATATGGTCCTGAGAAAGATTAACTAGTCAAGTTCCCCCAAGTAAATCGCTAGACCCCAAAGCCAAGATTACGGGTAGACAATACATCCGTGTGTTCCACAGAAGTTTTGAAGTTGTCTCGGTCTCGACTCGGCCGGCATCCTCGGAGATTGCTTTTATTCGGCCCCTTTATATTCAAAGACTCAAAATAGACTTTTTCTCAATTGTTTGAGTTCAGCGACACCGTATTTAGGCTGGTTACATACCATTCGAATGAAATGGCTGCAGTTGGAAGAAGGAAGAGCAACTTAGCAGCAGTTTCCAGAAGAACATTGCAGGTCCCGTGCGGAGCTCTTTTATTTTTCCTTCCTACTCGTCATCACAGCATCCCTAAAAATATACACTTAACTCATAACACCCAAATCACAACATCCATTACAATGATCTCATCCAGTTTAAGTTCCCGTGCCGGCGATATTCCTTTAACACCTTCATTTAACCGCATCAACACATTCCGATATCCACACTTTGTCGTTGATTTTGCCACGCTCACCTCGCAAAATCAACGAACTCCCACTGGAACACAAACAGCGCGCTCACGACACTAAACAATATCCTCGCTGATTTGCATAATACAGCAAGCGTCGTCGTCCCATGCCACCCGGCCGCGCATCACGTAGCCGACTTTCACGGGATGAATAAGGAATTTAATTTTGACGCCGAGGACGAGGCCGGCTCCGAAAAAATACACTTGTTTATATTTGATTTAGTGAAGCGATTTTTATCCTTCTTTTCATCCTTCGCCGTGTGCTAAGTGATTCTCATTCGTCGTCCTTTCACTAGTGTCCTCGTCCCTCTCCCGCTCACCCGCCCACCCCATCGCACGAACATTTATCGATGCTGGCTAAGCTATTACTACTGCTACTAGCTTTTGTTGTTGCTGTTGTGTGTGTGTGTGTGTGTGTGCGCGGGTGGGCGGGTGTGTGTGTGTGTATGTTCGGAAGCTTAAGGATTTTCTGTTTTTTTGCGAGCTATTCATTTGAAATTGAATTTTCCTATGTCCTGATGAATATATCCCTTCAGGGATAAATTGATAAGAGAATATTGCACCACCTTTTGAAAGGAGTGAAAGGACTTTATTTTCAGACTTTGCCTTCTGTACTGTCGCCCCGTTAACGCCGCTGCCGCCCACCTCTTCGGTTGCTTTGCTTCAGTCTATATCCTGTTGTCGAACCACCAAGGCAGCAGCAGGGAAGTAAGTAGAACGCGGTGAGGGGAGTAAAAAATAATTTGAAGGATAAAAAAGTCTACAGTGATATGAAGAAGATGGAAGAATGGAAAACGGTGTGCCAGTAGATAGGTGCATCATTTAAGTTGATGGCAAATGTTTTGCTTTAATTATTTCTCTTTAAGGAGTTCCACCGTTCGTTCTTTCCCATCCCGTGTGCTGCTTACAAGTTTGAGACGGAAAGTTACGAGGTAACTGGGAGGCTGTATGCTCAAAAGTTTCGTCATTGAATCCCTTTTTTTTTTGCTCGTGTGATTGCAAGGGGTGAGATCCTCTATCATCAAAGAACGAATGATTTCCTTCAAAAGGGTATCCATGATGCCTGGATGAGTTGTTGCGTGGATGGGATGTGGATGTTTATTGAAAAGGGACTTCTGTGGAAGATACGGATAGGTGTGCTTAAGCTTTAAGGATGTACTCCGGATTTGAGATGAGGATATTCATCCGAGGGTGAGCTGCAAACTCTTTTTGTGTCAGCTTTAAGGTCGGCAATAACCATGGCGTATGGTAGTTAAGTCTGAATTCCTGAAACCGATGTTTCCTCCGATGAGTCAGTTGGAACGAGAAACTTGTTAGATCCATATCATTGGACAGTTTGACTTGTAGTTTTCAAGGAGCTGAGAAGAGCGTATATTGACTTCCGTCTGTTCATATCGTTTGAGGACAACAAAGAACAGCGGAAATAGGATGATTGAACTTAAGTAAGTAAGTATTTACAAAGTGACTATTCAGTGCGTGGACCTGCATTAAATGCCTAGCACCCAGTCCTACCTCTAGTGCGGGTGTCCTCTGCGCCATAGTCTCAGGCGATTTGAGGCGTAGGCACTACAAAGCGCAGTCCAGTTGTTCAGTAGTTCAATATGATCCAGTCACCTTAGGCATTGGATTTGAGGACGCCTGGCTAGTCTCATGTCACTGTATAGTTCGTGGTTGAATATTCTCCTTCAGATGGCATCATCGCGATAAGCACCATCGATACAACTTGTAACTTGGTTATAAACCACTCCTCATCAATGTCACTTTCTATAATGAAATAGATGGTCGCATGCTGCCGAGAAGAGCTAGAGGTTCTTAGACCTATCACTTTATGCTGAGTCCCAGTTCATAGGGACATAACTGGCAATTTGGCGGCTCTGTGAGAAACCTGTGAGACCACTCGGATGTGCAAGTTAAATAGTGCAAAAACCGACAAACTCCTAAAATGCTACAGGAAGTTGCTGAGGATGGTAGTCGGAGCACTAACTGGTCATAATCATCTGAGATATTATGGAAACAAAATAAAACTCGTCTTAACCAATTGTGTAATCTGTTGAAGGCGAAAATCAAAGCATTCAAAAACAATAATTTAAATACTTATCTTTAAAACTTATCAGCGAAAAAAGAAAGTAACTAGTCACTGTGGAAGGCGGTGAAGGGACTAAAAAAACCTGAATCACATAACGCGCCAATCCGAAGAGAAGAATGGAGACGAGTGGGCTAAAGAAGATAAAGACAAAGCTAATCTCTTCGCAGACTACTTGGAAGAAACGTTTAAGCTATTCGACGGCCAAACTCTTCCTGTCACTTACAATGGATTCGACGTATACGACGACAATTATGTTCTGAGAAGTGCTACTTTGGCAGAGCTCAAGGAGGAACTGAAAAAGCTCCCAGTTACGATTTAAGTACAGGAGAATTTCTTAAAGAATTACCTAAGAAAGCCATTCTTAAATTACTTAAATTAAATTAATTCCGCGCTTAGACTTGAATATGTCCCTAGTCAATGGAAAGTGGCAGAAGTTATAATGGAACCAAAACCCGGGGAACCACCAACGGATAGAAAGTCCTAGTGACCTATTTCACTTGTCCCGATATGTCTAAAAATTCTGCTTAGACGTTTAAGTCCGATTGGGGGAGAAAAGCAGCTCATACCAAATCACCAATTTGGTTTTAGAAGTAAACACTCAACTATTGACCAAGTACATCGTATAACTAATGTGATAGAAAAGGCATTTGAACAAAAGCTCGTTTGTTCAGCCACATTTCTCGATGTTTCTCAAGCCTTTGACAAGCTTTTTCATGAATGCCTGAAATATAAACTCTGGCGATATCTACCGGGGAAACTGTATACTATTTAACTATCTCTCTGATAGGATCTTCCGTGTGAAGCATGGAAATGAATACTCTGCTTTTAAAAATATAAATGCTGGTGTATCGCAACGGAACGTTCTTAGCCCTCTGCTATACCTACGGTATACTAGAGACTTACCACAAGAAGAACACTCTGTTCTGGGCACATTTGCTGACGACACCGCCCTTTTAGAGAGTCTACAGCTAAATTACAACGTTCACTAGATCGGATACAGGAATGGATGAATTTATGGCGAATTGTTCCTAATAAAAGCAAATCAATCAATATTAACTTCACCTTTAGGAACGTTAATAACTTGCCAGTCTTCTTAAATCGTGTCCAAAAACCTTTTGGAAATAAAAAAAAATACCTCGGGATGACTCTTAACGTAAAACTCAATTAGAAGGAGCTTGTTTAGAAGAATCTTGCTGAACTTGACATGAAATGTAAAGATCTGTACTGGCTTATTGGTAAACAATCCAAGCTAAGTATTGACAACAAACTGCTTGTATACAAGCAAATCCTAAAACCTGTTTGGAAGTATGGCGTACAACTTTGGAGTTGTACCAAAGCAAGTTAGTTGAACATAATACAGACTTTTCAAAATAAGGTGCTCAGAACTATCGTTAGTGCACCATGGTATATCAGAAACGCTGATATCCACAGAGATCTTGGAATATTACCACTTCAATATGAAGTTAAGAACTTTGCTTATAAACATAAGCGCCGCCTAGAAGAGAACACAAACTGTTTCTGATATACCATGGTGCATTAACGATAGTTCTGAGCACCTTATTTTGAAAAGTCTGTATTATGTTCATAATACTTGATTTGCTACAACTCCAAAGTTGTACGCCGTACGTCCAAACAGGTTTTGGGATTTGCTTGTATACAAGCAGTCTGTCGTCAATACTTATCTTGAAATGTTTACCGATAAGCCAGTACAGATCTTAATATTTCATGTTAAGTTCTGCACGTTTCTTCGTAACGTGCTCCTTTCTTGTATAAACTACATGCACACATGCATATGTGAACTATGTATGCGAAATTCGCCTTGTTAAACACAGATCCGGATTCCGGAAGTACCCAACTCCCCAACTCCGTTCCAACTAAAATTCCCTTCACAAGCACCAACGGACACATCTGCCGGGGCAAAAACATCTTACAAAGCAAAACGCTCAATTTAGTTCAGTTTAGTTCCATCGAGTTCACTTATTCTTTTGAACAGAAATATACACACAGAGCATTGATGTATGCAGGGTAAGATATTCTTGAGTTTGTCGAACTACTTAACTAAATGACCTAAAATAAAATGATATTGTGAACTAGTTGACAAAGTTACTTGTAAGAGTTGTTTTTTTTAGCTAGTTCGTTCGTGAACTACACGAGCTTAATGGTTACTAGAGGAACAACAACATTAGAAGCTCGAAATAGGAGGTTAACTAACCCCAGTAGGCATCACAATCGGTCCAACAGGACCTAAGTGAGACATGACCTACCCACGTCTACCCACGCACCTAACCTAAATTAAACTTAAACTAAACCTTTAGCAAAATTAAAATACCAAATATCATTTACGTACGTACAAAGGAAATTAAATGAAACTTAACGAAACTTAACTAAACCTAACGAAACTTGACGAAAAATGTCTATTATGTCATTACCTATCATTTACGTACATAGAAAAAGTAAATCAAAAGTAAATCAAATTTAACGATATTTAACGGAATCTAACGAAACTTGACGGGACTGATCGAAATGTTTATTATGGTCATAATTTCGATCATGTGTTGACTTCAGTCTCTCTAGGTCCATTTTAGTTTGTCCTTCAGCGGATGAAGGAGTTTGAAACTACTAATAAGGACAGCCCACGGAAAGCGCAATGACCTATACAAAACTCATTCACTGGCCAAGTAAATGTTCACAATTTCATTCACAGCCAAACCAATTAACCTAATTGCAAAGACCTAACACAGATTTTAAATTTAATTCAATCCATTATCCCGATGCACAGGGATAGTCCTCCCTCGCAGTAGGTTAAGTGTTAAATACCAACGAAGTAAGTTCGTTAAATTAATGCTTAAAGCGTTCGGTAACAAATTAATCTCACGGTCCCTTTAACTGCATTCACATGGACTCAGTGTGAAATCGCATCAAACCACCCCGGCCAAGCTCATATTTTCATATTGGAAAGCACGGTCATTTGGAATTCCTTATCGCTGCCAGAAACGAGCTGTTTTCGGTGAACTTTTCGCAACCAAATGATCCCCACGGCGTGGATATATCAATGCAATCGCGCGGTGCGAGTATTTTCCAGTGAATTTCGCAATTTTGTATACGCTAGTTGCGCGTTGCCCTCTGCCATCGCACACTTGGCACACAGCGCAACCACGCCCGGGTCAGTTGTAAAACCACCCCTCCAGGGATTGGAATTCGCGCGATTGTCCCGAAAGTTTTTGCTTATCGGTGAGGAACCTTTTCAATTTATGTTTATGAGAGTATACGGCCGCCTCAGGAAGGAACACAGAGCGCAGATTATGAAAGTGATGGCGTGGTAGTTCGGAATGGCTCGTTGCGCCCGCCATCCCGACAAGCGACGGAACGAACGGATGCTGTGATTCTTTGTATTATTTGCTTACTTTTTGTTTTTGGTCTTGTTTTTTCTTTTTTTTTTTTGATTTTGTGTCCTTGTGTCCTTTTGTCTCTGGTTCTCTAGTTCTTCGTGCAAGTGGAACAAATCCTCAATTTTCGTTTATTAATCGATTTGAATCGTTGATTCGTCGAATGTGTATTGGTTTAGTGGGTCAACGCGATGCTGGCGGATGGCTGGTGGCTGGTGGACGGCAACAGAGCGCTGGTTTATGAGGCTTGGTCCGTTTGGAAGGATTGCTTAATGGGTTTTCGATTTTGAAATAAATTGCTCACTGCTGCAAGGACGATTAGTTGCGGGGTATAAATTTCGGTGATGGATTTTGAAGAAATCTCCTGCAAAAGGCGATATGGCGGCAGAGCTGTGTTAGTTCTAATTGGAAATTTGCAGATATGCATGATATCTTGATCCATGACTTTGATTTGGAATAAAATAGGAAAAAGGAATCATTTGGGTGAGCAATAACGGATACGATGAGGTTGGACAGGCTGATTGGTGGTTGGCAGGCGTGTTGTATTACCACGAAGATCTATTTTATCATATTCAGCAAATCAGTTGGTTGGTAATGTTGCTTAGTTCAGACAGGTTTTTCAAGTAGTTGCCCTCTAAGAGGGTGCTCCTTGGCGAGGAGAGGGCGGTGCAATTAATTTTAAAGAAGATGCACAATAGTCGCTTCCTCCGATAACACTGGTAAGTTCTCGTCGCACGAACTTTTCGTTGATTTTGAAATTTGTTCATGTTGGTGTATCCTCAACCCCTCTGTCAATGAGTAGGTCCAGCCGGACCTTTTGCATTTTCGAAAGAATCTTTTCCTAATTTATTATAAAGCTATATTATCTTTCATGTCTTTGTTTAATGCTTTAGTGTTTACCATACATTGAAAATCCAAGTGGGTGAGGTGAAAAAAGGTTTTGAAAAACAACCCCTAGAACCAATGGAATAGGTCCGACTGGAACTTCATATATTCTATGGAGAAATGTATTTATTACTCCATTTTGCACTAATTACTCTTGCTTATTACGTATGCACTTGTATATTTCTTATCTGCTTGTAAATAGTTTACAACCTACGACTTCCAGACAAATACATCAGCATTAGTGCATTGCACATTTCTTAGTTTTGTTCAGCTTATGGGTATATATGAGAGTTAAGGTATCATTATTGTCAACCAGTAATCATTACATCATATTGGCGCGACTGAGAAGCAAACTGGAAACAACATAATTACATGGAAGTAAATTATTATTTCTGACGAAATAAATGCATTCAACTGGAGCCGCATGAGCGAGAAGAAAGGGATCAATACGTTATCAGGCTTTCCGAAGAAGTACGAGTGAGTGGATCTGCAGCAGAAGACTTAAGTGGCGATGGCGATGAGGACTATGTTCCCGATGGAGATAATTCTGATGCGGACTCAAACTTGGAAGTTGGGGGAATAACGGGTATAGAAGATACTGATGGTGACGAGATGCTGGAAGAGCTTCAAGCTGAAAACGAAATGGAAAACGTGATGGAGCAAAATGGTACAAACAACCCACAGCACAACGTTTAAGAGCACACAATGTCATTCGAGATGCCGGTGTCTACGCAAGACGAGGAACGCTTCGTAGTCGTCTGGGAAAAAATCCGTCCGAAATTAACCCGACAAAGCAAATAGTTTGCAAATCTGTTTCTGAACATGAACTATATGCCTATTTTGATCTTGCCGCTGGTGTAAATCAGGCCAACATGCTGCCAACAGAAGAGTTGTGGAAAACCAGCATGGATCTCGTATTCAGAGCAACGATATCGCTCAACCGGTTTTGGACGTTTTATAAGATTTTACGATCAAAGGATTCATGTCGAAGGTCAAAGTACAGATAAAGCTGCTCCCACTCGGGATACGTGGATAATTACTGCAAGACAGTGACCGACTGGTCCCCCATTCGGGGATACAAACTACCCTTTCTACCCCGGGTCTAAAGCGTTCGACGAGGGAGTTCCCTCTCTCCCTAGCCACCAGAATTTTCTGGTGCATTGCAACATCCCGAACATCTCTCCTTGATACTGCCGTACTGAACCGGAGGAGACCCTCCTCAGCTCGTTGTTGAGTCGCCCATCCACAGTTGAACGGGCTATGTGGAAGATGAGCGGTACGGTAATATTTAGATTTTGTAACAGTCCGTTCTTGTCTAAATGGAGAAAGGCTTCTGGGGTTACGAAGCCGTTGTGCCGTACCCTTTCGTGGTATTGTGCATTGGGGTAGTAAGCCCCCGAGATCAAGTTATTGACCGAGTTCATTGCTCTAGCAGTATGACCTCGAATCAACTTCAACAGAAAATTCTTCACTCTTATCAGGTTTGTACTGTTTTATAAAACCTCGTTGGAATAGAATTTTATGTACTGGGACTCTGGAGTTCGATAAAGACGAAGGCAAGCCCTAAGACAAGCCTTCTCAAACAATCGCATCTTTTCCATCAAGCTTGCACTCACGTTGAACCATACGGGACAACCATAGGTGAGATAACCTTCATCCTCGCATCGAGTTGGCTGTTGTAAAACAGTCTCTTTGTAAGGGCAAAAGCGCCTCGGGCCCTGGCCAGAGCAGCATCTACATGTTTATTAAAATATAGATACTGATCTAGCCAAATCCCCAGGTATCTGACTACAGTCTTTTGCGCCAGTGGTTACCCGTCTCTTCCAACGATTGAGAACTTTCGCCAATTCTTTTTCGTATCCGCCGAGGCCTTATACAACGGCGTCTTGAACAGAATGCTTTCCTACTTTCGGAAGTTGATACTCAACTTCCAGTCATCGCAAATTCTCATGAATGAATCGAAGTCGCGCTGCGTGAGAGTAGTGATTTCCTCGATTTTTTTGCCTAATCTGTACACGATCAAGTCATCGGCATACGCAATTACGTGAGGAAGAGAACTTATCAGATCGCTCAAGTAAATGTTGAACAGGATCGGCGAATTAACAGCACCTTGTTGGAGACCATTTTTTACCTCAAATATACCTGTGGAGGTCACCTTGCCATTTTTCACAACGAACCGTCTACCGGTAACCGAAAACCACACGGTGTCGAAGGCCTTCTCCAGGTCAATCAAGCAGGCACCCGTACATTGTTTCTGACTCGTGTTCAATTGGATATGCGACACCAGTTTCGACGCAGCATGAATAATGTCACGCCCCGCTTTGAAACCAAATTGGTTATCCGGAATTATATTTTTGTCCTTAGTCCAGTTGATCAAGGCTCTATTGATCACCTTCTCGAATACCTTGCTGATGTTCGGAAGGAGACCAATTGACCGGAGGTTACAAGGATTCGAAGAATCTCTTCCTCTCTTGGATATGGGTTGCACAATAGCCGTTTTCCAATGATCCGGATAAAGTACATTATTCAGAGCATTGTTAAACAGGATTGTGTACATATTAACCACTTCCAGGGGGAGGTGTCTTAGCACAATGTTGGAGATCCCGTCGATTCCAACAGACTTTTTCTTCTTTAATGATTCGAAGACCGCTTGGAGTTCGGTTTTCGATATGAACGGAGGATGAACCCCTTCGTCGGCGATGGCATTATCTGCCGTGTCTCTGGCTTCTCTTCAGTGTCGAATGAATCTTTCGCCTTTTACTATAGAAGTGATAACCGCTGACGAGCTAGTTGTTCCCATACAGGGAAAACACACGATTTACACAATACATACCATCGAAGTCTGTGCAATACGGAATAAAAGTATGGTGGACTTGTGATTCCAGCAACGCATACCCTTGCAAAGGGATTTTGTATACAAGATTGACTTTCAGAGAGCTGTAAAATTGGGCGAGAAAGTGATGATCGAATTAACAACCAAGTACCAATCCAGCGGGAGACCTGTTCTTGCTGACAATTTCTTTACAACTTTTGAAGGTGTGGAGAAACTTCGAGAAACTGGACTGGCCGACGGAATAAGAAGTGCATTCCTAAAGAGATGCTTCCGGATCGGCTTTTTTCTAAAACATGTTGGATGTCTCAGCGTTAGCATATTTCATAATTTACAAAAAAATAAATGTGAGTGCTACAACCAAAACCAATGCTCTCGACAATTTTTGCATTCTTTGATTGAGTAGTAAGTGACGCCTCAGATCGAAACAAGGATGAACGATCCAAGGATAATAGGAGTGTTTTCCGTTCGAAATGGCATCGAATCCTTCTTTGGCACACCTTTGTAAAATAGAGCGGCAGCCAGACATCAACAGGCCAGAAAAAGTCATGTAGAATTTGCAGAGTAAACGATAAAATACAAAGAAAAAACAGATTTGCATGGAGTCCTGTGAAGAGCCTGTCTGTTTACAACACAGTATCCAGTTACACAAATGCTACAAATGTACAAATCAAGAAAATACTTCGTAATATCACTGATATGTAAAAAAATAACTTCAAATTAAAAATAAAATGCATAACAGGGCCAAAATAACAAAAAAAACTTCAATAATTTCATTAAGTTCCATAAATTCCAGCCAGACCTATTCCATTGATGGAAAGTTTTTAAAACATCCATTAACAGAAGGTTAACAATGTATAACAATTTTGTTTCATTCACGTGTTTTTGTGACAGCTACATATTCACTTCTGACCTCATATACGTGTCTTTTTTTGGATAACTTCATTTAGACGACTGTATAACTATTGCATTCAACTAACTAACATCTTATATACGTTTGTTACATCAAAGACATGCCACGGAAGGATTCTAACAACACCGACAATTTTCGTTATGTGTGTGGAGAATTAACTTTTACATCTCAGCGTCGAATTTTCACTTCATTAATTAACAGTGCTATTTAGACTATTTTAGATTTCCTGTAAGGAATTAAGATAAATACTGGGTTCCATATAAATGTACTGTAACGTGTGTTAGAATGCTATTATGTTAGACTAAAGAAGAACCCAGACCTATGCCATTTGCTATACAATGACTTGGACAGAACTAAAGGATCATCTAAGTGATTGGTAATTTTGTTTGACTCAAATGAAAGGCATTCCGACCAAGTCCCAAACTTATCTTCGGCCAACAGACCCATCCTACATACTGCCGAACTGCCTGTGCCAAAGCCTCTACAAATACGGCAACTGATAAAGGATAAGTGCTTTTAAGAAAAACTCGTCTGGAAATGTTTTGTGAACGCTGTCCAAAATTTTCTAGGAATGCATAAATCGGGAAATTACAAAAGCTTAATAAATGAACTTATAATGTCATATAAAGCTTTGGGGTGTAATATGTCCTTAGTAATACATATGCTGGAGTCTGATCTGGATTTCTTTCCAGGAAATTTGGATGATATGAGTGACGAACAAGGTGAAATGTTCCATCAGGACATTTCCACAAAGGAATTGGAGTCCAGGAATGCTTGCAGATTATTGTGTCAAATTATAAATATAGCAATAATTTCTTGAAATGTAGCTGATATTTGTACTTTTTGCGAAAATATATATAAGAAAATATTTTATTGACATAAGTGAAAAATAATGATTTTACAAAATAAAGGCTACAAAAACTGACAAAATTAAACTAAAGACAAAATTTAATAAAACTAAATTGGACCGCCGATGCCGCCGAACTGCACTGCTGCCAAAAGCAGATTCCCTTCCGCTTTCATCATTCGCTCGCGAGTCGACTCTACTCCTCAGTCCAGCAAGTTCCATAGTCCCGTCGACCTCAATAGTTTGTACCACGTCCACAACTTGATCGCCGAAGTTAATGTCAACCATCCGCCGCCTACCCCAACAATGATTAATGTCGCGCTCAGTGGAGTCATTGTGTCCTAAGACAACACTGATCGCATCGGCTTGTATGCTGCTAAATGTAGGCCAACCAAAATTCCGCATATGAACATACTCTCGGTGGCTCAAACGATGATGCCCGATGAGGAATAAACAAAACTGCGATCCCTGGGTCGACAAACGAGCTAATGACATTTCTGTTTACTGTAAATGATTTTCAATCGAGCGCAGCTGGCGGTCGAGGATCCATTACAAATGCGTAATCAAAAATGATTACAAATTAATACATATCTTTTCTACATATATGTTTTGATGCCACAATGAAACCTGACGTGTAACACCACATATTATTATCTGGTGGCTCTTGTATTTTCAAATCTGATTTTAAAATATAAAACGTTTGTCAACCACTGCAATTTTTTCCTCAGGGACAAGGGTCTCTGCAGCTTCAGCTGCGTGTTTTTGCAAGCGTATATACGCTTAAATTTCAATTTGCATGTAAAATACACTCACAAAAAATCCTATATCCTCTTAAGTTACTCATCATATCTAATATAATAATAAAAATACGGGTGGCGCTCAGCAACCACTCGTGTTTTGTGTTCTATTATACTCTCACGCGCGGAAGGGACCTATAGTTTTAATGCCGACTCCGAACGGCGAAGTTGAAAAGCTTTTTTTAGACAAGAAATACTCTTTGAGCATTTCAGTGACTTGAAAGAGGTGGAGCCGTGAAATACGAAAGGTGGTAAATTCGGGTATCGAACTTGGCACCCTCTGCGTAGGAGTCGATGCACTTGTTTTTTTTTTTTTTTTGATGTAAATTTTGTTTTTATTTTAATGAAAGAAACTTACTTGCTGGACAAAATATACTTAAAACTAGCTAAATGTAAACTAGCTTAAATGTCTAAAATAACTTATTGTATTTAATCCTAACTTACTGACCCTATGTGAGTACTCTAAGCTATTCTAATTTATAATTATTTGTGCCTTTCGGCTTAAACAACGTTTTTTTTAGTCTATAGAGACAGTATTTTATTAATTTTATTTACCAAGAAAACTTGAAAAGCTTGGTTTAACCTAGCTAACCTATGAAAAAAATAACTTAAAGCTAACTTATTAATACCTTAACCTAACTTAACCTAACATAACCTTAAAATTACCTTAAATACGTCCGTAAGAGACAGACGTGTGCACCTAGGCGTGTATGTTATGTATATGCATAACATATACATCTATACGCCGTGGTGCACCTTTTTTTGATTTTTTATAGTTTTTTTCTTAAAATAACTTAATTCTATGTAAGTTGGCCACCATGGTCAACTGTATCGCCGTTTGGAAGAACCAACGCCGGCGGAGACCGATTCTGGTGCAACCAACAATAAAAGTGCCGTTCTTTGGCACACTCTCTCCTGTCCCGAGTAGAGATCGCTCTACTGAATCGGAGGAGATCCTCGTGGCTGCGAGCGACATCCGGCTCGTATTGGAGTCGCCTGTCCACTGTTCGGCGTACGACATGGAAGATTAGTGGGCATCCCTATGTATCCTGTATTAGGCCAATTTGATCGAGATAGAGGAATGCTTCAGGTGGAATAATGCCGTTGAGGCGCACTCTGTCATGGTACATAGCGTTTGGGTAGTAAGCCCCAAAGATCAGACTGTTCGAAGAAGTCATAGCTCGTGCAATGTGCCTTCTTATCAGCTTAATAATAAAATTATCTATCCTGTTCAAGTTTGCCTCGTTGTACAGGACCTCGTTAGGATAGTACTTCTTGTACTCAGACTCGGGTGTGCGATACAGACGGAGACAGCTCCTAAGACACTGCCTCTCGAACACCCTCATCTTTTCCATCTGGGAAGGACTCACGTTGAACCACAAGGGACAACCGTACGCCATAATTGGCCGTACGAGGGCCATGTAGCAGATTACCTTCACTCTGGTATCAAGTTGGCTGCTGAAAAACAACCTTCTTTCCGCAGCAAAGGCTTTGATCAAGCCAAATGCCTAGATATCTAACTACACTTTTTACGGCTAACGGCCGACCTTGCGGGTAAACTTTGCCGAACTTGCGCCAGTTTTGGCGCGTATCCCTCGGTGCCGTGTACAACGGGGTCCTGAACAGGGTAGTTTCACACTTCAGGAAGTTGATAACCAACTACCTCGATCTTCGGACCTGTTCTGTACGCAACTAGATCGTCGGCGTACGTTATTAAATGCGGCATGGAACCTACAAGCTCTGCAGTGAATATTGAAAACAAGATCGGCGAACCAACCGCCCCCTGTTGTAGACCATTTTTAATATCAAAGGCCGTGCTAGAAGTTACGTCGCCATTTTTCACGACAAACTTTCTACCGGTTATCATGTCATGGATCATGTATAGCAATGGTTTACTTATGCCAAGCCTGACCAGCTTGAGGAAGAGGCCCTCTAACCAAACGGTGTCGAACGCTTTGTCTAAGTCAATCAGACAGGTACCCGTGCATTGTTGTTTGCCTTTATTCCACTGAATGTCGGACACCAGTTTTGACGCGGCATGTATGGTTTCATGCCGCGCCCTGAATCCGAATTGGTTGTCCGGTATGATTTTCTTTTCATCAGCCCATTGCTTCAGAACTCGAATGACTATCTTTTCAAGAACCTTGCTTATGCAAGGAAGAAGACTGAAGAGTCGATGCACTAACCCACTACGCTACGGCGACCCACATCATATCCATCGCCGCTTATAAAATTAGCACATTGCTTCCAACCATGATACACAGAATACAAGGTAACCTCTTCCCGAACCTTATTTTTTTCATTTTGTTTTTGTGTGACGTCACGGGTATCCTACAAATCTGTTAGTTGTATATGCAGATTCATTTTCTTGTGTGTATTTTTTTAATGGCAATTTGCGCAATATTTTGTTGCATTACAAATAATAACGAGAGGAAAAATACAGACAGTGAAGTGAAACTTTTTCGTTTCCCAAAAGATCCAAGAGCGGCAAATATTTGGACGCACAAATGTGGACAAAAAGACAAAGTGAATCAGAAAAGAGCTTTAATTTGCTCTAAGCGCTTAAAGAACAATATGTGCGAAAACACGAATTGCTTAATTATTGTCCTAAAAATGCAAGGATTTTGAGGGATGAACTCTGCCACGAGCCCACCTCAAGAGAAAGATAAAAAAGGGGTGAAAGGGTGCAAAAAAGCTATCAGCTTGTGGCAGGATCCTTGGTCAAATAATCTTATAGTCAGGAAGGCAGATTTATTAATAACGTGGATGAGCTTGAGATACAGAAAATCTCTCCCGAATTAACCAGGTAAGTTTAAACTTTTTACATATAAATTTTATTACCATAACTAATTCCACAGTTTTAGGCTAAAGAGTTAGAGTTGCAAGAAACCACTTTGAAAACGCAACAACAAATTGACTCCCTTAAAAAGGAGAATTAAATGCCGCACTCAAAAATCCTTAAATTGACCCACGAGAACTATAAGCTTTAACAAGAGTGCTGTTCAACGAACATCATATTTCTCGCCACCCAATATAGGAAACTAAGCTAAGGAGCAGCGAGGATAAAGTGGTCATCGGATGATATATCCAAATGTGCAGCCATACACGCAAGTGGTCCGAAAGTCACTTGAGTTCAAATACCGCCTATGATCCTATTTAGTAGGAATGAAAGATAAAAAATAGTGGGTGACCTCTGGACACATACGCGAAAAGGATAGACGAAGAAGCCACTGATCTGACTTGGACAAACGTGGTAACTGAAGGAGGTCTTCATAAGCCGAATCAAACATTCATGGCACAGTCAGAAAACATAGATAAGGTATTTAATAAATGCAGGGGCAATGGTAATGAATTCAGACCGGGTACAAATTATATTAATAGTATGTTCAAAATCCACTTTTAACCCGCAAATTATTAAAGCCTTTTTTACATGTAAAATGTGCTTTGGAATAAGAATTCAATGGAACCATTTCCGAAAATAACTTCCAAAATAAATTGCACGCAAAAAAAAAATAAATAAAACTTGTTCATGAATGAATGTAAACATGTTTCTTATCTGTTCAAATTTCATATCTGTATTGATGATATGATATGAATTTCAATATGAGTTTCATTTACTTTCTTATGACCGAGGGATACAGATGACGTCACACGGTTTGACAGATAAAAGCTGCGTTTTTTTGCAAGCGTATATACGCCTAAATTTCAATTTGCATGTAAAATCCACTAACAACGAGTCCTATATCCGCTTAACTTACTCATCATATCTATCGCCGCTTAAGGAATAAGCGCGGATAAAAACAATGCTTCCAAACATTATTTTCTGTGTGTTTATTCCTGAATTCATTCATTCATTGTTTAGGTTGCTGTATGTGGCTTACATCTGCAGGTGTGGTTGATGTATTAGATCATTTTCAATTATTTTGGCATCTATAAGTATCTAATTTTTGGTATACCCAGAGTGTCTCTGATATACATTCCGTTTAGGTTTCGTAAACGATTCTTTTCATTTGATGAACATTTTTATTAATTTTTAATTATTAATTGTTTTGGTTTTTAAAGTGATGGTCACGCTACACAGTCACAAAACAAAGATTGGGACCATAATAGATCAACCATCACCTTCCACGACTACACCCCTGACGGCTTAGCAAATGTCATAAATGTCGTCGATGCTGCCAAGATTTTATGATGAATCATTAAGCGCCGATGATCGTTTTTGTGTGCACTTCAAAATTAGGCGTATATATGCTTGCAAAAAAACACAGCTAAAGAGTATGATACCTTGTATTCGGTGTATCATGGCTTCCAACCATTATTTTCTGTGTGTTATCGATAAATCATTACTGAATTTATTCTTTCATTCATTAGGTTGATGTACATATTCACAATATTATGCGCCTAAAAGCATTTTTTCCTGTATTTGTGAACATTTGTAGGGGTGCTTGATGCATTAAATAATTTTGAAATGATTTTGCATCTATAAGTATGCAACTTTTGGTATACCCTGCGTGTCTGGGCTATATTCCATTTATGTTTTCATTGTTTCAAAATGTGTTTAAATTGATAATAATTAAGTATTCTTTCGTTTAAAGATATGGTCACGCTATACAATCGCAAACCGAAGATTGTGACCATTAACGATCAACCATCACCTTAAACGATTCCACCCGTGACTGCCACAAATGTCATAAATATCCTCGGTGCTGCAAAGATTTTATGATGAATTATTAAGTGCCGATGATCGTTTATTTGTGCACATATAATTTAAACGTATATACGTTTGCAAAAAAACACACCTAATGTCGCAGTCCCCAGTTATGACGCCGATAATAGTGCTGAGACTCAGCATTGTCTTTCTGCTAAGTCGGTGCCAACGTTTTGGATAAATGGTAGGACATAATCGTTTTGATCTCAGTATATTTGCGAGTGCTCATACAATTCGTAAGCGTTTTAAGCCTCAGCCTGCTTTACAGTTCTCTGGAATGTGACCGTGAATCCGCGCCTACATGATACTAAAACGCTTGGTCATCTTTTTAGCAGAAAGCCAGCCGTTTAGGGAAGAACAGAACAGATATCCATGTCGTTCCTTGACACTAAATTGCTTTTTAGTCCGCCAGAGCTTCCTTTTTCGCTGTTGTTGGATACGTTGAAGTTGGATATTTGGGTCCTTACAGTACACGTCCCACGCCTTCACTCATCGTCGGCTTATCTGTGAAGTCTAGAACACCATCCAGCGTCTGGAGTTCAGACTTGAGGTCTGAGAGGATGCGTGTAGCGAAATCCTTCTTTCGAGTTGCACGACTGGACTGGCGCAGTGGGTAGAGTACCTGCCCCTGGTTAGCGGGCTCCCCGATTCGAATCCCAATGAAAGCAAAGTTAATACGCTTTTATCTGGCCTTCAAATCTGGTCCAGACAGCATTTGCCGTTGAGTTCAAATTAACGGCAGTGGTATTAGTCTGACTATGGGTATCACAATGGACCATTATGGCCTAAGTGTGCTGCTGAATGTACTAGCAGACCCTCTACCTAACGTAACCTAACCTAGTTTCGAGTTCTCGCTTTGGTTAAGGCTGGAGTGAGGTATATTGCCCGGTGAAGAGTACTAGCTTTGATTACTGCGGGTTACCTTAGACTTCCTGAGACTATTTTTCTAGTTCAAAGAGGACCGATTGCATAGTACCGCTGATCGCAGATATGTATAGACTGCATAGGCAATGACCTTGCACACTTCCTTTCTAATCACGTTTTACATTTTCAATTTTAGGACATATAACCGGTAGTGTTAGGTGCCCAGAGTACAAGAAAGCACACGCGACAACATGAAAATAGAATGAAACTAAACTTAAACCATTGTGAGATAGCTCAGGATCTATTTTATCAAACGGTCCACGAGCATAAGGTCGACATCGCCATACTCTCGGAGCAGTATTGCAACATTAATTCAGGAAACTGGGCATATGATGCAACGAGAAAAGCCGCCGTATGGGCTTGTGGTAATACCACGTTTCAGATACCACCTTTCGGCGAGGAAAACTACTTCGTAAGGGCAAAGTTTAACGATGTATATACGAACGAGTCGTCGAGGTTGCTCCTTTACGACTCCGACGACGTGACGAAATTGTATAAAATTACAGGGGGCGTACCCCAAGGATCATTGCTAGGTCCCCTACTGTGGAACGTGATGTATGACGACGTATTACGACGCCCAGTTTCCAGGGAAGTATCCATCGTAGGTTTTGCGGACGATATTGCTGTTGTAGTCGTGGCGAAACGACTTGAAGAAATCGAGTTGTATAGCAACGAAGCAATAGCACTGATAAAGAACTGGCTACGCGATATGAGTTTAGACCTCGCGGATCACAAAACGGAGTCCGTTCTCATTACGAGTAGAAAAGTGCTAGAGACCATGACGATAAAAATCGGAGAGCACACCATTATTTCCAGTCCATTTATAAAATACCTGGGAGTGATGATTGATGCTCGGCTAAATTTCAAGCATCACCTCGCATACGCTTGCGAGAAATCGTCAAAAGCGATAGGCGCTCTTTCAAGACTCATGTCGAATATAGGCGGCCCGCAGCAAGGCAAACGATTAATGCTTGCGAGAGTTGTAGCTTCCATACAGCTGTATGGGGCACAAATATGGTCTGACGTTGCGAACAAGAAGACACGCATGAAGGAAATCAAATCGGTCTACAGACTCTGTGCACTACGAGTTAGCAGTGCATTTCGAACGGTATCCCACGACGCGGTATTGGTACTATCCTCTATGGTACCAATCGATATCCTAGCCTTAGAAGCTAGATGGCTCTATGACAATCGCGTGCAAGGCGGGCCAAGCTCAAATCATGCGAAGAAATTCGTAAGAAGCCGCAGTATTGAAGCGTGGCAACAACTATGGAACGAGTCCCAAAAAGGGAGATGGACGTACCGACTAATCCCACGGATTGAAAGTTGGGTAAATAGAAAACACGTCGAACTGAACTATTATCTTACACAGTTCTTGACTGGTCACGGTGGTTTCCGGGAATATATATTCAAGCGAAACCGTGATTCGAGTCCGGTCTGTCCTTACTGCTTAAACGCGGCAGAGAACGTGGAACATCTTCTTCGAATGTGCTCGATATGCAAACGAACGAGCTGTATTGCGGGACGCATTTGGTGAACCGCCAACACCAGAAAACATTGTCCAACATATGTTGAGCTCTGGAGACCTTTGGTCTGCTGTGAACAACACAGCAGTACGAATAATGTGCGATCTAAGAAACTTAGAACGGCAGCGGAAAGCGAATTCGCTAAACGACACGTGACGAAGCAAAAAGCTCAAATACGTCCCACCCTAGCGGTAGTTCCGCGGAGGAATAAACGGAAAGTTTCCACGGGAGGTGGTTTTAGTCAGTAAGAATCTGACACTACCAATGGACGTCGGACCATAGGTGCCTATGCAATGTTTCCACCTAACCACGAGAAAAAAAAAAGACACTGCAGATGTTGCTACATTGGCAGTCAATTCAGGAACGCAGAAGCAACAGCTTATATATTCCAAGTCTACATAGAGATGATTGTATACAGATCAGCAAATAAGAGCGAGATCTTTGAAACACCCTTGTAACAAGTCACATACTTTTGTTTTGGTTGTAATAAATTCCACCGCTTTAATCGAGAGCCCAAAAGCTTTGCTTGTTTTTTTTTTGGATACATTTAAGTCACGTGCCAAGTCAATAAGATCACCTTGAGAGATTTCTCTCTGTGACTTGTTAGATGAGGAAGGTTAATTGCAGACAGGATCTAATGTGTGATTTTTAATTGCTACTGGCTTAACGGCTGGATTTGAACTTTGATGAGGTTCTGGTACTATAAGGGATCGGTCTTTTTGCCGATAGCAGGTGAGGATAATTCATTTTAATTTTGTTTTAATAGTAATACATTTTGTATAAGAAAAACAAAAAAGAGAAACAATCAGATGAGTGGTTCAGCTCAAGTCTCAGGGATTGCAGAAGGATCGATTTGATTCGAGATCTTCTCGCCCATCCTATAGATGTAACACAAAAGATATGTAGAGCCCACGCTTTGTCTTCTTGTCCGATGGCAATGCCAAAATACTGTTCATATAACTTAGTCAAATTATTTATATTTGACTATAATAATTAATTATTATATACTTGCAAGGATTATTTTTACATTTTCTTGACATTATTTAAGAATCATCACGCTAATCCAATAAATAGATTCGCTGAATGGGAAAGATAAACAAAAACGGTTAGTTTATATTAATATCGAACATTTTAATTTTTGTGCTTACAGCTGCTACTGTAAAACGAAAACGAGACCTGATTGATTTTAAATAAAATGGGTGATAAAATGAGGATATGTGGGTTATTCAAAACAATTAAGCTTATTTCTTGTTGAAATATTTTGTTGACCAGTGTAATCACTCTAGCGCTGGTGCATTGGCTTTGGTGCAGCAATTGTAAGCTTACAGCAGCGCCACTATCATCATCTCGAAATGATTGCAAACTGTGACGTCACCTAAACAGCAAGAAACTGTCGGCCATACTCTGCGACTGTCAAACGCCAGTTAACAAATGTTAACCGCTCTGAAATGTCCGCCCAACACAATCGATTTGCAACATAAAATGCATTTTTCACAACAGAGTGTCTAAAGTCAAAAAAATATCTTCCGGAAACTGTCGCGTTACATCCTCATCGCAAACAATCACAAAAATAATTGAATGGCAAACCTAGTTAGCTGCCAATAATACTCTCCACGCACAGATTCCCTTTTCCAGCTGTTGCATCTCAACAAAAAATTTCATTCCATCAAATTTGCCTTGAAGCCACTCAATGTACACTTCACTGTAAACTGAAGTTCAAGGACTAACCTTAATGCAATCCTCTTGAGCGTATTAAACAGTTCACAACGATCCGAGGCATCCTCGTCGTCGTCATCGCCGGAGACGAACCAACATCGACTTCGGAGTGAAGTGAAGCTCGTCGATGGCTACGAACGACGAAACAAGAAACAATGGAGCTGTACCCAGCCACCAACATCATGCAGGTCGCTGGAGGGCGTTCAGTCGAATTTTATGCGTCTAATAAAATGCATGTTATCCACTCAGTCATTGAGAAGCCATCAAATTGTCAGCCCAAGCGATGGGATCCTTGTGGTGCGCAACATAAAAGAGTGAACGTAACGAAGATGCGTCACATCCGACAAAGAAGGATTACAAAGGGATGCCGCCCGAATGCTGACTTATGTGTATTGCTTGTCTCAAGGCAGCCATCCACTGTGCCTGTGTGTGTATGTGTGTGAAAGGATGAACAGATAATCTGCGTAGAGGATGTGCGGTGCTTACTTTTTCGGTACTTGCCCCAAGACGCAGTGGATTAGTACCTCAGCCGACCTCCATCACCTTTGGCGCATCCCGTCAGCAGCTAAGCAAGCAACAAACAATATGACGTATGTATCCTTAGACGAAAATATCTGTCGTGCTCGTCCTTGTAATTTATGAGTTCGTTCAAAATAAAAAGGAATTTTATTTTCCATGTCATAAATTTGCCCGGTTTCCTTCCGCCCGCGTCGTCGGTGTTTGTCAGTGACACGCGGCGAACCAAGTGCTGGGGGCTGTGTTGAAGGGGCTCGAGGTGGCTCACTCCGTGCCGCGTTTCTCCTCCAGAAACAAGATAAATAAAGTCAATTTAATGATTTATGTTTACTTCGGCTTTTCGATGTTCTCCTTGTCCCGCTGATTCCTTCCCACCCATCGGGGTTTTTCCTTCTTCTTCTTCTTCGGTTTCTTCTGTCTCTGCCGCCCCTGACAGACTGGGAGTGTTCCTTTTTACGAATTAACCCGGCGAAGGACAGGGAGAAGGACGCAAGCATGAATTTATGTTTTATGATCTGCTTACAATGCGATGTAAATGATGTGTAGGGACGGGATTGCACGAGGAGGAGAGCCTGCCGTTGCCGGTGCAGGTGCGGGGTGTGGTACGATAAAAAGAATTCGATGTAAGCTCTTCCGTTTGTGAAATATTCCGAAATAAATGCCAAAAGCCGGCTTCTTCAAATGGCACAGCGTTTGCCACAAAAAAATGGAGAAGCAAAACACAGATCGCTAGAGGGTCTGGAGTGGAGTGGAGTGTGCGTTCGTGTTCTTTGTGAGGTGGACATAAAAATGTCACGGACCAATGGAACTGTCAACAGAGGTTCTCGGTTTGCACAAAAGTTGTTCATGGCCCCCAAAGCTGACCGTGAAACTTTGATACTCGGCAGTGCGTTGGTCTGCTGAACATCTTGGTTATTTCCTTAGATCTCTGAATTGATGTGGGAACAGGAGCTATATAAATGAGTTGTGTGTCCTTGATAAATGCTGATGAAAAACAGGATGTTGGCTGGCTTACATCTTCAGGTTGCTACGTCCAGAAGAGAAGAAAATATCATGCGGGGATGACATTGCTAAAGCAAAGCATCTTACCATTCCAAGGGACCTCATGCAACCATTGCACCATTGAATGCAACATGTTGCACACGATCGGGACATTAACAAAACACCATGTAAGGGCGTGTTCCGTCTGCATGGTCATATTCACTGCACTACACATTCAAAAAATGTGACACCTTCCATGAACTGCCTGAGTATCAGCATTGTGTAGGTTTTTTTATGGTTTGCGCCAATGGATGTGGAATCTTGCTCAAGATACTGGTAACTCGTGCTACCAACATGAACGATTCACGGGATATTATTCTCCTAAAACACACCTCTGAACACTTCTACCACTCTCCCCGCAGAACTGCCGTTAGGTTTTACTTCGCGGGGCTGGTTAGCATATCACGCTTTGTGATCTATATTTGCCAATTCGTCTTTCCTTTCCTTTCGAGCCTTCTTAACTCGATCTGCACGCTCGTTATAAAGGAACAGATCACCAGCCAATTGTGAGCTAACTCCGTCGTATGGCTAACTAGGAGCTTGGGAGTTGGTAGACTTCCTCTCACTACGGCAAAGCGTCTGCAATGGAATATTGCGTGCTCTGCGTCTTCATCTTCGTCAGCGCATTCTGGATAAGTGGGTGAGCTGTCGTAATCGAATCTGTGGAGGTATTTCCGGTAATCCCCATGGCCCGACAAGAACTACGTGAGGTGATAGTTGCAGTTCCTGTGAGCTCTCGTCTTCTATTGAGGGTATTAATTTATGGGTCCATCTGCTTTTGGTTGTGGAGTGTCACCTGGCTTGCCAAAGTGCCATTGATGTTGCCATTTATTCATTCTTCAGACATATTGCGCTAGGTAGATCCTTTGCATTTCAGTGGCGAGAATGTCGATCGGGACCATACATGCAATGACGCAGGCTGCTTCGTACGAAACTGTTCTGAAACTGCTGATTGCTCTTATCACGCAGAGCCTGTATGATGTCGAGAGCTTCCTTGCTGCTTCCGTGTTCGCCAGGGCCCCCGCAAATACTCGTGCAGCGTTAAGAAGGATTGAGCTTACCCTGTGGAAAGCAGGATCCTTCTCGCATATGCAGGGCCTCCAATATTGGGAAGTGTTCCGGAGAGCGCTGACTTTTTGCTGCAGTACTCGTTTTTAGGGTCAGCCGGTTGTCGAGCATTACGACTAGGTATTTTAAGGACGCCTTCGATCGAATTATCTGGGAACCAAGCCGGAAGTTCGCGTATTCCAGCCAAGACCAGACAGCCTCAGCCTTATGGGCAGCTAGTTCTAGGTCAGCGGATGTAGGCTGTACACTCTGTCAATACGACACCTAATCACTACTTGCATGAACAGTGCACCTGAGAGCGCACAATCCTACACATTCCCATTCCCAGTACTTCATCCCAGAGCCGCAGTAATCCATAAGTAAGGCTTGTCCTGATATCTCATGATCCACTAAAAGGGTCGTGGTAGAAAGAATTCGCGAGATATCTCCAGGCCACATCTTCGACTCTAACTAATTACTCATTCACCTTGTCACCCACTTGTCCAACCACCTCGTTATGGGTCTACTAAACGGAAGCCTACCTGATGGAATCACATTGGAGTCACCCCTTGAAAGTCATGGCCACGGTGATATTCGTGCCACGCGACCAAGCCATCGAAGTATAATCCCTTCGGTTCGAAGAAGCTGGGGCTTAACATTGACTTCCTAGCGCACTGCACAAAGGAATATCATCTCAACAACTTGTGTTCGCGATCTTAGACTTTCCGTCGTTACCCAAATTTCAGTTGTAATAAATACTTAGTTGACTCCAAGCATGGCCTTCGTGATTACAGGTCTTCCAAGCTGTTTCTCCATTTTAAGATACTTAAAATTCTACAATTCACTGCGACTTTACTAACATGTATGTGTTGGGAACGAAAATAACCGCTGCACGAACACATCCGGAGGGCATGGGCCTGTGCATCCAGGGCAAAGTTGTTGACTGCTCTCAACTTGGCGAGATGCCAGCAACATACAGCCTCCTCGCGGCGCCGTCTGGATAGCCTTTACAGCAACCGCTTAGAAGTGAACCAATGTATGCAGCGGTCCCCTTGTCCAGGGCTCTAAACCAGGACCCGGTCCTCCAGATTCGGGGGTTGCGCGTGGGGTTAACTTCCCGACCGTGTAAAAAAAAACTATCAGTTCAGAAACGACGAGAAGCCTCGCATACGGATGACCCTACTGCTGACGACCATGGACAACGAAATAAGAGCAATGATTTTCGGTTCTGCACGTGGAATGTGAGGTCCCTGAACAGACCACGTGCAGCCGATGAACTTGCGGAAGCCCTCGAAGCTTATAAGGCAGATATCACCGCCCTTCTGGAGGTGCGGTGGGATGGGCCGGGCAAAAAGAGGATGAAAAACTGCGAAATATACTTCGGCGATTGCTACAAAGAGCGAAGGCAGCGCTTGTGCGGATGCGGGTTTGTTCTTCGAGGCAGACTTAGGCAAGAAGTCTTAAGCTTTAATTAAAAACGAACTCACCGAGACCTTCAATGTCAAAAAAGGTTTTAGACAAGGCGACGCTCTGTCATGTGATTTCTTTAAAATTATCCTGGAAAATATCGTGCAAGACTCACACGCCAACACTTGAGGCACGATCTTGCAGAAGTCCGTACAACTGTTAGCATACGCGGATGACATTGACGTGATTGGCAGAACACAGCAAGCCGTCAATGAGGCGTTTGCTGGTATTGAGGGGGAGGCGGCTAAAATGGGTCTAGCGGTGAATGAGGGAAAAAAACGAAGTATATGCTGTCATCAAGAAAGAACGCACAACATCGACGTCTTGGACAGAGCGTCACAATGGGCAGCTATAACTTCGAGGTAGTCAAGGACTTCGTCTACCTCGGCTCACAAGAAACAGTACGAACAACACCAGTACCGAGATTAAACGCAGAATTACTCTTGCCAATCGCTGTTTCTTTGGGCTCAAGAGGCAAGTAGTAGAGTCCTCTCTCGAAGGACCAAGCTAACATTATATAGCACTTTGATCATACCTGTTCTGCTCTATGGTGCGGAAGCATGGACAATCTCAAAAGCGGATGAAGAAGCACTTGGTCTTTTCGAGAGAAAAGTTCTGCGTTCAATCTATGGTCCTGTTTGCATTGATGGTTATTGGAGAAGAAGATTCAACCACGAACTGTACGGGCTGTACAGCGGCATGAGCCTAGTCAGGCGTCTACGGATTCAACGCCTAATATGGCTGGCCATGTAGAGCGCATGGACAACACTGCTCCAGCCCGAAGAGTCTTCGACTCCGAACCAGTGGGACAACGCAATAGAGGACGCCTACGGAACCGATGGCGCACCCAGGTGGAGAAGGACCTCAACCCACTTGGTGTGCGCAGTTGGAGACAGCTGGCAAAAGATCGTGCCGGCTGGAGAGGCTTACTGGTTGAGGCCTAGGTCCACCCCGGACTGTAGCGCCACCTGAAGAAGAAGAAGATGAACACATCCGGCCACAAACCTATCGAGCGCGCGCAGGAGATCAGCTAAGTCATCTGCATAAATAAGATGACTTACCCTAAGCTCTGCCAATGTAAAACATTCCCCGCCTCGGCTGCGTTGCAGCATTCAGTTCAAATCTACTTACTTACTCATCGGCATAAGACCCATGAAGGGGCTGAGTCTGAGCAATTGCAGCATTCCGTCGCTGATGGTCCTGGGCACGCTGCTTCCAGTCATCAAGCCCAAGCTGTCTGCATCCCCGATCACTTGAACTTTATACCGGTGATTCTGTATTCCTCTCCTTCTCAAACCAGTAGACTCGGATTCGAAGACCCTCTTGGCTGGAGCATTGTTGCCCATGCGCTCGATGTGGCCGAGGCAGTGCAGTCGACGGATCTTTGCCTTCCGGACTACATGTAAACCCTGGTACAGCTCATAGAATTCGCTGTTGTGTCTTCACCTCCATCCAAGTTCCTTGTAGACGGTACCATTTATCCAATGCAGATTTTTTCTTTCGAATGCACCAAGAATCAGGTCTGCAGTTTTGCTTATAATTTCTTCGAGTTCGAGGGAGTGTGACTTAGAGAGAGGTTCTTGTATGGAAAATTACGGGAAATGTATATTAAATATGGCAAACAAATTCGAATTAGAGAGAGTTCCGAATTAGAACGACGACGAACAACTGGATGGCGCAGTTGGTGGAGTGCCTGCCCCTGGTTAGCGGGGTCCCTGGTTTGAATCCCAGTGAAAGCAAAGTTAAGTGAAAGCAAATTTAAATTTTTTCTGGTTTTTAAATCTGGCCCCCAACCTCCCCTAACCTAGGGAGAGTGCGAATTAGGGAGAGTCCACTGTAATTAAATAATAATTGATTACATAAATGCTTATGACATTGCTCCTGTTCCACGACAGGTTTTTCTACTAGTAGTAAGTACACTTCCTCTCTTATGTGGTTGTCTACAACATTCTCCCTCATTTTCAGCACAAATGATGTAAGATTGATCGGTCTGTAAGACTTTCTGAAGCCTTTCTTCCCCATCTTGGGAGTAAACACTACCATTGCCCTTCTCCACTGGTTTGGTATGTATCCCAGATAACTTCTTGCTATTTTGGTGAGGTATGGAAGGAGATTGTGTGGGTCGACGTGGCGTAGTGGGTTAGTGTGTCGACTCCTACGCAGAGGGTGCCAGGTTCGATACCCGAATTTACCACCTTTCATATTTCACGGCTCCACCTCTTTTGAGTCACTGACAATGCCCAAGGGTATTTCCTGTCTAGAAAAAGCTTCTCAACTTCGCCGTTTGGAGTCGGCATTAAACTGTTGGTCCCTTCCACTCGTGAGAGAACAATAGCACGCACAACAAGAGTGGTTGCTGAGAAGCTAGGCCCTGGCCCTCTACGGGCTGTAGCGCCACCCATATTATATTATTATTATTATTATGGAAGGAGTTTGCTTTTACCTTTCTGGCGTTGGGCTGGTATAATTTCATCAACCCCTGGAAATTTGAATGGCTGAAACGAGTTAATTGCCCATTCCAGGTGTCCTTTGAGAATATCTCTCACGCAACACTCCATAACCCCTGGTCTTGGCAAATTGGTTCCAGAGCCGTCACTGTTTTGGTGACTGTACGGAAAGTGAGTTTTCAGTAGAAGCCCTGCCCTCAGCTGCCATCACCCTTCTTTACACACATCTGAATGTCTCCTGTTTTTGACAGCGCTTTATGTTGTCTAGCTGCTGTTGGGGCAGACTCGCAACTTCTAAAGCGCTCTCTCTCTCTCTCTTAGCTTGCCTTATTTCAAAATCATAGGAGTTGAGTGCCGGTTTGTTTAGATGCATTAAACAGCGTGCTTTGGCCCTGCAGATTCGATAATTCATTGCTCCACCGTGTTACTCTCTTCCCCTAAAAATACCTGCTTATTAGACAACGTTCTTCAAGCGCTCATAGCTTTTATTGTGTTCCCTACAACATGTCCTAGCTATTGAAAGTGGGCCTCAGCTTTTCTGGTATCATTGTGCTCCAGATTGGTATCCAGCTGCGATGCATAGATACCCCAGTTTGTTTTCCTCGGATATCTTGTAGTTGCACCTACTAATCTGGAGTTTTAAAAGTCGAACCTTATTCTTCTGTGCTTAGACATAGATGATTCATTGGATACTTCTCAGTTCCTGATTAGCTTACTAAGTCATTGCCTTACCTTCGTGACAAATGGGAGAGCATTCCCGACATTGAAAATAGCAAGTGACGAGGATAAAATGAATTGCAGTTATGCCGATGACCCCACGGTCTGGGTGATTGTAAGCTCCCAGGGCCATCAACGTCAATTATAGAAGGCTAGGACCGTCCATTAGTGGCAAGCCTGCAGAGGAAGTTCTTTTGTCATTCACCCCATGGTTTCGGTGATTGTAAGCTCCCAGTACCATCAACGGCAATTTTAGAAGTCTCCGAACGTCCATTAGTGGCAAGCCTGAGTCATTTCCTCACAAAAATCCTAATCGGTCCAAGATCTGCTTTCCAGTATCTGCTTGAATGCAGGATCTGGCCTGAAGTTGGAATCCACCACAGATTTCCTAAACCTATTATGATAAAGTCAATCAAATTGCGCGAATTCCTCAAAATAAATCTGAATTCAAAATGCATTCTTGAATTGCATTTTCGTCTTTAAAAGCTTTGTTCGGAAGCACAACTCAAAACGTCCTTCTCTTCCTCCGCTCTTAATGGCGAAATAAAAGAAGTTAACCTCCCGCCACAACACTTGGGATTTTTTTCAAGCAAATTGAATAAACAAGTGCATGCACGAGCAGGGAACCTTCAAGTCGTTGCCAGCATTTGGCATTCACATGTGAACGTCTTGAAATGCTAGGTCGCTGCTCCGTTGTACCATGAAGGGCGTGTAGCGCACACATGACTGGACGATCTTTGCCATCGGGAATATTCCACATGACTTGCGTTCCACGAGGTCTCGCATTCACTCTCGCCGTCGTTCGTCGCTAAACGAATCTGTTATGTGTTCTGTGAGAACAGCAGCACTTGCCAGAGCCCACACTGCACAACGCTTTTTCACGAAATCGTTTTACCGAAAAACCTCAAGAAAGCGAAAGAAAATGGAGAAAAATGAAGAAAAGAAGGAAAATAATTCACGGAAATTAAATTTTTCAAAATTACCATTCAATTTGTACGCCAATTCACTCGACTGCATCCTGCTCGTGGAACTCGTGCAATTTCGTCCTTTCGCCGGGCCACAGCAGGACGTGAACTACACCACACTCTCGTGTTCGAAATCATAACATCCATTTTTGTGTTAAAGTTGCTCGTCATGCCGATGCCTCGTGGGATGCGGTGGGCCCGGCCGGAGCAGGGGGTGCTCTTCACCTCGCTCGCCATGAAAAGTAGCAGACGTCCTTGCTTCGCGGCGCGGCAGTACGGGTGGCTACAATCAGTTGACTGCTCCAAGTGTGTTGCCCTCTGTCAAGGGGGCGGAGATCTCATTATTAAATCCTAACGCATAGCCGCTAGTTTTACTACTTATTTGGTTCGGAAAATTACGTGATTGGCATTGCTTTGGTGTGTTGCTGGCTGCTCGCTGGTGGCTGTTGGGTGGTGACTGTTGGCTGCTGGGGGCTGAGTGCCGGTTGCGGATAACTAAACGGGGCGGAAGAACGAGAAAAGGAAAGAGAATGACGGACGAGGCCGTCGATGACAGCGGGGCGGAAGAAAGTTGCTTGTAACCACATTTTAATATTTTCTGCCAACGACAAGGATTCAAATTAACATCGACTGAATCCGTGCGGGTGCTGGCCCACTTCCGAGCTGCAGCGAGGTGCGAGGTACGATGTGGGTGTGATGGGTGTGACGGGCCTTCAGCGCAATCAAAGCACTTGCTGGTGCTCGAGCGGTAGGATATGGGGGTTGTGCTCCGTTGGCGGCGTAGGCGTGGGAGTGGCAGGGAAAACCATGAATGAACCTTACTCACTGGAACTTTGAAAATGTTCCAGCATTTTGTGTTGTAAATAAGCGTGAATACCGGCCATCGGTGGGGTCCCGTCGGTTTCGAGTTCGAGTCCATTGAAGGGTTGTGAGGGGCGTGTAAAAATGTTCACGTGATGAAAGGGTCGCAAATAGTTTGGACAGTTTTTGTCTGGTTTTGAGGGTTCTGTTGTGTTCGGATTTGTGTCGAATACAAAATTTGGTAAGGGTGGGCGTGTGCTTGTGCATGTCTGATCGTCGGAGAGAATTACCACTTCAGTGCTTTTGCTAAACCCATTCTTAACAAGGGTGCACTGTAGAGTGGAATACGTATGAGTGTGCTTATTTGCTGACGTTCTCTACAGGTTCTGGCGAACCATGGACTATTCAGTTTTTGAATGGGATCTGTCCTTGCAAACCACAGTACCGTCTGGTCTGCTGGACAGTCCAGACAGTAAAGTGCTTAGTTATTATTTATCATGCAGACATGATTTGAAGGACTTTCCTGGTGGTTGTAATTTAACATTTATTTTAAAATTGGGAGGATGCATAGGTTAGGTTAGATTGAGGTGGCTGACTGCCGCGAGGTATCCTGTGACAGATGCCCGTCCGCGGTTTGCAAGCAGATGTTTTGTAGTAGCGATAGGCATGGAGGGTGGGTCTCTACCCGGAAAGAGCACGGAGCTTGTGCCCTTTGTAGTGAGTTCGTGCGCTTCGCAATTCTCTGGAATGTCGCAGTGTCCCTGCACCCACAAAAGTTGGATGTTAAAATACTTGGCCATCTCGTTAAGAGATAGAAGGCAATTAAGAGAAGTCTTGGAATTAAAAGTGACTTAATTCAGAGATTTGATCACTGCCTGGCTATCGGAACAGTTGACGATATCTATGCGCGATATTACATTGTTTTTTAGCCAGGACAGGGATTCCTTAATCGTTATAGTTTCGGCCTGAAAGACAATACAGTGATTAGGTAGTCGGAAAGATAGCTGGATACTTAGATTCTTGGAATAGACATCACCACCCATACCTGCATCCATCTTCGATCCATCTGTGAAGATTCGCAGTGGACTTTCCAGCGTCTGGTGTTCAGACCCCAAATAAGATCTGGGCGGTATCCCGGTTGACAAAATCATCTCGAAGAGGAGCTTAGGTAGAGTGAGGTCAGTATCTATGAGCATAGAGGCATACCTGCGTAGGATCGTTGAATGTCCAGACTGCAGTTCGTTCCAGCTATTTAGCCATCTTAATCGGATCGGCGTACTAGTTGATGCCTGTCTGGCAATTTGTTCTATCGGTGGCAGGTTGAGGAGTATGTTTAGTGCTTCGGAGGAGGTAGTCCTTAGCGCTCCGCTAATGCATACGCACGCCATCCTCTGCACTCTAGCGAGTGGGGTGATGTTGATTTTCTTATTGAGTGCGGTCCACAAAATTGCGATACCACACAGCAGTATGGGTCTGATTACTTACCATTCGGAGTTGCAATCCCCATTTGCACCCTTTGGCAAGAGCTGTGGAGGCCTGCTTGACACGTTCCTGGATATTTAGCTTCTAGCTTAATAATATAATATAAGACTTAAGAATTTATCGCTGTCACTTAGCACTTAGTCCCGCATAGTGTGGGAGGGTCAAAGTTAGGGATTTTATACTTCCTAGTAAAGAGGACTAGCTCTGTTTTTTGCGGATTGACACCTAGGCCGCCTTCGCTGGTCCATATCACTAGCTTAGATAGGGCATATTGCATAATATCCCTGATCGTGGATTTATATATCCCAGATAGTGCGATGGCAATATCATCTGCATAGACCCATGACCTTGCACCCAGTTCCCTCAAGCAGTTCGTTGACCACTATGTTCCACAGTAGAGGGGAGAGTACACCACCCTGCAATTTGCCTCTGTTCACAGATTTGCGGATCATGGTATCACCAAGCTTCGAGCTTATCACACTGATATTGAGAAGCCGGTGAATAAATGTCAGTATAGGCTTTTCGATCCCGAGTCAGCAGAGTAAGGCAGTGAGAGTAAATTCCTTGAAATCGAAGAATTTTTCTATAGTGCCAACAAGCGAGTGCAAAACTGTTTCCACAGATTTGCCCTTGAGGGGATCGTGCTTCAATTTGTTTGCAAGTGTTTTAGAATTTTTGTGTATGTAGCTTGAGGGGATAGGGATTCAAGTAAGGACAAGGATATTATCAGGGGATCCATAACTATGTTTGAGGATGTACCATATGACGACGTGGTAAAGCGCTGAAGAATCTCTACTAAAGCTATAGCTTTGGTCAGCAGTCATTAGAGGAGGGAGACAATTGAAAAGGTGGCCAAAACAGTGTAAGAAAAATCCTTACTTTTTGTGTAAAATTTAAATCAAAGGTTACAAGTCGCAATTTGGGCGTTTAATTCCAACAGGTAGACGAATTCGCGGCAGACCCAAGATGAGTTGGTTAGACCAAGTCTAAGAACTTTCCTGCTTATGCTTGGAGGATAGAGTTGCCTGGAGATCTCTTCTGTATGCTTTATCCCAGCGACCCCTTTAGTGAATCATGTAGTTGAGAAGATGGTGATAATGATGAGTTGCAACCCTTTCAACCTACGAATGTTGCATTTTCAATAAAAAAAATAATCGTCTTATTGTTTAACCAGTCTTCTTTTATTTCGATACATTTAGAGACGTCCATTGTCCCTATTTTTTTATTTCTTTGGGATCTCTCAATACGTTCGATTGCTTCACTGCAGACCTCTTCATTCGTACCACTCAGTAATTTTTCCATGGTTAGAAAATATAATAGGCACAGAGCGTTAGGATGATATGCTGGTTTTGCTGCTTAATGAATTTTTTACACGGTGAATATTGTGAACATTTAAAAGTTTTCTTTTTCTTCACTGGGCTCTACAATCCGGGGTGGACCTGGCCCTCAAGAAACAAACCTTTCCAACCAGTACGATCACTGGCTACGTGCCTACATTTTCGCAAGCCAAGTTTGATTCTTCTCCACCTAGTTGAGGCACCTTAAAAGCGGGCGTCGTGTTGCGTCGGTCCATGGATTCGGAGTCAAAGACCCTTCGGGCCAATCAAAACAGTTCGCGGTTGAGTCTCGTCCTCCAAAAACTGTAAAAGCAAGAAGAACCAAAGATTGCACGCAGATCAAGGTTTCATATAAAGTCAAAGTCCTTCGTAAAAGGGCAAAGGTAGCAAATTGCCCGTTGAGCCAAAAAAAAAAAAGAAAAAAAAGAAAAGTTCAACGATTGGCAAGAGTTATTCTCCATTCAATCTCCATACTGATGACAGTCGTGCTGTTTATTTGGAACCCGATGGAGTCGAAGTAGTAAACTACATTGTGGCCAAGTCGTCAGTGATGTGTCCTTTCTTGAAGACACCATACACATCGTTTTGCCCTCAGTCAGTGACAGAGTTCAGTGAAGTTACGACATCAATCGTCAAACTAAAGTCCAACAAGGCTTTCATGCCGATAGACTACATGTCTAACTTTTCAAAGTAGCTGGCGATGAGTTGGTAAGGTGCATACACCAACTCATCTGTAAGATCTGGTCTGACGAAAGTATGCCCGACGGGTGGAATCTCAGCATGGTTCGTCCAATAAAAAAGCTAGGCTACGCCCAAATATGTGCCAATCAAAGAGGGATATGTCTCTTGAATATATGAAATGAATGCATACTGTGGAAGCTCCTGAAAACCTACGTCAATATCAGTGCGGGTTCAGGCCAGCGAAAAGCTCTATTGACCAAATATTCACATTACATTCTTGGAAAAGACCCAGGAGTATCAAGTCGATACTCACCATCTATTTATAGCTATGACAGTATTTATGAGACGCAAACTTGTCCGCCTTTGCAGAATGACGACGGAGAATGCCCGTTGCTCCGTCAAGATCGTCCAAGATTTTACCGAGACTTTTGATGCCAAAAAATGCCTTAGACAAGGCGACGTACAGTCCTGCGTTTTTCTTAAACGTAATTCTCGAGAAGATCTTGCGTAACTCAGACTTCCACACCAGAGGCACCACCTTTCACAAGTTTGTGTAACTGCTCGCATATGCCGTTGACATTGATATCTCGAGATAACTCAACGGGCTGTCAGTGGAGCTTTTCGAGAGTAACGAGAAGGAAGCGACTTGTTGGGTCTTACTGCGAATGAGGGTAAGACAAGGAAGGTCTATCAACACCGACCTCTTGGACAAAACATTGCTCTAGACAGATGCAACTTCGAAGTAGTGAAAGGCTTTGTCTACCCATGCCCTGAAGTTAACACGATCAATGACACCATCGCAGAGATAAACACGAACGATCCCGCTTGCCAATTGCTGTGTTTTTGGGCTTGGAAGGCATTTGATTAATAAGGCCCTCTCCTGAAGAACCAAGATATGCCTATATTAGACTTTGATAGTCCGAGTCCTGCTGAGTGGCACAAAAGCATCGACACTGACCAAAGCTGACTGATGTTATTTGGAGGAAGAGACCGAACGACGAACTGTACGGGCTGTACAGCGACATCCATCCGGTCAATATACCACAAAGTACACCAATGCTCTCGCTCGGAAAGGCTTCGAATCCAATCCCGAGGGACAACGTTGTTTAGAAAAACCATACCTCCGCTGGCCAACGCAGCTGAAAAGGGACCTCAATCAGCTGAATGTGCGTGGCAGGAAGCAACTAGCACAAGACCGTGTTAGATCGGGAGGCATGTTGTCGGATGCCCAGTTCCACCCCAAACTGAAGCGCAAGCCAAACAAACGCTTGCTTAAAGCTCGATTGATGAACCAATCATGTCCAGTCGACCGCATAAGCCAGCAATTTTAAGAACTTTTGGAAGATCGTGCGCCTTGCGAGAGCGACTGAGGTCTGCACGATCTTCTCGAGAATGATGTTGAAAAAGTCACATGAGAGCGACACATAATAACAAGGTCACTTCGAGTTCATTTCTGTCCTCGAAGGACCACCGAGAACTCTCCAACATCATCCTGAGCTTGGCAGGTATGTGGAAACTAGACATGCTGTTTTATAGCCCGTCGCTATTCTTACTTTAATATGTGGCCTTAAAGTTGACGATTATGTGGCGAATCTGACATAGTTTGAGTATTTGGTCGATTATGGATTTCTCCGACCCCGAAAAATGCTGTATCTGATTATTAAAGAAAGGTTTTAATCGCTTAAACAAAACGCCTGAGAAGAACTTGACTGCGATGTTTAGGGGGCTTACCCTTCGATAAGTGTCGTAGTCCAAGGGGTCTCATTTCTTAGAGATTTTTTCCTTGAGCAGCACAGGGCCTGCATTAAAGGAAAGGTTGTTGAGGGCCCTCAACGTGGTGAGATGCCAACAACGACACCTAAAAAGGGACGTGTCAAATTGATATATAGTCTCTTCTTGGAGCTCCCTGGATAGCCTCTACATACATCAACCGCTTAGAGGTGAACTAATGAATGCACCTACTAACCTGTCGACGTTAAGTATAAATGGGGACCTTGTAATCCTGTCTCGGTGGTTTCTCTCAGCGTAAGTTCAGTTCAACGAGCCTCAAATATGAATGATTCTCCTTCTGATGACCACGGACTACGGAATAGAGACCTCATATTTCATCCGCATATTTAACCCTTCGAGCAATCCCTTTTTGTCGACATATTCGCCATTAACTTGTGCGATGCTTAAACTGAGTTCTTCTTTAACTTTACATTCATAAACTATTCTTATAGCAGAAAGCCAATTAAGTTGTGACCCAAAATGATGGGGAATTTCGAAGAATTTCCTTGTGCTGGAATTCTGGTGACTGGACATTTTTTTGTCGCATAACTTCATTGAATTCTTCTTCTTCAATCTCAATGTAGTCCAAAGGAGCTAAACTATTTTGCACAACGTCACCCAAAGTGTTTCCCATTGACACCCACAGAGGGTCCTTTATCCCAAAAATGTATAATTCAACTTGGAACATCATCATCAATTGTTTTAGGTCCGAAGTTAGGTGCCGTCACCCATGCCACGAACAAAGGCTTTTAATATAGGAAGTCCTTTTTTGGGCCGCAAGATGATTAGGCCTCTGACTAATGTTGGACTGTATTAGAGCGGAAACCGCCTAATTTCTCCCCCTCAAGCGTTCGCCTTCTGCCTCGCATCCGCTCTTCAACCACAGCGATGATTTTCATAACAATAACTGGGAACAGAAACAAAAATAGGAACAAAAAAATCATTAAACGAAAATGTGTGCACACATTTCGCACAGCCGAATCCCACTTCAAATTCTGAGCAGTCTTTAATATTAAATTCTCAGGCCGGCATCTCCCACAGCGATTCCGCCGCCGCAGCAGCAGCAGCAAACCCATATCTCAGGGCACTACTGGCAAAACTGCCTTATTATTCGCTTTTTGAATGCTCGAAATGTGAATAGGAAAAGGACCGGGGCACAATGGAGTACGGAACGCAAACAAACACCACACACACACGCGCGCACACCATAGGGAGTTCGGGGTTTCTGCGGATGAGTCTTGAGGGAGCTTGGAACGGAAAGGACCCCGCCTAGCCATCATTACCACTATGTAACCTCATTTTTTTTTGCTTTGTTTTGCTTTTCGGTCCTTCCTCTCTATCTCGCTCTTTCTTCGCCTAAAACTAGGAGAGTCACTGAGACTAGTGTAAACCCAACGCTGACCACAGGATCTTGGAAAGGGCCTCTAAACGGGTGCCACCCGACAGCCCTACAGCCCGCCTACTCTCCGACCGAGCGAGCACCATAAGTTGATGCGAGAAATTTTGTGGCCTGTTTAGTCATTTCAGCGATGAAAGGGTTCAGTTGTTGCCCTGTGAAAGCGGCAAAACAAAGCAGCACTTGGCACAAGCATAACACATGCATTTCCAGGCGGGCTACAGTTCGTCGAGCAAGGATATGTGAAGCACGCAGTTTGTGTATGTGGATATGTGTGTATGTGTGTACGTTTGAAAGGACAACAATAATTGGAGTATATTGTCCTACAACTTCGGTCCAAAGAAGATCCCTTCTCGAAACATGCCAAGTGGGTGGGTGGACGTGAGTGGGGAGAACCGAAATGATATGTCTCCAGCTTCAGCTTCTATCCCATATGTGTGCTTTTGGAGATTATGTGAGCGTTGGCTGTACATACGTGTTCTGTGTTGTATATCCCTTCTGTTGGTCAAAAGAAGAGATTAATGAATTGTTACATCCTGTGTCGTCTTTGCGGAGCAGAGCCCCTAAGGACGCACGTAATAACCTTAAGAACGTGTATTCAAACACACAAACGCACACTCGCTAACTCACTAACAACACACACACTGGATGGCGTGTGTTTATTTAGGTTCCTTCTACCGTCGCAGCATAAAGGACGAACTAAGGGCATTTTCTTAAGTTCTCTTCCATGGGCTTGAATAAACATTCCTTCCAACCGTCTTCGTCGTCGTGGAGCGTGGGCGGTTGAGGGTGGATGGGGGCGCTGTTATGGGTCATCCTTTTTGAAGTGCGAACTCACTTTCGCAGAGACACTGCCCCACGGACACCCGATTTAAGATAACCCTCACCCCATCATCTGAACCCACCCATCACCGACCAAAAATTCAATGGGTCAAATCAAAGTGACGCAGTATGCCGCCGTCGTTGCCGGTGTTTTTGGGCTGGCTCGCTATGAAAATGAACAAATCGATTCGAGGGACCTCGTTGAGGTGGAAAATTTTAATTTGTTCCCACTGCTGTGGTCAGTTGTTGGGCTCTGCTTCCGTTCCATTAAGGACGAAGCGTCGTCGGTCGTCGCTAGAATGATTTTTCAGCGATTAAACGACCGAAACCTTTACACTAATTGAACTGTTGTCAATTTCCTGTATTGCAGGTGTGGCGCAGCACTACCATTTGGGTCATCATTGGTGTCCAGTTCCCAAGCGACTGCCGCTGAATAAATCTCCATAAATATGCTTGTCCTTGTATAATTCCTCAGACCGAATTGATTGAGGCGGCATCCCTTTTTTGTGCTCCCCCAAGAAAGTGTTTATTTAAGGATAATTAATCGCAAATAGAACGTCGTTGGAATACGATTTTTCTTAAGAAGCTTTTCATCATCATCTCCATTCCGGTCGATGGGGTGGGGCGGGGTGGTGGAAAGGGCTGGGAGTGCTTGTTTGGTTGGAGAGTGGACCAATTTCGTTAAGGACTGGGGTTTGTCACGCAGCAGAAGCAGCAGAAGCAGATGTGTCTCGGTCTCGGGGGTTAGGAGCAATGATAAGGGTGACAGAAATTGTTTAATTGTGTCAGAGATGTGTGCGGCATTTTAATGAAGCTGAAGTAATCAAAGGCGAGGGATTGACGAGGGAATTTCAATCTGCTGGCCTGCTGTTGATGAGGAATTCCTCCTTTCATTGATGAGGGCGTGCGTGACGAGTTGTAGTTTAAATGAGTTACGCGTGTAGTGATTTGTGGCAGAAGAGTATTAACAAACGGGTGTGTCTAACCCGTTGATTGAGCTCTGAGGACAACTGCGACCAGATGGTCCTAAATCTGTACTTGGGCTCATTATCCTCATGGAGTGACTAGGATGTCAATGGGCTTTGGGCATTCACACCACGACTTGATGACAGCAATCGATCACCGAAATTTCTGAAACGGAGCAGAATGCGAGAGATGAATGTGAAGATGCTGATGCTTCAAATTTATGTTCAGAAATACCACAAAATAGAAAAAAAAGGTTAACCCTAGTAAAACACAATTCCCACAAAGATGTGCCTAAAGTCACCACATTTGTTTGCAACGTTCAGTGTCCTTAGACACTTGACACAAATGATTATCCTTTGACTGGATACTGTGTAGATGCGAAGGCAAGTCGATCTATAGGACAGACGAAAGTAAATATCGAAACCAATTTGCAATACACAACCAATGGAGTGGTTGCGCACAAAAGGAACGATGTGTGAACGGCAGGATATTTTGACATGAAATCCACTCGAAAGGGTCAACGGTAACGTGCAAATATGTATGTACTTAATTTCGTATGAGGACGGAGTCTCGTGTAAATTAACTCAAGGCATGGCAAGAGGTATTGAGTGCAAATACACGGAAACTGGTTGATATTATGTTTAGGCTCCTTCAAAGGGGACGACGTAAGTAAACGGATAACATTGACTGGGTTGGATTGATGATGAGGATGCGGATAAATTGATGAAGAACATACACGAGAAATGGAATGATTATAGGGTGCTTTTTATGTTCGAGGTCGTTTTTAATTGATCGCCGGTGTGGATGACATCTGTCAGTGGGTGTTTGACAGTCGTAGAGAGGGTTTGATAACTATTAGGAACTGTCAGAGCAACAAGGATTTTGACATTTATTGTATGAAAGGCGTCAAGTCCAAAGATGATGCGTTGCTTTCTCCTTCTTTCTTTATTTGACGCTATGGTCCGGGGTGGACCTGGGCCTCAACCAACAAGCCTCTCCAGCTAGCACGGTCTCTGACTAGCTGTCTCCAGTGTCGCACGCCAAGTTGGTTGAGGTCCTTCTCCACCAGGGTGCGCCACCTTAAACGCGGGCGTCCTCTGTTGCGTTGTCCCACGGGTTCGGAGTCGAAAACTCTTCGGGCCGGAGCTGAGTTGTCCACACGCTCTACATGGCCCAGCCATCTTAGGCGTTGGATCCGAAGACGCCTGACTAGACTCATGTCGCTGTACAGCCCGTACAGTTCGTGGTTGAATCTTCTCCTCAAGAAACCGTCAACGGAAACAGGACCAAAGATCGCACGCATAGCTTTTCTCTCGAAGAGACCAAGTGCTTCCTCATCCGCTTTTGAGATTGTCCATGCCTCCGCGGTGTACAGCAGGACTGGGATGACCAAGGTCTTGTATAAAGTCAGCGTGGTCCTTCGAGAGATGGCTCTGTTACTCAATTCTCTCGTGAGCCCATAGAAACAGCGGTTGGTAAGAGTTACTCTGCGTTTGATCTCGGTACTGATGTTGTTTGTGCTGTTTACTGCGGAGCCGAGTTAGACGAAGTCCTTGACTGCCTCAAAGTTATAGCTGCCCATTGTGACGCTCTGTCCAAGACGTCGATGTTGTGTGTCCTTTCTTGATGACAGCATATACTAGACCGATTTTAGCCGCCTCCGCCTCAATACCAGCAAACGCCTCATTGACGGCTCGCTGTGTTCTGCCAATCACGTCAATGTCATCCGCGTATGCTAACAGTTGTACGGACTTCTGGAAGATCGTGCCTCAAGTGTTGGCGTGTGAGTCTTGCACGATATTTTCCAGGATAATTTTAAAGAAATCACATGACAGAGCGTCGCCTTGTCTAAAATCTTTTTTGACATTGAAGGTCTGGGTGAGTTCGTTACCGACCTTGATAAAAAGCAGCGAGAATTCTCCATCGTCATCCTGCACAACCTGACGAGTTTGGCAGGAATGTCAAAACTAGACTTGGCGTTGTATAGCTCTTCCCTATGCACGCTTCCCTATATGCGGCCTTGAAATCGACAAAAAGGTGGTGGGTGTCGATCTGCATCTCTTGGATCTTTTCCAGGATCTACCGTAGTGTGCAAATCTGGTCGATGGTGGACTTCCCTGGCCTGAGGCCACACTGATATGGACCTATCAGGTTATTTATAAACGGCTTCTGGCGAGAACACAAAACGGCAGAGAAGATCTTGTTAGCGATGTACAGGAGACTTATCCCTTGGTAGTTGGTGCTGTTGAAGGGTCTCCTTTCTTGTGGATCGGGCATGCTTTCCTCCGAGCATATCTTACAGATGAGCAGGTACATGTGTCCAACCAGATCATCTCCAGCTGCCTTAAAGATTTCAGCGGACAGTCCGTCCGCACCGGCAGCTTTGTTAGATTTCAGTCTTGATGTTGCTATCTTGACCTCGTCTAAGTCGGGGGGATGGAATTCTCGTCGATCATCGTCCATCTTGAGTGGGACATACAGCCTGACAGCGGTATTGGTGTCATCATCACCGTTTAGAAATGGTTCTTCCAAATTCTCAGTATCGGCTGAGATCAGTATCTCGTCCCGGCAGGCTAACTGTATCACCCTCTGGTAAAACTTTCGGACATCGTTCCTGCCATAGCACCTCTCCATCTCCTCTATCGCGCGCTTCTCGTGCTCTTTCTTCTTTCTCCTGAGAAGCCGGGTCTCATCCCTTCGTCTCTGTTCGTAGAGCTCACGAACAGCTCTCGTTGTTCGTTGCAGCGTTGCTTTGTAGGCTTCCAGCTTCGCTGCATGTGCCAGCCTACAGTCGTTGTCAAACCATGGGTGAAACCCAGCACATTAGTGGCAGCATCTTTGATGGCTTCTGGACAACGCCTCAAATCTTCTTCGATTGTGTGCGCAGGTGGCGACGAACTTAGAGAGAGATTCCGGGAGACTCGATTCGCGGATTCCGAAAAGAGCACTAAAGATGGCAGACCCGTGGCCATGAGTGGGACGGGGAATAGTCCAGGTTGGGGATAGGTAGTCATTTTGGCGATTCAATCGTTAAAGGTTGGGAAATGTGCCGGTGTGGATGAAATTCGGCCGCAAATGCTAATTGCAATGGGTAATGAGAGGCATTTCCGGTGCCATTATGGTGGCCTTAGAGCGTGGTGAAACACCTGGCGATTGCCAAGTTGAGTATATATATGAGAGAACAATAGCATGGACAACACGAGTGGTTGCTGTAGAAGCCAGGCCCTGGCCTATATATATATATAGGGCTTAGCTTATATAGCAACCACTAGCTTCTACAGCAACCACTCGTGTTGTCCGTGCTATTTTTCTCTCACGAGTGAAATTAACCTACAGTTTTATGGCCACGTTTGAGAAGTTTTTTTTTTCTTAGATAGTAACTACTCTTTGAGCATTGTCAGTGACTCGAAGGAGGTGAACATTATTTTTTGTCGTACCGACCGGGAATCGAACCAAAGCAGCCAGGTTAAGTTGCATTGGAGTCGATGCACATACTCACAACGCCACAGCCATCACCGCAAACTAGGATATCCTATTTTTAAGGAGGTCCAAGGTCTAACGGACGTCTTGTTTTTCCATTTGACTTGGTTTTCCTCACATCCTCCCAGATGTAACTCCAGGGCGGGCTAGATTTATTTGTGGCTTTATGTGCTGATGTTGGGATGAAGATTAACATAGAAAAATTCAAAGAAATCATATCCGCCTAGAGAAGCATTATAAGGCCAAGACCAACGATGTTGATCCAGCGCCGATCAGCTGCACTGGGCATTGTCAGAGAGTCAAACCGAGAGCAAACATTTTTCTTGCGCTTGGATTTGAACCTACATATATGTAAAATTCTGTTGACGCAAGAACTGAAGACGGACAACCTTTCAGGAACCCAAGTTAATTTAATACAATACCTGGATTACCCCAGTCCTCCTTTATGAAGCAAAGCCGTGTACAACATCGATGGGTATCAGTGCTGACATATTTTTCAGACAATATGTCCGCGCCCAAGCATTGGTCCTGAATACGTTGGTGACATACAGAGAAGACTAAGAAGTATAGCTAGCTATCTACGGACGCAATGCTTAAAGTGACCAAGCTTTATAGAGTGGATGAACAACTTGTCAGCGAATCCGAGCCAATGGTGGAGGTGGGAAAAACCAGTGGAAAATGTGTTTGAAGTTAGTGGTGTACGTTTTAGAAGAAAACCGAAAGACAGGAGGTTTGTTGGTTGAATACCAGGCCAACCCTGGGAAAGGAAACGGTATTCCCACACTCTGGGCAACATTATGCTAAGGAAATCAAGGATTATTAGGAAAGCTATTGTTCACTTCCTCAGCCTTCTAAATATCGATCTAAACTGCCACGCGAGGAAAGACTCTAACAATTTGGAAAAATCAGTGGATCAACCTACAGATCCTAACGATCTGAATCATAGGACTTACCATTTAAGTATCTGGTCTTTGCACTAGTTCTATAAGATGTTTACATACCTTCGAAGACAACAACTGTTCGCCGTCGACATGTAAAACACACATAAATCTTGTTAAGACGTTACTATAAGCCAACTAGCACTAGGCCCCCTCCCACCACTCAATGACATATCATAATAAGAACTCTTAATATAATAATAATATATAATATGGGTGGCGCGACAGTCCGAGGTGGACCTGGGCCTAGCTTCTCAGCAACCGCTAGTGTTGTGCGTTCTATTGTGCACGAGTGGAAGGGACCTAAAGTTTAATGCCGACTCCGAACGGCGAAGTTGAGAAGCTTTTTCTAGACAAGAATACTGTTTGAGCATTGTCAGTGACTCGAAAGAGGTGGAGCCGTGAAATGCGAAAGGTGGTAAATTCGGGTATTGAACCTGACACCCTCTGGGTAGGAGCCCACGCACTTAACCCCTACGCCACGGCGACCCATGAGAACTCTTATTCACTTAAAATTGCTTGCCAATTACTCAAATTAATTTTATTTCATGAGGCGAGAATGCTCGAATTCAGAAATGAAGTATCACAGAGAAAGCCGACTTCAAAGCTGATTGCCCCCTAGTCCATCGACGCATTTTAGTGCCTTTTTGACGGATATTCATGAATTTTTGACGGTTATTCACGAAATAACGAAAACGCCGTCCTCTGATTGGTCAATTTGGTTTATGAACACGTTATAAAAAACAGTTGTCAAAAATCTTAAGGGGAAAGAGAGGTAGAAGTCGGGCATCTCTGTAATACTTCATTTCTGCTCGAATTGCTTTCACACTCTTCCGGCATACGGGATAGGGTGAGACGGCAATGCGCGAGGAACACAACGTGGAGCATCTCTTCTTCGAACGGAAAGAGCTATTGCTCGATGGTTTGGTGACGTAGCACGGACTTCCACACCATCACCACTTCCGAGGCGGATCTTGAATGCGTTTCCATCAGGAAGGCGAACACTTGGCAGACCCAGGATGAGATGGTTGGACCAAGTGCATAAGTTCGCTTGGTTACGCTTGGGCATTACTCCTGATGATTAAGAGTCGAAGGCGGAGGATCGAGTTGACTGGAGATCTCTTCAGCGTGCTTAACCCCCGCGAACCATTTAGTGTACCATGTGAGTCAGAAGATGATGATGTTGACGACTCACCCAATAAATCCCTGTTAGTACTATGAAGTTTACACGCTTCTCTGTTAGCTAATACTTCAGCCTGGAAAATATTCGATTGATCCAGGAGGCGAATGGATCTGGAGATGCTGAAATCCGCCGAGAAGACCGATGAGTCTACACCGTGGTCTAGCTTAGATCCATCTGTGTAGATCAAAAATTGGTATATTGAGGTAAGTAATTGGGTTTTCTATTCCTCTCTAGATGGAAATCGGCATTGTGCCGAGTCGTCGACTTCTATGGTGTTGATAATGTAGTCCGTGGGAGCTGGGTTTAGACAGGAGTTCTAGAGCTCTGCTTTGCCCATACGGTCTCGCTGACCAATCTCGTTTCTCTGAGCGTGATGGCGCTGCATATGACTACATAAATGATGTAAAGGTCCAGTGGGAGGAGGTGTGGGAGTACGTTCAGTGCTTCAGTGGGATACGATCTCATCTCCTACCTCCTACCGATCTCTGGACTTTGTTGGGCTTGTTTCAGTTGTATGTATTGCTAACGGCGCACAGTGGTTCCTCCCATAGGCCAAAAGTCAAAATTTCAAAGTTAATCAAATGGTTTTTTTAATGCAGTAATTATCTATGATAACGAGACAGTTAAGTTACAGTAAGATTTATGATCTAAAATAAGTTGTTGATTATCAGTCGCATGACAAAGTTGAGTGTTTTTCCCAGTTAAAAAAAATCTGAAAACAGGACTACAGAGCATTAATCAATTTTAGTAGATTGTTTAAAGTTAATTTTGCAAAAAAGGTGATGCGAATAATAAAACAATATATAATGAAGGGACTTAAATGGTTTTTTGAAGTTTTATTTTTAACCTCCATTGGAACTGAGGCATGATTTGTCTTTTTTTTTTAATTGTTCGTGTTTTTCTAAAGAAAAACACATCAAGTTTCGATAAATGCCGGTTATAATTTATACATCAAAATTTAGAACTATTTTTCTTCTTTCAGAATATATATATATACAAATTGTAACCCGAAGTAAAACAATTTTTTTATATTGAAGCAATATGATCAAGCGAATCTATATTTTTAGCATTTGGCATTCGGTGAAGAATGGTGGCAGTTATGCAAGATCTAACGAAACATGAAACATTTGTAAACAAATTTATAAAATTTGAAGATTTAGAAGCAAAAAAGAAGATAAGTAACCTCTGTAAATCCTTTCAAAGAAGGTGGGCTTGCTCAAAGAAAAAAAAAACATACTATTCTCTAAAAACAGTTTTAGTTCTGTACAAGACCGAGCTGATGAGAATAATTCACAAACACGTAAAGGCAGATAGAAAAAGCCATTTTTGGAAAGCTCGTCTAGAACGAAGAGGAGACGTATTGCAGAGATCGTTGACGTCATCGATAAAGATATCGCTTGTGCTTTAAAAAAATTTCAGTTCAAAGAAAATGTTCAAACCAAACGACTTGATTCAAATGACGCTTTGAAGCCTTTGGTGGAGGCAAAATTGTCAAAACATCAGTACTCATACTCATGCATCGGTAATATGAATGACATTCGAAGGTCCTTAGAAAAAACCATCAATGAAGATTTCTTAGATTTCGGCATATCTCCACTGCATGCATGGATAAGATTTTTTGAATTCTTCATTCATTTAGTTTATCGGTTGGATTTCAAAAAATGGCGCACAGGAAGCAAATGAAAATCATCCAAGGTGAATTTAAAAAGATTGGGTTGATAGTTGACAAGCCGAAACAAGGTGGAGGGAATTCAAATGACGGCAATACTGCCCGAAGATTTTTTGCAAACCCATCTGCATCTTCCAAAATAACTGGTGTAAAGCAATCGATTATCGAAAGATGTGCTGTTTTGCAATTAATGCAGAAACTTTTCAAGAATATGCACAAGAAACAGTCCGAGAAATCGTTACAGAATACCCTTGGTACCCATTGCCAGCTTCAGTACACAAGGTTCTAATTCAAGGAGGACAAATCGTGAAACATTCTATACCACCTATAGGCCATTTTACGGAGGAGGCAGCTGAAGGTAAAGATAAAGATGTCTAGTTTTTTCGTTGAAAAAACACGAGAAAAATATCAAGGATATCAACAAAAACCGGTTTGTTAAATAGATTACTGCTGACTTCAAACCCGACTTTGTCCAAGGAAATTTTAAATTTATTGATATAATTCTTTGCAAAATAAAATAATATTTAAAACAAATCACTTTTTTAATTATTTAATTTACTTTCTATCAGTTAAAATTAAATTACGAGTTTTGACCGCACTTCCCATACAAATGGAACCACTGTGCGGCGGGGTATTATACTAGTGAGCAGTAGACGAGAATGGGATGGACGGAGATTGTGACCATTCAAAGGGTAATTTTGGTTTTAAGACCCCACCTTCTACCAAAAGTTTTACGACAGGCATAGAAGCTGCAATTGCTTTCTTTACCCTGTTTTTTGTATAAGACTTCAAGTTGAGCTTGGGGTCCAGGATGCTGCCCAAATACTCAGCATTCGTGGCGAACAGCATGAGCTCCGCTGACGTAGGATTCACGTTCAGACCAGTCTGTAGCCCAAGAGTGAATTCTAGATGGGTCCCTCTCCATGAATTTGCTCATCACTAAGGCAAACACACCCGATAATAAGATTACCATGTCGTCCGCATACGCAACTACTTTGATTCCCTCCCTTTCTAACTTAACGAGAATTTCATTTATTGTTATCAGCCATAAGAGTGGTGAGATAACCCCGCCTTGAGGTGTACCCTGGTTGACTGATTTGGTAACTTGGCAGTTACCCAGTTGCGATTGGATGATTCTAGTTTATAACATGGCAACAATTCAACAAACCCCCAATTCCCAACGCAGCGAGAGAATTATTGATGGAGTTGGTCAGGGTGTTTTTAGGGCACCTTCTAGAAGGTACCAAGGATGTCTCTAAAATGGATAGATCTGTCCATAGTACGCACCACCTCGTGCAGTGCCGTTTCTGTGGATTTAGTCTTGAAGTAGGCGCGTTGAGAATGTCCGAATCAGGTAATCAAATGAGGTAAGATTGGACGGAAATCCTTGGCAGATTCGTGCTATCTTTTTTCGACCTATATTATATAAACAACCCGGACTCTGCTCCACGACTAGGGAACATAATTTAAGATCATATTTCGTCAGAGTCGACTTGTGAAACCCAACACCACACCAAGAACCACACATACCACTCTTCGCTATGCCGATCGCATATTGCAATAACTAGTGCACTACATGATACCAGGCACCACGCCGAGTCATATTGCATGAACAGGGATCATCAGGAACATGACCCCGTTTACCCACACTGAGCGTAAGTTTTCGTAGGTCGGGTAAATAAGCAATATGTGGTGCAGTGCAATGCATTCTGAGCATTTCTGGTGTAAACACCGCTGGTAGTACGGACGCATATTGTAAATATGAAGATATACAGCTAAATGGGTAGGCAGAAGGCAGCCTATAAGCATTTGACAGAGGTGTAGTACAATGAAGCTTAGAGTGGGGATTGAATTCGAACTATAAAATTGATTGATGGAGGAGTTGGCAGAGTCTACCAAAATTGTGCGATGCTAAGGACGGCTGGCCTAGGTATCACTAAATAAATAATAACCACGCGCTAAATAGTCTTTTATTTTCAACGCTCTCTTCGCTCGACTCACTTCTTTCGTAAGAGAAAGCACGGCGTTCGTGCGTTATTACAAGCCGAGGTGATTGGAGAGAGAAGGTTTCTCACTTTCCAAGCATTTTAAATAACGATATAACCTGGCACGTAAGACAAATAAACAATTTGAAGAAAAAGAATGTACCACTCTTAAATCTCTTTAAATATCTGGTACTTGCACAAGTTCCATAAGATGTTTATATGCCTTCGAAGATAGCTACGGATCGTCGTCGTCATGTTTACGTTACTATATGCCAACTAGTAACGCCTACCACCACTCAATGAAACATAACGACATCTCTCACTCACTTAAGACTGTTACCCAATTACTCATCAAATCAATCCCCCGGTCCTGTGGTAAGCGCAATCCATATTCGAAATTCCACTAACGTTGGACGTGATTACTCCCTCAGCGTGTCACAGCAATTGCGCGAAAAAAAGCACCCACCCGGCTTCGCCACAACAAAGCCACGGCATGCAGTGTGGATGAAAATTGGTGTTGACGGCAAGCGAATGGGTGCCATCCCCACTCGCACTTGCGACACGCGCAATGAATAATTCATACTCCAGCCGATTTTCTAAATCGATTGGGATCACAACAAAGGGAATTGATATCCCAGAGACAGCAAGGACACAGGGCACGACCTTCGAGAATACCAAACGAAGCCCAGAAACAAAGCAACGCCAAAAATTGGCCTTAACTGGGATCGAATTAGACGTACTGGTGCTTCGGTTGCTTGCAAGGTTCAGGTTTTGCCCCGAAAAGAGTTACGAATAGTTTAGACAGATATACGATCCGATGCGAGCGTGCCAAGAGTCACAGGATGCAACTCGGTTGGCATCACGCCAGAATCACGATTGAGGATTTATTTCCATTTCATTTGAAATTTCAACTCTCAAGTATGTGTCGAACTTTGTTTTATTCATTTGAAGGCTCTGGCAATAAAAAAAAATAAAATAAATCAACACTCGCTGACGGTCAGCGGAAAGGCGGTGACAGGCGTAATTGTTTGCTACCCGTTTCTGATACTTTGGCAGGCGTTTTTTGACAGCCTAAATGAAAGCGTCCTTTTGGCGCCAAGACTGACTCCACTCAGAGTTTTATTTGTGTGTGTTTTATTTTTGTAATTTTCTTTTTTCATTTTCTCACTCTCGCCCTTTTTTTTGGGGACATTTTCATTAAAAAGGGGATTACTCGATTCTCATCCAGGTGATGGCGATTAAAAGTCAGATAGACAGGCGTGGCTGGGCCCGAGCTGCGAGCTGCGGACCGAGGATGGTGTGTGGGGGTGTTTGGCGAGTAGTGGTGAATTCTAATTTCCAATCCGTTCAGGATGACACGATGCGCTTTACGTGTTGTTGTTATCTTTGTTGCTTCGCAATTAATCGAGTCTGGTTTTGGGTACGCTCTGGCACAGTTTTTTTTTCCCCCATGTCGGGCATGTCCTGGCTGGAATTGCGTGCGAACTCAATTTCACGGTCTTTTGATTTTAATTGAGGCGGCAGATTGAATGGGAGGAGGGATGAGGGTTAATTCAGAGGGATAAGACACTTTGTATTGGATTTTTTTGCTCTCTTTGTTTCGCTCTTGTTTTTATTTGTTTTTGTCAATCGAGTGAAATGCTTTGTATTTGGCACCAGAATACTCTGAAGAGACTGAGGACGGAATGACGGTCCTACGACTGGAGCTTTGACCCCTGAAGGGTGTTGAGAAAAAGTGTGCTTAGTTCTTAGGGAACAAATATCTCTAAGGTACGACGTTCATCATTTAACTGTAGCACTCGTAGGTGGGTGGTGGTTCGGTGAGAACCCAATTAGCACTTTGAGCGGCTTTAATGCTACAGCTCGTCTACCTTATTCATAAAGTGCATCTTTAAGATAGCTAACTTGATGTTTGGAAGAAATACATAAGATCCTTCATATCCTTCGGGGAAATCTCGTCAAGCGGGTCAAAGAAGGGTCTAGCGAGTGCTCGCTGCCTGGCTTTAGCAAGTGCTGGTCAACCTCATAAAAAATGGTTTTTTTTATATGTGCCCTTCAAACCCAGGTGGGGCATAGAGCAGCTAAAAACTTCTCGATCTGCGGCCAGATACTTCTGTATCTGTATACTGTTGATTTCCAAGTAATTCTTGGCCTACCAACTCGTATACAATGAGGATTCCATTTGCCATGATTGCTTCGCGATGTTGTCGTTTTGTCTCGTCAGCAAGTGGCTAATCCAGCGGCACTTCTGCTGCCTAATTTAGATATAGCTTGACTCATTATGGGCCACAATTCGTGGATCGATGTACGTTGCTGTGACTTAGCCACTCAAATCCTCTTCGAGAAGAATTTCTCAACCAGCATACCGCCCAGATCTTACTGGGAGTCTGAACACCAGACGCTGGAATGTCCACTGCGAATCTTCACAGATGGATGGAAGATGGATGCAGGTATGGATGGTGATGTCTATTCCAAGGATCTAAATATTCAGCCATCTTTCCGACTACCTAATCACTGTAGGGTCTTTCAGACTGAAACTATAGCGATTAAGGAAGCCCTGTCCTGGCTGAACAATGTAATATCTCACACAGATATCGTCATCTGTTCCGATAGCCAGGCAGCGATCAAATCTCTGGATTCAGTCACCTTTAATTCCAAAGACCTCCCTTAATTGCCACCTATCTCTTAACGAGATGGCCAAGTATTTTAGCATCCAACTGATGTGGATGCCAGGACACTGTGACATTCCAGAGAATTGCAAAGCGGACGAGCTCGCTAGAAAGGGCACAAACTGCGTGGTCTTTCTGGGTGGAGACCCACCCTCCATGCCTGTCGCTAATATTAAACATCTGCTAAAGCTTGAAATGCTTGCCCAAACAAGCCGCAGATGAATATCTGGCACAGGATGACTCATTACCAAACAACTCTGGCCTATGATCGATCCCAAACGATCGCTTAGCTTGATCAGATTAAGCAGGTCAAATCTCAGATCTCTTAATGGCGATCTAACAGCGCATTGTGCTATCGGAACTCACGCCTCTAGAATAGGTCTTCCCTTCTAGACTGAATTCTGTAGAAGCTGCAAGGACGAGTATGAGGAAGAAGCCATCGAACACTTGCTATAGCTGCAGTGTTCTCTCATCCCCTTGATTCAGACTTCTGGGGCCCATTTCTTTGTTAATCTGGCTGAACAGAGCAGCATCAGAATCAGCCCTCTTCTTCGCTTTATCAAAAGCACAGATTGGTTTGCGGAATAGGTAGCCTGAGATCCGCGTGGTAACACAATGGGCATATATTTGGCCTAAGTGTGTCTGCTGCTCGCATGCGTGACCTCAACCTAACCTAATCTAACCTAGCCACTCAAATGGTCTGTATTGGATACCATGTCTCTCAGTTGTTGCCTACTGTGGCAGTCAGTACATCAATTAAGAGAATATCTCCTTGCCTTACTTCCTAACAAACTTCGAAAGGGTCAGAAAGCTGTCCATTATGTAGAACGAAGCATTTTGCGGCGTGGTAGGATTGCTTTATAACAGCAACAATTTTCGGGGGAATCCCTCTTCTATCTAAAGACTTCAAGATCCATTCACGGTTGACTCGGTCAGAGACCTTCTCAAAAGGTATCAAAAAGGCTTGTCCGGCTCTATATTGCTGCAAAAAAGCTGTAGGGTGCAGCCGCGAATGGTTCGCTGATTATTCGTTTGGAGTTTCAAAGCAGCTTGATAAATTGAGTCTGGGGACCGTATAGTATGGAATCGTAGGATAATACGTAAGATATTGTCTTGCCTTCCAACACCCACACTCTCCGAGCCTGATGGTGAGTATGTACCAATCGTCAGTCGGTCTCAAATGTGTGATGCCGTGGCGTCTTTTTTTACGTAAACGCTGCACGGAGTAGAGACATTTTATATATTTTGTTGGCGATTAATTCCGACTGGTTTCGATTGAACCTTGTCTGGGTTTTTTTCACGACCACTTTCAATCGTTGCCACCAAAGAAAAGAAAACGATTGTTGGATAAGCGCTCCTTTCGTTGGTGTGCGAAAGGAGACCATTTATCGGTCGATAAGTGTTGGAACGTTGCGGTCTCGTAATAAATCAACCAGTTATACTTACAACTCGAATTCAAAATTACAAGTTTCTTAAGACGCGGGTTGTATCGATGGCAGCCAACAAGAAAAAGCGACTTCCTTCCTGAAGTAGCTATCACAAGATGATAGTTGTTTAACTGGCTAACACAACGTTACAACAATAAGTTTCCCTAAAACTCAATCATTTTGTCTAACTCCTGAAACCATTTCACAACAACCTGGTTTGACCTAATATTTTAAAGGCAGTATATGACAACGTGTATTGGAACGACCTCATGTCTAAGGTCAACATCTTTAGCTGTGTTTTCTTGCAAGTGTATATACGCCTAATTTTGAAGTGCACAAAAAAACGATCATCGGCGCTTAATGATTCATCATAAAATCTTGGCAGCACCGACGACATTTCTGACATTTGCTTAGCTGTCAGGGGTGTAGTCCTGGAAGGTGATGGTTGATCTTTGATGGCCACAATCTTCGTTTTGTGACTGTGTACCTTAAACTACGTACGTGACCATCACTTTAAAAGCAAAAACACTAAATAATTATAAAATATAAAAAATGCTAATCATGAAATAATCGTTTACGAAGCCAAAACGAAATGTAGAGCAGAGACACTCTGGGTATACCAAAAATTGCATACTTATGCATGCCAAAATAATTGAAAATGATCTAATACATCAACCAAACCTGCAGGTGTAAGCCACATACAGCAACCTAAATAATGAATGAATGAACTCAGGAATGAACACACAGAAAATAATGATTGGAAGCATTGTTTTTATCCGCGCTTATTCCTTAAGCGGCGATAGATATGATGAGCAACTTAAGCGGATATAGGATTCGTTGTTAGTGTATTTTACATGCAAATTGAAATTTAGGCGTATATACGCTTGCAAAAAAACGCAGATTTTATCAATTTCGTCGGATGACGGAAGAAAGCTCTAGTTGCTTCAAGGATGCGTCAGATTAAAACAGATTTCCATAAGCTTTATCCCTGGTTCACCAGCACAACCAGAACGCAGCCATCTTTTCGGGTATCATTTGAAATTGCTGTGATCTACCCTATCTCAAGAACCTTGATTCGACCATACTCCAACACAATATCATGTATTTTGTTGGCCTAATCTTGCATAGTGCTTTCATTTGGACGTCATTTGGATCGTTTGTGCTCCGTGCAAGAATTAGAGTCCCCAAAAGCTCAACGATACCACCTTCTAAGAAAAAATGGAGGGCCACGACCTACTCTGCAGCAACAGTGCAGCATCATCGGTCCGGAGGCTCAGAAAGTTGGACCTTTTACCACCAACCATAGCCCCGGAGAAGAGCTTCCATGGACGCTTTCCCGACCGGAAACAATGCCAGGAGCAAATGGTCCCAGAAATGGGCTAGATCGCTCTATACACTGACTGCTGAAAGACCATCGCGGGTACAGACGCGGGGATCTTCTGTGAAAACTTCGAGAAATCCCTGCCACTAAGAGGCTGTAAAAAAATTGTACCTCACTGTACCAGCATTAATGTAATCGATTACGCCACGAAGTTGTACCTCACTGTACTTTGTGATGTAGTAGAAAAGGAACAGTGCGGCATTTTTATTTTTCTTACTTTTTGTTCCAGCAGCCGCTTTGCTCCCCAAAGAAAAAAACTGGAAGACAAAAAGGATGGCTTGGTCGGAATATTGGAGCAACAGCAAGGCCGACGCTGAACAAGACGAAATCAGCAGCATTGATCAGTTATAGTTGCAAGGAAGACGCATGGTAACTTCATACCGGGACATGCAATGCGTCTCAACATAAATCATAACGACATTTGCAGAAGTTTACAGAGATGAGGAGGAAACAGAATCGATCCAACGTATTCGATTGCCCAGTCCTAGCAAGCAAAAGGAGGCAGTCCCTATGAAAGCACTTTCTCGTAAGGTTGGAGGACCTTAAACCTACTTAAATTCATAGAATATATGAATAAGAATTTATAACTTAAAGTAGGTCTCACTGCAGTTAACATCCGCTGACAAGGATGTATCCAACACGTCAGTCTAAGTGATCCGGTCATTAGTCCTTCAGGGAATCCATTCACCAATCAACCCAAAGGCTGTCTTTCGTGTAACAATTGCCAGCAGAACCACTGCTTCCTCGTCACAAGATGCTTCTCAATCAAAGTCAAACGATGTTCTTCTCTTTTTTCCTTTTGGCAAATAAAGTGTAAAAATTGCGTTAGTTATTGCAAAATAAACGTTTATCGACCACTCCCTAAGTCTGTGTAATTGCAATTGGCAAATATTATGCAAGCCGAAGGATGTAACAGAGAAGTTCCGTTGAATCAATGTCCTCAGGCGCGTAATCAAATCCTCCAATTGCACCTTCAAACGTCGAGTGTTTCGTTCAAGAAGCACTTACTTTAAGGTTGAAAGAAGACAGGGAACGCAACTTGAAGGTATTATCATGCAACATTGCATGCGAAGAGAGGCGAGTATTCATCACAGAATATCAATTAATGTCTAATGTCTAAATTTTAATTAAGTTTACGTAAGTAATGAGATACCCCAGCTGATGGCATCCGGTGGCACTGCAAGCGGATTGTTTCCAATTAACCTTAATGACGCAACTGAGGCACGTTTGTACTGGCTTAGGCGAGGTGCATTTTAGACGTGATTAGACTGTTACCGTTGCGTCACGAATTCAAAGATGGAATAAGACGATTTGTGAGAACCAACGCAGACCTAAACACGTTCGCATGACGGATACAATTCTGAAAGAGACTTTTGAATTTAAGTACTAAACGAAATGTTTAAGAGTTTCTGGTAAATACTGTAAAATTGTAAGGGACTTTTAGTTCATTGTGTTGCTACTAGAAGTCGTATCTTGTGCTGAATAATTGTTTAAGTTTGCAGCGTCGACTTAAATAATGACAGGCGGTTCATTGAGCAACCACGCAGGTTGAATTAATTATTCCAGGATACTACTTTTGGGAGACCAGCTCATGTTAGCAATTGCATGCCTAGTTTTTTAAAGTCGCAAACATCTTTTAAAAAATAGACGCCTAGCATTCTGAATCTGACAGCCAACAGAGCCGGACATTAGCAGATATTTGATATTCCATTCAACTTCTGCAGACACCCTTCATCGTGTCCCCTAGCCTTTTGGCGTACTCTCCCAGCAAAGAGTGCCTAGTAATATACATCTACAATGTGCCTATAGGTTCTGTTTGAGAATACTAGTATCTTAGAGTGCTTGGAACTTAATTGCTGCAATTGTTGCCTCTCAAACATCTTATGCTTGTTCTCTCCCGCACTGGGAGTTGGCAAGTCGTGGGAAGAATCCTTATGATTTCTTTTTCACGGTCACAGTGGCGTAGCGAGGGTTGGGCAGGGCAGGAGCAAGCCCAATTTATGATGCGTACGTTATATCAGCATTCGTTATACTGGACCAAAAAACTTATTTGTATCACCAACATTTATTCGCTTTTGTGTGTTCGATTCAGAATTTTGTTTTTGAACGTCATGTTGCCAATATTGAGTTTATTAATGATCAGCTGAGTGAACAACAATACCTCATCATGGGAGATTTCAACTTTGGTGATATCAAATGGCCAAATTCAACAGATGATAAATGCTTAGTACCTTTTAATATGAAAACAGATTGTGAATACATTTTTATCGATTCAATGTATTCCTGTAGTGTCTTCCAACAGAAAAATTGTCATAACGCTCTTAATAGAATTCTTGACTTAATGTTTGTAAGCAATAATTTTAACTGTTTCATTAGGGAAGTTATATGTCCAATAATGAAAAATTCTGTTCATCACATAACTCTATGTTTGGATGTTAAATGTAGTTCTCTTTCATTAAAACCCAACACCCAATATAACGAAAGTAAATATAATTTCAGCAAAGCCTATTACGAAGGGTTAAATAAGTACTTGGCGTCAGTTGATTGGTCAAACTCTCTCCGGGCTAAGTCTTAAAGAAATTAATACATCAATCGTAAATTTATTAGAACTTGGATCCATTCAATTTATACCATTTATAACAAATAAGCAGTTCTTGAAACTACCGTGGCATACTAAACGACTTATAAAACTAATTCTGAATGCGCTAAAAAACGTTTTTGTCAACTACGTCGAGAGTATGCATTTTTGAATAGATTTCTGCACAAACAATATATAATGAACACTGAATCTTGTATTTCTAGCAATCCAAAATCTCTCCGGTTATATTTTAATTCAAAAAGGAAGGTAAACATAACATTGCAAAATATGGAATTCGAAGGTACAGTATCTCATAGTACAGAGACGACCTGCGAGCTATTTGCATAGTATTTCTAATCTGTATATGGTGATTATATTACTATTAATCCAACTTCTTTTAATGAAGATGATTGCAATATTAGTATTGGATTATTAGACATATCATGAGATGAGATTTTGGAAAGTATTCAAGCCTTGAAGTCTAGCCTAAGACCTGGTCCTGACAATGTTCCGTTCTGTTGTTCTTAAACACTGTAATGTTAGCCTGTTCTTACCCTTAAAATTGATCTTTAATTTATCGTTATCCTCGGGTAATATATTCAATTCAAAGCAAGATCGTCAAAAAGTAGAAAACTATAGAGGCATATCAAAGTTATCAGCTAATCCTAAATTGTCAGAATTAATTGCAACAAAAAAAACTATACTTTATATTTAAAGAACAAATATCTGTGCAACAACATGGATTTATATCTGGTAAATCTTCCTTAACCAACTTGATTCATTAGAGTCAGGATATATGCATTAGTGGAGCATTGCTCCGAATGAGACAAAATTAACGCCTACAGAAATATTGAAAATCTAACAGTTTTCATTAATTCCGTACAAATGCCGTACTCTAATTTAACAAAATATCTTGGTATGATTCTCGATGCGAAACTCAAGTGGAAGGCCCACGCGAAAAAGAAACGGGATGAGCTCGAACACCGGTATAGAGAAATGTACATGTTACTTGGAAGGCACCCCAAGTTAAGCATGTACAACAAACTGCAACTATGGACTTACGGCATACAACTATGGGGTTGGACAAAAGCAAATAACAGAGGATTTATTCGGTTCCTTAAACATAAAACTATACGGGATATTGTGAAAGCTCATTGGTATCTCAGGAGTTGTGATATACAAAGGGACCTAGGGATAACTACCGTCGACGAAAAAATAACAAACTCCGCTCGAAAGCTAAGTATCAGACCTCGTAGTCATTGTAACAATGCCATCCTCCAAACTTTGGAAATTAGACGTTTAGTACGCCGACTCCAGCATGCGAGACCGCTCGATTTGGCGTAATGGTAATGAACCATCCTAGCGATGGTCATGGCAGGTGATTTTGCTGAGGGTCTACCTGCAACACGCAAAAATATCCGTATATGATCATGCAACACGCTATTTGGCAGCACTCAACAATTTAACGAATGTTTGCTTCGTTAATTTTTCTTAAACTATTCTCTTTCTCTTTGTACTTCTCATATCCGCTTTGTAGCCTCCATATTGTTCTTTCTCTCGTGAACGCAAGTCCAAATAAAAAAGGAGTTCATTTAGAATGAAGGGTTTTTTACTTAAACGGTTAAAAATGCAGTCCACATATATATCGCAATGTTTTCGAAGCGTGTCACCTCTCCAGAGTCTAAGTACCACTCTTATGAGTTAGAGACATTGGCGATAATCTATTGTTCCGCCCCATTTGGTTGAAGTTTGATGCAGTTTGGTCAGGGGCCATTTGTTCATTCGCTTCGGAATCGTGTAATAAGGCACTTAAATATCCGCCATTATCTTCACTGACTTAATATCGCACACAAAACTTGTCTCCCAAAGATATAGTGCTTCTTCATCAGTGTGTTTATTTTACTCACAACTATGCGGCATAGTAATATAATATGGGTGGCGCTACAGCCCGTACAGGGCCAGAGGCCTAGCTTCTCAGCAACCACTCGTGTTGCGCGTGCTATTGTTTCTCTTACACATGGAAGGGACCTACAATGCGGCATAGTGCCTTGTATGAAAATTGATTCTTTCATTTATACGTCAGTCTTCTCCTGAACCCATGAAAACACCGGTTGTACTGATGTTGTTGATGAAAACCCAGTCTCCAAGTCTACCCCTAGTTGGTTTATATTTTGACAGTTGTTTCCACGCATGAACGTTGCATCTTCTGAAAAAAATACCACATCCTCTCGTCAATTCAGAATCAGCAATCAATCAATTCATTGATTAATTCGAAAATCGAAAGTAAATACTGTTGAAAATCAATCTTGTTGCTAGTTAACGACGACTTACAAGCGCACCACCCCACACTCGCGGTGGCACTTAAGTTAACCGGAAAATGAAAATGCAATAAAACCCCCCCAACACCTGGGAAGGACAAAGTAAAAAGCCAACCACGTAATACTTGATATACAACCAAATACTTTCAGGACTCTGTGGCGTATACGTAACATTTGTTCTAGCTAAAAATCCGGCGACACATTATACATATATATGTCGCATAACATTTTCGTTCTAGCGAAACGGATCTTTCATGAATTGTCGGATCTATCATGGATTGGCTCAAACGGCAACGTGCCACCATTAAAGGCTAGATCACGCGAATTGATACATATTGTCAATCGATTCGAAACAATATTTCGGTACCGTAGTTGCAAGCTCGTCAAACCGAATTGGAGCAAATATATGCAAGAGTTTGAAAACATCTAAAGTGAAATTGAGTCTAGTGTAGATGAAGAAAAGTCCCAAAACGAGCTTGAATATCGTACAACATTTGAAGAGTTTTATTACAACGTGCTATTCAATCGGTCCGGTCACATTCGATTAGCACTAATCCAGAAAATATAAATTCAACTCTCAAAGAAACTCTGAAAGTCAAGCTGCACTCAAAAATTTAATGAAGGGCTTTACTGAAGAGTCGCGGAGAACAATTGGAGATGAGTGGGTTCGATTCAGAGATAATGAAAAATTCTATTCATCACATAGCTCTATGTTCGGTTGTTAAATGTAGTCCTCTTTAATTAAAACCCAACACCCAATATTTTCCGATTTTTTTCCGGAAAATACGATGAGTGGGTTCGATTCAGAGACTTATTTTCCGCGTTAATAGAAAGAAAATCCTCAATCGCATAACAATCCTTAAATGTAGGCTACTAGACTAGATTAGGAAGCTTAGTTGTAGTAATGAAAAAGCCAAAAGGGAAGGGTGGTTTTAGTCAGTAAAAATCTGACACTACTATGTGTGTTTTTACCAACCCAACTAACAAACAGTTTTTTTGGTGCAATGAAAACTGTACAGGAGGGCAAATGAATGCATTCATGCAGAACTCTAGTCGACATGCGTTCGTGGTCCCCAAATCTGTAGATGATCTGGTTCATTCTGCTACCGGAATAAATCAAACCTCTTTAAAAGCAGTGAACGACTGGATGGCACATTTGGTAGAGTGCTTGCCCCCGGTTAGCGGGGTCCCCGGCTCGAATCCCAGTGAAAGCAAAGTTAATGCGGCACTATCATTGGAGTAGTAAGTCAGTGGTAGTAGCCTGATGGACCAATACGTTCTAAGTGTGCTGGTGAATGCACTAGCAGCCCACCTACCTAACCTAACCTAAAAAGCAGTGACAGTAAATAACCTGATCTTGCAGCCTTGGCAACACATCATCGAATAGAGTTGGAGCTTCTACGCTCCCTAACACTCTCCCCTGGTCATGTCTGTTAAGCAGCTTTTAGAAGTGCTTCTAAATGCTTCCATTATTCCCTGCGCGTCGGTTACAAGATTACCCTCGTAATTTTGGAGAGGCTGTGCGACTTTCCTAATGTGTGTAGGTATCCTCTAAAGATACTAAAACACAAGTAGTACCTAATTCCAATGGCTTTTGCAGTACGACGGGGGCGTATTAATTCCAACCCCAGCGCAGGATCAGTGGCCGTGGCTCCGTGGCCATTCCTCTTTCTGCTATTCAGACATTTGCGTGAACATACATAATCGTATATTGGGTAGTAGCAAAAAATTTAAGTACACCCCGGTTGGGTTTTTTTCAGCCGTCTCTTACGAAGCCATGACCGACACGTTTTGATCGTAATTGATTCCGCGAAAAGAAAATTCGATAATTTTCTGGGTACTTACCTCAAATATTGCACATATATCCGAATGAGTGCCGCTTAAAGTCGTCCGCAAAGCTGCAATGGGGGTGTTATCAAAAATCCATCCCTAAGCCACTGAAGGACCGCCAGCCAGCCCAAGGTCGGTGGGTTCCTCGTCATCGTGTCATCCTGACATAAAATTGAATAAAAGTTTACGAGGAAATCCATAAAAAAACGAATATAATGCTCCTCTAATGCATTTTCAATTGCAAAGCGAGTCCCTTCGACGAGCAGTGTCACCGAGTGAGAAGGAACCTTTCAAATCAATTTCACTTTAATCCTTCAAAGCTCTCAAACCAACGAAAAAAAAGGAAGGCGAGTGAAAAGAAAATAAAACGAAAATAATAGAAACGACAATTTTCCAATTCCGCAGCATCACTTTGGCACACAATACCCAGCCCACACCCACACAAGGAGAGCGTGTGTCTCGCGGTGGCTGGCTGCCTGCGCGTATGCGACTAGGACTCCCCTCTGCACTTGTGTATGGTCCCGTTGATTTCGCTAAATTTATCACAGACGATGCATAAAATATATTAAAGTGTCCCTTTACCAATGAAGCCCGGGCCAGTAGTTGCTAGTTCGTTGCTTTGCCAATAAACGAAACTCCTCCGAGAGGGAGAAAAGAATCCGGACGGGCGTATGTTTGCTCGGCGAAGTGAAGGACTATTTATGGAAATATCGAAATGGAATTCAGCATTCGTCATTCGATGACAAACAGGAATCTGGAACACGTCAACATTTACGCTCAACGAGTCCGCATCCAAATCTCTCCATTAGGTACTTTTCGGTGTTATCTCTCTTTTTGGCTTTGTTGCAGGACGAAAAATATTTTTCCATATGCACGCCCACCCCTCTTGGCCCGAAGGATTTGCTGCCGCCATCGTTCTCTAGCCAACGAGGGGTTACCTAGATATATATATACTCGTCCGTTACGCCACGCCATGCCGCAGCACCGAGCGTACAGATCCAGTCCCTATTCACCGTCGCTGGTGTCCAGATCCATTTAGCGCTGGAATCCAGAGAAAAAGTTTGCATAAAACTTCGCGCAGGATATTTATGGAGTGCGATGAATAAAATTCGTTCAATTGGAGACAAAAAAGTTAGTTGCACTTGTTCCGCACGTTTTATGCTGATCCATGGTGGGTGGGTGTTGGCATTTTCCTTTGTCCGCACTCCGTATTCCGTGCTTCTTTTGGAGGCAACAACACCGCTGGCGGCGGATTGAAAGGTGGCGGCAAGCTTAAAACTACAACTGGGGAATTGCAAACAAGCAGTAAGTTGCGATGCACACCCTCTAATGGATGGGACACTCCGCTCCCTTCCTCTCTATCTACCACCCCTCCTGCAACCTCTGTCTATCGCCTAGTGGGTGTGGGTGGGTGGCTTTTGTCGATGCTTGTTCCTGCATAAATCACAGTTCACCGTTTGATTTGTGGAGATTGTCGTGATGAAATTTTCCACCCCATTCGCACACGACCATCCTCGGGCGGATGTCGGGAAATATTGAAAAAAAAAAAAAAAAAAAAACGAAGCGGAAAAAAAGTGACTCTCTATTCAGAGCTGGTGTGCGATTCCTTGCGTCGCGGATGCTAGATGAGGGCACACACTCTGTCCATTTGTGAAATTAAACTTTTCAGCTTCGTCTATGAATGGTTGTGTGTGCGAGCGGGATGTGTGCACGGACCGGGTGCATGAGTTCTTGTTTTGGGAGATTTCTGTTTTCAATGATGATGAAGAGAGGAGATAGGAAATTAATAAAGCGCTCCACTTGGTAAATTCAAATGGATTTTAATGTGGCGTCCTGTTACGATTGGCTGCGTCGGTGAAGTTTGTTTAGAATCATCCAGAGGCGCACTGCCTCTGCCTGTCTGCCCATCTGCTGGCATGCGTGTGTACGTTATAGAGGACATCACGATAGCAGGTCAGTAAGGATTATTGAAATTTAAATGAACTGCAGCTCGGACTGAGGCAAATTTTGGAGGTATTTGAGAGATATTTGCGAATGGATTGAGTGGATCGAGCGAGCTGCAAAAAATTGCTTGCTGATTAGCAATTAGAATTGGACGACACAAATTTATATTAATGAAATCAGCATTTGCTCTGGGGGCTCTTTGATTGTGGCTCATTCGGTCGCTCAGTCGATCGTTAGCTTTCTGACAATCGCTAATGGGATGCAGTTTCGTTCGGCTGTGGCTATGAATAATGATGCTGGTCCAGTTCAATCGCTTCTGGCCATCATGCAAGGAGGAACTCTATTGAGGACATTTTTCCACAGACTTCAGGCGCAATTTCAGCAATCTCGTTTTGATGTTCGATTGCCCTCAGGTAGATATAATTTGCCCGCGCAGAAGGGATTACGAACGCCCTTAACTGCGGATTGTCTCTGGGAAATATGCGGCTCGGAGGGGCATTCGATAAGACTGTATGGCGGCCTAAAAACGAGTATCTAAGTTTAACTGTGCATCTGAAAGCGGACTTGAGGGTAAACTGATGACCATTTCTGGCGATACGAGCATTGTAAGCGAATTGATATAGGGAATGGTATATATTGTTGATGGCCTCCTGGTCTAGGATATTGCATTGTTCCTCCGAGAGCGAGAGGTTCAAAGGTGTGTGAGATGCTCGCCTGGCATAAAGATCTGTCTTTGGTGGAAGATCCACCGGTTACACTGTGATTTAGAGGCTCAACGGCGTGTGTCGTGGTCTTCTGGCGAAGATACAGAGTGATCATTTGATGATGTTTTATGACCGCTGTGGTAAGCTGAGACCGAGCAAACCAATGGATCAAAGATCTTCGTACTGACAACAAGATAAAGAAAAGGAAAAATGTGTGAAGTAGTTTATCCTCTAGAAGGATAGAGTTGGCATTCAAACGATGCTCAAGAGGGACTTCACAGTACTGCTGTCTCTTATAAGTCTAATCTATCGATTTTGGATTCTATCTAGCGTCTACTAAGGTGGTCTTGAGGGCACCAAGTTGTTGGTCTTTCTTACGGAGAAAATCCTTCTCTTTCTTCTCCAAGGGAAAAGATTATCGACGCATAAGATCAGCGGAAAGGGTGTGATCACCGGTATCTACTTCGATCACCAAAATTTTTAAGCGAATGCCCGTGTGTTTTGCCCGATGATTGGCCCGTGTGTTGGTCCAGACATAGAATAATGAATCCAAAAAAAAAACAAACCAAACTGTTGTGTAATAAAAAGGGGGCTCATTTCGCGTTGTTTTTCTAGGTGGGGAATAAGGCTAATCCTTCTTCTTATTCTTTATTTGGCGCTACAGTCCTGGGTGGACCTGGGCCTCAACCAACAAGCCTCTGAAGCCTGCACGGCCTCCGGCTAGCTGTCTCCAGTGTCGCATGCCAAGTTGGTTGAGGTCCTTTCCCACCTGGGTGCGCCACCTGAGAAAAAAAAAAACATAACATAGGTGGATGCGGTCTGCAGCAATGAATTTAATTTTATGCCGACTCCAAACGGCAAAGTTTGAGAAGCATTTTCTACACAGGAATACTGTTCGGCGTTTTTAAATTCTGAAATTTGATTTATTCGAAGTTAAGCCCGGCACCAACATTCGAAATTCATCTGAGACCACGGTTTAACTATTTAGACATTTAGACAACAAGTCATAAATGGCAAATAACCAGCTGATATTAACACCTGCATGAGGTAGATCAGTTCGCATCGTCATAGCATAACATTGAAATTAGGGATAAGAGATAATATAGATTCAACAACTTCGGCCATTTTCCCCCAGTCCACGCCGGAGAAAAATACAAAGGTATTGGCATTCCCTTGTATTTCGCAAATACACTTACACAAACCATGGATCCACCACGCAATATCGGGCTATTCGTGGATACCAATGGCTGCAGATTCGTTTCGATTCATTTTGTGAGAAAAAATGGCGGCAGATTTCTGAATTGGCATACAATCCATGTACGATCCATGTAACATATTTTTTTTCATGTAATTTTGTTTTATTCAAAAAGATTTTTCTTACTTGTTAGACAAACGTACTTAAAACTAGCTTAACTAACTTAACAATTGTTCTTAGAACTAACATACTGACCCTTAGCGGGTACGCATTTGTTTTTTGTCATTCACGACAAATTTTTATTAATTTTTCATTTACTAAGAAAACTTGGCCAAACTTAACTTTATAACCTACCTTATATAAACCTACCCTGATACAAAACTTAAGACTATCTTAAGTATGTCCGTAACAGTACGGATATGCGCTCCAGGGCGTATACGTTATGTATAACATATACAATTTATAAGCCGTGGTACACCTTTCTTTTTGTTTGAATTATTATTTTTTTTTTTTGGATTTTATTTTGTTTTAGGTATTTTTTTTGATTTATTTACTAGTATTTTTTACTATTATTTCTAAAAACTACCTTAAAACTTGATCATTTAGCAAAGCTAGAGCTGGCGGAGACTGGTTTTGGTGTAACCACCAGTAAAATTGCCGTTCTTTGGCAGACTCTTTCCTATCTCGAGCGGGGATCGCTCTACTGAACCGGAGAAGATACTCGTGTGTGCGAGCGACATCCGTCGTCACCTGTCCACTGTATGAGACCAATTGTGTCGAAAAATAAAAATGCTTCAGGTGGAACAAATCCTTTGAGGCGCACCCTTCCATGGTACATAATATTCGGGTAGTAAGCCCCAAAGATCAGGCTGTTGGAAAAAATCATTGCTCGTGCAATGTGCTTTCTGATCAACTTAATAATAAAATTATCAATCCTATTCAAGTTTGCCTCTTTGTACAGGACCTCGTTAGGATAGAACTTCTTGTACTCAGACTCGGGTGTACGATACAACTGGAGACAGGTCCGAAGACACTGTCTCTCGAACAACCTCATCTTTCCCGTCTGGGAAGGACTCACGTTGAACAATAGGGGATAACCGTACATCATAATTGGCCGGATGAGAGCCATGTAGCAGATTACTTTCACCCAGGTATCAAGTTGGTCGCTGTAAGACAGCCCTCTTGCCACAGCAAACACTTTTTAAGCTTTTGTGAGGACATGTAACATACATCGGAAGGTGTTTAAAAGTTGACTCGTATTTTTAAGAGCATTTTCTTACATTGTAGTATGGACTTTCGTGGGTAAAAATGTATTGCAATGCCCATTTAACTGGAACTATTGCTCTCAAATTAATTCTTAAGCATATATACAGCCTATTCAAAGACCATGCCTGACAAATTAACTCAAAAAATGAGGTCCGCTGCACACGCTTAGTTCAAAAATTCGTGAATTCAAGAGCAATGGTAAGATAGCTTAACTATAACTAATGCATAAGAATGGTTGTCAAAATTTGCAATTAATTTGTGTCGCTATTTCTGTAAGATGTACCAGCTTCTTATTCTATGTGATTCATGCAAACGCTTTAATAATATTTTTATTATTAGTTACTTGACCGATTGAAAGCATTTCATAGGTATTATTCATTTGCAAAAATACATGAACATAAGCTTTTTTCGTTCGTTTACCCCTCCATACTGTGTTGAAAATTTAACATTCAAATTTGAAAAAAAAAACTTTCAAATAACGATCGAATTTTGAAATAAGAACTCTAATTCAACCCATTATCAAGGTGGGGAAGGGTATCAGCTGTTCCACAGCTTTTCTCGTACAAGTATTCACAGACACGGGACGAAAAGCGTATAAAAAACGCTGACAGATGAAATCAAGGGGCGAGAGAGGTACAAGTTGGATGTCTCTACTATCCCTTCATTTTAATTTTAATTTTATTTATTTATTTATTCGTCTTACATCCCAGCAGTTAATAAGGTCAGGGCTCTAGTCGCGTAAGGCGACAATCGTCTCGCACTAGAGTTTGGACGGTAGTTTCGCTTCACGTAAGCATTAAAAAACGATAGCGTCTGAGAGATATCGTTGTGCCTGCTTCGCGTAGACTAAAAACTGTCATTAACTATCGTCCCGACGACTGATTTTTGGCGATGCCTACTTCAGTATCGTCTCCTATTAAATGAGAACAAATTGTGTATACATATCTTGTTCACACTTTTGAGACATTTTTGGAGTGGTAGGTCCCATTTGTATTAGTCTTTTTCGTAAGCTGAAATGAAAATGTGTTCGTGGAATTTGAGAGAAATTAGAGCACAGATGATTATTTTTACGTGAGACGATAGTGAGTGTCTTACGTGAAGCAAATCATCGACGATATCCTCGAAAAGAATCATAATGACGATAGTCGTCTGAAAATTTACGCGATCAGAGCTCAGGATCAACCGTTTTGGGCGCTCATTTTTATTATCATGATATTTATATTTATATAAGTTTTTATTTTTTTTATATTATTTTTTAAAACTTAAATTGTAAATTTAAAATATTAAAAATCGATTTTTCAACAGAATGTTGCCGTTGGTACTTAATTTTATGGCATCATTTTCATTAATTATAGTGGCGAAATAGATCACAAAATATGATACGCCCGTGCAGTTGCTTTCACTGGCGCCTCTTTCTATTAATAGTTGAATAAGAAAACTGTTCAATTGATATAGCCTATAGAGGGCTAAGGCCTCTGCAGCAACCTCTAGTGTTGTGCGTACTATTGTTCTATCCTGAGTGGAAATGACCCACAGTTTTATGCCGACGCCAAACTGCCAAGTTAGAGAAGATTTTTTTTTATCCTTTGAGCACTGTCAGTGACTCGAAAATGGCGGAACTGATAATGTCAATCAAATCCGACACAAAGAAATAAAACCCAGAAATATTTAAAGGTGATTTAAAAATACAATATATTTTAGCCAAAGAAAAAATTAAATTTTTATTTTCTTTAAATTGAAAATGGAAAGAGAAAGTGTGTGTACAACGGAAAAGATACAAAGGAATAGATACAAAGGCAAAGGGGGTTTAAGCAGTGCAATTCTTCTATGCATTCGCTTCTTGGTTTATACAATTCAACAAAATGATTTATCCAGTCTTGCTTGCCACTGTAAGTGACTAAAGAACCACAATTGTCCGCGTGATTTCGTGAATTCTTATACATAATAGTTTAGTATATTTATTTCTTGTAACTATTAAATGTTCGGATCGTTTAAAAAATAAGAATACAAAGTTTAATTTTCCTTGCCTCTCTGCCTTCCTATAATTTAGATTTGGACCCCTGGGCCACTACTATTTTGATAGCCTGGCTGAACTAAGCAGCATAAAAGCCAACCAAGCACCCACTGCTTTGCGGAATAAGTATTCATTGATCCGCGCGGTATCACAATGAGCCGATGTTCGCCTAAGTGTGGCTCCTGTCTTTCCGTACTTCAACTTAACCTAACCTAACTTGCCATCCAAAACAAGAAAAATCATCAGCTTGCTTGGAGGCATTGCTTTAGTCTTGTCCAAATACTCTATGTATGTGCTCTATATTTTCTATATTCGCATCAATTCGCAACTTTATCTATCTATATCGCAACTAATAGAAATTGTTGCATTAATTATGCAATAATTTAAATTTAGCTGTTTGCGAAAATCAAGAGTTCTGTGAATCGAGATTTGCGTACTGTAACGTAAAACATACTGTATACACTCTTGGGTCTTATCGATTGACAAGCGTTCAGGTCTCCCAAGTGATGTCATCTTGGAGAGAATTCGCCGATGAGACCCATGCAATGATATTGGCCCATCGAAGAGTTATACTGTGTGAGGTGCCAGATCAGCCGTCATCATCCGACATCTTTACCGAGCGGCTACATATTTCGGCATGAAAAAGTTATCTGCACGGTCTTGTGTGAACAACCAAATTGTTGCATAAGTGATGACTACCTCTAGAGGCGTAACTCTGACACTCCCCCACAACGATGCAAGTGCGAGTTGTTGTACTCTCGCAGCGCTCAATTAATTGATCTATTTAACATTGAGCGTGCGTTGGTGCATATCTTCTCTCTGAGAAGATGTTGGGAAGATTGATGTACCCATCGATGTCAGTGGTATTTTTGTGTCCTGAGAAGCCAGATCATTAAAAGTTTAATAAAACGTGAATAATAAAATGTTTGTGTTTTTCTTTTAAATACAAAGAAATACTTAATTATATACATAACCATTTGATAACTTCAAAAGATAGTTTGACAACAATTAGCCAATCCGAACAAGTTTCTGTATCCTTTCGTTCCCGTAGTCGACTCACCGATCCATCACAGCACGCCAGAGAGTATGAATTAATGAAAAGAGCGGGTTTCTCGGTTTGAACGTGCACCAACTAATGCGAAGGTAGGCTGTCTGTCAAAAAGGATTACCTTGAAGAGGTTAAAACTATCACCCGCTTATGCTATTCAGATCATTTGGACATAGGTATTTGTCGTTGCTTTGAAGCAGAAATGATCCATTCGAAGTGGCATCCCACCCAGGAAATTAGTACATATTTAGCCCTCTACTACTATTTTCTGATTACAAAATCACGTAGACGGGCGATTTCTAAATATCTTACTCAAATCATTTTGTATAATTGAATACCTTACCCGATCACCATCAGTCATACAATCCAAACTTTCCTCCCATGTGGACTTAGACAAGCCATTTGACTTAAGCTTTGACCCCCCCCCCCACTCAGTTTCAGTCCTCACAAATCGAACATATTTGCCCACACCCCGAAACTGAGAGTGTAAACCGCACCTTTCGAGTGCATCCGTCACATGATGCGAAAAGTCAGACCATCTCGTCCATCATCAAGGACCTTCTCAAACAAAGGACAACGAACCCAGCTGTAATCCTGATTTATTACACTCGACACCACTGACATGTGTGATCAAATACACCGTCATTCGAAACGCCATTACTTTCATCAAGTGCTGCCTCGAGAATCGAATTTCATTCCGAAAACTTCGACATGCCAACCCCCCATGCGATGAGTGAACCCCTATCGTTGGACACCATAAACAACTGCAGTCATCCTTGAATGGATCCTTGCACTTTGCCACCAACTCCGAGTCCAGTCTCTCGGATCTCCTACATCTAATGCTGGATTAGAATAAGAAAACAAAAAAACAAACAAAACCATAAAGCCATTTAGCTCCACATGACTTCCAACGGCAAATCCATCCCAGCACAGTCCATTACACCGAAACCGGTAACCGATAGCTGCCAGGAACAAGCACAAGCTACACAAATCGAGGAGTTGATTTATTGCACTCGCAGCATTTCTCCGTTCACACCACTGACCGCAGGGAGGTTATGCATACACTAAATCCAGTGCATACATCACCCCAACCACCCGTCGCCTCCCGTCGAGTGAACGTCAGCGAGGGGAAAAAAAAGGCGAAAGCAAAAGAGCCATCATCGAAGAGATGGTGAAAGTTCTCAGTGCACATTTCTGGCAAATTGCAGTTTTGCTCTCAGAAATTCCACCCCCAACTCTCTTCGCAGCGACACGCTACCATGTCCCTGTACCCTCGGGCTTAACGATGGACGTCGGTGGGGAATGGCGCCCGATCGAAGTGCAGGTCTATTGAATGCGCCCTAATGCAGCGAGCCGAATCGCGCCGTGAGTTGGGACAGAGTGAAAAATTATTTATGGTCTGAGCGCCACCCAGTGTCATTTCTCTGCACCGAACTATGGCAGTCATGTGTGCTGTTCCACACAGTCGCCGCCTCTGCCGCGCCTTGCCGAAGTGTCAAGACCGTTGCATGAAAAGCCAACGCTAAGTGCTTGGTGGGTACGGAGCAACATCTCGCTGCAGAGATAGCTCAGTGATCCTGACGGTTAGGTATGAATCAAGAACAAATGCGAATCCATTCCGTTCGGCTGGACCACGCATAAGCTGATAAGTGAGCCCTTTGGGTCATCGTCTTTCATGAACGGCTAGGTGGGGCCGGAGGCAGTCGAGACCAGTCCGGACGTAGTCGCTTTGTCCCACAGCACCGAGGAGGTATGTAAAAATCTGCAATGAATTGAAATTTATGCAATGTGTCTGTGGGTAATGTGTGCGAAGTGCAGTGCGCTCTCGTGTGTTGCCCCAGCACGGGGGCGGGCGGGTGGAGGTTTCAGAAATCAGCATAATAAAATTGATTACCTCCTAAAGGCGGATATCTCATCCATTAGCAGACATTTTCCCGACATTTACTGCTGGTCACGCAGTGCTTTCTTCGGCTGCCTCTGTGGACTTAGCACATGATATTTTATGGGTTGGAGTAGGTCATCCTCCTCTGGTGTGCCTTGTCGTGATGTGTGATGGTGTTGATAGTTCACAGAGCAGCGATTTCTGTGCACATCAATTTTATTGAAAATGATGACTGGTCGTTTGTCAAAGATTGCCTTCGGTTGTATACTCGTGTGGCTTGTTTCCTAGGAATACTTTTTTAAATGGAGATCACTTCAAAGGCTATCCAGTTCTTAATTGTGATCTTATGCGGTTGTGTGTTTGCACAGTGTGTTATTTTGTGAATCTAGCGGTACTTAATTCAGTATTTCAAGTCGTCCTAATGAAAGCTTGGTATCTAAGGACAGGACCTATTAATGTTCTGAAAAAATTAATTCCTGGAAACTGTATTTACAGTTGTGGGACATCGCAAACAGTAAACATTTTTGAGTAAGAGAAATGTAAAACATCACATGCATTATGTAAGTCAAGTAGCAACAACTCTATTCTTTTATTTTTTTTTTAATTTGCTGTCATTTAAGGAATGAATTAGGTAAGTTTGAAGCTCGTACAACCTCACCAAATGGTAGTAAGTTCAGATCTGCTTGAAGGCCTTAGAATTATCCGTTTTTTACATTGGAACTTTGATTAGACTTTTCAAAATGTTTCCATTTGGAGGTGTTATTTATATTATTCCCGAATGGATGAGACGATGTTGTTAGAGGAACAGTGTCTTCGGACCTGTCTCCAGTTGTATCGTACACACGAGTCGGAGTACAAGAAGTACTATTCTAACGAGATGCAAGGAGGCAAACTTGAATAGGATAGATAATTTAATTATTAAGTTGATCAGCACGAGCTTTGACTTCTTCCAACAGTTTGATTATTGGGGCTAATATTTTGTACCATGAAAGAGTAAATCTCAACGGCTTTATTCCACCTGAATTATTCCTCTATTTCGACACAATTGGCCTCATACAGGATCCACAATGATGTCCTGTCAACTTCCATGTGATGATCCGGTAGTTGACCATAGTGCACAGCTTACATAGGCTTTCAGATAGTTTTTAAGAAGAAAACCAAAAAAAAATGAGTAAATACATCCAAAAAAAAATTGAAAACAAAAATATAACCCAAAAAACAAAATGTAAAACAAAAACAAGAAAAAGGTGGTAGTCCGCTTTTTTAAGTTTTGGTCACGATTTTATTTACTTACAACTATACAATATTTGCTTAACCTAGCTTACAATTAACATCCAAATCAAAAAAAAGTAAAGAATTTAGAACAAAAAAAAGAAAAAAAAAACTAAGAATCTCGTTTCTGGGATTCGAACCCGGTTTCCACCAATCTGATCCAAGACTTTCTCGAGGACGATTTTTTTTTAATAAATTTTGTTTTTATTTTAGTGAAAAGAACTTACTTGCTAGACAAAATATACTTAAAACTAGCTTAAATATCTTAAATAACTTATTGTATTTAATCCTAACTTACTGACTACTACTCGCATAGAGTACTCTAAGCTATTCTAATTTTTCATTATTTGTGCCTTTCGGCTTAAACAACGTTTTTTTTTAGTCTTTAGAGACAATATTTTATTAATTTTATTTACCAAGAAAACTTGAAAAGCTTGGTTTAACCTAGCTAACCTATGAAAAAAATAACTTAAAGCTAACTTATTAATACCTTAACCTAACTTAACCTAACATAAACTTAAAATTACCTTAAATATGTCCGTAAGAGACAGACGTGTGCACCTAGGCGTATATGTTATGTATATGCATAACATATACGTCTATACGCCGTGGTGTACCTTTTTTTTGATTTTTTATAGTTTTTTTCTTAAAATAACTTAATTCTATGTAAGTTGGCCACCATGGTCAACTATATCGCCGTTTGGAAGAGGCAACGCCGGCGGAGACCGATTCTGGTGCAACCACCAATAAAAGTGCCGTTCTTTGGCATACTCTCTCCTGTCCCGAGTAGAGATCGCTCTACTGAATCGGAGGAGATCCTCGTGGGTGCGAGTGACATCCGGCTCGTATTGGAGTCGCCTGTCCACTGTTCGGCGTACGACATGGAAGATTAGTGGGCATCCCTATGTATCCTGTATTAGGCCAATTTGATCGAGATAGAGGAATGCTTCAGGTGGAATAAGGCCGTTGAGGCGCACTCTGTCATGGTACATAGCGTTTGGGTAGTAAGCCCCAAAGATCAGACTGTTCGAAGAAGTCATAGCTCGTGCAATGTGCCTTCTTATCAGCTTAATAATAAAATTATCTATCCTGTTCAAGTTTGCCTCGTTGTACAGGACCTCGTTAGTATAGTACTTCTTGTACTCAGACTCGGGTGTGCGATACAGACGGAGACAGCTCCTAAGACACTGCCTCTCGAACACCCTCATCTTTTCCATCTGGGAAGGACTCACGTTGAACCACAATGGACAACCGTACGCCATAATTGGCCGTACGAGGGCCATGTAGCAGATTACCTTCACTCTGGTATCAAGTTGGCTGCTGGAAAACAACCTCCTTGCCGCAGCAAAGGCTTTTCTGGCTTTCGTCAGAGCAATATCTATATGTTTGTCAAAATACAGATATTGATCCAGCCAAATGCCTAGATATCTAACTACACTTTTCACGGCTAACGACCGACCTTGCGGGTCAACTATGCCGAACTTGCGCCAATTTTGGCGCGTATCCCTCGGTGCAGTGTACAACGGGGTCGTGAACAGGGTAGTTTCACACTTCAGGAAGTTGATAACCAAATTCCAGTCGTCGCAAAATCGCTGAATTTTATCGAAGTCACGCTGCAACAATATATTTAGTACCTCAATCTTCGGACCTGTTCTGTACGCAACTAGATCGTCGGCGTACGCTATTAAGTGCGGCATGGAACCTACAAGCTCTGCAGTGAATATTGAAAAGAAGATCGGCGAACCAACCGCCCCCTGTTGCAGACCATTTTTAATATCAAAGACTGTGCTAGAAGTTGCGTCGCCATTTTTCACGACAAACTTTCTACCTGTTATCATGTCATGGATCATGTATAACTTGGTTTACTTATGCCAAGCCTGACCAGCTTGAGGAAGAGGCCCTCTAACCAAAGGGTGTCGAACGCTTTCTCCAAGTCAATCAGACAGGCACCCGTGCATTGTTGTTTGCCTTTATTCCACTGAATGTCGGACACCAGTTTTGACGCGGCATGTATGGTTTCATACCCCGCCCTGAATCCGAACTGGTTGTCCGGTATGATTTTATTTTCATCAACCCATTGTTTTAGAACTCGAATGACTGACTGATCGACCGAAGATTTGTCGGAATGGACTTGTCTTTGTCGCGTTTAGGGATCGGCTGAACTACAGCTGTTTTCCAGTGTGCTGGGTAATGTGCATTACTCAGGGCATTGTTGAACAATGTTGAGTAGACTTTTACCGCTTCGGAGAGTTCTCGAGGACGAACGCACACTGCCACGGACTCATTATATGGTAATTTCTACTATTTCGTTACAGTTTAACCATACCCTTCCGCTTCGTCTTATACATCGCCGTACACAAGAGGCGCCCAATGATCGTGATAAATTTTGATAATAAAATTTTAGTAACCCGGTCTTAGATCTAGTTTTTTTTCGAATCTGTAGACACGTGTTGGGCTCATGCCACGTTTGACACCTCACCTGCCGACGGTACCTTCCTCCTCCCTTGGAAATGTTCCTCTGGGATGGCTTTTCAGTGTTCGGGGAGCTGCGAATGCTACTCAACGTTCGCTATCTTCTTCACTCAAAATACCTAGGAAGGAAAAACCTCGAATCACTGGGAGCAAAAAGAAACAAATTAAATAATGTTTACCGAACAAACGCCCATTCCTTCCTACCTTTCTTCACTCGTTTAGACCACTCATAAAGAAACAAGTCTACACTGCACCACTTCTCTTCTTTTTTTTTTGTTTTTCTCGATGCACTAAGTATCAGCCACGAAGTCAGAATGCGACTGAAGTGGTTCGGCCCAGCCATCCTCTGCACCGGCTGATTCCTCCATCATGCCATCTGCAGAGCCGCCAATTCCCAATTGACCACTTCAGCCAATTCAAGGTCATGAAACCACTTGAATAAAAAAAGGAAAGAAGCTACACACAGGATTCGAACCTGAATAAGATTGACGGTTGAGTTCAATGATCAAGTCCCAACATCGAAGGTCGTTCAGGCATTTAACAAACGTAACTGAATCCAATGTGCAAGAACGAAAAATAAAAGATTTAGTTTCTTATGAAAAGTAAATTTGGTATTGCCGCAGATGGCCATTTCAGATTGGTGGCAAGAGAGAAGTCGAAAATCTGATTAGAGAACTTACATTTAGTTCTCATATTAGGATCTACCAATCTAAAAAAAACCTCGATCCAGTGAAGAAATGAATATATAAGGGCTACTCCAGAAGAAGCTCTTTTTGCTAGTGGTTAACATAAGATTCAGTACTTGTAGGTACTTTTCAGTACAAAAGCAAGCACCAGAAGCTTAAGAATTAGAAATTCGAATGTGTAGGGATGTATTAAGCGGATTAAAAATTTCATCAGATCATGAAAAAAGAAATCACCACCTTATGAAAGTATTGCCCAGTTAAAGCCCCCGAAGAATTTCCACCTAATAGAAGTTCCGATGACGAGGACGGCGATGAGACCGACTAATTAAATAAAAAATAACTAAGTCAACAAACAAATAATTATACAATTTTGCTATTTTATTCACTTTTTACTTACAAATGACGAATGTGACGATGGATCAAAAAACCTTGCGACGTATTTATATTAATGCAATGGGGGAAAAGAAATTAATATTTTATTAACTTTTCTAAATCCGTTGGTGAAGATTTGAATGAAACCGGCCGATGGCCTTTAAGTTAGAGACATTTGTAACCATGACTTATGGCACGGGCTATATCTTTCAAAAACTCGGTGAATTACTTTTATTTTGTCACCAATTAGGAAGATCCATGGTTAGTTTAGCTGTACCAAGAGCAACATTAAAAAGCTGTGTGAACACTGTGCGTCGGGAAAACACGCTTCCCTGCTGAGAGAACAGAATATAGGCTATTTAGATACCCTCTCTAGATGAACTTACCCCTGCAGTCATAACACTGCGCAGCACTCAATAGGCAGGTCGAAATGTCACTCAGTACTACCTCGGTGATTCCAACTATTTGAGACCCACCCTAATTTCAACTACGAAGGTTTTCAAATTATTCGAAAATTTTTTCGAAGTGAATATTTCGGATTAAAAAGCAGTTGTAAGTAGTAAAGTGCATTTATTTGTGAAAATATATAAGAATGAATTAAGGAATTAATGCTGTTTGGCAAAACAAAACAAAAAAAAATGGGTTTAAAGCTGTTTGAAGAAACTCAAAACCTACTGAACTGGAATCGGCAAGTTATAATCGTAAAAATGTTTTCCCTTAATATTTCTAAGAACGAACTTTTAGTGATAAGGCAGTCAGCAAAGAAGCGACGAAAAAACCGATTTACAGAGTACAAATTTCGGGAAGAGTTTGAACTACAAGATACATAATGTAAAAAGATATGTGTTCGAATTAGTGGAGCGTTCGAATTACTGATTATTCGAATTAGCTGTAATTATATTGGCTCTAACACTCCAACTTCTCAGCAAGAGAGCGATAAGTTCTTTGTTCAAAGATACAAAGATATAATCTGTAAAGCAGTTGACGGGGGTATTCTGCAGCGTCGTCTGTGAAGCATACCTCTCCTGTTGACCACTCTTGTGCAGCATCGCAATGGTTGAATTTTTTTGTCTCTGGAAAGACGTGATTCGAAGGCATTCGTTAAGCAGACTATGTTGTTATTCTTACCTCTGGAAAATTCATACATATCCACAATTATTGGTTCACAGACGGATCGAAGTTGAATGCGGTCCTGGCGTCTATTATAAAGATTTAATTTCCAGCTTCCTTTTCGCTTACCGAAACACCGAAGCATCTTTCAGGTTGAAACTATAGCGATAAAGGAAAGTCAGTCCAGGCTTAAAAAAAACAATAAAGATACAGCCAGGAAACGATCAAATCTCTGAATTCAGTCAACTTAAACTCCAAGACTTCGACTCATCGCCGATGTCCCAATAGCTTCCGGATGGCGATCTTCCATTCATCCATGCCAAATCGTAGATAGTCAACTGGCACTGGATACCTCATTAACAAACTTCTCTGGCCTACGTTCGACCCTAAGCGATCGCTAAGTCTGATCAGAATGATCACTGGCCGAATCGAACTCGGCAATATAATTGGAGATTGTGCAATTGGGACTCACGCATCTAGACCAGGATATCCTTTCCACGACTTCTTTAGATGCTAGTGATTAGGAGGAGGAGGACACATTACACATTTGTTAAGCAATTGCCATGCTCTCGCCTCTGGCTGATTTTGATTTCTGGAAGCATTCTTCTTCAACAACCTGGCTGAGCTAAATAACATAAGGGTCAGCGATCTCATTCGCTTTAGTAAGAGTTCTTACTGGTTGGCGGAATAGGCATTTACAGATCCGTGTGGTAACACTATGTGCTTATACTAGACTAAGTGTGGCAGCTGTCTTTCTGGATCAGACACTTCAACCTAACCTAAATAAGGGATCAGAGATATTATGTGGACGGTCCTGTAATAAATAGGAAAGTAACATACTGTGCAAGTGTAAACCGGTAAAAAAAGTATTACTAAGAAATACTAGTTTCTTACTAGCAGAAGTTTTCGATTGTTTGTCGGATCAGCAAATCAGTGTGCAATGTCTTAAGCGTCCGATAATAGCACAAATTGTATGTCCATACGATTTTCTTTTTAGTGGGCGCTTCAGTCAGGGGTTGACCTGCGCCTCAATCAACATTCCCCTCCTGGACTGTCTTAAGATAGGCGCATCTAGTTTCTTAAACCCACCGGATTGAGGTACCTTTCGCGCTGAACACGCCATCACAGGCGAGGTCTTCGACTGCCACGTTGTCCCTCGGGATTGGACTCAAAGACTTGGACTCAAGCTGCTCCATTCTTCTGCGCAATGTAGAAGGAATGGAACTAACGAGGCTTTATATAAAAATTAATTCTTCGAGAGAGGGTTGTATTTTTCAAGCCCAAGGACACAGCGATTGACTATAGTTATCCGTTTCATTTCCGGAATTTGTTGCGGAGCCTAGAAGGACAAGGTCCCTTACCTCGAAAGTGTATCTGTCTATTGTGACATTTTTTTGAACACGTCGATACATTTTTATCTTAGTCGATATCAAACATTTTTATTGGCTCAACAACATACCTCTGGAGAAGCAAAGAAGAGTCATGAGCCTTGGTGACTAACATGGTCCAAGGGTTGAATGAGGAGACACGTTTAAAAGTCGCAGATCAGCAAAGGAGTCGCAGACCGACTTAAAAACGGCTTGTAGTGGCCGACAGCTAGTCAAGTACCCGTGAATCCAATGAGCAATGCTTCTCTATAGAATTACCCAAAATTTATGATTTTCTATTGGCTGCCAGTGACGTGAAGACAGAAGTTACGGAAATCGGAAGGTTTCACTGGCATGTTAAAAATAGCACATGTCAGTATCCATTTGATTTTTATCAACCCTTAAAAGCAACGAATTTATTTCCACTATAATTACCTAGCACAAGCATAACTGTCCACACTCAACTTTCATTTCAAAACTTCATCACCCTCTGGGCACTCAGCTTTCCAATTTGCTTCTCCGCAAGTTCGGCCTACAGTGTCGTGCCTCTGTGGAACTCGTCGGTTCTTCAATAAGTCAATGTTTCACTTAATCAAATATACCTTTTGCAAGACATCCACCCACACCCAGGTGTCTTCTTACACAGAAATGAAACCCAGCAATATTCCAAGATCACTCAACCCAATCATTTACCCAACAGTGACCTTCAATCGTAATTAAGAGGCGACAAATTAATTTCACTCAGACGAAAGACAACCCGGTCCGGAGTGTGTCTCCCGCCCGCCCCTGCCAACCGAGCAGCCAGAGTCAGAAGAAATCATAAAATTGCCCTCCCCTTTGGGGCGTGACAGGCGGCCGGGCAGCGGTGGCGGCGGCGGCGCCCCTTCGAGAAAGCGATTTACTAGCGGTGATCAGAATCAACTTTATTTCCCAGAGGGCAAATCCCATTTGCAAACGAAATGGCGATGTCAAAATATGATAGCGCTTAACTACGCCAGAATGTCGACCAAATCGTTCCGAGCTCGTCGACGCTCGTCGGGCCTATTCCGGTTCTACTTGGATTCTAATAAATTTTATTAAACGCTTCTGCAGGACACATAAACGAATCCATATAACATTTCCCCAAGTTGTGTCTGCTTCCGTCACGATTATGTGATTATGTGGGGATGGAGTGCCAGGGGAATGGAAGCGGGTGACCATCTTCATTAGCCATTAACTAACCCAGGGGGGCACGTACACGGAGAGAAAATTTTATATTCGCATCCTCTCTCATGTTGACCATCTCCTCCAGTGGTATGCACACTTCCGCTGGAATATCCTTCAGGACAAGGAGATTATTAATTTCACATAAGCCTCAAGTGGAGACTACGCCGGCCCGAGGAGTGTCCCTTCGCCTGCTCCTGTGTCACATCATTAGGTTTGTGCGCTCTGTCGGATGGGTGAGGATGTCTGATGGGTTCAAGTTGAATCAAATTGGGAGAGTCCTCTAAACGACTTATGGTCGGATTTGTATTGCGGACGAGGCTTCCTTCGACCGCCGCCGTTGTTATGTATTATTCAATTAAAACAGTTGTTTTTGTGTGCGCGTCGTTTTCGGGATTGCCGTACCTTATTCGAAACCTGAATGTGGGGGGATGAACCTTCTTGGAGTGGTTAGCAATACGATTTATGGTGGACATTTGAAGTGGAGATTTTCTTTTGACCATTCCCCCATCCACACACTCACTCGACAAGGAGAAATACGAGAATGTGAGGATAAGACAGTGATTATACGATAAGAAGGGCGGGTGATAGTTTGCCATGGGACACGAGGAGGGGATAAGAAGTTTTTATGTTATCTGAGGGGCGACTTTTCTTTTTCTTTCAGGATGACCAGGATGGTCGTCTTCACAAATGGGAGGGTGATACGGGAGAATTGCCGTCCTTAAATGAAGAGTGTACTTCAGAAGTCGACTTGGAGATGCTAGCCGAGCAGAGGTTGCGATTTGATTCTGGGAACTGATCTTGTTATGCTAAAAGTCCCTCTTACGAGCTTAAGGGTTGTTGGATAAGTTCACAATAAGAAATTTCAATGCACTCGGTTGTTGCAGGAGTGATGAAGTCATGGACTGGTACTCGTATGACGATGTGTCCACTGGGTCATAGGCAAGAAGCAAACGAACATCATGGTACAGGGAATATTAATGCTGATCGACGGATTATATAACTTCTACAAGTCATTCCAACTTTTGGGGTATGCAGACGACATCGACATCGTCGCGCATTCCCAACATGCCGTAGTAGAAGCATTTACGGAAATTGAAGAAGAGGCGAAGCGAGCTGTTGTTAAGGTCAACGAGGATGAAACTAAGTTTATGCTGTCGACTAAAAAACGATCCGTCACACACCATAATAATAATAATATGGGTGGCGCGACAGTCCGAGGTGGACCTTGGCCTAGCTTCTCAGCAACCAAGTGTCTTGTTCGTGCTATTGTTCTTTCACGCGTGGAAGGGACCTACAGTTTAATGCCGACTCCTAACGGCCAAGTTTGAGAAGCTTTTTCTAGACAGGAAATACCGTTTGAGCATTGTCAGTGACTCGGAAGAGGTGGAGCCGTGAATTATGAGAGGTGGTAAATTCTGGTATCGAACCTGGCACCCTCTGCGTAGGAGTCGACGCACTTAGCCACTACGCCACGGCGACCACATCACACACCAACTAGGATAAAATATGACAAGCTTCAATTTCGAGGTAGTAATGGATTTTGTCTACCTCCGGGCAAACGTAAACTCCACAAACGACATCAGTGTGGAGATCCGACGTAGAACCGAATTTGGCAACCGGTGCTACTTCGGTTTGTCAATACAACTGGCGTCAAGACTCCTGACTCGAAGGAGTAAGGACATGCTCAAAATCCAAAATCCTTATTTTGCCAGTCCTGCTTTATGGAGCCGAAAGCTGGACGATAAGAAACAAAACGGCGGAGCTGATTCTTGCTGCCCTCGAAAGAAAAATTTTACGTCGGATATATGGTCCCGTCTGCGAGAAAGTCGAATGAAGGAGCGGACTCAACCGCTAACTCTACGAGCTATACCAGGATGTGGATGTAGTCCGGAAGGCAAAGATGCATCGACTGCACTGGCTCGGCCACGTCGAGCACATGGACAACAATTCTCCAGCTAAGAGGGTCTTCGAATCCGAGCCTCCTGTTTCGAGAAGGAGAAGAAAAACGAATCTCCGGTATAAAGACGAAGTAATCGTGGATTCAAGATAGCTTGGTCTTGATGACTGGAAGCAGCGTGCCCAGGACTAGGGTAAACAATGGAAAGCAGTTATCGCTCAAGCTCAGATCCATCCCATGGGTCGTCAGCCTGATAAGTAAGTAAGTAGAAAGGACGGGATAGACGACAGTACCAACTATAGCGGGCAACTCTCTCTAGGGAATAAATTCTAGCGAAATTTAGAGAACACTCTGTTTATGAACAATATTTTGGAAAGGGGAAGACCTTCTTCCGTCCGTCGTGGACCTGGGCCTCATCCAACAAGGCTCTCCAACTAGCACGGTCTCTGGCTATCTGCTTCCAATGTCGCACGCAAAGCTGGTTGAGGTCCTTTTCTAGCTGGGTGTGCCACCTTAAGCGCGGTTCTCTGTTGTCCCACATGTTCGGAGTCAATTACTCGGACCACAAATTGAGTGCCTACTTTTTTTTTGAGGAATCTAGCTAGTATGCCGTAGCGCGTGGAAGTTCTTTCCGTCTGTAATTTTGTTTTTTTTTATGAATGAACTATAAACGCCTATGATCGCTTACTGGTAGGTGCATTTTTACGACATATGGTTTGAAAAGAGACTCACAGACATTTAAAACTGCGAGCTTCTTGATAGGGCGCGTATTCGGAAGCGGAGTTTCAAATACTTTTTTCCACAATTTGCGTAAGGGAAAGTCCAAAACTCCTCCTTCGCATTAAGGTGGAAAGATGGCACAATGTTTTCGAGGAGCACAGGAAAACTTCCGAAATTCGTGTCCAAAAAGTCACATCATTAAACAGTTCTCTGAAAGGCGAACACACGACCAAGCTGAAGTAGAGACTCGTAAAATAGAGAAACATAAGGCATCGAGTCAGTATATAAAATGACTCAGCACAACAGCAGTGAGGACAGAAATCGATTTGACATACGTCAAGCACCCACTCCCACACGTGAGCGTCATCAGATAATTACACCCTTTATTAACTTGTGGAAAATACATGAAATTCCATGTCAAATTCATTCCCCCCACCACAGGCAAGCCATCAGAGAAATGGACAAATTGTGGTTTTCTCCCCACGTCATAGCAATTTTCCACAAATGAGTTCCATCTCCAGAATATATATTTTCGCAGTTATAACATATTTCGCAGCGACTTCCTATAAATCGAGCTCAGACAAGATACTCTCGTCATTTATTTTCGCATCAATCAAATCGCTCTCCAGCGCCGACGGCCGAGGATGGCCCTCACCTTCCCACCGCTGAGTCATTATCGCCCAGCCAGACACACATCGTCGACACATCAATGCCATACCTTGCCCCCGAAAATGGTGGCACCAATCAACAAACATCTGCCCACCGACGATGCTGCACCATCGATCTGGCCGATATTTATCTTGACATCGTGTCCAATCTGCGAAATCCAAGCCTTGATGGATCTACGCCCATAAATCCCACATTGCCGCGGCACATCCCATGGTCGTCTTCACTCCCTCATACATCACGGTAATCGGCGAAATATTTCCCCTTGCCAGGAACAGATTCCGGGTGGGATATAAGTCACCGCCTGCGTTATGCCGCTGACTTTTATTACGCTCCTCGACTCCTTGCCAAAAAGGATGGAACTATTGCCATCCGGCCGGCCCCATTTCTTGCGCCTAAATAACTCACACATTCCACATGGAGGAACTGACTCTGTCCCACGAAACTATGACTCTTCGGTTGACAGAGAGACCGTGGTCCCCGGGGGCCCCCGGGGATAATCAATCAAAAATTTGAAATGTTTACTTTGCTTACGAGGCACTCGCTTCCACGACCGACGGCGGAGATGGCGAGTTGGGAATTCACATGGATACTCATGAGTCTGCTCGTTTGTTTTGAGTTTTGTCCACCCCATCCTTCATCCCGTAAAAGTACGCCCCCTGAAGCAGACACCCCCTTCCCCACCCACTAAGCACTAATGCCAACTTTTTGAGTTTGCAAACGGCAACGGCAACAGCAAAGCCAACGGCGAAGACGATAGCGATGCCTAGGTGTACACCGGAACCAGAACAGAAACCGAACACGAAGTCCACGAGAAAGAAATGGTTCCCGTTCCAAGTTGAAATTAATTTCGAAGGAAACAAGCAAAATAAAAGTTCTCCGTCAAAAGGACGAAAATATATCGCAAAGCAAATAACAACCAGGCGGCATGGCAGTCGCCATCATCCCGCATTCGGGGCATAGATTCGATTCGAACGTAGCCCGAGAGATTGTTTCGCCATACCGTGAGTCCGGGACCGGAGTGGGTGGGGGTGGAGTGGGGCTGGATGGCGATCGAGGAGGTAATACGAGGACGTCATTGGAACTTTCCGTTTGCAAATGAAGTTAGTTGACTTTAAATTGTGAGTTTTTTGTTGCTTGTCGAATTGAATTTCGTTGCTGGGTGTTGTGTTCCTCCAGAAATGGGATGTGAAAGTTCAGAAACAAAGAGGACACGGGCATGGCTGGAAATGACGCAGATTTACATGGGAATTCGTTCGAGATGTTTGCCCGGACTAGTACTGAGAATATGTCCGCAGTCAGTGAACAGATAAATCGATTTTGAGACGCCACCCGAGGTCGAATAGATTGATCAACTTTGCTTGACAATGGATGGTGGTGGGATTGCAATAAGTGTTGATTGTTTTCTCTGGGAGGAGTTTAATTAGGTCAAGAGCGAATTGGGTTCAACGAGCGTTTTGTCTGCACATCAGATCAGTAACTGGCCGATTGTGCTCAAACTGGGGCTTTGTTCACAGTTCATTTTGGTAGACAAAGTACCGTTCTGTCAACATTCAGTGGGAAAGGAAGTGGTATGCAGCGAGATTTACCACAGCACAATATCACAAATTTAAGAGCAAGAAAATCCTTTGTACGAGTTCACCTTGATACAATGATTTTAGAAAATGTGCCCTGGAGCGTCCAAACAAAAAACTCAACCTCAAGTAAAACTTAAGAAAAGGTTGAGAATGGTGGCGACCAGCTTTTTATTGGCATGGCGTGGGGTCACTTAAACACCTGTTCTAGAAAACACATGACCCATTGTCCCTAAAAAATGTCCCACTAATTAAGGAGTGGCGGCTGGTAGTGAGAAAAGAACTGCGTCGTCGCCGAAACACCCGGAGTTCGAGAAGCCATCATGAATTAGAAGTAGAACTACAGAGACTGGATTCTCTTGGGAGATACTACTTCACGTAACCGGTACTCCGAGGGGAGAGAAACTTGTAAATTGGCTGTTTGACCAGATAAAGATCAATCTTCGAAGGACTTCAGCAAAGAGTTCGAAAGCGATAATAGTTCTAGATCTAGACTGTCCGACTCAGAGTTGTGAAATTCAACATCCTTGAAGGAGTCGAATCTAAAGATGGTGTGTTGCTTTCCAAAGGGGCAGACTTCTTTCGCAGAAGGAGCATGGACTTTTTGGAGCTGCACAATCCCGAACAGGACGCCGAGTATTCCACACTTGTAATCTTGAGTGTACCGAGAATAGTCCAACGATGGAGGCGATTGAATTCGCTTCGGTTTGGATGAAATAGGGTTTGACAGAAATGCTTAAGGCAATGGGTAAAGAGCTTTTCACTCCAAGAATGGTACCGCGAAAGCGTGGAAATATCCCAAACCGATCTACAGCTATTTTGTAGAGTTGGAAAAGATATACGACCCAGTTCCTCGAGGAATACTCTGGAGTGTTCTGCAGGAGTCGGAGATTGATTGACCAATCCACGTCATGTGTCATTTCAACGTCATATGTGCTATGAGTCATTTGTCATGTGTCATGTGTCATGTGTCATGTGTCATTTGTCATGTGTCATGTGTCATGTGTCATGTGTCATATGTCATGTGTCATGTGTCATGTGTCATGTGTCATGTGTCATGTGTCATGTGTCATGTGTCATGTGTCATGTGTCATGTGTCATGTGTCATGTGTCATGTGTCATGTGTCATGTGTCATGTGTCATGTGTCATGTGTCATGTGTCATGTGTCATGTGTCATGTGTCATGTGTCATGTGTCATGTGTCATGTGTCATGTGTCATGTGTCATGTGTCATGTGTCATGTGTCATGTGTCATGTGTCATGTGTCATGTGTCATGTGTCATGTGTCATGTGTCATGTGTCATGTGTCATGTGTCATGTGTCATGTGTCATGCGTCATGTGTCATGTGTCATGTGTCATGTGTCATGTGTCATGTGTCATGTGTCATGTGTCATGTGTCATGTGTCATGTGTCATGTGTCATGTGTCATGTTCGTTGTCATGTGTCATGTGTCATGTTCGTTGTCATGTGTCATGTCATGTGTCATGTGTCATGTGTCATGTGTCATGTGTCATGTGTCATGTGTCATGTGTCATGTGTCATGTGTCATGTGTCATGTGTCATGTGTCATGTGTCATGTGTCATGTGTCATGTGTCATGTGTCATGTGTCATGTGTCATGTGTCATGTGTCATGTGTCATGTGTCATGTGTCATATGTCATGTGTCATGTGTCATGTGTCATGTGTCATGTGTCATGTGTCATGTGTCATGTGTCATGTGTCATGTGTCATGTGTCATGTGTCATGTGTCATGTGTCATGTGTCATGTGTCATGTGTCATGTGTCATGTGTCATGTTTGGGCCAATGGATGTGGAATCTTCTTCAAGATACTGGTAACCCGTGTTACCAGCATGAACGATTCACGGGATATTGTTCTCCTTTTTCCTCGCGCCTACGTCCTAAACCACACCTCTGCACACTTCTACCACTCTCCCCGCGGAACTGCCGTTAGGTATTACTTCGCGGGGCTGGTTAGCATATCACGCTATGTGATCTATATTTGCCAATTCGGCCTTTCTTTCTTTTTCCAGCCTTCTTAGCTCGATCTGCACCCTTGTAATAAAGGAACATGTCACTAGCCATTTGTCAGCTGACTCCATCATATGGCTAACTACGAGCTCGGGAGTTGGTAGACTTCCTCTCGCCACGGCAAAGCGTCTGCAATGGAATATTACGTGCTCTGCGTCTTCATCTTCGCGCGCGCATTCTGGACAAGTGGGTGAGCTGTCGTGACCGAATCTGTGGAGGTATTTTCGGTAACCCCCATGGCCCGACAAGAACTGCGTGAGGTGGTAGTTGCAGTTCCCGTGAGCTCTCATTGTCCAGGCTTCTATTCTGGGTATCAATTTATGGGTCCATCTGCCTTTGGTTGTGGTGTCCCACCTGGTTTGCCACAGTGCCATTGATGTTGCCCTTTCTTCCTTTTTTAGACCTCTTGCGCTAGTCACCGAGTGATTTGCAGATCTCCGTAGGTAGATCCTTTGCATTTCGCTGGCGAGAATGTCGATCGGGACCATACCCGCAATGACGCAGGCTGCTTCGTACGAAATTGTTCGGAAACCGCTGATTGCTCTTATCACGCAGAGCCTGTATGGTGTCGAGAGCTTCCTTGCTGCATCCGTGTTCGCCAGGGCCCCCGCCCATACTGGTGCAGCATATAGGAGGATTGAGCTTACCACTGTGGAAAGCAGGATCCTTCTCTCGTATCCAGGTCCTCCGATGTTGGGCAGCATTCCTGAGAGCGCTGCCTGCATCCTTGCTGCCTTTTTGCTGCAGTACTCGACGTGCGTTTTGAAGTTAAGCCGGTTGTCGAGCATTACCCCTAGGTATTTCAGAGCCATCTTCGATCGAATTATCTGGGAACCAACCCGGAAGCTAGCGTATTCCACCGTCTTTCGACTGGTTATTAAGACAGCCTCAGTCTTGTGGTCAGCTAGTTCTAAGTCGGCGGATTCCATCCAATCCTTGATCCTGGCGATCGCTTCGTTTGTGGCTGCTTCCACCTCGTGGATATTTTTGGCTACTGTCACGACCGCGATGTCGTCGGCAAAACCGATCACCTTGACTCCGTCTGGTTGCGTGAGTCTCAGTACTCCGTCGTACATTAGGTTCCACAGGAGGGGTCCAAGGACTGAGCCCTGTGGAACGCCTGCCGAGACTTCGTGGTATTTCATTCCATCGTCAGTCTGGTATCTAAGTTTCCTATTGGTGAAGTAGCTGACGATAATCTTCCTCAAGTACTGCGGTGTGCTCATCCTATTCAAGGCTCTCATGATGCAGGACCAGTTCGCTGAGTTAAACGCGTTTTTGATGTCCAGCGTAACTACGGCACAGTATTTTTTTGTACCGCCCCTCCATCTTGAACCCGTTATCGCTTCGCTTGCTGTGTCTACCACCTCTTTGATGGCGTCGATGGTGGAGCGCGATTTCCTGAAGCCGAACTGATGGTCGGACAAGGCTCCTCGCTCCTCCGCCACACCGATTAACCTGCCGTATATGATGCTCTCAAGGATCTTTCCCGTGGTGTCAAGCAGGCAGATTGGTCGGTACCCTGACGGTTCTCCTGGGGGCTTATTGCCTTTGGGTATCAGTACCAGGTTTTGGAGTTTCCAGCGATTTGGAAAGTTACCTTCTTCGAGGCACCTTTGCATCGCCGCTGTGAACAGTTCGGGCCTCTTCTCGACGGCCGCCTTGATGGCTTTATTAGGGATGCCGTCAGGGCCAGGTGCTTTTTTGTCGGCAATTTTCCTGCACGCAATCTGCAGCTCTTCAGCCGTGACTGGTGGGATTTGATCCGAACTAGCTCCTTGTGTCATGTGTCATGTGTCATGTGTCATGTGTCATGTGTCATGTGTCACGTGTCATGTGTCATGTGTCATGTGTCATGTGTCATGTGTCATGTGTCATGTGTCATGTGTCATGTGTCATGTGTCATGTGTCATGTGTCATGTGTCATGTGTCATGTGTCATGTGTCATGTGTCATGTGTCATGTGTCATGTGTCATGTGTCATGTGTCATGTGTCATGTGTCATGTGTCATGTGTCATGTGTCATGTGTCATGTGTCATGTGTCATGTGTCATGTGTCATGTGTCATGTGTCATGTGTCATGTGTCATGTGTCATGTGTCATGTGTCATGTGTCATGTGTCATGTGTCATGTGTCATGTGTCATGTGTCATGTGTCATGTGTCATGTTTTTTTTTTTTTTTTTATGGTTTGCGCCAATGGATGTGGAATCTTCTTCAAGATACTGGTAACCCGTGTTACCAGCATGAACGATTCACGGGATATTGTTCTCCTTTTTCCTCGCGCCTACGTCCTAAACCACACCTCTGCACACTTCTACCACTCTCCCCGCGGAACTGCTGTTAGGTATTACTTCGCGGGGCTGGTTAGCATATCACGCTATGTGATCTATATTTGCCAATTCGGCCTTTCTTTCTTTTTCCAGCCTTCTTAGCTCGATCTGCACCCTTGTAATAAAGGAACATGTCACTAGCCATTTGTCAGCTGACTCCATCATATGGCTAACTACGAGCTCGGGAGTTGGTAGACTTCCTCTCGCCACGGCAAAGCGTCTGCAATGGAATATTACGTGCTCTGCGTCTTCATCTTCGCGCGCGCATTCTGGACACGTGGGTGAGCTGTCGTGACCGAATCTGTGGAGGTATTTTCGGTAACCCCCATGGCCCGACAAGAACTGCGTGAGGTGGTAGTTGCAGTACCCGTGAGCTCTCGTTGTCCAGGCTTCTATTCTGGGTATCAATTTATGGGTCCATCTGCCTTTGGTTGTGGTGTCCCACCTGGTTTGCCACAGTGCCATTGATGTTGCCCTTTCTTCCTTTTTTAGACCTCTTGCGATAGTCACCGAGTGATTTGCAGATCTCCGTAGGTAGATCCTTTGCATTTCGCTGGCGAGAATGTCGATCGGGACCATACCCGCAATGACGCAGGCTGCTTCGTACGAAATTGTTCGGAAACCGCTGATTGCTCTTATCACGCAGAGCCTGTATGATGTCGAGAGCTTCCTTGCTGCATCCGTGTTCGCCAGGCCCCCGCCCATACTGGTGCAGCATATAGGAGGATTGAGCTTACCACTGTGGAAAGCAGGATCCTTCTCTCGTATCCAGGTCCTCCGATGTTGGGCAGCATTCCTGAGAGCGCTGCCTGCATCCTTGCTGCCTTTTTGCTGCAGTACTCGACGTGCGTTTTAAAGTTAAGTCGGTTGTCGAGCATTACCCCTAGGTATTTCAGAGCCATCTTCGATCGAATTATCTGGGAACCAACCCGGAAGCTAGCGTATTCCACCGTCTTTCGACTGGTTATTAAGACAGCCTCAGTCTTGTGGTCAGCTAGTTCTAAGTCGGCGGATTCCATCCAATCCTTGATCCTGGCGATCGCTTCGTTTGTGGCTGCTTCCACCTCGTGGATATTTTTGGCTACTGTCACGACCGCGATGTCGTCGGCAAAACCGATCACCTTGACTCCGTCTGGTTGCGTGAGTCTCAGTACTCCGTCGTACATTAGGTTCCACAGGAGGGGTCCAAGGACTGAGCCCTGTGGAACGCCTGCCGAGACTTCGTGGCATTTCATTCCATCGTCAGTCTGGTATCTAAGTTTCCTATTGGTGAAGTAGCTGACGATAATCTTCCTCAAGTACTGCGGTGTGCTCATCCTATTCAAGGCTCTCATGATGCAGGACCAGTTCGCTGAGTTAAACGCGTTTTTGATGTCCAGCGTAACTACGGCACAGTATTTTTTTGTACCGCCCCTCCATCTTGAACCCGTTATCGCTTCGCTTGCTGTGTCTACCACCTCTTTGATGGCGTCGATGGTGGAGCGCGATTTCCTAAAGCCGAACTGATGGTCGGACAAGGCTCCTCGCTCCTCCGCCACACCGATTAACCTGCCGTATATGATGCTCTCAAGGATCTTTCCCGTGGTGTCAAGCAGGCAGATTGGTCGGTACCCTGACGGTTCTCCTGGGGGCTTATTGCCTTTGGGTATCAGTACCAGGTTTTGGAGTTTCCAGCGATTTGGAAAGTTACCTTCTTCGAGGCACCTTTGCATCGCCGCTGTGAACAGTTCGGGCCTCTTCTCGACGGCCGCCTTGATGGCTTTATTAGGGATGCCGTCAGGGCCAGGTGCTTTTTTGTCGGCAATTTTCCTGCACGCAATCTGCAGCTCTTCAGCCGTGACTGGTGGGATTTGATCCGAACTAGCTCCTTGTGTAAGGACGAACATTGTAGGAGGTTTCCTGGGGAACAGGTGTTCCACTATTGTTTTGAGCATCAGTGGGCAGGTTAGTTGAGGCGTCCTACTGCCTTTCACTTTTTTCATTACCACTTTATATGCTCCTCCCCAGGGGTCTAAGTCTGCTTCCTTGCAAAGATTCTTGAAGTAGTTTGCTTTGCTCTCCTTAATTGCCTTTTCCAGGTTGCGCCTTGCCAGCCTGAAGGCGGCCAATCGTTCCTGGAACTCCGGTCTACCTCTGGAACGCTGGGATCTACGACGGGCTTTAAGGCAGGTTGTCCTGAGATTCCTTATGCTGTCGTTCCACCAGTAGCATGGTTCTCCCCTTCCGCTAGTGGACCTCCTAGGCATCGCTGCGTCGCATGCTGTTGATAATGCTTGGATCAGATTACTCGACATGCTTTCCGCTGATGTGGTGTTGGCGGGGAAGTCAGAGCTTATCGTTCCTCCAAACACTTCTTCATCGAAAGTGGTGTCCTTCCACTTGGGCCCCGTTCGTTTTGGTCGCTGTCTGGGCATCACACTATCAATCTTGAATACAACCGCCTGGTGGTCACTGTGCGTGTATTTCTCGCTGACTCGCCAATTTGTTTTGGGCAATAGAGAGTTGCTTGCGAACGTTATGTCAACTATGGAACTTCTGCCTGCTTTGCGGAAGGTTTGTGTTGAACCTTTGTTTACTAGGCCAATCTCCAACGATGCGAATGCTTCTAGGAGGGCAACCCCCCTTTTATTTGTGCATCTACTGCCCCATTCCGTAGCCCACGCGTTGAAGTCTCCGGCAATGATGACCGGATGCTTTCCTCGTGCGTCCGCTACTATATGATCTAAGAGACTCAGGTATTCTCTGTGTGGTAGACTTGGGGGAGCATAGCAGCTGTAAAAGTGGGTACCATTTATCCGGGCGCACGCAACATATTCCGTTACTGTGCTAATGTTTTGGAAGGTGTGGTTTCCACAGATCCAAATTGCTGCTTTCTTGGATGTGTCATCTGTCCAGCTGCCGCCATCTAGGGATTTATACGGCTCGCTGATGATGGCAACATCCGCTTTTTCTTCTCTTGACATTTGTGCCAGAAGGTCTTGTGCGGCCGCACAGTGATTAAGGTTAATTTGTATAACCTTCATCATGTTTTATTGGTGAGGGCCCTCCTGAAAACCGGACACTTTGCACTGCCAGCTACATGTCCTGCGTTGTCGGGGTTGGTGCTCTTGCACCAGAAACACTTCGGCTCGTGAGAGCAGTTCTTAGCTATGTGGCCCTCTGTGCCACATCTTCTGCACATTTTGGAGCGGTCCTGCTCACTCTTGCACTGACGTGCTGTGTGCCCAAATCCTAGGCATCTAAAGCACTTGGTTAGCGCTGTGCGTTCCCGGATACGGCAGTTGATCCAGCCTTCAGCAGTGAGTTTGCATTTTCTGCGGGTAATCCAATCAGGCTTTGCGCAGACTTACTATGTCTGTTTCCTTCAGTTCGGTCAGCTGAGTCTGGGATACTATTGCCTCGCAGATATCCGCTTTGGTGGTTACCTCGTCTATATCATTGATTTCGACGGTAACGCAGTGGGTCAGTGTTCTGACCTCTGCGTCTTTTCCCAGGGATTCTCCAATTATTCCCTTAAAATGGTCGGCCTTTATTCCCGCTCCTTTTAGCTGGAAGAGCAGGTCTCCTTTTTGTGTGAGGCGGATTTTTGTCACCGATTCGCCGAGGTTTCCAAGCTTGGGATCGTTCTTGACTTTCCGCAGTATATCCGCGTACGACAAGTCGCCCTTCGCTGCTACAACTATTGCGTCAGGTCTTGTTTTCTCCTTGGTTTTCCTCGGAATATCCTCTTTCCTCTGCGAATCCTTCGCAGAGTTCAGCTTTCTGCTGCTATCCGCGGGTTTCGCTTTCGGCTTTTTCGTTGTTTTTTGGGGATGGGCTTCCGCGTTCTCTCTTCCTTCGATCTTGCGCGAGGATTGCTCTTTGCGGGTGATATTTTTCCCCGTCGCTTCTGGCTGATTTTGCCTCCGTTTAGGGCTCGGGCTTTTCCCGTTCTGCTCCGGGCCTCTCTTGGTTTTTTCCGCAACTGCGGGTTTCATCCATGGGGATGTTTGGGAAGCGTTGTTCTTCCGTATCACTTCTTTGGCCTTGTCGTCGTGTGACTCGATAGCTGCCAGTTCATAGAGCGCCTTGATGCTCTCGATGGCGTCTCGCATTGGCTGGTGGATTGAGCGTCTCTTTCCGTCTTCCAGCATTTCAACCAGCGCTTTGATCTGTTCCCCTAGTTTGTGGAAGATAGATGGGTTGCTAGTTGCTTCAGGTATGGGCTTTGCGCGTACTTGTTGGGCCACGCTATCCTCCTCGCTTGCTCGGGGCGTTGATATTTGCCCTACTGGTGATCTCTGCACCTTCGCGCTCCTTTGAAAAGCCGCGACAATCGTCCCTTCGCTTCCTCCGTTTCTGTTTAAGTTACTTGTTGTGTTCATGTTGTTTGGTCCCCACTCAAAGCCGTTATCAATGTTCGAATGTGTAGTCACCCGGGATCCCATGGTTGTCTATGCAAGCAGGGAGGCCATGCGAGGGTTGACACGCGCCCTTATGGGGTCGTGTGCCAGAGCCGGATCGGTGCTAACCAGGAATGTTACATCTGGACCTACACCACCAACTTAATGGCGACGCAACATTGAGCGTTCTTTGAGTCCTGCCAAGGTTTTAACGGGACGGGGGCGTGTGTAGCATTAGCCTGAGAGCCGTTTCAACCGGATTTCACTCCAGCTTACTCGGGTAACAGAATACTACCAACGTCAGCCCTTATAGCTTCCGAAATCCAAATCGATGTTTCCAGTATACCATAATTAAGACCTTACTGGGCTCGGTCTTAATGCCTGCGGCATTTGTGCCTGAGGCGGGATCGGATGTTGAAGCCACTCGCCTTCCTGGCTACGACTTTTATCTTCAGTCTGGACTTCTTTGGTCCAGATATGATGGGAGTTATACCGCCCCTACTCGGTCACCAGAGCCTCGTTAGTCTGAAGCAGGGTATACCACGTGCAGGTGAGGATGGTATTTTGTAAGTTGAATTACGCTTTATACCCTACATTTGTCATGTGTCATGTGTCATGTGTCATGTGTCATGTGTCATGTGTCATGTGTCATGTGTCATGTGTCATGTGTCATGTGTCATGTGTCATGTGTCATGTGTCATGTGTCATGTGTCATGTGTCATGTGTCATGTGTCATGTGTCATGTGTCATGTGTCATGTGTCATGTGTCATGTGTCATGTGTCATGTGTCATGTGTCATGTGTCATGTGTCATGTGTCATGTGTCATGTGTCATGTGTCATGTGTCATGTGTCATGTGTCATTTTTTTTTTTTTTTTTTTTTTTATGGTTTGCGCCAATGGATGTGGAATCTTCTTCAAGATACTGGTAACCCGTGTTACCAGCATGAACGATTCACGGGATATTGTTCTCCTTTTTCCTCGCGCCTACGTCCTAAACCACACCTCTGCACACTTCTACCACTCTCCCCGCGGAACTGCCGTTAGGTATTACTTCGCGGGGCTGGTTAGCATATCACGCTATGTGAACTATATTTGCCAATTCGGCCTTTCTTTCTTTTTCCAGCCTTCTTAGCTCGATCTGCACCCTTGTAATAAAGGAACATGTCACTAGCCATTTGTCAGCTGACTCCATCATATGGCTAACTACGAGCTCGGGAGTTGGTAGACTTCCTCTCGCCACGGCAAAGCGTCTGCAATGGAATATTACGTGCTCTGCGTCTTCATCTTCGCGCGCGCATTCTGGACAAGTGGGTGAGCTGTCGTGACCGAATCTGTGGAGGTATTTTCGGTAACCCCCATGGCCCGACAAGAACTGCGTGAGGTGGTAGTTGCAGTTCCCGTGAGCTCTCGTTGTCCAGGCTTCTATTCTGGGTATCAATTTATGGGTCCATCTGCCTTTGGTTGTGGTGTCCCACCTGGTTTGCCACAGTGCCATTGATGTTGCCCTTTCTTCCTTTTTTAGACCTCTTGCGCTAGTCACCGAGTGATTTGCAGATCTCCGTAGGTAGATCCTTTGCATTTCGCTGGCGAGAATGTCGATCGGGACCATACCCGCAATGACGCAGGCTGCTTCGTACGAAATTGTTCGGAAACCGCTGATTGCTCTTATCACGCAGAGCCTGTATGGTGTCGAGAGCTTCCTTGCTGCATCCGTGTTCGCCAGGGCCCCCGCCCATACTGGTGCAGCATATAGGAGGATTGAGCTTACCACTGTGGAAAGCAGGATCCTTCTCTCGTATCCAGGTCCTCCGATGTTGGGCAGCATTCCTGAGAGCGCTGCCTGCATCCTTGCTGCCTTTTTGCTGCAGTACTCGACGTGCGTTTTGAAGTTAAGCCGGTTGTCGAGCATTACCCCTAGGTATTTCAGAGCCATCTTCGATCGAATTATCTGGGAACCAACCCGGAAGCTAGCGTATTCCACCGTCTTTCGACTGGTTATTAAGACAGCCTCAGTCTTGTGGTCAGCTAGTTCTAAGTCGGCGGATTCCATCCAATCCTTGATCCTGGCGATCGCTTCGTTTGTGGCTGCTTCCACCTCGTGGATATTTTTGGCTACTGTCACGACCGCGATGTCGTCGGCAAAACCGATCACCTTGACTCCGTCTGGTTGCGTGAGTCTCAGTACTCCGTCGTACATTAGGTTCCACAGGAGGGGTCCAAGGACTGAGCCCTGTGGAACGCCTGCCGAGACTTCGTGGTATTTCATTCCATCGTCAGTCTGGTATCTAAGTTTCCTATTGGTGAAGTAGCTGACGATAATCTTCCTCAAGTACTGCGGTGTGCTCATCCTATTCAAGGCTCTCATGATGCAGGACCAGTTCGCTGAGTTAAACGCGTTTTTGATGTCCAGCGTAACTACGGCACAGTATTTTTTTGTACCGCCCCTCCATCTTGAACCCGTTATCGCTTCGCTTGCTGTGTCTACCACCTCTTTGATGGCGTCGATGGTGGAGCGCGATTTCCTGAAGCCGAACTGATGGTCGGACAAGGCTCCTCGCTCCTCCGCCACACCGATTAACCTGCCGTATATGATGCTCTCAAGGATCTTTCCCGTGGTGTCAAGCAGGCAGATTGGTCGGTACCCTGACGGTTCTCCTGGGGGCTTATTGCCTTTGGGTATCAGTACCAGGTTTTGGAGTTTCCAGCGATTTGGAAAGTTACCTTCTTCGAGGCACCTTTGCATCGCCGCTGTGAACAGTTCGGGCCTCTTCTCGACGGCCGCCTTGATGGCTTTATTAGGGATGCCGTCAGGGCCAGGTGCTTTTTTGTCGGCAATTTTCCTGCACGCAGTCTGCAGCTCTTCAGCCGTGACTGGTGGGATTTGATCCGAACTAGCTCCTTGTGTAAGGACGAACATTGTAGGAGGTTTCCTGGGGAACAGGTGTTCCACTATTGTTTTGAGCATCAGTGGGCAGGTTAGTTGAGGCGTCCTACTGCCTTTCACTTTTTTCATTACCACTCTATATGCTCCTCCCCAGGGGTCTAGGTCTGCTTCCTTGCAAAGATTCTTGAAGTAATTTGCTTTGCTCTCCTTAATTGCCTTTTCCAGGTTGCGCCTTGCCAGCCTGAAGGCGGCCAATCGTTCCTGGAACTCCGGTCTACCTCTGGAACGCTGGGATCTACGACGGGCTTTAAGGCAGGTTGTCCTGAGATTCCTTATGCTGTCGTTCCACCAGTAGCATGGTTCTCCCCTTCCGCTAGTGGACCTCCTAGGCATCGCTGCGTCGCATGCTGTTGATAATGCTTGGATCAGATTACTCGACATGCTTTCCGCTGATGTGGTGTTGGCGGGGAAGTCAGAGCTTATCGTTTCTCCAAACACTTCTTCATCGAAAGTGGTGTCCTTCCACTTGGGCCCCGTTCGTTTTGGTCGCTGTCTGGGCATCACACTATCAATCTTGAATACAACCGCCTGGTGGTCACTGTGCGTGTATTTCTCGCTGACTCGCCAATTTGTTTTGGGCAATAGAGAGTTGCTTGCGAACGTTATGTCAACTATGGAACTTCTGCCTGCTTTGCGGAAGGTTTGTGTTGAACCTTTGTTAACTAGGCCAATCTCCAACGATGCGAATGCTTCTAGGAGGGCAACCCCCCTTTTATTTGTGCATCTACTGCCCCATTCCGTAGCCCACGCGTTGAAGTCTCCGGCAATGATGACCGGATGCTTTCCTCGTGCGTCCGCTACTATATGATCTAAGAGACTCAGGTATTCTCTGTGTGGTAGACTTGGGGGAGCATAGCAGCTGTAAAAGTGGGTACCATTTATCCGGGCGCACGCAACATATTCCGTTACTGTGCTAATGTTTTGGAAGGTGTGGTTTCCACAGATCCAAATTGCTGCTTTCTTGGATGTGTCATCTGTCCAGCTGCCGCCATCTAGGGATTTATACGGCTCGCTGATGATGGCAACATCCGCTTTTTCTTCTCTTGACATTTGTGCCAGAAGGTCTTGTGCGGCCGCACAGTGATTAAGGTTAATTTGTATAACCTTCATCATGTTTTATTGGTGAGGGCCCTCCTGAAAACCGGACACTTTGCACTGCCAGCTACATGTCCTGCGTTGTCGGGGTTGGTGCTCTTGCACCAGAAACACTTCGGCTCGTGAGAGCAGTTCTTAGCTATGTGGCCCTCTGTGCCACATCTTCTGCACATTTTGGAGCGGTCCTGCTCACTCTTGCACTGACGTGCTGTGTGCCCAAATCCTAGGCATCTAAAGCACTTGGTTAGCGCTGTGCGTTCCCGGATACGGCAGTTGATCCAGCCTATCCGTATCTTTCCCTCCTTCAGCAGTGAGTTTGCATTTTCTGCGGGTAATCCAATCATTGCGACTTGGGTGCCGCCATAGGCTTTGCGCAGACTTACTATGTCTGTTTCCTTCAGTTCGGTCAGGAAACAGACCTGTCATGTGTCATGTGTCATGTGTCATGTGTCATGTGTCATGTGTCATGTGTCATGTGTCATGTGTCATGTGTCATGTGTCATGTGTCATGTGTCATGTTCGTTGTCATGTGTCATGTGTCATGTTCGTTGTCATGTGTCATGTGTCATGTTCGTTGTCATGTGTCATGTTCGTTGTCATGTGTCATGTCATTTGTCATGGGTCATGTGTCATGTGTCATGTGTCATGTGTCATGTGTCATGTGTCATGTGTCATGTGTCATGTGTCATGTGTCATGTGTCATGTGTCATGTGTCATGTGTTATGTGTCATGTGTCATGTGTCATGTGTCATGTGTCATGTGTCATGTGTCATGTGTCATGTGTCATGTGTCATGTGTCATGTGTCATGTGTCATGTGTCATGTGTCATGTGTCATGTGTCATGTGTCATGTGTCATGTGTCATGTGTCATGTGTCATGTGTCATGTGTCATGTGTCATGTGTCATGTGTCATGTGTCATGTGTCATATGTCATGTGTCATGTGTCATGTGTCATGTGTCATGTGTCATGTGTCATGTGTCATGTGTCATGTGTCATGTGTCATGTGTCATGTTCGTTGTCATGTGTCATGTTCGTTGTCATGTGTCATGTTCGTTGTCATGTGTCATGTTCGTTGTCATGTGTCATGTTCGTTGTCATGTGTCATGTGTCATGTGTCATGTGTCATGTGTCATGTGTCATGTGTCATGTGTCATGTATCATGTGTCATGTTTCATGTGTCATGTGTCATGTGTCATGTGTCATGTGTCACGTGTCATGTGTCATGTGTCATGTGTCATGTGTCATGTGTCATGTGTCATGTGTCATGTATCATGTGTCATGTTTCATGTGTCATGTGTCATGTGTCATGTGTCATGTGTCATGTGTCATGTGTCATGTGTCATGTGTCATATGTCATGTGTCATGTGTCATGTGTCAATGCGATCATCGCTACAACTTCATCACAAGATTCCAAGTGAATAAATTCCATGATATATGGACCAAATATTTGAGTATCATGTCATATTATGCATCATTTTATTCTAAGTTTTCACACTTGCATGAATATGATTGATACCAATTTAGAAACTCTAGGAATGTGTCAGATTTGCGTATACACGTTCACATAAAGGCGTGTCTTTATAAGGACTGTTAAGTACACCAGAATGATTCATTCATTTTCTGAGAGGAAAACTGATTTTAACTTAGGTTTTTTTAAAAACACGGTTGGACAAGAACATTTAGCAGCGTTCAGCGACAACAATTTGTAGTGACGATTTGTTGAAGTTGAAAAGTCAAAATGCTTTGTCTACCGCAAAGTAAGTCTGCCATTTTGTTGTACGAGCGTGGCCCATCGACTTAGTCTTGTTGTACGAAAGTAGCCAATCAACCACGGTTTTCAAACAAATTGTGGCGGCAAATTGTTGAGTGTGAACACTGCTTTTAATTCGATTTATGTAAATGTCACCTATTCTTAAAAGTTTGATCACACCCTATTGTAGTTGTCGAATGTTCGCCAAGCTGAGCCTCATCTGTGTTATTATTTGTCGAATATCAAATATTGTGTGAGATGTTCTGAATGGATAATAAATCAGGAATGAATTAACTTCTATAAGTTATAAATAGGACTCTACTACTAAAATATATACTACTACTACTAAAATATATTCTTTAATAATTTGGTGTTTCATATTTTTTGAATGCAGCATAAACCTACTAGCTGTACCCGGCGCGCGTTGCTAAGCATATTACAAAAAGTTTTGTTGAAATAAAGAAAAAGGAAACAAATGTGTATCAAAGCCTTTTTCACAGAATTCTGAAGAAAGTTGCGAAGACATCAGTGCTCTATCTCTTACTGTTTAAGAGTCCATAAAGGACAAATAAACGAACAAACATTGATTTATTTATATATAGATGAATGAAAATGTGCTTTTTTGAAGCCGCTCCAACCAGGAGAGGGTAGAAAAAAGTGTCGACAAAAGTGACTTATTGGACTTGATCATGCAAAAGTCGCCAATATATCGAAAAAGGTTTGCCTGCCGTCAGACCTTCATTCTAGACATCGATAGAGGGGTCAATGACGCATAATTCCATGCCAATCATTTGTCCCTACCCTTCATCGGAGAGAAAAAGATGACAAACCCTCCAAATGAGGACATTAGTTTGAAAAATCATCATCATGACACATTAGCCCTGTTTTTTCAGCGCTATCGATAGTGAAGTGAAGTAAGATTCAGAAAACGATTCGCAGTGGCTTTGATTTTTATCTGTCAAGATATATGAATTCGAAGTCGAATTTTTATCGGCAGCCACTTCTTACTGCTGATATTATAGGCAGTAGGTTGTATGTGTTTCACTATTTATATAATTTTGAAAAAAAAAACACGACTATTCAAAATCAAGGCAACTGCGAATAATATTTTGGGAAACTTGTGACATATCTATACAACCTGTGACATATCTATTCATTTCTGCATATACCGACGCAAAAAATGGCTAATATGTGAAAAAAATATGTTCTGAAATTCGTGTGTTTTTTCACTCACGCACAACAAACTCATAACACAACATTTGAGTCTCTATTTTTATTACAGTCAAAACCGTTTATAACGACATATCGGTTGTAACGGCGAAATGCTTAGGTCCCAGCTGAGGTCCATTATAACTACTGATAGTACAACTTTATTCTATACGGTTGATAAGATGAATTAGAACACGAATCAGACACGAAAAAATCTTTACGAAGAGAGAAGAAGCGGTATCATTTTTACATTGGATGATGGGGAGCAAAGTAAAGAGCTTGTATCTTTTCACACTCCACTATATCCTTAATATTAAAGATGAGGAAAAGACTGTAAGAAATATAAAGAGGTCGTTGCAAATTGAGGTTGAAAAGGCTCTGATAAATGGTCAGACACAGAGAAGTTCCTGTGTACCCATCAGATAAATCTACATGTCTGATATCGGTTACAACGACACATCGGTTATAATGACCAAATTGGTCAGTCCCTTGTTATAACCGGTCTTCCCTGTTTATATAGGTAAAGAGATATAGATTTTAGCTCGCGATTCGTGAATCCAATCAGTGTTTCAGATTATATAGCCCCCTCAATGTAGAGGTGCCCATCTTGGGAAATGACAGCCCACAATTCATGAATGAAGAATGCCATTGTCTTACGACCATTGTCTTAGCAATGGTTTCTGTCCGCAATAGGTGGAAAGTTGGAATGGTATAACACTGTCGACATCCTTGGAAAGACATTCACCTTCACGCCGTCATCCTTGATTTTCACATTTTACATTTTATTTTCACACTTACGTTTTAGACAGTCTGAACAAAATGGTGGCACAGACATTTTTCTAGAATTTGTCTTGAAAAAGCAGATGATCTCGGGTAAGTTGGGAAAAGTTTATTGACCCATGCTGACTTCAGACCACAGTTAAAGCGTCTAGAGTCTTAATACTGTACCAGCGGCTTTCTGTTTACCGCACAACTTCAGCTGGGGGAGGTGGAGAAAAGTATCCTAAGCGCAGCGAATGGAGTTCTTCTTAACGATCTGCTGAAGCACGTGCAGACTTCTTGTGGTGCATGGTTGAGTCCATTAGAATTGGAATCTTTAAGGTTATCCACTAGACTGTACCTTTGTACATGAGTGTCTATCTGACCATCAAGGTGAATGTATAGGGAGCAATGCGTGTAATCCACATTTACATAATAATAATAATAATATGGGTGGCTCGACAGTACGAGGCGGATCTGGGCCTAGCTTCTCAGCAACTCCTGCGTGTTAGGCGTGCGATTGTTCTGAAGGGACCTACAGTTGAATGCCGACTCCGAACGGCGAAGCTGAGAAGCTTTTTGAGCATTATCAGTGACTCGAAAGAGGTGGAGCCGTGAATCATCAAAGGTGGTAAATTCGGGTATCGAATCTCGTACCCTCTGGGACCGGCGACCCACAATCCATATTTACATCCTATGGCTTATTTACAGCAATAAGAAGAGAGATGAGGTTTTCTAGAAGAGGTGAAAATCCTCCACCTTGTGACGCTCCTCTAATAACTCCTACCGATCACTTACCAGCAACACTCATACGCACAGTGGACATGGGATAATGACTTCGTTTGATGAAACTGGCATGGCCGAGAGATTTGCAGCGATATATATCAACTTTTCGGCATCAATGCAGTGTTTTGCTTGTTCATAAGCGATCGAATTTCCCACCACCTTCCGGAGAGATATAAAACACTAACGCATGTATTCACATGTCACTGAAGACGAGTTTCGCATACCTACATGTCACATGGAACTACAAAGCCCTATATCTTTCGGGTGACATGTTCAACGCAGACAAGTAAATGGGTCATAGTTCCGCGCATATTTTCAACTTATGGAACTACATAATTATGTCTCTAGGAACCAGTTTCGACTGCGAACAAAATCGCTCCACGTACGTTCCGTCGTCGGAACTCTTTAACACAACTCTACCGCTTACAAAATTAATATAATGGCTGTAATATAACCAGACACCATTGTGCACTGAAAACTCTTAAAAACTTAAATAATTACTACTCATCACAATTCACCGCTTTTCTCTAGGCCACGTGTTACTCCGCTTGCCTTCGATAAGACTATTTTATTTGCAAATGGATGGACGTTGATGTGGAGAAATCGCCTTTCATTTGGATTGCTCAATGACGGATATTAAAAAATAAAATACACTACCGGAACCTTTTTCCAGAGGAAATGTGACACTCGACTGACAGTTCTCTAACAAATTTGACAACAAACTGACTGACCTTTCAGAAAATTACATAAATAATGTTATTTTTTGCTTCCCATTGATGGCGTACATTGTCCCTTGAACGAAGTCCGATTCACTTATCCTTTTTTATTTTTTGCCATACTTTTGACTTCCTTTGTGAAATGAAAAATTGAGTCGAATCATAAAATGAGCTTAATGAAAAAAGGTTTATCCATTTATTACCGTTCAACTCGTAGGAAATTATAATTCATTCATGAGTCTTTTCTTTCTTTCGAAGCTCAACGACCCATGGAGTGTTTGCTCTGAACTTTGGCTGGTTTGAAGCCTAGTTTGGGGCAAAAATGCCAACCTTCATTCCTTCGTTATTTTGGAGTGCGAAGCTGCAAAATAAGACTGCTGGCCGGAGACTCTCCACTGATACGCTCCTCATGATAATGCAGTCGACATATTTACGCATTCGAACTGAAATTGGCGAAAATAAGAAGATTTTTTATATGACTTAGAGTTCACCAGGACTTGAACACTTCTATTCGCGTAAAAAGTGTAAGAAAGCAGAGCAAAGTTGAGATTTACAGTATCTAATGGTAATGTAGTTAGGAGTATTCTTTGCTTTGCACTGAAGACTAGTGTCTCGATTTGTTCAATATTCTGAAACACAAGGGGAACGGTTACAAGCAGCAGGATTGGCGCATACGTTATTCGCTACACAAGTTCGATCTGCTACGCAATGTGAACCTCTGTTACTGTTGGGAACGTTAGATCTCAGTCGGTGAAACCCTAAAACTTTTTCAATTGCCAAGTGAATGCTGTGCAATTTATTATCACATCAAAGCTGGGTGTTTGGCTTTCTGCAACCCAATTAACGAACGTTGTCAATCGACTTCCGTTCCAATAGTTTAGAACAAACATGTATATATAATTAGTAACGTTTACAACATTAATTAGTCTCAACCATTTTTGAAGATTTTGAAACAAAGTAAATTCGATTCGATTTTATTTTATTGGTAACAACAAAAATATACTACTAACAATTTTTCATTTCTTTTTGGACTATAGAGCCATCTTTAACTCCGTGCCCCGCATGTATGGATTTTTTTTGTATTTCTTTTCTAGCACCACTTAAACCACTAACAGACCCCCATTATCACCAGTGCCAGGTTTAGCTCTTGGAATTCGCTAGAATCTGTAGGGGAGATAGTTTGTAGAGCAATTATCTCTTTTTTGAGCCACGTTGCATTTTTCAAGTTGCCAAATTGAGTCTAATGTAATCAGTAAAGTCAATATTGCATGATGTGTATATTAAGTGCGGCAAACTAGGCCCACGTGGGAAATACGGTCCACCCTTATATTTCCTAAAAGCGGAAACGCACAGAGTTAAACTTGATTTCATTACAAACATATTAGAATCGGTTCTGAGCCTATAATCGTTGGCCTGGTGCGAGAAATGTGCAACATGTAGAACATAGGTAAGATTGTTTTTTTTTCTGTTTTCATTCTAATTTATTGTTGTTGTCATAAGTGTTAAGGTGAAATAGTACCCAATGTGTTTTTATTGTTACTCATATCAAAGTTAAAAAACAAGTTTATGAAGAGTGAATAAATTGAAGATTAGTAAAAAAAGAACATTGTGTGTTATATGGCCTAGCCCATGTGCCTGCACACTACTGATGAATACTCAATGTGGGTACAAGAAGATTGTTCAGACAATTAGCAACAATGTGTATTAGTTTTGGCGCATTTAAGTCCAAAAATTATTACCGGGCCATATTTAACACCAGGTAGGCCATATTAGCCGAACGTTTTTTGAAAACACAATATGAGATACCTTTAGCTTTTTCAGTAAATCTTGTTGTTGTTTTTTAAAAATGTTTATGTTACTAAGTGTGGAGGTAAATTGATTTTAATAATAATTAAAAGAATTCAACATAAATTGATGGTTTTATTTCGAAGAATGTTAAGGGTGGGCCATATTTGCCGAATTTACCATAATGTTATTTGCTAGTGATTTGTTTTAAGTATTTAGTTAGAACTGAGTAAAAAACGAACAGTAAGGGTAAATTAACATGTTGTATATGTTAAGTTTAATAAGTCATTTCGAACCAACTGATTGGAAAATTAAGCACGTTCTTAGGATAGCCACCAGAAATAAAGAAACAAACTCGCTCGCCATATAATAAAACTCGTCTTAACCAATTGTGTAATCTGTTGAAGGCGAAAATCAAAGCACTCAAAAACAAAGGCACACGTCGAGTGCATGGACAACAATGCTTCAGCTAAGAGGGTTTTCCAATCCGAGGCTCCTGGTTCGAGTAGGAGCGCCAGACCGAATCTCTGGTATCTCTGGTATAAAGACCAAGTAATCGCGGATGCAAGGCAGCTTGGTCTCGATGACTAGAAACAGCTTGCCCAGGACCGTCAACAATGGAAAGCAGCTTTCGCTCAGGCTCATACCCTGCATGGAAGTCAGATAAGTAAGTAAGTAATCTTTTCGCAGATTCAGGTCAAACTTCCTGTCACTTATAATGGCCCTGACGTATATGACGACAATTATGTACTGAGAAGTGCTACCTTGGCAGAGCTCAAGGAAGAACTAAAAAAGCTCAAGCCGAAAAAAGCTCCTGGTTACGATTTAATTACAGGAGCAATTCTTAAGAAGTTACATAAGAAAAACGCTCATAAGTTACTCTACTTAATTAATGCTCTCGTCAATGGAAAGTGGCAGAAGTTATAATGGTACCAAGACCCGGGGAACCACAAACGGATGAAAAGTCCTAGAAACCTATCTTACTACTCCCGATAATGTCTAAAGTATTTGAAAAAAAAACCCTACTAAGAGGTTTAAGTCCAATTGTGAAAGAAATACAGCTCATACCAAATAACCAATTTGGTTTTAGAAGTAAACACTCAACTATTGACCAATTGCATCGCATAACTGACGTAATAGAAAATGCATTTGAACAAAAGCTCGTTTGTTCAGCCACATTTATCGATGTTTCTCAAGTCTTTGACAAAGTTTGGCATGAAGTCCTAAAATATAAACTTTGCCGATCTCTATGGGAAAACTTTATAGTATTTTACTGAACTATCTCTCTGATAGAAACTGTCGTGTGAAGCATGGAAATGAATACTCTGCTTTTAAAAAACTATAAATGCTGGTGTACCGCAAGAGGGTGTTCTTGGCGCTCTGCTTTACCAACTGTATACTAGTGATTTACCTCAAGAAGAAGACACTGTTTTAGGCACATTTGCTGACGACACCGCTATCTTGGTAACAGCCAAAACGGTTGAAGAGTCTACAGCAAAATTACAACGTTCACTAGATCGGATACACGAATGGATGGACTTCTAGCGAATTGTTCCTAATGAAAGCAAGTCAGTCCATATTAAATTCACTTATAGGCACGTTAATAACTTGCCATTTTATATAAATCGTGTCCAAGTACCTTTTACCAATGAAGCGAAATACCACGGGATGACTCTTGACGTAAAACTCAAGTGGAAGGAGCATGTACTGGCTTATTGGTAAACAAGCCAAACTACAACGACAACAAACTGCTTGTATACAAGCAAATCCTAGAACCTGTTTGGACGTGTGGCGTATAACTTTGGGGTCTTACCAAACCAAGTAATATGAACATAATACAGACTTTTCTAAATAAGGTGCTTAGAACTATCGTTAATGCACCATAGCAATAAAGATATCCGCAGACATCCTGGCATATTACCACTTCTTTTTTCACCATAACGGGGCAAGCACAAAACACTATGTTCTCTCAGTAGCGCTTTACAAAACAGACGTTTGTTTCCCGATTTAGGATCATCTACCGATTTGCATCTCACAGATTACTTCAATAAACAATAATATTATTAATCCAAAACGAAGGAAAAACACAATTTTTAAATTCAAATCGAGATAAGCTCAGACCAATTTCGTTGCAAGGTTAATTAAATGTTTTTATGCACTTTGTTATAGGTTCATTGCAACCATAAGTTGTTCTATCCCTTCTATCGACAACTACATTTTTAACCCGAAGAGATCTTTGGGGAGCATCTTTCGTCATAAAGAGCAAGTTCGTCAAACATGTTTAATTTACGGATGGCATACCTCGTAAAGTTTTTTTGAACTCTTTCGAATCTTTGTTCTTGAACAGTATAGGGGGGGTCCCAAATAATGGAAGAATATTATAAATGAGGCCTGACCGAGCAGTATATAGTTGTAGGGCTATAAGCTTCTTGGAAGCTTGAGAAATCCTAACAATGAGTTAGATTTAGATATGGCATAATCATAATATAGTGGAAAATGTAATTTTGAGTCAAATATGACCCCTAGATCCTTAAATTATGTTTACACCAATCTAATAATTTACATATATCCATTTGGAAACGAATACAATCATTAAAATGTTTGAGGCTTGCATATATTTTTAAGTCATCCGCGAATGTTAAAACTCTGCAAAAACTAAATATTTCGAGAACATTGTTCATAAATAAAATAAACAGCAGCGGGCCGAGATGACTACCTTGACGAACATCAGAAGTTGCCACTATTATGCGCGATATAAAACTGTCGATATTTTCCAATTGTTTCCTATTTGTTTCCTAATTGTTCCCTATGTGGGTCGCCGTGGCGTAGTGGGTAAGTGCGTCGACTCCTACGCAGAGGGTGCCAGGTTCGATACCCGAATTTATCACCTTTCATATTTCACGGCTCCACCTCTTTCGAGTCACTGACAATGCTGAAAGAGTATTCCTGTCTACAAAAAGCTTCTCAATTTCGCAGTTCAGAGTCGGCATTAAACTGTAGGTTCCTTCACGCACGCACAACACGAGTGGTTGCTGAGAAGCTAGGCACAGGTCCGCCTCGGACTGTGCCTTGGACTGTTACTTATTCGTAATCCACATTAGCATAGACGAGTGGAAACCTAATGATTTAAGCTTAGCTTCAAGATGAAGTTAAGAACTTTGCTCACCATCTCTCTTACCGGTCACCGCAGCCTGTCCCTTAACAAATTAAATTTGTGTAAAGAAAAGTTTTGTCGTCTTTGCCTCGAAGAGGCTAAAACTTTGGAGCACATTAAGTGTGAATGTCTATTCTAATTAACTCTTACTTAGTTAACCCTTTGTGGTCCTGGAGAGCGCCCATAGATAATGACAGAATAAAAAATAAAATAAGAAAAAAAAACCAATTGGTTCTTAAGGCTCTTAAGATTTATTTTCATCCCTTGGAGGACATATAATAAAGTAACATGCAGTTTAATTTCTTAAGTGCACTTAAGTGAAAAATCAGTGCGGTCAGTGAGAACGGTGGTAGGTGGTTAGGAATTGTGGAAACGTATCTTCCATAGAGAGGTACCAAGTGGGTTGGTTGGGGGCTGGCAGTAAATTCACCAGCACACTTAGACCATATTGGTCTATTGTGATACCCATAATCAGATTGTTATCCACTGATTGACCACTCCAGTAATAGTGCCCTTAATTTGATCCCAACGGCAAATGGTGACTAGACCAGATTGGAAAACCAGATAAAAGCGTATTACCTTCGTTTTCATTGGAATTCGAACCGGGAACCCCACTAACCAAAGGCAGGCACTTTATCAGCCACGCCATCCAGTCGTTCAGGGAGATACTAAGTTAAGTGGAATTAAAGCATTCCTCTAAATAGGATTTACTATCTCTCATGAGGGAAGTAGTATATATGTTATTTGGCTTAAATATAAACTTTCGATACAATAGATCTCTCCTGGACGCGTTGACTCGCGTTGAGTCCCGCTGAGATGAAAAGGAATTTTTCGAACGTAGTCCGCTGGCGATTTGAACCATAGTTTGGTGACGAGCATCACTTCTAAGTGTTATATCATTTCTCATTTCATTTATTTTATTGATTTCATTAGGAATTTTAAATTCTTTTAAAAGTACAGTGCATTTAAGCGGAAATAACATTAATACGCCACTTTCTTTGATCGGTTATCAACTTGAATATTCATCCCTTTTCACATGAATTGTTAAGATGGATTAATATATTTCCTTTCTGTTTCGTGGGTTCCTTAAAGCTTGAACTTCTTCTGAATTTACTCTATATCGTACTGATCTCCGAACTTAGCCTTGTGGACAGTTTCTTCAGTTTCCATAAGTTGTCTTGTAGAGGGATTTTTATTTTTATTTTACCATTCGGTGAGCAGCTTTCCTTTCATCAATATACAGGTGGTCTTCTATTGCAAGCAAGAACAAGAGTGCACTGTTTTGGTCTTTATAGCATTTATTATCAAACCATGATAATGTTATCACGAGCATGATGTTCGATCATTGGTGTGTTCAGTGCTTACTTTTATGTTGTCATCACATCTTTGTGACCGAATCCAATTTTTTGCTATGTGGTGTGCGTATCCGTAGTCTTAGTAATTTCCGAAGACTTCGAGGAGATCATTCGCTGTCGCAATAAATAGCGTATCAACGTTGACTGATGATCATATTACGCCCGAAGATATTTACACCAACCATGCGTGTAAGACAGTACAAAACACTGTTGAATTTAATCGTCCAAACGAAATGTCTCTCACCCCCACAGCCTCGTCACACAAGCACACACAAGTCACATTTAGAAAACCGAAATCACTTAGCAAACGACATCAATTAACCGAATCACAGACCAATTACGCTCTCCAATAGAAAACTTTTCAAGCATCCAGCCAATAATCATAATGGAATCAATCTGTGGAATCCTTATCTGTGCCTAGAGCCCGACCGCTGTCTGCCTCCATCACAATTAACCGCTATCGATTAGTTTGCTATCTCGGCAGCAATTAATTCCGGAGACCATACAATGCCGGCTCCTGCCCTCCTTGGAATGTTGTTGGCTTCTCCGTTCCGACAAAGGCGAAACCGAAACTCAAAAGCCTAAGGCTTTGGCAATTTTTTTCTCTCCTTCGCCTACACTTTCGTCTTGCGATTGGGTCAACTCCCCGCCGACCCCTCTCTGTCTCAGGTCCCACTTCGTTCGACGCATCTGACGATGGGAAGGAAGTTCTTGTTTTTGGTGATAATGCGTTAAAAGCAATTTATTGTCCACACTCAAAATATGAGAAGTTTTTATCTCCGAGCGGGAGGGGAAAACTTGAATGTCCTTATGGCATTTGTCATGGCGGCAGATTTATTTTGAACGATGAATATCCGAACGCAAACGTTTGATAAGAGCGCGCAAACTGTCCTCTTTGTCCCTAATTCAAATACTTCCCCGGACACAGACAAACACGCAATACCAGACGCGGCCAGATAAATTCTTCAGATACCAGTCATGGACGGCAGTAGCGGCGGAAAACTCCATTTGGTTGGCGATGACGGCGGCGACGACTGAAGCGGCAGAAGAGGAAGCCTACTCGAGGACGGTTTACTATTGCCATCACCACCACCACCACCCTCAAAGCTGCTGTGACACACGCACCCAAGAGATAAGAAGCGACCAGAGGAGCGGTCTATTTCACTTTTATTGTCGTCAAATTTATTAAAACATAAATAAGACGCTCTCGGGCCCATTAGTGTCCGAGCTTTGGAGATAATGTGTTGTCGTCCCGGTCTCTGGCCTTCGGTTTTATGACTTGAGAATTTGTTTTTTAGACTGCGCAACCTTTCCTCCAGGCGGCTGCCTTGTCATGTCTCACGTTGTCTGCCAGCGTGCGTACGCTTGTGTCTGTGCTCTTCGGGGATGGCTAGAGCTTGCCTTGCGTACATTGTTCGGTTTCGTCTTCCTGATGTGTCTCACTGATAAGGCTTTCAAATAGCCATTGTTTACGTAATGAAGATACGATTTTAATAAAAAAAATAACCACCCATCAGACCATCAGAATTCCCCTCTTCAGACAATGGGAGTGCGTGGAGGCCACAAGAACTAAAATTTGTCAAAATGAAATTTTATGGTCGAATTATTCAAACCCAAAGTTATTGCGCACGATATTGTCAACTATCTGGCCGAGGAAATCTGTGAGATACATCCGCTTGGCCTGGTAATGACCTGAACTGGTGATAAATTCTGTTATTTTTTTTTTTTTGATTTCATTTCCATTTGCAACAACTCATCACAACGACTTGTACGTTTGGGAATAACAATTAACATAAGCTTGACTTTGTTGTCCTTATTCTCATTTCCGGGCGGGAAATTGATGTCCAACGTGGGCTCTGGATGATTGAATGGTGGAGGTGCTTGCAAGCGATGTTTCTGGGATAGCTTATTTAGGGGTTGAATTCAAAAGTCGCAGGTTGCAAGAGGAAGGTTGCAAATATCTTTAAGTGCCGAAAGGCTAAATGTATGAATGGAGAAGGGGGGAATAGGTGCCTTTGTTGTGACTGTTCAATGTAGTTGATTTTATGATAGGACTAGGATAGGTTAGTTAGAAGTAGCTGCAAAAGGTGGTCACACTTAGATAAAAGTACACCTAATGTGATACCACGTGGATGGACTTACTCATAAACTTGGAACTAGTTGGTGCTTATGACCAAGGTGTTTAGTTGGCTAATCCTGACGCCATTTAGTTCGGTGAGATTACTGAAATAGTTGGCCCCTGAATGGGTACGGCTAGCCAGGACGAGCAGAGGGGGTAATTTGTGGCATCTACCTCATTGTCATCCATGCAAATAATGCAAAAATCATTGTATGGGAAATTCACCCTGCGGGCGTGGATGCCAATTGTACAGTGTTCGGTTATCACGCCGATAACTGTCCTGAGTGAAGGTCTGTTTAGCCTTAGCAAACAGTGTGATCATTTTTGGTTTAGTGGTTTTCAAATTTTCTTTTTCATAGACAGGTTGTTGAGTGGAATGATTGCTGGTGTTCGCTTATTTTAATTTTGTGTATCTTTAGATAAATATAGAGATGGGAATACAGGTTGGATCTCCTCCTGGTGTGAGAGAAGGGGTTGTGCCACACCTAGCGACTTCATCTGGTTGTAATTATCGGTAAGTCACAGATGAGGTGAAAATGAAAATCCTCATCCGTTTTCTGTTGATGAATGTTTTCAGAATGTTTTTGAATTGGACATGGCATTGTCCAGGGACTTAATTACCGCGTGGCTGTCCGTACGGATATGTCCGGTTTGGTTATTGAGACATTACAGTGTCCCTTTTATCGCAATGATTCCTGCCTGATGAACGCTACAGTGATCAATGAGGTATAAGCAGACAGCAATATAGACGGATTTTGAAAACATTTCTCCGCCCGTTTGCAATCCGTCTGTGTACATTGACAAGGCATCGTCCGGCGTTTGAATGAAATGGGAGAACGACTTTTTTTCCTTGCGAGAAGATCCATTTTGCATCGGGAAATTAATATATAATCCAGTAAACGGAATTCCACGATGTAACCATGTCTCAGTGAGAACAGTTGCATCATATACCACGTTATCACCGAACCAAAACCGGGCGGTGCGGATGAACTTTAACTGAAACTTCAATAGACCGTTGTGCCGAAGTGGTTTCGCTCTCAATTTTCAAGTCACCTGCTCTCAATTTAAAATCGCCGCCAGAAGAGCTGTCTGTTGACAAGAAATAGTGTGATAACACCAGAAAATAAATAGAGATGAAATGAGAAAATTAACACCAAAATGACCAAAATAAACTGAAGTTGAATAAGTGGGCTTATTCAGTTTGACAACCTCTGACGGGCGGATGAACTCTAGAGTATGCAAGTTTCGCGGAAATTCGCTTTTCATCGACTTACTTGCTGATTTTGTATTGTTTTCTCTTAGATTTTTTCTTTCTCTTCTAATTTCTGTTTGAAAAAATCAGTTATGTAACATAGCTTAAATTGATTTTGTAAGTTTCACCTTGAATGCCTGTTTTACTTGTTTTACTTCCATGCCTCGCCACTGGTCTTTACGCATTTGCACTTATTGTGGTCATTGTGGGCCGAGTTTTCTGAATAGTTGGTAAATTAACAATCAAATGTCTGCTCAAAGATTTTAGCTTTTAACATAACTGTCCTGGCTGAAAAACAATGTAATATCGCGCACAGATATCGTCATCTGTTCCGATAGCCAGGCAGCGATTAAATCTCTGGATTCAGTCACCTTTAATTTGAAGACCTCCCTTAATTGCCGCCTATCTCTTAAAGAGATGGCAAAGTATTTTAGCATCCAACTGATGTGGGTGCCGGGACACTGTGACACATTCCAGAGAGTTGCAAAGCGGACGAATTCGCTAGAAATGGCACAAAGTCCGTACTCTTACCGGGTGGAGACCCACCCTCATTGGCTATCGGTACTAGAAAACATCTGCTAAAGCTTGAAACGCTTGCTCAAACAAACCGCGGATGGATATCTGGTAGAAGATGCCTCATTACCAAACAACTCTGGCCTATGATCGAGCCCAAGCGATCGCTTAGCTTGATCTGATTAAACAGGTCAAACCTCAGGTCTTTTATTGGCTTTCTAATAGGGCATTGTCTCATTGGAACTCACGCCTCTAGACCAGGCCTTCCCTATAACGATTGCTATAGAAGCTGATTGGTATTTACTATGTAATTGCAGTGCTCTCTCATCCCGTAGCTTCAGACTTCTGGAGGCTGAACTGAGCAGCAAAATCAGCCCTCTTCTTCGTTTTATCAAAAGCACAGATTGGTCTACGGAATAGGTAGCCTAAGATCCGCGTGGTAACACAATAGGCCTTCGTTTGGCCTAAGTGTGTCTACTGCTCGTATGCGCAGCAGTCAGCCACTTCAACCTAACCTAACCCATGACAAGGAGGAGCATCAGGGTTGGATGGAGAAGTGGATTTTCAGCTGTAGAGATGTAGTAACTGGCTTCCGTGATGGAATCAGTGTAACCTGATGACGTTGTGTTCTAGGATTCGAAGAATGATGGAATTACTTTCGGTGACTGCTGTGTATTTGCAGTGTGGAGTGTGTTCTTCCGATTTTTTAGTTTCTATTTTGTCTCCTCCTGTTCCTTTGGTTACTGTTTATCGGTTTTTATCATTAAGGCGGACCTGGGCCTAGCTTCCCAGCAACCACTAGTATTGTTCTTTTGTGTGTTGCTATTGTTCTTTTCACGAGTGGAAGTGACCTACAGTTTAATGCTCACTCCGAACGGCGAAGTTGAGAAGATTTTTTTTTTAGATAGGAATACTCTTTGAGCATTGTCAGTGACTCGAAAGAGGTGGAGCCATGAATTATGAAAGTTGGTATATTGGGGATTCGAACCTGGTACCCTCTGCGTAGGAGTCGACGCTTTTTTTTCATGTAATTTTGTTTTTATTGTAATTAAATTAACTTATTTGCTAGACAAAATATACTTAGAACTAGCTTAAATATCTTAAATAACCTATTGTATTTAATCCTAACTTACTGATCCTATGCGAGTACTCTAAGCTATTCTAATTTATACATATTTGTGCCTTTGGGCTTAGACAACGTGTTTTTCTAGTCTTTATAGACAGGTTTTTATTAATTTTAATCACCAAGAAAACTTGAATAATTTGGTTTAACCTACCTAACCAATGAAAAAAATAACCTAAAACTAACTTAACCTAAAATAAACCTTAACCTAACTTAACCTTAAAAATACCTTAAATATGTCCGTAAGAGACATAACATATACATCTATATGCCGTGGTGCACCTTTTGTTTGGATTTTTTTGATTTTTCTCTTAAACGAACTCAAATTCTATGTAAGTTGGCCACCATGGCCAACTGTCTCGCCGTTTGGAGGAGCCAACGCCAGCGGAGACCAGTTCTGGTGCAACCACCAATAAAAGTGCCGTTCTTGGCACACTCTCTCCTGTCCCGAGCAGATATCGCTCTACTGAAACGGAGGAGAACCTCGTGGCTGCGAGCGACATCCGGCTCGTATTGTAGTCACCTGTCCACTGTTCGGCGTACGACATGGAAGATCAGCGGGCATCGCTCCGTATCATGTATTAGGCCAATTCGATCGAGATAGAGGAATGCTTCAGGTGGAATAAGGCCGTTAAGGCGCAATGTTTCATGGTACTAGTCGACGCACTAACCCACTAATCCACGGCGACCCATGTCGGAACAATAACCTTGGTTTATATTTGGTTTTGTTTTTAATAAATATGGTCATTGTAAAGATGTGTTTAATTGTTTTATTTTTTCCCGGGTGTTTGTTCGAATTCGGTGATTTCATGAACAATGACTTCTTCATAACAAAACTGATGCATAATTACGTTTGCCCCATCTTCGTATGAATTTACTTAGAAGAACACTCTTGAAGCACGATTAACTAAGATGCCGAGATAAATTGGATACATAAATTCTGAATATCCAAAGACAACATCCTTCGTATATCCGCAGATGTTAACCGCAAGCAGCAATAATCGCAAATCGCAACATTTAATTTCTAATGCAAATCGGTCCACCATTCGCAACAATCACGTCCACATCTACAATTTCCCAGTAAAGATCAACAAATTTAAATCTTTCAAGCGATTAGGCAAAACATCTAAAAGCTGTCGCCTAAAATCAAAACTTTACTACCAGCATGTCCTTCCCAGAGGACTCATAAAGTACCCGCATGCAATTTATATCGGAATCTGTTTACGGGACCCTCAAGCCGATCCCAAAAATGAAACTAATAGACCCATGGCGTAAAACTAAGTTATATCCGCATGTAGCCGCATAAAAGATCCATTAGCGCGCGTGTGTGTGTACATATTAGAAAATAAAATCTCGGCCATAAAACATCGCCCCACCGATTTCGTTCGAATTTTACACCAAAGCACCACAGCACCCAAGGACACACTTACACACGCACCATTTCATCGGCAAAATGACAGCACATCCCAATCGAATATGTGCAAAGCTCTTAAAACTCATACACTGTCCCTCGTCCACATCCATGCCACTCGGGAGAGCCCCAAACAGGATATAAACCATATCCCCGGGGTGGCAGCGAACTCACTCCCGCGTTGGAGAATATTTATCCTTTGTATATCTCTATCGGCTCGTTCACAGGCCCCCCGGCCAGCCCCAGCCAGAGTGAATAGAAAACACAAGGATCGCCAAGGACCGTGCCGGCGACGATGACGATGACGCAAAAACACCAAACAAAAAACCTAACCACCAAAACCCAAGGCTCGAAAAGTCCTCGAAATAGGATAATAGCATTTATCCAGCAATATGCCGTGCCGGGGCACTCCAAGTTGAGCGGAGCATGTTGCAGAGAAAATCAAAAAAACAACCAGATACAGAACCTCAAACTAACCTAACTCCCGAACAAACTTTTATATAAACAGCGTGGTCAGAGGATAATGCACAGAGCCATTGGTACCCTCGATATCACTCCGGCGCGGCGCTCTCCAGTCCATCAACGCGCGTGCGGCCCAGGGGATGGTGCTGTCCTCCATCCGCTTTCCGCTGGCTGCGAGGATGTGACAGACAAAACAAAAAAAATTGGTTCCACTGTCCCGAAAGTTCTCTGTGCGGTGCGGAGCTTTAAGGTCGTTGCGCTGTCCCTTAAATTCACTTTCCTTTTCCGTTTATTTTTTTCCCAGGGTATACACCCGGATGAAGTAGTGACACTGGAACTGGCGATAAATTCATAACTACTGGCGGGAAGCATGAAAGTTTGTCATTACCATCAAGTGGATTTTGCGAGGAAGACCCGGCGAAAGTGCTCCACCAACACTGGCTTGCCAAATGGATTGTGGCGGTCCCTGATCGGCCAGTTACTGTTGCTGGGTTTCAGTCAACTGCAGCTAGACACTACATGCGTTGGCGTTGGGATACACTCCAGCGGCGGTAGGGTGAGCATGTTTTTCCTTCGGCGCGAAGGCCAACAGCGGGAATTCACGACGGAATGATGAGGTTCTTGGTGACGGCTGGGCAATGAAATCCTCCGAAGGATAGGTAATATCCTGTTTTGCTTATGAAGTCGTTAATATTGGGAAAGAAGGACTGGGGATCTTAAATTTAGATGCGGGGGCAGGGGATTCGAACGGGTCGTGGGCATGTTTTTACGACCAATTCAAAGATTGAAACAGATTTTAAAGGTTAACCGGACTTGGAATTGTTGTTCGTTAGACTTTCAAAGGTCGGCGGTGCTGGTTTGCAAAGGCTTTAAATAAGGGATTGTGTTCGTAAGTTGGGGCGTTTTAAAGGTCGAAATCATACATCTTTCATGTTCTAATACGTTTTTTTTTGACGACCATGCTGGAGTACAGGCAAGAGCCTTGGGCTCCAGTCCGACGTATCAAACTTTGGGACCAATTGATTAGACTGGCTCTGAGCTTAAAGTGAAAGTATGCACCTCCTGTTGAATGTACAAAGCTTCCCAGTGGAAGACAACTCTTATGTGACAGCTCAATGAAAAGCTGGAAGTGTTGTCAAGAAATTTATGATACGTTGCTTCTAGGGTGTAGTGGGTGACGTAGTGTCACGTCATTAGTTCTACTTCGTCTGCTGCTAAAGGGGTTTCCTAGCTTGGTGGCTTTTGCACTAGCTCGGCTCGTTCAGACTCAGGTTAGAATCCTGTGGTAGCGCTTTATCTGCTTTTTTTAGTGCATCCGGTATGGTTCCATGACCTTGCTTTGGTTGAAGTGAGAATTGGGAAATAGTGGCTTTGCGGATGGCATGATGTTGTGGAGACCTGGAACTCTCGAAAATACGACCGATGCAGAGGGCGGCTATACCCATCGATTTCAGTTGAAATTTGACCTCGCGGAGGGAACTTGGTAGTGCAGTGGGAAATTGTGTTTGTAGGAGTGTTCTGAACGAGTGCAGAAAGGTAGGAAGGACATGTCGTTGCTCGGAAAATAATATTTCATAATTTTGGCTTACAGTCATCTGAGGCTTGCCTTCCCATGGATACCATATCCGCACCCCAGCCGGACATTGAGAAGTTATTCCACAGGTGCATCCCCAAGGGAATAAGTACAAAAGAAGAAGGCAAACAAGGTGGTTATCTCTGTATGAGCTCGACTCGTGTTCTGAGTTTGGTAAGTTCAAATATAAGAACAAGGTAGCGAGAAATGTTTGCACATGTGCTATCGTAACCGGGTGGTCTTTGTATGCGTCAAAAACCAAAACGAACGGCTTTGAGAAACCGAGGTATCCGAATTAGAGACAAAATAAAACGAGTTAAGATAAGTCGAGACGGTGGCGGAGTGCGCTTTTGTATATTTTTTTCTCCTTCCCTTTTTTTTCTCTCATAATATGCGCATGCTCAAGGGATTGCTAATACCCTAATGTGTCCGGGGTCAAGACACAGCATGGGCCGAAGGTATAGAGAGAGAAAGGGAGAGGAGGTACCTGTGCATATTGGTCTTAAATATCTGAGGATTGTACAGTCTGTGGCCAATATTGGGTTGGGAAGAGCATTCAATATTCGTGTAGTGCGGCTGAAGAACGCGTCTCTGAATTTAACTGTGCGTCCGAAAGTAGGCTTAAGGGTTTACTGGTGGGCATTCCTGGCAGTATTACATGGGAATTCATGGAGAGGAGGAATCCAGTTGGCTAGCTCACTTGAGCATCGATTGTTGAAATAGCGATAAAACACGGACAAAGAAGAGACGGTACGTCTATGTTCGAGCGAGTCTAATGACTCCGCGATATTATTATCTCTTATAAGTCTAGTAGCTGCAGGGTGATCTTGGGGGCACCAGACCAGATATGAGCGTTGTACTCAAGCTTGGGCGGATGTAAGCCTTTTAAATTGAAGCCAAATCAGAAGGGGTGAAATATTTCTTGCATCGACTAAGGAAACCTAAACATTTCGCAGCATTTTTAGCGACCTCAAATATGTGATCGTTCCAACTAATACACATACCAAGGATGGAAAGTTTTCCGGTTTCATCGACACAAGCGCCATTCCTGGATAATGGCTGATTATCAAGGGTTCGCTTGAGTGGCAGCACCAGCATTGCACCAGCATTCCACTCTATTGTTTTTCCCCCAGTTAATTATGCTGTCGTGATCGGAATTCGGAATTTGCTTAAAATACGCTGCTGAAGGGCGGAGTCGTGAGTCATGGAACGAATTCGAAAAGCAGCAGAATTTTTGGATTGTTATTTTGAAGGTAACTTAAACAAAAATTAAGTTAATAAAATTGTATCAGATACCGACTACCCACTTTTTGTCGCAATTCATGAGGTTCTTGATCGTAAGGGAGGTCAATCGCGTAGCACCCATAATATTGGGTAGTCGTATCGTATTTCGTATTTCCAATCAAACTTTTTTCACAGAAAATTTATGTTGTACCCAAACATCGAGCTTCTTTTTGTAGCCAACCTTTTTTTAAATAGTTCAAAACCTTTTGATGATGAATGTTTAGTTCCTTGGCGATGTCATGGCTGCTTATGTGACGGTCCTGATCAATCTTTTCCATAATTTCATCGACTTTTTCAACTATAGGTCGACCAGAGCGAGGTGCATATTTTACATCGAAATTTCCAGAACGGAAGCAAGCGAACTATTGTTGTGCTACACGAACTGATACAGCATCGTCTCCGTAAACTTCACAAATTTCATTAGTTGCTTGCGTGGCATTCTTCCCTTTTTTATACCAAAATTTCAAAATATAGGGAATTTCTTCATTGTTTTTACTAATTTTTGAACAGCTGTAACTTTCCGAATTTAATTTTTTTGGTTAAATGAACCTTAATATGTCACCTTTCCAACAGCATATGGTATGACTCCAACAACATCTACTGACAAAATACGAAAAGACTTTTTCGCCTACCTAATATAATGTAACCAGCAACAAGACCATGGCCTTTATCCACGGCTGGTCGGTAACATAGGCTAATGTACCCTATAACATCATCGGATAATGCCAAATATGAATAACTATAAGTAGATATGAATGTGATTCTAGATTGAACATCAACCACTACTGCTGTGCGTGCTATTATTCTGTCACGACAGGAAACTTCAGTTTAATGCCGAGTTTTGAGAATAGTTTCTAGACTGGTATTGAATCGAATTGAATTGAGGAAATTGTGGAGTGACTGTAACAATCCCGATCCAGATCTTTTGTGCCCATTTCTTGATGTATGACCTTTAAGCTACCTTGAGAAATTTGATAATCGCTCTGGTTGGAATGTCCTCATCCTGCTTAGGTGGTTTTGCTCGTTATTTTATATGTCCTTGATGTCAGATTTTGACACTCCATGCCATGTTTTTCTTTGATTATACACAGTGTGCTATTTTGTGCAGGTGATAGTTTGCCAATATGTGCGCCTTTCCAGATTAAGGGTGTCCTTGGTTCTCCTGAGATCATAATTATATTATAATATGGGTGGCGCTACAGTCCGAGGCGGACGTGATCCTGGCTTATACAGCAACCACTTGTGTTGTGCTTGCTATTGTTCTTTCACGAATGGATGGGACCTAGTATTTAAGAAGTTGAGAAGCTTTTTCTAGACAGGAATTGTTTTTAAATAATTTCAGCATTGTCAGTGACTCGAAAGAGGTGGAGCCGTAAATTATCAAAGGTGGTAAATTCGGGTATCCAACCTGGCACCCTCTGCGTAGGAGTCGACGCACTAACTCACTACGCTTCTCCTAAGATCAAACCTTATTAATTTGTTTGCAGTGTGTAAGTCCTGCAGATTGTTCCAGGATGCTGCATCTATTTGACTAGTTTTTTGAAGTATCCTTGTTTGTGAATGTTGATACGTCCATGAAGAGGGTGAGGCCCAAATAATGGAGCCCCCTTCTTTTCTTGGACATCAGGCTTTTCATTGGCCTCGTAGTTTTCATGTCCTGACACCAATACCACCTGTTCTTCCTTATTAGCATGTTCAGTGTTTGGTGGCATTGCCAGGGGCCCTAGAGTTTAATGTGAACTTTAAGTACTCCCTGGCTATCTGAGAATATCGATATTTTTGAATTGAGTAGAGTCCTATGGTTGACATGATGTGCTGCTGCATTCAAGGCAAAGAAATCATCTTGGAAGCTAGTGGACTGTCTGGTGAGAGGCATGTGTAGATTAAATTTTTCTCCCAAAATGCCTGCTTCTATTCCACTCTCAGACTTCGACTCGTCTGTGCACCATTTTTGAGCGTCGTTATTCATCTAATGAGGGCTATTTTCCCATTATTCTCTTTTAGGTGTACTATATATTCTTATCTTGTATATTTTATTGATGGCTTAGACTGGGGTCCTAAAACTACTGATCTTAGTTAGGCCATTGACGAACTTTCTCAGAATTATATTAATGTCTCAGTAGGATGTTTTCCGTCCTAAGGCGTCGCCATCGTCCGGGCTGCAGCTGGGCCTCAATCAACAAACGTCTCTGGCCAACTCGATATTTAGTTAGATGCCTCCTGTTTCGCAAGCATAGTCGGTTGAGGTCACTTTCCGCTAGTTTGCGCCGCGTAAGTCGCGGTCTTCCTCTATTGCGCCGTCCTTCGGGGTTGGATTCGAAGATTTTCCGGCCCTGACATTGGCTTCCCTTCGCTCTACATGACCTATCCATCATCATCAACCAGCTTGTTGTTATATCTTGTCCTCCACTCATCATTTATGTAGATAGGACCTCTAATCACAAAAAATGTCCTCTCAAAGCAGCAAAGAGCAACCTCAGCTTTTGACAAATGCCTGTGCCACAGAGCAGAAGTGGAACCATTAAGGTGTTTTTTAGAGGCTCTATAGAAGAACGTGAGATCGTAGGAGGTGCCCGGCAATATGTCTTGCTAACCATGACATGCATGTCAGCTCTTATCATTGTTGTCTTAGGTGTATTCCCAATCTTGTCCCAGGGCAGTCGTAATATGACTACCGACAGATGCCAATTTACTCATGAGTCCGCACCAGAGGGTTACTTTGATTATGACGACAGAATGATATCGTTTATCAATTGCATTCTTAGCTCAAAAAAGCAGCGATATGTAAGCGTTATTGTTTTCGTTTGATTTCAGCGCTGGCGTCGTTGTCTTGGTTGATGAAGAGCAACCTCGTTGGGTTTTGACAGAGTCCATGACTCGGTGCCATACAGCAGGACTGGGCCGATTAAGGTCTTTTAGAGGGTTACTTTGTTTGTTCGAGCGGGGACTTTGTATATCACTTGCTTTCGTAGTCGAAAGTAGGAGCGATTGGAAAGCGTTATTCTCGTCATTGTCTCAGTTGAAGGCGGTTCCTAGAAGTCTTTGACTACCTAAAAGCTGTAAGTTTCTACTGTTACATTTTGTCCGAGACTTTGTCAGTGTTGGGAGTCTTTTTTTGTTGACAGCATATATGTACTTGGTTTGGCCTCCATTTACAGCCAAAACCAACTTCGCGGCCTTCGACGCATAATTCAGTCTCTTCCGATTATATCAGTATCGTTCAAATACGAAAATAGTTGGATGGTCCACTGAAAGATTGTGCCTCTTATGTTGGCGGACGAATTGTGAACAATTCCTTCAAGGATGATGATAAAGAAGGCGCGCGATATTGCGTCGCTATGTCTGAATCCTTTTTTCCCTTTTCTCGGTCCGGTGTTTACGGTCCTTGATGAAGCAGCGTGAATTCTCTATCGTCATCCTAAACAAATGGAAGAGATTGGTAGAGATACAAAAACAAGACATTGCTCTGTATATTGGAATTCAGGATGAAAAGTTGGTGGGTGTCGATTTGTTTGCTCCAAGGTTCTTTTTGTACAAAATTTGCCCAACTGTTCATATATTTTTAGGTCAATTTAGATATGGCTATCGACGACTGGATGGCGTAGTTGGTAGAGAGTGCCTGCCCCTGGTTAGCGGAGTCCCTGATTCAAATCCCAGTGAAAGCAAAGTTAATACGCTTTTATCTGGTTTTCTAATCTGGTCCACTCACCATTTGCAGTGGTAGTAGTCTGACTATGGGTATCACAATGGACGAATATGGTCTAAGTGTGCTGGTGAATTCACTTGAAGTCCCACTACCTAACCTAACCTAGATATGGCTATCTTCACTTCATCGTGGAGGTAATTGTTGATCTACATCGTCCCTTTCATTCGTGTTGAATGGTTTATTAGGTTACCTTCCTTAACTTTGCGTGACTTCCTGACTGAAGTCCAGTCCAGCCTTGAACTTATCTTATCTTATTTTTGAATTTCTTAGATGTGTAGATATATAAAAGAATGCATGATGGTTATTTCAAGTATTTCAACTGTTATTGCTCAACCATGAAGGATAAACTATTAAAGTATAGGTTATTGTATCTACAGCTGTCGGTCTACACTCTGCAATGGCCTTCAGTTTCATATGTAGTTGAGCTATGTTTAAGAAAATGCCTTGGAGTTCCTTTTGGTTTTCTTCGGATTTATAAATAGACCTTCATCAACATACCGTCTCCAGGTTATATTTTAGACCTCACCTTTGCACGGGATTGCCAACAATATTCAGCTAAGTCATCTTGACACCCAAAGGTTCACCCACCAGATTTGACCATAGAAGAGGGTATAAAGCACCTTTTGAGGACAAGCCAAGATGATCTTAATTCTTATCTCAGAGGTCTCGATCGAAGAGAAGCCGTGAATGAGGAAAGTTCACTATGTCGACAACTATATACATGCTCTCTACACCCTGGCATGCAGAGAATACAGGGTGAACCATATAGTGTTTATGTTTTTTTTTTTTAAATCATAGGTTATTCTGACACTGACAGCTGTTTCTCGCAAGAAATCTTAACAGAGAGTCAACTACCTACCTCTGCGGAATGAAATGAGTAGCTTAAGTGGCTGTTTTTGCTATACGTAAGTTTGTGCAAAAAGCTCGTGAGACGTATGTGCTAGTGGACAACAATTATGACACAGACGAGGATGTGGCTGCTGTGGCCGAGAGCATTATTGGATCATTTTTCTTCGAAGGGAGCCATGTTAACCGAGTTTTTTTTTTTACTGATATTGAAGAGACGGATTTGGACGACCTCTGGTTCAGGCAGGATGCCACACTGCCGATGCCACAAACGATCATTTGTGCACCTCCTAAATTGTGGTATCACCCGTCTTTACGATGTCAATCGGTCGGCTCGGAGCTGCGAATTGACCCCCTTTGGTGGGGAAACGTCAGGCCCAACAGTACAGAAATGATTCAAGCACTTAAGGCCAACATCATTCCGTGGGCTATAGCCTTAAGCTATCAGCAAGTTCTTGGAAAATTTCCGAGGCAGCCACTTGAACGACGTTGTTTTTCTTAATTAATTGGAGTGTTTGTTCTTATTATAAAAGCCATAAAACATGGACAAGATTTCATTTTTTTCATTTTATTCCATTTTCAAAAATAAACTTTTAATTATTTGGCCCACCCTGTATTCGATCAATGACCTTTGAGCTATAGAATTGTTTTTTAATCATATATAGGCGTTAGGCGAACACAAGCCTGTGTGTACATGAGAACCATCGTGCAAACTACTCACCCGCTTTATTAGTTTCATAGAGACAATCGACAAATGGCGTGTGTCAACCAGTGCATAAAGTAGTCTAATAAGTAAGTTAGTAGAGCTCACTTCGTTCATTGTGCAGCAATCCGTTTGTCAGAATATGTTTCTGTGGTGTTGGTCACAGTGGCATTAACAGGATTGACTTAATAATCAACTCAGCCAGTAAGCCGTTAAATGTATTAAAGTGGAAATCGTCTTTGCCTTTGACGATTCACTCAAGTGTGAAGTGCTGGTCTGTTAGACAGCTACTTTAGGGCAGCATTTCGCCTGAAGGCACGAGTCCGAGCTAAGTATTTGCATTATCGATCCACTGGAGTATACAGCATTAATATTGCACAAATCCGTCTAAGATGACATGTGTCTCCGGGCGGAGTTCTGGCCTTAAGCAGAGCGGAGTGTGGGTACTTTAAAATTGAATGTATATGGAAGTGTGAGTGAGCAGATGTCATAATAGTTGGCAATCCTCGGGGATACGATTGCCGTAATTGGATGGGCCAAATGGGCGGTCAATGAAGCGTTTAATATGACTGAAATTGATATTTCTTACAAGTGTAATGTGTTCATTCACGAGTCTGTAACGAATTTCGTCTAACTTTGCCTCCCCAAACTTTCACAAAGATCAAAGGTAGAAATAAATTGGCGAGGTTGTTTAATGGAGCCTTCCATCGACAGGAGAACTAGAGCTCAGAAAAGTCGGCGAACTGAGAAATGTCCACATGGGCTGCATAAACACTTCATCATATTGTGAATTTTGTGTTGGTTGGCGAGACTTCGCAAAATTTCTAGATCTTATTCTGGACACGAAATTAAGATGGAAACCGAACATCAAGGAACGTGCTTAGAAACCATTCAGGGCGCTACATACTGAGTATTAGCGGCAGATGTAGACACAGGCATCTGCACCTGGCCGTGGTGAAATTTGGGAGCTGAGCACGAAGATGTGATACCCAAGCCCGGGGGACATCGTTGTCGGCTGCCGACGAGTGAGGGGGGGTGAGTGAATCTGCTCATCTCTCTTTATGGATGGCGGCGGAAAATCTGAAGAATTTTGTGGCCAACAGAGGCGTCAGCCAGAGCTAGCTGGTGTGCTGTACTTCTAGAGCTCAGGTCTAGAAGGTTCTTCCAAAGTCATGTCGGGGCCTTGGAATACACATGGCGGCGGAAGAGTTACGTCCCTTAACAAAGCACTTGCAGCCGAAGAGCTCGCAGAGGCCCTGAATGCTACAAAGTAGTCCAGAAAGTGAGGTGGAATGGGACGGGCAACATGATGAGAAACTGTGACATCTAGTACGGTGATTGCAATAGAGAGATGCGCTTATTTGGCTGTGAATTTATTGTTCGAGGCAGACTTAACCAAAAAGTCTTCAGCTTTGCGCACGCCTCAAAACAATTCGCGTCAAGGCTGTATTCGGGAACATAGCCATGAGTGGTAGTCAGTCACCTCAACCTAACCTAACCTACTTATGGTTGCACCGCTTAGAGACAAAAGCGAAGAAATAAAATTAAAAACGATTATGAAACCAAGGGAAATGAAGGAAATTAAGAACTATTTACATGTGTAGGCCGCAGTGGCGTGACGTCCATAAAATAGATTCCTACCGAGTTAGCTTTTAAAATTTCACTCTTCAACAATGTATCGATACAACAAGCAACATGAATATTAACATGTGTACATAAATATAATATTTGGCTGTTACCCACACCTGCACATGCAAGAGACAAATTCTACGAACACACAAGCAAACAACGTGCTTGCCATTCTTTTTTTATATTGTTCTACTGCTCTGCGTAAACATACACTATACACATCATTGCATGCCTCTTCTCCAACATCAGATGACACATACCACATAGCCCATAAGAGAACAACCGCAAAGCAGCAGGAAAATAAAGAGTGAAAAATCATAGCAACCCGAAAAATATCGGGTAATACAATATCTGGCTGGCTAGAACAAATTGTTTCTCCGGCCTTGTTTTGCGTTCATCGTCATTTGTGGTTGACCTCTCCCTGTTTAACACCCACTTCCTTCAGTGTTGCCAGATGTTATGAGCGAAATTCCCATTCTCCGACATCGAAATTCCCCTTTTTCCCTTTTTTTCTGATGAGTTTCCCCATCAATTCCCCACGGTAATTTTTCTTTGAACAATGCCAGTATTACGTACATTTCTACTCTATTTCAAAAAAAAAAAAATGAATTCATGTTTTGATCCAAGCATCAAACACTTTTTTGGTTCGAAATGCCTGTATGTAATTCCGCAGATTTTCTACAAGGGAGTTTGTTTCAATTTAAGCTAGTATATTTTCAATGATTTTAGAACAAAACTATAGTTCATCCTAATACATTCTTAATAATGGGAAAAGTTAGTCAATATTATGCAGGGTCACACTACGCTAGCAAATAATGCACATAATATTTGTCCATCACATGCATCACAGGGAATTCTGAAAACACTACGTTCGCATAATGTGTGTATGCCCTCATAATTAACTGATTTTTGCTGCGAGGATCTTACTTACATAAGGTGGCTCTACAGTCCGAGGTGGACCTGGGCCTCAAAGAGATTACGGATCATCAACCGATTGTGCATTTCTCTGATTATTTCAATAAACAATAATTCTACTTAGCAAAACCAAGGAAAAAACATGAATTTTTAAATTCTAATCGAGATAAGCTAAAATCAATTTCGTTCAAAAGCTTATTAAATGTTCTTATGCTCCTAGAAATAGGTTCATTCCAACCAAAACTTGTTCAATTTTTTCAATCGAAAAGTATATTTCCCACCCGAAGGGATCTTTGGGGAGCGTACATATTTATATTCGAGACCAAGTGTGGAGTATTTGTATTAAAATTAATTATGAAGCAAATAAGAGCTGTGTTTTTTGCAAGCGTATATACGCTTAAATTTCAATTTGCATGTAAAACACACTAACAACAAATCCTATATCCACTTAAGTAACTCATTATATCTATCGCCGCTTAAGAAATAAGCGCGGATAAAAACAATGCTTCCAATCATTATTTTCCGTGTGTTCATTCCTGAATTTATTCATTCTTTGTTTCGGTTGCTGTATGTGGCTTGCATTTGTAGGTGTGGTTGATGTATTAGATGATTTTTAAATGCCCATAAGTATGCAATTTTTTGTATACCCAGATAGTTTCTGATATACATTCCGTTTAGGTTTCGTAACCAATTCTTTTCATTTGATGAAAATTGTTTTTATTTTATAATTATTAAGTGTTTTTGCTTTTAAAGTGATGGTCACGCTACACAATTGCAAACCGAAGATTGTGCACATTAACGGTCAACTATCACCTGACACGATTAATACCCCCTGACTGTCACGATTGTCATAAATATCTTCGGTGCTGCTAAGATTTTATGATGAATTATTAAGGCCCGAAGATCGTTTTTTTGTGCACTTATAATTTAAGCGTATATACAGTACCTCACAAGCATACACCTATCATTACTTCATATTCGTGCTGTTTTAAGGCCGACCACTTTTTTGTTTTATTTATTTGGTATACAATCATAACTGAATACATATCTTAAACAAGAGTATATGCCAAATTCACAGACAGGCGACTTCCTACCGGTACATTTCGCATGAAAAAGGAAACAACCCCTGAAATCGACACACAAAATTGAGCATACAGATGTCATGTGTGCGTTATACACAAGCTTCACAGAATCGATACATGCAAATTTGTTCAGGAATGAAGCAACAAATGTCCCTGATGACCATTTCTGCACACGCTTTTGAACTGAAAAGACCGATATTCTCTTGTTTGTGCGAAAATATGGAAAACATGCGAAAACAGACTACTTTGTCAACGAGAATGCTCATAATTAAGCTAATTTTCGAGGGGTCGAAGCGAAAAATAGGAAAAAATGTAGGGCGATCGCATGCAACGTTGCAAAAAATAATAAGCTATTATAGACATGAAGGGACACTAAATAACAGACCTGGAAGGGGAAGAAAAAAATTGCTCTCAGACCAAAACGAGCGGTATATTTTTCGGACAATCAAGTCCAATCCAAATTCTAGCGTTCCAAAGTTGACGGCTGATGTGTCATCCGTAATTAATAAGCCTCTTTCAGTGGAAACCGTTCGCAGAGTCTTGAGAAAGAATAATTTAAATGGTAGGATCGCCCCAAGAAAGCCGTACATTTCCCTAGTTAATAAGAAAAAAATATTGGAGTTTGCTAGACAATATGTAAACCACCCGGAAAGCTTTTGGGAAGGTGTTTTGTTTTCAGATGAAACAAAAATAAATTTATTTGGGTCTGATGGCAAACAAATTGTTTGGAGGGAACCAAATACAGCTCTCAAAGCTAAAAATATAAAGTCAACCATAAAACACGGGGGAGGATCTGTGCTGTTGTGGGGTTGTATGGCTTCAAATGGCTGTGGAAAGTTCGAATTTATAGAAAATACTATGGACAAAATTGGGTATTTGAATATTTTAAAACGAAATTTACGAAGTTCCGCAGTAAAATTAGGTCTACCTTCGGTTTTCTACTTCCAACAAGATAATGATCCGAAGCACACCTCCTATTTAGTACGCGAATGGTTGCTTTATAATGCTCCAAAGCAGCTAAAAACACCCCCACAATCGCCGGATCTTATCCCTATTGAACATCTATGGCACGAAATAAAAGTGCGGGTTAAAGAAAGTACCTGCTCCAATAAGCAGGAGCTAAAAGCTAAAATTCAAGTAGCTTGGGAAGGGATTCAGCCATCTTTTACTTAAAAACTGGTAAAATCCATGCCACGGCGGTTACAAGCTGTCATAGATGTTGAAGGAGGTGCCACGCGTTACTGAAATTTTATTTGTAACTGTTTTTGTTTTGTGTTTTAGTCGTAACTCGAATTTACTTTAAGTGTATGCTCAATTTTGTGTTTTAAAAAGCAAGTTTTTTTTTTAATTTTCATATTTTTGTTTATGGTTTTTAGCAATTGAAATATGTTAATTCGAACTGCATTTAAGTTTTAATAATTAACTACTTTTTGTAAGGCGAAAAAGATAAAAATATGTTTAAGCTGTGAGTGTATGCTCAATTTTGTGAGGTACTGTATGCTTGCAAGGCAATGATCTTGCACCTTTCGTCATAAGAAGGAAAATTTGTTAAACATGTTCAATTTACTCCTTCGAACCTAAGTCCTTGAACACTATATGGAGAATCCCAAATAATGAAATAGTAGGTATTCTAAATGAGACGTGAGCACGAGCACTATATAGTCTTAAATAGGAATGAAGTATTACAGAGGTGTCCCCCTTTGACCTCCATTGCCCCTTAACATTTTTGACAATTGTGTCTTATATCGTTTTCTCAAACCAAATTAAGAATGTCAAAAAATCATTAATACCTGTCAAATCAGCTGTGAAGTCGGCCATCTCCGTAGTTTTAAATCTATTATCTTATAGCATGCTTTTTTTTATTAATTAAGCTATTGTAAAATAGTAAGTAGTGCCGGGTTCCATACCCGAATTAACCTACCAACTATCATAATTCACGGCACCACCTCTTTCGAGTCACAGACAATGCTCAAAGAGTATTCCTGTCTAGAAAAAGCTTCTCAACTTCGCCGTTCGGAGTCGGTGTAGATAAAGGCCCAGGTCCACCCCGGACTGTCGCGCCACCCATATTATATTATTATTATTATTATAATATTTTTCTCGTTAGCAACAGAAGCCTCGTTGCTGAAAATTGAACCAATTAAAGCGATGCAGCAATTGCCTTAATGCAATATAGCTATTACATAGTATCTTTGTATGTGCTTTGCCATTTTATACGGCTTGATTAATTCAGTCTTACCGGTTATTATAGTTGAATTGAAGATGCTTACATAAAAAAGAAAGCCAGATAGATTAAAAAATCGAGATTTCCGTCAACCATATTCTAAAAAAAGTGGAAAACAGGAATTTGGCTGGAATACGTAATATATTGCTAGATAACTGTTATGTCCGATAGCCAAAAACGTGACAAGCCACTCTACCAGGCAGTAAGCCGGGCAGATTATCCATCATATTCGCGACAATTCTTGAATTCGGACTCTTTTAGCCTTTTTAAGAAAAAACACTCCAATTCTGATTTTCAACAAGTATGCCTACTAAACTTTTTCAATGTATACCTACTAGATCTTTGAAAATACACTTTTAAATCATAATAAAACAACAGAAAATGAATTGCAAAACTAAAATTCTATTGAACATTTTTTTGACAACAATTCGATTTTTGAGTAAAGTTAACAAGTTTCTTCAAATAAATGAGTTCGATTTTATTTTAGATTCCCCATATTTTGGTGTACTAGATTATAAATTCCCCTTTAACCAAATTGTATGCCCGAATTCCCCACGAAAAGGGGAATTCCCCACCATCTGCCATCGACTTATTTGCTGATTTTGTATTCTCTTAAATTTGTTTCCTTTCTCTTTTTATTTCTGTTTGAACTTGAAAAAATCCACCTTTAATGACTTAAAGTATACAAGTAATTGGTTTGAATTGCATTACTTGAATGTGATTATAAAAATAGCAATACACAATACAAGTTCAGAACGCGGTTGGTGGTGAATATTTTTACCGACATACCTTCTCAAATTTTCCGCGCCACGCTACTGGTAGTCCATATGTCCTCAATTCTCGTTTCAAGTCTCAGTTTCTCAATTTTGAGTGTCTAAGTTACCCGAAGAGTCATTACATTGGGCCGTCACTTTGGAACGTGCGCATTGAGCCTGGCCACCTCTTGATTTTTGGAACATTACGTTTACCTTAATTTCGACACAAACTGTGATCGTTCGGTTTCTACTCTTTCACCTACTGGGTCCTGTGGCCATACAAAACAAAGTGAGCAAACTAATACCAAAACTGATGTTCATTGTCAACGTTCTTCAGGAATGGATTTTTTGCATTTCCCCGGAAAAGTCTTAAAAACTTCACTCTCCTCAGTACAGCTTGCAGGGCATACTTCAACATCCATTTGGGAGACCTCTGACATATATCGAGTCTTGTGGTGGACGAGATAAGCTTATTCCCAAACCCCAGTCTCACTGAGGGTCTACTCTACATCCCACAACTTATTGCTTAATCCCCACATTAATCCAGTTTAAGGTTTCCAGCAATGTTCCACGCCCAACCTGCCTTAGCACTTATCTATCGGCAAAGTGCTTTGTCCATTGAACGCTAATGCATTTGCATTTGGATTTCCAAAGACCTTACACATAAAGCACTAACCAGTACCGAGTGGTGTAGGGACAGGCTTAACCCCGCCAACAGCCACAACAACCATGGCAAACATAAATCCAAATCTCCTTCCGCCCACTTATCATCTGTCGATGACCAGGGACCACTAAAAATCAGCTGTCACCAAGGGATTTCCAGCCGGAGCCTCTTTTGTCGCCATGTCAACGCCAGCACCTAAGCCACCTCGCCCACAACCAATCACTGCTCAATTCATGCCGATTCACGGCACAAATGTCAAATTTTCCGTTCTTTTGCCGCACTGAGTCGCGCAAATCGCAATCTGACTTGCAACCGTTTGCGCGACTGCCTCTCTGGCAGCCTCTGCGGCCAGACTCGTCCCGAAGCTCTCAAAAATATTTATTCACAAAATTTCACTTCTCACACCGGAGATAAAATTTTGCACCGGGTCACGGGGTGGGCCTGCTAATCAATTCAAACACCAACCTGCCAGCCGACTAGTCGACCAGTCGACCGCTTCCCAGAAACGAAATTTGAGTCCGATTGAGAACGCGTGGATATTTGGTGAATACAGGACCATCATCATCGTCATCATCATTGAAGCCGTCGTCGCCGACCGCTGCTGCCAACAGTAACGGCCAATGGCCAGCCCATCGAACCCCTGCCAAAGGGTTGAGAGTATTACATAAATCATTGGAATACAAGTGCGTTTGGGTAATTTGCTGCCGTAGGATTGAATCGATGGCCACAAATTTTGCGATTAGAATGGGACCGGACTCGGCCGGGCTGCCTCTGGTGCGTATGGCTGGCTGTGTGCGGTGGTGTGTATAGCGGCAGTCCTCTGTGTCATTTCTCCACTGCGGGCGTGAATACTATCGACATCGTAGTCGGGCCCGTTTGTCGGGACAAAGGGAAAAATTTAATTCAATGGAACGTACTGGTGGATGATCTGGATGCGGTATCGTTGCCCCATCGCACCCATCAGCACCCAATCCACTTGCGGCTGGAAGGTGGGCTCTGCTTCGGTATTTAGCATTTTGATTTTCGAATTTGAATATTTTATGCGAATCCATTAGGCCCCGTTCGCATTCGAATTTAAGGACTCCTCTAGAGAGCATTCCACAGGCGGACTCGCATCGCAATCCACTTCTGGGCCGGCATTATCCAGAAGGACAATGGAGATGTTTGATGTTAGATGTTTTCGTCAAGCCATTAGAAATTCCGTTTGAAAATGGTTTCGGTCAATTGAATACGTCCGAAGCGAAGGCGATAGCTCAGCAGTTTGTGTGTTTGTGGAACGGTCCGTACGATACATTGTGCGCATCAGGCGGGACCGGCTTGATTCATTGAGCCGTTAAGGGATGCAGATTTGCATCTAGATGCGTTTGCAACTGCTAGGCACACCATCAGCCAATCCCAAGAGACTGGACGTCCCAGTCTCCCTTTGAAACAGAATTTGCATAGAAATGAGAATTGATTTTTCGGTTGAAAATCAGATGATGGACCGGCTCTTGATAAGCTGCACTGTGAAGGACTCCAGCGCATATTTGTGACAACATTTTCCACTCTCATTATACGCGGCTGGTGTCAACAGTGGGGTTGAGTTGGGCTGCGAATGAGTTTGGCTATGGCCTGGACATGCAGTTCACTCTGTTTAGCGGGATTGTGTGCGATGCAATTTGTTCTCCAAAGAGACTCCCACAGGCGACTGCTTTATAATTATGTACCTGGTCAAGTGATGAGTAATAACATAATGGACAGGCTGGTTCGTGTTGAAATTAATCTTAGGACCTGACGGCGGATAATAGAGATGCTCTCCCCACTCCAAATTTATCCGCCGTCATGACGTAGTGGCTTGTTTTTGTTTCTTCCCCGTCTTCTCTTGGAAACATCTCTGCGATTAACTGCTTTTCATATGCAAATTATCGCAGGACACACAACTTTGTGGGAAATTAAGCTGCGGCCTCTAGGAATGACAAACAGGCTCTGCAAAATTTTGGAGTCACTTCCAAAAGCAAGTTATTCTCCAACTACTATGGCTCGTCTCCAATCAGAAGACCTAGCTGGAAGTTCATGATCTCGTTACTGTTGAGGTAGATAAACTCTGGAAGCACAGCGAAATAGTGGCTCTCTCGTGATATTCTATCTAAGATAATGAGCGACGGATCGATTGTTTTTCTTGTTATCTCGACGCTTACTCATATCAAAGACTTGTGATTTTGCCAATATGGTCACACAAAAAGTAATATCGTCTTTTTGGATGATGGTCGGCAATATAAGGTAAGGTCCTTTCGAGAAAAAGATTCTGCGTTCAAACCTTGGTCATATTTGCGTTAGTAGTTTTTGGAGAAGAAGTCTTAACCACGAGCTGTACAGCGATATGTGCGTAGCCAGGGGTCTACAGATTCAACGTCTCAGGTAGATAGGCCATGTAAGATAAGCCTTCCCAAAGAGTCTTCCACTCCGAACCAGTAGAACAACGCAATAGAGGACCCCCACTTAATCGATGACACACACAAGTAGAGAAGGACCTCAACCAACTTTGCGTGCGAAATCGGTGGATGGTGGCTAAAGATCAAGCCAGGTGGAGGCTGAGGCCCAGTTCCACCCCGGATTTTAGCAACCTTAGAATGAAAATAAGGCAATGTTAGGTAAGTTTGGAACCTAACATCTTTGACAGTTTGGAGCTGTGGCAACTTAGCTCGATGTAGGTCGTTTGTGATGTAATTAAAAATCGGATGGTACAGACCTCACCACGATCCATCTGTTGGTTGGTGTCATCACTTAGCAATTGATTCGTACACACAGACTCATTCAGAAATCCGTCCATTACAGAAATCAACTTGGTTATCTGCCGCTTCCCGAAAAATAATGTTGTATTCGCCGAGTAGCTCTTTTCTCGTTCTAAATTGCGATCTCGACATACCAAGGTAGTGGACGGCTTTCTTTCTCCCTCTTAAAAATACCTACAACTTTGCCTATGTCTCTCCTGTTTACGTAAAGAAGAGTTATGGACAATTTCGTTTCGAGGGAGAGCCATAGTAGCCTTAGCATTTCACACTTTTCCATTTGATTTCTTCTGTTTGTGGCTGTGATGGCTTCTGATGGCATCTTTGAAGACTTGGAGAGATGTGTTCTGAGTTACTGCCAATGTTGTGTAAGGCCCTTGGGAACTTCAGTCGCTTGAATTGAAAGGTAGTGTCGGACGGAATGATGGGACTTCGAAGAATTAGGAAGTCTTGTCAATTCCTTTACAATTGGTGCTTCTATTACATTCCTCATTAATTTTTTGAAAGCAAATCTTGTGCCGCTGCAGATTTGATTAATATCAAACCACAATACCGGGCACACCGATTTTAAATTTCACAAATTCTCTTGGATAATTGACTGCTTCATCTGCTTCCACAACTGGGCCTATTCTTATCTATGAGTGTATCGCCTCCAATGCTTGACTGAATATAATGGTTATAATGATAGCTCGCATGATACGCCCTGAAATCGTATCAATTTATTTACCCTTCCTCTAGTATGACCCCTGGGAGTATACGTAACATTTTACAATGGAAGGAAAAGCGAGTCTTAAGAGCTGTCTAGAACGGACACTGGGCGTATACGTAACATTTTACAATGGAAGGAAAAGCGAGTCTTAAGGGCTGTCTAGTACGGCCACTGTATTACGGGCAGTCTACTATGGCCACTGGGCATATACGTAACATTTTACAATGGTGCGAGAAGCGAGTCTTAAGAGCTGTCTAGTACGGCCACTGTATTACGGGTAGTCTACTATGGCCACTGGGCGTATACGTAACGAGCGAGTCTAAAGAGCTGTCTAGTACAGCCACTGGGCGTATACGTAACATTTTACAATGGAAGGAAAAGCGAGTCTTAAGAACTGTCTAGTACGGCCACTGTATTACGGGTAGTCTACTATGGCCACTGGGCGTATACGTAACGAGCGAGTCTAAAGAGCTGTCTAGTACAGCCACTGGGCGTATACGTAACATTTTACAATGGAAGGAAAAGCGAGTCTTAAGAGCTGTCTAGTACGGCCATTGTATTACGGGTACTCTGCTGTGGCCACTGGGCGTATACGTAACATTTTACAAAGTTTAGAGGAGAGAGTCTTACCGGTAGTCTATTAACACCGCTGGGCTTACACGCAAGAGAGTCTTAACATGTGTCTAGCACGACCACTGGGCGTATAAGGCAATAATGGAAGCCATTCCTTTTTTTCGATCAGCCAAATATTTCAACCAGGTTTATGTTTCAGCTGCTAAGTTTGAACGTTCACTGTAAAACTGGGCATTACTCATACAAATCATAGATGGCTTACCGCCACAGGGTGCCTGAACACAATACAATAGTGTCTAATGTTGATCCAAAATGCTCAGGTAGCCTAATAGAAATGAGTAGGCCAAAACTCAGGACTCTCATCGAAGACAACACCATTGGAACAGAAGCCTTCAGATAAGGTCTCCCCTACAATAAAATCTGCAGAAGCTGCAAAGATGAGGATTAGGGACAAAGTATTCTACATCTTCTATGCAACTGCAGTGCTTTCTCCTCAGAAGTCACTTATACATTATCAACTTGATAGACCTACTAGCATTAGTGTCATACATATCTACCACTTTTTTAAAAGCTGTACATGATTTACAGAATAGGATCAAATAGTTCCGAGTGATATCACAACGTGCCTTACTCTGCCACCTCCCGGCAGTTAGCCATTCCATCCCAACCTAACCTATGGTTGCAGATAGGATTCAAATCAAGGAATGGGCGGATAGCTTATTGGTCCGAGAACTGATTTTAAAAGTGCAAGTTGATAATTTGTATGGCCTCTTATGTAACAATTGTCAATGTCGGCTGATGTTGCTTTGGACAAGCTCGATAAACAACAAAAAAATCAGGCATCCCAAATGATTGTTTATATGAAAAACTCTTAAAAAAACGAACACCCTCTTTACTCTTAAATTCGCTTCTAATATGAGCAAAAAACCATTGGTATGGCTTTAGCACACTTCAAGCATCCTTCGTGAAGGAATCCCTTTCACATTCATCTTCAATGATGGCACAGCTCACACCCCTCGGAACGGCACACGCATTAGGCTCATTTCCACACTACATGCCATGCACAAACCACATCCTCTTCATCTCGCCACCATTCATCCCCTAAGCGAGACATTACCGACATTCTCGTCCTTAATAGACTTTCATTAACCCAATATGCCGGGGATACATTTTTATTACCAAACACAAAACACCCCCCAGGGACCCACTTGGGAACGCCGCCTTTGCCATCGCCACCGTCACACCACACCCGACTCGGCGGCTTATACTGAAATTTATTTTAACTTTAACTTCAGCTCACCCCTCCATCGGGCCGTGTTGGGTTGCTGATCTTAAAATTCGGTCATTAATTTCCAACAGTACGGACGCGTATCCCTGGCCATTCTTTTATACACGCAAACGTATCTGAATGTGCCGAAAGGTGAACCTATTTACCGTAAAACCAATTCCATCAAACCTCACTTCCCACCGCATACTCTCAGTCCCTTGCCAGGCAATGTCCTTGAATGTGGTTCATTTACCAAACGGGACGTTTCCCCCTTTCCACTGCCTTAAAAGTGGCTCACCCGATTCCCCGCAAAAAACCGAGAAGAAAGAACAAAATATAGAGGAATGCTCATGGCAGCCTAATGGCTGGTCCTGCACTCCTGTGAACCAAAAGAAATATTACCCCATTTCTGCTATAAAACTGGTTTTACGGTTATCAATATCCTTTCACTAGTACATTCTGTTATCCTCATTGTGTCGTCGTCTGTTGTAAGTTGGATTTTTGATTTTCAAAATGAGCACAATGACTCTATACAAATCCCCATCAGGATTCTCCATCAAATTTATGTGAATTTGGTGTTGTGCTTGTCCTTGTACGAGCTGGAGATCCCTCAAAGATAGGCATCCATCGATGGTGTTCGTTCAGTTTCGTCAGTAGTTGGGTTTTTTTTCTTGGTGTGGGGATTACCGACTGGTTTTATAGTCGATCTAATGAGTTTGTCAACCCGTATGTTTGAAGTGGATTCTTGTCTCAGTCTGGTCGGAAGACAAGGAACTAGATTATGGCCAAACGTTTTAGTTTTAATGATGAATGAGGGGGGATTCAGAAGGGTCCATTGATAAGTTAATAACACACTGAAACACAACTGATTCTGAAATGTCAATAAAACCCTTCATTCGATGATATTTCCAAGCCTAATGTCTTCGACATGTCTCGAAGTTCAGTTCAATTGTCCGAGTATGTGACGATGAAGAGTCTAGGCGATGTGGGTAGACGTCTATTCCGATCAAGAAATTGTAAAATTTTGACAACTGAGACAAATGAACCGAGTTATTGCTGCTGCTTAACGAAAGTCATGAGCTAGCTATCACGATTTAAATAAATCTTTATTTATTTTGTTCAACTTTAACATTCACATTAACTTAGATATTTAGAAATGTAGTAATTAATAATTTCTTAATTACGCTGCTTGTTGGAGACACTTCTACTCCAGTTCACAGCCACGATCAGAATGAATGAATGGTGTCCTTCCTTGGTCTAAGCATATTAAGGTGTGCTGGACAGTTCTATTGAAGCCCTGCCCTGTGTCAACAGAAAATTAAAAAGTTACTTTTAAACACAACCGGATTGCTTGTCAACATTTTCTACTCAGTACATTTTCTGCACCAATTTACTACACATCAGAGATAATGGATGATATCCAACTTCGGCCATTTTTACCCCTAGCCCACAACGAAGATGTAGTGGTAATCTCTTGTATTTCACTTATACATTTACAACGCTCGTCAATTCACCACAATATGGCGGCCGATTCGTGAATTTTGTGGGGAAAAGCTGCAGATTCATGAATTTAGTGGGAATCCATGTACTTTCCATGTAACGTACATGTGTAAGTTGTTCGGAGGGTGTTCAAAAGTTGACTAGTATTTATAAGGGAATTTTCTTACATTGTTATATGGACTTTCGTGAATAAAAATTTATTGCAATGTCCATTTAACTGGAACTATTTGCCCTAAAATTAATTCTTAAGTTTATATATAGCCTATTCATGAACCATACCTGACAAATTAACTCAAAAAATGAAGCCCACTTTATACGCTTAATCATGAATTCTAAAAACTCATGAATTCAATTTAAACAATTTGATAAGAACAATGGCAAGCTATTGCAATTCTTACTAATGCTAAAAAATGGTTGTCAAAACATCTTATTTGTGATTCACGCTTCAATAATATTTTTATTATTGGTTAACTGAAAGTGTTTCATTTACACTATGTTGTGCATTCATTAATTATGTCCAAGTATTTCAGATTGTAAATAGCTTTAATTGCTCAACTTCATGAACATAAGGTTTGTTCGTTCGTTTACCCCTCCATACTGTGTTGAAGATTGAACACCGAAATTTGAAAAAAGGTTTAAATAACGAGCGAATTTTCAAATAAGAACTCTAATTCACCCCGTTACTAAGATGGGGAAGGCTATCAGCTGTCTCCACAGCTGTTCTCAAGAGCTCACACGTATTCACAGACAGGGGACAAAAAGCGTATAAAAAACGCTGTCAGATGAAATCAAGGGGCAAGGGAGGTAGAAGTTGGATATCTCTATAATAGGTTATCTCTGCTACACATAATGGCATTTCTTCTATACGTTTATATATTTATAAATTTTTAATTTAATTTTCCATCAATTCGGAATTCAATTCGTGCTTTTGATACGATGGTGATGTAAGCTTAAGCAACATATCTCTCCAATATCAAAAACGGACCCCGAGTGATGTCACACAACAAAAATATTGCGGTTTTGACGAGCTGTCCAGAACACCTTATTATCCGTACACCATGGTATCCTTCTTGTTGTTATCTCGGCTTCTTTAGTCTTCGACCCCGTCTTAAAAGGAACTGTTAGATGTTGGATGTTTCTGGGTATCAAATGGTGTGGTAAGGTTGTTTAGAAAGTGGTGTGATTATTGTTCGCTTATGAATTGGCGATAAGTAGCTGTTTATAAAATGGCGTGATAGTTATTTAGAAGGTAGCTTGATTATTGTTTTTTTGAAAGTGGATATTCTATGAGGGTGTTGTATGTACATCTGTGGGTGATGTGCATCTGTAACACCCGCTTTGCCGCAGGGAATATGTTCGTCGATTACTACACTGGCTTCTGGTTCAGGGTTAGACAGGAGCTATACGAGCAACTTTCGTAACTTACAACTTCGCTTCTTTCGAATCGTTGATAATGGTCAACTATAATTGCAGATGCGGAATTGTGGCCAGTATGTAATGGCGGAGTATGAAGATAGAGGCTACCCGCAGGGCGGCGTTCTATCTCCTCTGCTGTGACGCATGCTGGTAGTCTCTCTGCTTGATGCTCAATGGTTCTTTTTTTATAATTTGCGCATGCTCAAGGGCTTTCTAATACCTTTATGTGTCCGGGGTTAAGAGACAGAACGGGCCGAAGTAATAGAGGGACAAAAGGAGAGGAGGTACCTGTGCTAATTGGTCTTAAATATCTGCGGGTTGTAGTCTGTGGGAAATATTAGACTCACTTGAGCATCGTTTGCTGAAATAACGATAATAACACGAACAAAGAATAGACGGTACGTCGATGTTCGAGCGAGTCTAATGACTCTGCAATATTATTGTCTCCTAAAAGTTTTACCGCTTTTGGATTCTATCAAGTAGGTGCAGGGTGGTCTTGGAGGCACCAGACTGGTTGTACTCAAGCTTGGGGCGGATGTAAGCCTTCTAAATTAAAGCCAAATCAGATGGGCTGAAATATTTCTTGCAATGATTAAGGAAACCTAAACATTTCCCAACATTCATGTAACCTCAAATATGTGATCGTTCCAACTAAGTGTTGTGTTGATACACATACCAAGGATGGAAAGTTTTCCGGTTTCATCGACACAAGCGCCATTCATTGATGATGGCTGATTATCAAGGGTTCGCTTGAGTGATAGGCGACAGCATTGAGTCTTTGAAGCATTGAATTCCACTCTATTGTTTTTTCCCCAGCTAATTATGAAACATCTACACCTTTACTGCCTGTGCGACCGTGCCTAACAGATGTGTGCTCAAAAGTGCAGGTCAAAGATGCTCTGGACGTGATCGAAGATTAATGTGCCAGGAAAACCCGTGTTGTTCTCTTCACGACGACTGGACTGACCCAACTGATACTATATCGTCGAGAATCACCAAGGCTCTGTAAATTTTCTGGCATTTTCAGGGAATTTTTGGCAATTCTTGGCGTCTGTCACCAAAAAAGATCCGAAGGCTCTACCCGGTTATAATACAACAACATTGATAATAATTTACCATTTCTTTAAATTTGCTCTTATTCGAATTAAGACCAATTTTGGGGTCGATTCAACCAAACAATATTCTCACATAAATTGGAATAGGTATGGGGAGCATGCTGCCTCCTGCAACCAATCACCATAGGATTTGAGCTGGGTGCGAGTTTCTGTGATTGCAAATTTAGGTAAAGTATGGAAAACACGAAAAAAAAGCTTTTAATGCGCAGAAGCTTCCTGCGGTCACAAATCCTATAGTGACCCAAGCGAAAAGGGTACACCATGCCCCCTAATCTCTCAGGCACTCAGGACTGACTCTAAACTGAATCCGAACTAGGTTAAGTTAGGTTAGGTTAAATAGGGGCTGCTAGTGAAACATACTTACACCCTGTTGCTTCATTGAGATACCCACAGTCAGATTGACCAGTCCAGTGATAGTGCCTTTAATTTGATCCCACGGCGAATGGTGACTGGACCAGATTTGAAAACAAGATAAAAGCATATTTACATTACTTTCACTGGGATTCCAACCGGAGACACCGCTAACCAGGGGCAGGGACTAAACCCATTGCGCCATAATAATAATATGGGTGGCGTGACAGTCCGAGGTGGACCTGGGCCTAAATTTCTCAGCAACCACGTGTGTTGTGCGTGCTATTGTTCTTTCACGTGTGGAAGGGACCTACAGTATAATGCCGACTCCGAACGGCGAATTTGAGAAGCTTTTTCTAGACAGGAGTACTCTTTGACCATTGTCAGTGACTCGAAAGAGGTGGGGCAATGAATTATGATAGGTGGTAAATTCGGGTATCGAACCTGGCACCCTCTGCGTAGGAGTCGACGCACTTACCCACTACGCTACGGCGACCACACCCATTGCGCCATACAGCCGTTTTTTTAACTAGGAATGAACTGTAGTCAAATCTTCACGGATGGCTCCAATACCAATGACTGATCTGGCATTGATGTATTCTTAGGGGCGACAATACTAGGGTGCACATGTCCTTAATTCAACGTACACCAGTTTTGAAAGTGGAAACGTATGCGTTTTTAATTTCCTCTAACTGTTATGTGAAGAGTAGGTGGAAGGAGCGATGTACTTATGTCTAGCGACAACCAAGCTGTGCTTAAGGCCTTGCTCAACCATTAAACAACTTCCAGGATTCCTCAAGAAGGCAAGTCTTCTCTAAATTTGATCGGCAGTCAAAATTCACTTAGGCTTGTCTGGGTCCCGGATCACCACGAGATCGCTGGAAATGCGATCGCCAATGAACTTACTAGACATGGATTAGAGGATATAATCGAGCCTGCAATGGGACTGCCTGTATCCTTGGTTAAGACTTCATCACAACCGGGGATGGCATGACCCTTCAGGATGTAAACAGACCAAGCGCATTCTACTTTACGTCTGTGGGAAATCAGAGGTATTCTTGTTATCTCTTGACAGAAAAGACTACAGCTGACTTACCCAGGTATTAAGGGAGCACTTCACCAAACACCTTAGTATGCTTAATGTAAGCGACTAAAGCCTCAGCGACCCCTGTGGAGAAGACGGCGAAACTGCCCCGCACCTCTTCTGCCACTGTCCTCATTGCTCGGAGTGCACCGGCAGTTATTCTGTACTGATGAGTGAGGACGGATGATGTTGGCTCGTCGTCACAAGACCACGAGCAGGCGGTTCCTCTGGAAGGCCTAAGTTCCTGCCTGTTAGTATAATGGACCAGTTTTTGAGTCTGAGTGGTCCAGTTGATGTTCAAAACCTCCGACAAAAAATATAGTGAAGTAGGACGAATGTGAAGAGAAGAGAAGAACCTTTAGACTCTTGTGACCACTGTGTTGTATTAGCTGATTATTCGTTTGTACTTCCCTAAATCCGAGAAATAAAAAAAATCTATCCAGATATGCAGAAGTTCTTTTAAACCGCAAAATACAGAGTAGATATTGGATTATCTCCTCGCCTCTGAAGTCATGAGATGAGTATAATACTTTGCCAGTGTTCTATATCTCAACATGCCACATCCTGAGGCAGTTCCGAAGGAAGTAAAAAGATTCGCCTAAACTCCATCCCCGCCACAGCTCCTTCATAAGTGGTAGTTGATAAGTCCCATGTTTATACGACACACGATGGTAACCCGTAGGCGCTTCAACTGCCATGGTTTAGAGATTTTTGCCGCATGGAAGGAGATTGCTGAACATTGGTTCAAGCTCGCAGGTGGTTAGAGAAAACCATTTATCGTTAGCACACGTTAGGATTATCTCGTCCGCAGGTATGATCCATTGGATTGCCTGAGGTGCTCTTATGTCGAGTATAGATTCATAGATTGACAGATCCACCAGTTTCTTATAATCTCTAGGTTGTAGTGTGGTCCATTAGATTGCACGGGAAGAAACACTTAGTGCCGCGCCTCTTTATTCGGACGTGCTCACAGTAGAAACGCAGACATGGATAGCATTACTTGGATACAGCCAATAGCCTGTTCGAGAGGACACATAATAAATTTGCATGGTCCTTATTACGAGGAAGGTGAAACTTATTGTGATGAAGCGACATAAATGTGAGCTGTACACAGATGAGAATGCAGTCCGGCATGCAAACACCAAGGATTTCCAGTTCGAGCCCCGTGGTTACTCGACTTCTGTACATGGACCGAGTCTACTGTATTTGTAGGTACCGATTTAAAGGGGATGGAAGACAGTTTGGTGTTGTTAGCAGCAATAGCTCTGATTCAGAGGCTTCATGCGTCTCAGACCTGATAAGCAATTTAAAGGATACCATCCACAGGCAATCGTGAGACGGAGTAATATCATGTATGAAGGTATTCGACTTACTACTTGTCTTGATATGCAACCTAATCACCTGTAGAGGCAGCCTTTACCGATTCATTCGTTGAAAAAGAAAAGAGAGTGAATATATGTGCTCAGTCAAACACTTACCTGTCCATTCAGAATCCCTCGAAAATCCTCCTCTTTGGCCAACTTAGTCATGGACTTGCTATCCTTTTCCAGTTCATTGTCCACGCAATCTAAAAAAGAAGAAAAAATAAATCAGGCAATGTCTAAATGCCTGATACCACTGAGAATAAATACATACTTTGTTCCCCTTATTTCCCATCTAGACGGGATCACGTCTGTAGACTGTATAAAAACCGTGGTCTATGGTTCTGATTTCTTTACCTTACGGACGCCACGCGACTATTACGTCCCACAAATCTTAAATAACCCAAAACAAATTTTTTGTAGGTTGGTGTGAATTTTCAATAAAACACTATGATACCCTTGTATTCATAGTAGTGTCAGGTTTTTACTGACTAAACACACCCTTCCCATTGTTTTAGTTGTCTACTACAGCTAGGTTTCCCTACTCAGTAGATTTAACTTCATTATTTGAGGCAGGCAGGTTTTCGATAAAATGACCTGCTGGAACCGTTTATAGCGGCATGTACTCAGGCACTAAATCGAACGGTTTCATTCGTTGGAGACGGCTCACGAGGTTCCTCATGGCCAGTGTTTGGAGTATGACATGGTTACAATGGCCATGAAGTCGAATTCTTAATTTCTTCGCTAAGTTTTTTATCTCGTCGTTCACGGTTGCGATCCCTAGATCTCTTTATATACCATTATTTCGTAGATACCAGGGAGCATTGACGACAGCCCTTATAACTATGTTTTGGAATGACTGTATGAATTCCCTGTTACTTGCTTTATTGCAAACCCGAAGTTGTATACCGTACGTCCACACAGGCTTTAGCATTTGCTTATATATAAGCAGTTAGTTATACGCGTTTAACTTGGAATGTCGTCCGAGTAGCCAGTACATTCCTCTATATCGATTCTCAAGTTTGTCACGTTCTTTCTTTACGTGCGCCTTCCTTTTAAGCTTAGCATCCAGCGTCATCCATCAATTTTATTTACAGCGTACTGCAGTTTCACGGTACCGGACTCGATTGTGCTTTCCGTAGCCAGAATAGCCGTATCATCTGCGAACGTAGCTACTATTGTGTCCTTCGTTTGTGGTATGTCCCGGGTGTATAACAAAAACAGAGTAGGGCCAAGAAGACTCCCTTGCGGGGCCCCGGCGGCGATGTCTTTAAATTCGGAGTATTCCGTTCCATGCTTAAGTTTAAATATCCTATTCTTGAGGTAGGATTCTGAAGTGCAATATAGATTTTTCGGAAATATGCTACTAAGTTTGTATTTCAAGCCATCGTGCCAAACCTTGTCAAAGGCCTGGGATACGTCGAGGATAACCTTTTTTTCCTCTTGTGCGTTTTCGATTTCGTTGGGTACTTTAAAAACTGGGTCAATTGTGGAATGACTCTTCATGAATCCAAATTGATGATCGGGGATAAGGAGTATTTCTTCTATTAGCGGTTGTATTCGTTTCAGTAGAAGTTTCTCGAATAGCTTTGATATTATAGGCAAAAGTGATATCGGTCTATACGATTTTTTGTCGTTTGGCAGTTTACCCGATTTCGGATTTAGAACAGCCAAGAAAATGAAATAATCTATTCCCGAATCAAATGACTGTTCTTCCCATATCTCTCTTCACTACTACACTCTAGATTAGAGAAAATGTCATAAAAAATCATCATGGATCACAGTAATATATATTCTTCCAAGAAGTCCACAAGATTGCGACTTGAAGATTGGAAGTGGATGAGTCTAGTTATCCTCTGCATCATCTATATAATGTTTTGTTTATCTCCACAACATCATGCCAACTACGAAGCTGGTAATTACGGATTTAGTCAATTTCATGACATAGTACCATAACTTGAGGAACTTGGAACAAACTGAATCAAAGGAGAAAAATCACTCCCACAGGATTCGTACATTGCCCCCCACGATGCGATATAAATCTAGGAGCACAGACCTTGGAGAACCACTAGATGGATCCAAACCAATGGCCTAACACTAAGTCTGCCACGATATCCCAAACACCCAAGCACGCCACAAATTTGAATTTGCGTTTAGGGCGAACTTACTAGTTTATGGCTGAGCTATGTAGGTTGAAGGTTGTATAGACTTTGCTTAGTCTCAATCAGCTAAATAATACGAGCTCTCTTTCTGCCACTTTTGGTGCAAAAGACACAGATTTTGATCACCTTTACTGTTCATCTTTCGTGTCTCTTCCGATCTTTTCTTTCCCATCTGCAGTTATACATCCCTGGCCTTTTGTAAGAGCATGAGGGTTTCTATCTCCCTTTATCGTTTCTTATCATAACTAGCTGCGATTCATTTTTTTTTGCACATGAGTGGTATATGAATGAGGAGACAAGAACCGCCCCTTACGAGAAGCTGAGTCAAGCAACAACAAAAGTGCCACCAGTGCCACCCCATCCACGAACGGATGGGGGAAGGCACTACAAGCACAAGCACCTCTACACCGGTCTAGACTGGACTAGATTTGAAGCGCTTGTTAAAACAATTTCCTCAAAACAGTTCCAAAATTAGCTCGATGGTGAGTGACATGATAGGATATTGTTTTCTTTGATAACATACTGGAAGAATTGTATAAACTTCTCTCTTGCAATGACACAATGGGTCAAGAACGGCACTGTCTAAACTCAACTGGAAACAAAATGTTGATGAAATAGTCAAGAAATCGTCCTGTACCCTGAGGTACCAGTGTATTTGGAACAAAATGGGGACAAAACCACAAAACAATCATATGTATACTGCCATATACATCCTGAATTATCAGCTTAGTCCGGTGGTGGGCCCCCAGTAAACCACCAACTTAAGGACATTAAGCAGGATTTTGAGAGTCGCATGCTTTGGCGCAACAAGGAAATGAGGACTTCTCCAATGGTATGCGTCCAAGCTCCTCGCATAACCTATTCAAGGGTTTCTATAATACCTCCGCGGGACGAAATGAGTCGCTTTACGCATGAAATATGTTGGGAAATACGTTGGTACGAAAAACAGAACGTTTTTCAAAAAGACGTGTTGACCGAAATAAAGGACCAACCGCAGATGCTTTACGTAAGTTTGTGTAAAAGGTTTGTGAAATTGGTGTGCTAGTGTACTCTCCACACGCATTATCCGCGTAGTCTCTGCTTCATGCAGGATGGTGCGCCATGTCACACAGCCCATCCCACAATCCATCTCTTACGCACCAAATTCCCAAATAGAGTTATCAGCCGTCTTGGCGATGTCAATTGGCTGCTTCGGAGCTACGATTGCCCCTACCGGAGATTCTTTTTTCTAGGAAACCGTGAATGACCCATGTTGTGCCAACAATCCGGAAACCATTCAAGCACTGAGTGCCAACATTATCGAAGCTATCCGTGAGCTACAGCCCGAAACCATCAGCAAGTTCTTGGAAAATTGGGGTGACAGAATGCGCTACTGCGTGGCCATCCGAGGCAGCCACTTGAACGACATTGTATTTCATAATTAATTGGAATGTTTTTTCTTACTAATAAAGCCATAATACATGGAAAATTTTAATTTTGTTCATTTTATTGCATTTTTAAAAATAAACATGTATTTGGCTGTGTATGCTAATGCGCTAAATTTATCAGTCAATATTGGGGTTGGCTATCAAGTTCCACAGGACACGCTAGTACATAAACTACAAATGGACGATGCGACATGATGAATGACACGATCATAGAGACAGCAAATAAAATGTGGTATTCTCCAACCGCCTGCTAAACCATTCGGATGCTTGGACCAAGGTAGGCTGTACAAAAGCCAATAGAACCTGGTTACCGATGGATGTTAGAGCTGGTCATATTAATCTGCAGCGATATAAAAATGGTACTGGCCAACGACTTTATGTGTAAGAAGCGACTCCTGAAAAGGAAAAATTAGATACCTGCCCTAATCTCTGTCAGTTGAGGCAAGGAACACTTGGAAAATATATCTTCTTAGATCTTACAAAAAATGCACTAAATTCTCTTTTCAGATATATAAGGATGTCAGGATGGCTGATCAACATATCAACATAACGAGTACGAAGTAGGTAGGAGCTAAGAGATTTCATTCACCGAACAGGCATCACCCGTCTACCCTAACCTAATCTAGTATGGTGCTATAGTCCAGCGCTTTGTGTTGTCTGATTGACGGCAAAATATAAAACGTGCACCTTCTCCGTACCTGCTAGACTCTATCATGCCGATGTTTCGTGTGTTAGATGTGATTATCTTTGCTTAATGACTTATGTGAACTAAAGCAAGACCTATCTTGACACACGGTCCTCTAGTCTGGTAGAAAGCTTTGGGAAAGAAATATGTTCTAACTCAGCTTACAAGAATTGGAAACATCGGCCGGAGTAGGAATAACAGGTTGTCTTAGGACAACACCAACAGTAGCCTCTTCATCCCCCTCTCGACCTATTCTATAGCAAAACAGTGCAGCCTCGTAAGGCCTGAAGCACAGAGAGCGGCATTTTAAAAGGAAAAACCAAATGGTTACACGCACATTAGCCCCGGAGGAGACCTACCACTTAGGTCAGACCGAAAAAAAGGGCAACACGTATTTGAAATGAATCTCGCTGAATACTGATGGCTTGATAACCGTCTTCTTCCCTGGCATTTTCCGATCTGAAGAGATAGAACTTAAGAACACTTTAGAGAACACAACATAACCAACGTTATGCACAAATCCGGCTGAGTTGCCAGAAGCACAAAATTCTGGAATATGTGCCATAACTCCACGTAATGATCAAATCATGGCCGCCATCACAGCACTCAAAAACAACAAAGCGGTAGGACTTGACGGAATCCCTGCAGAGCTTTTACAAGCCGCGCCGACAACATCGGCTGAGCTATTGTATCCACTAGTTGAGAGAGCTTGATAGGTTGAAAGTTTTCCCGTAGAGGGGAAGAAAGGAATAATCGTCAAGCTTCCAAAGAAAGGAATCATAATACAGTGCGAAAATTGGAGAGGTATATGCGTGCTTCCTGTGGTTGCTAAGATAATAACGAATATAATACTAGGGCGAACTAAGGAACAGCTGGAAGGCACAATTGATGAAGAACAAGCTGGTTTCCGCAGTGAATCCTCCTGTGTCGACTACAAAAATACTCTGCTTATCATCATCGAGCAGTGCTCAGAATATCGGTCGCCACTCTACTAGTTATTCATTGATTTCGATAAAGCTTTCGACAGTGTCAACAGAGAGTTTATTTGGCCTGCCATGCGCAGGAGAAGCATCACAGATAAGCTTATAGCGACTTACGACGGGTCTAAGGGTCACATTCTGCACAGAGGTAAGTTGTCAGAAGAATTTGAAATCCAAAGTGGAGTCAGGCAAGGTTGCATCCTATCCCCAATATTTTTTTTTTAATGGTGATTATCGATGTGCTTAACTCCGCTCATCAAGCACACATGGAGCTCGATGGACACTTTGATCATACTTAAATTATCCTGACTACGCTGACGACATGTGCCTACTTTTTTTTTCGGTATGTTGTCCACAATATGGAGAAGCAATGCTATCAGTTAAACCAAGACGACAAAAGAGCGGGTTGACAGAGAAGCACATGGCGCAGAACAATAAAGAAGGAGTCCCGACAGCTGGGGAAGAGTTGGAGGGAGCTGAATCTCATTGCGAGAAACCGCACACGATGACGCGTAGGAGTAGTAGTAGAGGCCCTAGGCCCCCTGAGAGGATATAGGATTTATGTAAGTAAGTAACATAACCAACGATCAACATTCTTTCTAATAGCTAACCGATAATAAGGGCCATAGCATCAGGTATTTTGGCAACGAAACTGGCCAGGTGAAGCAGACAAAGCGCCAGTGATAAATACTTGGTTAACACGGTGACCTTATGCTAGGTACCAGGCCACACTGGCATCTAACGAGACAAAAAAGCGCACAGTCTTGCGAATAATTGATCTGAGGTGGAAGAATCTCTAATAATCCCGTATGCATGCCCCCTGCTAGCATATATATACGGCTCAGTCTGGAACTTGGAGCCATTGCAAGGGCTTGAGCTTGAGGACCTTACCCCTAGCCTTAGCGAGGACCTTTGTAAAACTGAAGTTCCTTCTAAAAGTTAGTTAGTGTAAGATAAGATGCTACCATTTAAGGTACAATGGACCCAACATGTTCCCAGCAATAGTGCCACGGCCGGAAGACCATAAGGGCACCCATATACCTAGCTACCTTATCTAAAATATGACTACACAAGAGACCAAGCCTCCTTAACGTGCATTTTCAAGCCACATCAAAATACAAGATGTAAGAATATGAACAGAGGGGGGCATTAAACTGTTTCTTCGACGACTCCAGCTATCATAAGGGAAAAACAGGTTGTGGGGACCTCTGTGGTGCTCATTTGGACGTTGATACACAGAATGGCTTTTGACTGCCACCAAAAGTTCCCAAAATTCCCTACTTCCTTAAGAAAATACATATTTTACAAGGCAATCAGTCACTCTTCATCCTCCTTGACCACAGACTGCCTTGTACAGATATCATGTGCTCTTCTAATCCCAATTGCATTTCCATTCAAGCTTGGAGTATCCACAAAGTAATTGCGAACTGATTACTGCTAATCGATTCGGTGTCGATACTTACCTCAAATACCGCCAACACATGAGTGCGCATGGGAATGCATAAATTATCCGAATAACCCTCGAAATCAGGGTCCGCACACTGTCAACACGACGAAATGTAAACATCCTGTCGGACATAAATCCAACATCTGCGATTGTCTATCAAGTGACGCGGACGTAAGTGTGCATAAATCAATTAACACCCCTTGGCCACGGTATGCCTCGGCTCCTGGCCAGCGGATAATGACGAAATAATTACGCGCTGTAATAAACACATCCATCGATTTGTTGCCCGGTCCTCGTGCCGCCGCAAACTTCGTCTATAACCCATTGTGCTTCGATTGTTACTGCCATCATCATCATCCTCGTCATCGAAATCATCGTCCGTCGTCTCTGTCGTCAATCAAAATTGGTTTTAATCTCTTCGCTGTTGCCGTAGCCGTCAGGCGGGTACCAATCGCCGACGTGGAAGGATACAGCACTGCTCTAAGCCGATGTCGCGGCAACTGCGTAGTCACCGCCACCGCACCGCCACCGATACCGCCACTGCCACTGGCACTGGCACTGGCACCCGCGTTGGTACCATCGTCCGCCCACTACGAACTCGTCCCGCAGCGCCGCCTGTCAGCGCCACCTTTTATGGACCGTAAAAAATTATCACTTCGTATTGTGTGAATTCCAAATGTAATATTCCCGGCCATTTGCAAAAGTACCACAAAACGCGTGTCGAATGGTTCATAAAACAAATCTCACAAATGACCGAAATTTATGTATCTAAGCACGCAACGCCACAGCGGGCCGTGGGGACCCGGATGCCGGATGCCGAATGGCGTACAACCGACGAATTGCGGGTGTCGGTGGAGCCGAGGGAGCGGACACAGCTTCCAACTGTGTGTTTAGTTTCATTTGCAGATGATTTATGAATGTTTCCTCTGTCCTGCGGTCCCTCACTCACACTCACTCACCCGCACAGCCGCACTCACTCTCACTCACTCCCCCATCACGTGCAGCAACAAATGAGTGCTATCTAGAATTTCACAGTGTGCACAGTGGGATGGATGGCAGCTGGGGTGGCGTTTCGGCATCCTCATGAATGTACTCGTATTTACATATCCCGATAGATGGTGAAAAACGATTGAAGTGCGCGATAGATAACCAAACGATGACGCACCCCCTGAACTGGTATGCATTCCTTCAGTAATGGAATGTCATGGAAGATGAACTTCAGTGCTTTGACCTATTTGCCTTTGGAAGGGAAGCGGAGACTGGCACAAAAAACAAACGGCAGCAGCCAGAAGTTGAACAGCGTCAACGTCTTGAGGTGTAATGGGTTCTCTTTTTATCATTTTCGAGTGGCAAAGTTGTAACGGATGCCATTCCGGAGTGTCGAGTCGATAAGGGAAGATGGCTGGTTGCTGGTGAGCACCGACGGCGACCTGCTGGGACGGCGACTCAGCAGATCAATTTAAAGTTTTAAGGTTGTGAACATTTGACACGTTTCACGGGGCGATAGTGGGAGTGACATTTCTTATTTTTTTTGTCTTCTTTTATCTGAAAGGAAATACTTATCTAAATGCTTCCAGCCAAATGGGTAATGCTGAGCTGACGCAGTTTTCGGAAATCTTCCGGACATGGGTGAGGTATTTTGGGGTAACTACATGAAACAGCCTAAAGGTGGCTTTTTGATGTCTTCGTTTCTTAAGGAATTTGCTTGTTGCTGTGTGGGTGTATCCGCATGTTTGATACCATATGTTTTGGCGATGGGGGGGTCAAATGGGATAACTTAAAGTGGCACAATGTGTTTGCCTTTAGGAAGACATTTTTCGATTTATTGCTGATTTCATTGCAGTCACATATAGCAAGGCTTAGCACAAGTTGCCCCCCCCCCCCGTCTCCACTATCAATTTTTAAAACAAATGCACCTAAAAAAAATCTTAAAACGCAGTCTTGTAGAGTTCTAAGTGTAGGGCAGGTACTTAAGTAACAACAAATGTCAAAATCTGGATTTCTAAGAAAATTTTAAGATTTCGACTCAAAATTTACATTCCACACAAGTCTCAGCCGCGCACATTCTATAAGCGTACATATAGATCGTTCGACTTTGATATATGATTCCATTCGAAATGTAGAACACATATCAATATATATATCAGGTCAAACAGTGAGCTTCCAAGTGCCTCGAATTTTCCGCCGACGACATAAAATGTGACAAGTGACAACGCCGAGAAGCTCAAAAGTGTCACCCATGCCAACATTTTTCAGAAGCCGGAGATCCGGAGTTGCCGACATTTTATTTTAAAATCTTAAGTGGAGATCATTCGGAGATTAATTAACGATTAAATCTAATTGCATAATTTTGATATTCTTGATTATTATTTTTTTGAATTGTAGTTAGTAGTTCTTTTATTAAGTCTGACTTCAGTGTTTGCTAGTAAGTGTCCGGGAAAAAGAGCGGCTCGGTCCCGGCTGTACTCGTTAATTTTTACAAGGCAGACTTCATGCTATTGGAAGGCTCTGTATGTAGTGTGACGTCCGTAGACTCAAGTTAGAACCATTAATTTATTTTATTTCTTATTATTGATAATTAAGAAAAAATAATAGTCTATAGGTTAAGTCTTAGCGCTAAAAAAAGAATTACATATGTGTAAAGTGAAACGTTTATTTTTTACTTAATGGAATAGTTTTCCCTCCGCAGCTATGTAGGTGTAGGGTGAGGGAAGACCGTCCTCTTCGGCATATTTGACACGGTGGAACGTTTAGCTGTGGCTAACGTCTTCGCTAAAAGGCTATCTCCCATTAATTTCGCCAAGGGTGATAGCAAAGGTCATCTCCATTGACATGTGGGCTGGCGGACAAGGACCAATAACATCAGGCACCCTCGGGTTCGATATAGCCAAACGACGCTGGTAGGGCATTGACTGAGTTTAGGGCTGAACAAGGTAGTTTTAAGTTTAACTTAGATTAGGCTTAGGTTAGGTAGGGTAGCTTATTTTTATTTTAGGTTAGTTAGCATAACACCGCGAGCTTTCTTCCGGTCTCTTTTGGTGGTAGAGGCATAGGATTTGAACACCTTTCCTAACTCTACTATTTCTTCTCTGTCCTATATTTAGTTGTCCGTCCGTTGTCTACAATAGGGTATTAGGCAATCGTCTCAGTCTATCTTTCCTCTCTTCTTCAATCTTTAGCTAGATACAGGCACGAGATTTTTTTGTTTTAATTGGGTGTTGTATGAGGGAGGAGACACGAACCAGCCTGTCCAACCAGCTTAACCGTGCACCCACAAGCGTGCCGCCGTCCTCCTCGCTAACGAATTTCATTAATTTCACTCACTCTCACAAAACGCATTTTATCTTTTATTTTGGTATGATAAATTACTTTAATATAAAACCGGAATCCGTGGTGCATCGACTGGGACTCCTATCGCTTCGACCTACAAAATTCGAAATCCGATCGCAGATCCTCCCTCAGCCACTCAACCAATTATTGACTCGACTGGAAAAGGATTTCACTCAACTGTACTATACCTACGGAAGAGATATACTTTCTTTACACTCGTAATACGAGCTAATTTTCGGCGTGTCTGTGTTTTGCTCTAACATGTTTAGTGTTGTGAATAATTATTTATGTTGAATTTAGTAACGAAAATGCAAAGACAGCCTCAGGGCAACGTTGTCTGTTTAAACGTTAAAAAACTTATTTCAAAATGATAAATACATTTTTGAGCCGTCAGTGTTGAGGTACACAGTACGAAGTCTAGCTTGGTGTGGAGTAAGAGTATCCTTGGCCCCACATGGGGAATTAAACCAAGAATGGCTCACTGGATGTATAAGGCTGTTGTTGGACCCATCTTAACATACGGTATCCTTATTTGAAGGCCAGCACTGAATAACAAATGCAATCTTAAATTGATAGGCAGTATTTGAAGATCAGCGTGTATCTGTATCACAGGGGCATTGCGATCCACCTCCACAGCCGCCATGGAAACATTACTACAGATTCTTCCGATGGACATCGATGGGAAGATGGCAGCTACCAAGGCAGCGTTAAGGCTACGAGAGTGCAACCACTGGAGGAGTTCACATAGTTTAGGTCATACAGAGATAATGAGAAATGCAAGACAACAAACGCATACAGATTATACAACACCCGCTTTAGACTTCGAGTTTGGGTAAAAACACTCATTCCGGACCGAAAAGATTGTGAAAAAGATCTGGTAAGAACACCAGGGTACTTGGAGATCCACACAGATGGCTCAAAAACAGACAAAGGCACCGGACTAGTAGTATTCGCGATATCGCCGGACATATCCTTTTCTCTGTATCTTCGACTGCCCTACCATTGTAGTGTAGAGGCAGAAGTTAAAGCTTTCCAAGAGGCTGCCCGCTTCCTGTCAATGAACCCTATAGACGGGCAATCCATCGCCAGCTACATAGATAGGCAGGCGGCCATAAAGACTCTGGATACACCATCAATTAAATTGAAGATGGTAAAACTTTGCCGTCTAACTCTTAGGGAGATAGTGGTCAGATGCAACCTTACACTATGCTGGGTGCCTGGGCATAGGGATATTCCAGAAACGACTGCCACTGGCAAATAATCAGGACACCCCATATACCTCACTCCAAGTAATAAACATCATGTTACTTCCAGATTAGTTCGAGGTCGCTAATCGAAGATGGATGGAATTAGATATATGTAGAACTTCGGGCTTATATAGCCCTAACTAAACCCAAACAAAACAAAAACACTCGTAAGACTAAACAGGAATGTAATAAGGAACGTAGTGGGCATTGTCACCGGCCATTGCCTTTTCGGTATCCATACCAGAAGAATGGTAGCCCCCCACAATGACTACTGCAGAAGCTGTACAGACGAGGAGGAGGAAGAAAGTACGATCGACACTTGTTCAGCCCTTGCAAAAACTAGAAAAGATAAACTAGGCAAGTACTTTTTCAGTAACCTAGAGGAAATTTCACACTCTTCAAGATACAAGACATAGCTTAGTTTATCAGGAAAACAAATTGGCTCTAAATCAGCACAGAATTGGACTTGTCAAAAGAGGCCACTAGAATACCATAAGGTAGTCTCTAGGTTTATTTCGTTTTCTTTAGTTTAGTCCCTTTAAGAGGAGCCGGTGAAAAGCACCTGGGAGTGATAGCACAAAGGATCCAACCAATATTTAAGTGAGCCACAACTGCTACATTCTAACACTAACCTAAACTAATCTAACCTCGGAGTGGAGTGCATAATATTATCTGTTTGTCGCATATGAACCCTGACTGTAGCAGTCCCAAAATACTGTGAATTATGGCCATATGGACTAGCAAAATTTAACTACAATCACTAGGTATTTCTAATCTGTCCAAAATTTCTTTTGAAGATCACCATCAACAGCAGTGAAAGCAGTGAGCAGTGAAATTTATGTTCTACCTTCGCAGCTAGATACGGTTTTGAGAGAACGATATACCAGGACGGTGGGTTGCTATTTAAGCTGGTCACTAATTTATCTTGGCATGTAACGACCTTCAAAGAGGAACAATTGCTGCCAAGATCCATAGCGGGTGAAAGCCACCAAATAAACAATGTCTTGCCGTCCTTCTGGATTTAATTTCGGAAGCTCCCCGATTGTTGTTTCCTCGAATGTGTCACGTCCAGATGTCAGTATAAATTTTATAAGATTCGTTTTGGCAAAAAACTGTTAAGATACGTCATTTTAAATCCTCACAAATTCCACATTACGATCATCTCGCGTGGCGTCTGTTCCATATTTATACAAGAGTTTTACCCCACACTGGAGACCAGAGACAGTTTCGAAGACTCCCTTCCACTTGAATTCCTAAATCCCGAAATATGGAAGAAACGACACTTCCGAAAAGACCACCCCTTCACTCGCCGCCAATTCACACGGAAATCCCACAACCACACGGCATGGCCACCCTCACCCGTGGACCTACACGGTATGACAACCATCTGTGGTATGCTACGAATCAATGGGATAAAGAACCGATTAACCGACCCACCAAGGGACACCACCTATCTACGGCATGCACCCCCGCCCAAGCAAAAAGCATTTTCATGTCGACTTGACACGTACACCCTCTCCGCCCACGGACGACGACGACGTCGCCAGCATGTTGTATGTACTTCCGCCGTCAACTTCAATCATTCAACTGTCACATTAAAAGAAATCCGTATTCCGTTGGCACAATTCCGTTGTGAGTCCAATTAATGGGGCGGCATAAGTGCTCCGACAATGTGAGCCGAAACAACAAAAAAAAAACACACACCCACCCACACACGGCACATACACTACTCCCCTGGCAGTCACCTCTTTTAATTGAGTCGCGCAATATTTCCGCAAACTTTATCCGTCAGTCGTACCGGTACCATGGGTGCTCGGTGGTGGCATGGGGTGGCGTGGGCGTCTGTTGAGGATAATAAGATTCACTGCTGGGTCCACCCAAGCCATTCAGCATTCAAGCCTGCGGTAGCCTTTGTTTCCTGTGCCGGGGGCAAAGATAACAAATAATACTCGCATATGCGATCATGGAGCGTGCTTCAAGAGACTTTTAATTAATTAAAACGAACAAGGCGGGTCGCGATGCTGTATGGCCATGATGGGAAGAATGCATCCTCACATTATCATGACATTAATGCCGGCTTCGAGGTCCATTGCGTTCACCAACGCGGCTGTTGCACGGCCTTTATCTTACTCATCTCGCTCGCAGAATCGCTTTCATGAATGAAGACTTCGAAAAATACAAAACTGGCGGCGGACCTTGGTATGAACAATTTGCCGCCCCTTAAGTGCTGGTAATGTGAGATGACGGCGATAATGGCAGTGCCACAGCGGTAACCCTCGGTTAATCGGATGCCATAACAATATGACGAGAATGGCTTGGGCCGCGCCGCCGTTTCAACCCCACCACGAGGGGCAGACGTATGTATCTCTGCCATACAGGCATGTTACATGCGTTGAATACGACTTGAAGGGCAATGACACATGGCTCCCCATGGCGCTCGGTAAATTACTTCGGGGAAGGCTAATTTTACGTTTGATGCTCCTTGCGCCTTGTGTCATATTCTACTGGGGGCGTGGAATTGATAATGCTATGATCTGTAACCATATGTGTCGGTTGTGCGATGGATGCTGTAAGCTTTTGGTCATTGGTTGGAACTATTTTATCTCTGGTTGAAAGCAGTGGAAGGACGGTGGGTGGCGTTTTCTGCGATGAACTGTCTTCAGTCGCCTCCTTGCTCGGTGTAGCGCAGTTATGGTAGAGATGCTTGCTAATAAGTGAAGCACGATTCGAATTTGATAGATGTCTAATTGTTGTTTAGCAACAGTGACACTTTAAGACGTAGGATATCGAAGGAACGTGTAAGCCATATCAGTCATAGTACCAGCCACTCATAATGAAAGTAAGAGTGGCGCTATAGCCCGTAGTGGACGTCTCTCTAGCTTCAATAGCAACCACTCTTGTTATGAGTACTATCGTTCTCTTACTCACTGATGTGTCATTCCTTTCACAATTATTGCTCATATTATCGGATCACAAGAGAGAAGATAATATATAGTCCCCTTAACATCGCTTATTAGATCCTCTCTGCCATTTTGTGTGAGCGCCTGAAACCATTCGTCAATAACCTGATAGGTTCTTATCAGTGTGGTTTCAGGCCAGGAAAGTCCACTATCGACCACATTTTCACATTACGGCAAATACTGGAATAAATACCCAAGAAGTTCATATCGACACACAGAATCTATTAGTCGATTTCAAGCCCATATATGACAGCGTGCATTGAGTTATGCAACTCCATGTCTAGTTTTGACATTTCTGCCAAACTCGTCAGGTTGTGCAGGATGACGATGAAGAATTCTCGCCGCTCCATCATGGTCGGTAACGAACTCACAGAGACCTTTAATGCCCAAAAGGAATTTAGACAAAGCGACGCGCAGTTATGAGACGTTTAATATTACTAATGTGTTGCTTCTTGAGAAGATCGTGCAAAATTCACTCGCTAACACAAGAGTCATGATCTTCCAAAAGTTCGTACACCTGCTGCCATACGCGGATGGCATTAACGTGATTGGTCGAACACAGCGAGGCGCCAATGAAGTTTTTGTTCGTATTGAAACGGAGGCGGTAAAATGGGTTTAGCTGTGAACGAGCGCAAAACAAGGTATATGCTGTCATTAAGAAAGGACGCGCAATATCGACAACTCAGTCAGAACATCTGTGTAGGCAGAGACCTCGGCTCCTCGGTAAACAGTAAAAACAACATCAGTACCGAGATTACACGGAGAATAAGTCTTGCCAATCGCTGTTTCTATGGGCTCAAGAGGCAATTGATGAGTAGATCCCACATTCGAAGGACCAAGTTAACATTATATATCACCTTGATCATCCCTGTCCTTCTCTATGGCGAGGAAGCCCAGACAATCTTAAAAGTAAATGAAGATGATTGGTCTATTCGAGAGAATAGTTCTGTGTTCAATCTTTAGTCGTGCTTGCGTTGATGGTTTTTGGACAATAGCCAGGCGTCTACGAATTCAACGCCCATATACAACGCATAAACTTCGACTCCGAACCAGTGGAACAAGCCAATAGAGGACGCCCGCAGAACCGAGCACCCTAGGGGAGAAGTACCCCAACCAACTCGGCGTGCGCAATTGAAGACAGCTGGCTAAAGATCGTTCCAGTTGGGGAGGCTTATGGGCTGAGGCCCAGGTCCAGCTGGACTGTAGCGTCACCAGAAGAGAAGAAGAAGGCGGAACTCTAAACGCATTCACGTGGAGTACTGGCACAGATGTGAGATCTCTGTCAAGAGATCGCAAATTTGTGCAGTAGTTTACATAATCCAGGGTAACCCAATTAGTTGTTTTTTTTTTAAGTCATAGGTCTGACATTTCGACTTCCTGACAGAAAGTCAGTACCATACCACCGCGAAACGAAATGAGTCGCCTTACGCTTGAAAAACGTTGGGCAATTTTGAAAACTTATTTCCAAACTGAGTGCTGAGGAAGCCAAACAGTGCGTTTTTTTGAAAAGAAGTTTTGGCCGAAATGATGAACGCACCGCGACTGTTGTACGTAAGTTTGTGTCAAAAAGCCGCGCGACTGGTGTGCGCGCAGAGATGAGTATGTGGCTGCTATGAACCAGTGCATCATTTGACAATTTTCTTCGAAAATGTGACTGGCAACAACGTTTCGTTCAATGGTGGGTGATACAGAACCATGTTAACTGACTTTTGTTTCACTGAAAATTAAGGCACCGATTTGGGCGACCTCTGGTTCATGCTGAACAGCTCCAGCACAGCCAGAAATGGCACTGGCACAGCCCATGCAACTGACTTCTTTGGACTTCGTTTTATGGGGAACCGTGAAGGTCGGATGCTGTGTCAACTAGCACATAGGTCTAAGATCATTCAAGCAATACGTGAGCTATAGCCCGAAACCAACAGCAACGTCTTGTTAAATTGGGGAGACAGAATGCGCTACTGCGAGGACAGCCGAAGCAGCCACTTGAACAACGTCGTTTTTCATTTTTTTTTTTTATTTGAAATTCATTTAACATGCGCAACCATTACGTTTCGATACTCGAGTAAAGGGTTCGGGTTTAGCAGCTTAAGGCTTTGTTCTATAATTTACCTGTCAAAAAAAATAACGATTCCGCACAAAAAGCTGTATAAAGGCAGCTCTGAGTCGGTCAATTGCCATCACCAAGACGGCTGATAACAAGACTTAGGAATTTGGAGAGCAAAAGATCGATTGTGGCATGGTGTGTGTGGCCTGGCCATCCTGCATGGACAGAGGTCGAGCAGTTTCCAAACCCATGAACATTGTCCATCAACATGGTGCCGAGCCTCATTTTCGTAAATAAGTGGTTCAATGGTACTCTCGGCCACAGCAGCCGCATTTTTTCTCATCACATCGTACGACGATGAGGACCATGAGTGCTGTCCACTAGCACACCAGCCTCACGACCTATTTGCACACGGAGGTATAACAATGACCTTCTCTCAAGATTCTGTCAGCTGTCAGTGAATGCATAACACATGATTAAAAAAAAAACAATTATAATAGATGGCCCACCCTGCACATTTTCTATATGAGGGCCCCAATGGGTAAAAAAAATGACTGATGTCAATTCATAATAAGCCCATAAGAAGGAAATTGCCAAAAATAAATCTCTACAGTGTGTCGATAAGGCTATCATCAAGATTTTCTGACCTATGATCCATTAAAGCGGTCGGGAAGGTAAGGCACGCAAGTTACGTACATTAGCACTAAAAATCCGACAACAACAGGAAATGCTGACATTGAACTTACCAAGGACCTGCCAAGTGCATATCAGCTTAAACAAAAAACAAAACCGCTTGCTTCGTAATTTGTAAGAAACAAACGGCAGTCATTCACATGTTCAATTGCCGTTCATTCGGTTTTGACGAGTAATCGTAATGTTTAGGTAGGTAATAAGTTAGATTGTAGAATTTGAATGGAGAGTCTTGCTTCAAACGTGAAAGAATAGAGTCGTGAAAACTCCAATTTCGTATTCAATTTATTTCTCTTGGAAATTTTTCGTTTCGTTCTCTTTTTTTTTTAACTCGCATGAGAGATCTCCTGTAACTCAACAGGAGTTATACCCAATTATAACCAGTAGAGTTTATGGACTTGATCCAACCACCTCATCCTGTGTGTGCCAAGTGGTCGCTTATCTGATGAAATCGTATTCACGGCCCGACTCAAATGGTGGGGGTGGGGACATTCGTGCCACGTGACCAAACCATCGAAGCAGAGCCCTTTCAGTTCGAAGAAGCAACTGCTCAATACAGAAATCCTCACGTACAGCCGTGTGTCTCACCCTATCCCGGCGAGTAATTCCCAAAACAGCACGAAGAAATCTCATCCCAGCAGCTTGTATTCGCGATCTCATTCCATATGAATATGAGACCATATGAATGAGAGTTGGAATAAATACTGAGTTGAAAACCACTAACTTGGCTTTCGCACCAGGTTCGGCCTTCCTGATTACAGATCTCCCAAGCTGTGTCTTAACTGACCCAGCTTGACTAATCCTACGGGAAGCCTCAGTATTACTCCTGCCATCACTCGTGAAGAAGACCCCGAGTTACTTAACCTTCTCCACCTGCTTCAATGGGGCTCCACTAACTTGTGCAGTGCAATTGAATGCAATTGAGTGCAATTGAATATGCATTCTGCAAATTACCAAAGTCCCTGATTAGTCCACGTTTACCATCAAGTCAATTCATCTTATCCGCAAAAGATGACCGGCACACGACAGCTTAACTACGGCAGTTTAACTCGATATGTGTCCGTCGGAGTTTACAGACACTGCCTCAGAGCAATGCTCCGGAGATATAATGCGATATCCGGCGATCTATGCCGGAGTTGTGGCGACGAGGAAGAGACCGAGACGATCCAACATCAACTTTGGCACTGCCCAGCTCTCTAGAATCTGCGCCTAGCTCGCTGGGCCAACGATTCTTCACAGAAAATGCAGACGTAGTAAATGCAGATAAATCGGATCTTCGTAAAGAGGTCGAGGTGGTTTAAGCCATCACGTGGCAGGATAGGTTATTAGAATGTGTACTCCACAATGAAGGGATTCACAATGGATCCTAAGGCATGTGTTCTCTCCTTCTTAAACCTAACCTTTTAATCCTGGATAAAAATAAATCAGTGGACAGTTAAAATACATGAAACTTTTGAATACAACAATTTCAGACTGCTGCTTCAGAACACCCTAATTGTATTCATTACCGTCTTTTCAAAGAGCAGTGCGATTCATTCACCTCTTATCGCGAAACAGATTCCGAAAGAGTAGGTGTTTGTCCGGTCGAATCCTGATAGGGATAAAAGAAAATACGTGTTTGATCTATGACCCATCACCAGCGAGGTGGATTTGATTACGTCCAAGTTTGACTGCTGGCGGCGTCCATTGACGAACGCTCAAGTCAACCGACGCTTTCAAGTGACCTGTGAGAAGTGTTAATTTGCTAAAGTGATTAGCTGATGGCGATGAAGCCAGAGGGCAAATGGATACTGACCTTTTTCTTTGACGCTTTGAGTCAACGTTGGAGCGCAAAGTGAAATGTGAAAGCGAAAGACGGCAAATTGACTTTAAACAAAGGATGAGCTTTTCTGGCGTTGATGATGAAGTGCCGAAATTAGCAGATTACCTAAGAGCCAGAGATCTTAACGGTGTTTTATGGTTGGCAACTATAATTATCAAAAATGTAAATGAAATCCAGTTCAGAGTAGAATTCTCTCCATTAACCTACATGATTCATCTCCATGAAGAAGCAAATCTTAGAAGATATTTTTCGGAAATTCTGGCTTTGAGAGGAATATCTCAGGGTTCAATCTGCAAACCAATAGTATGTAACATCATGCATTATGGAATATATCCATCATTTGCAGTCGCTGATGTTACGAGTCTGAACCTCTATTGGCGGCCGAGCTAGAGTTGTGCTATACAGTTCCGATGACGGAACGGACATAGACTGATTTTTTCACAGTCGGATCGGAGCTAGTTCCCCGAGACATGTCCGTGGAACTATGTAGTTCCATGGATGATGACCCCAGAACTATTCATATATCTCCGTTATGACCTGTAAATCCATGTATAGACGTATGATACATGTTTATGTCCGCACAAAGTTTCGACTCAGGTACGCACAAACGTTTGTGGAACATATCGGGTGTGCTTCTGTAGAACTTTTGTATACAAATTGTGGACATCGACATGTTTCAGTGGAATTTACGGAACGATAGGAAATGTTCCAAACAGAGGACATTGTTCCGAAAGCTATATATACATGGCCGTAACGACACAACAGTAAATCTAGCTGTTGTTTGTCTTCACCTAAAACGTGCCTTCTTTTGACTGGTGTCAACTGTGGTAGGACACTTTCTGCATTCCATGGCGTAATGAGGGAAACACATTACTTTGTTGTTGCCACTGTTTAAGGAGTTAGTAGATAATCCTACAAGGTGTACTTTGAAATAACAATCGATTCTCGAATGACTGTCGGCACACAAAAAACTCGCAATTTTATAAGGGTAGCTAAATTTGAGATAATTTCATGGGCGCCAATACTAAAATTGATATTATTTGTATATGTTAACAAGGCATAGTGGACGTCAGTAAAGAATTTAGTCAGGGTAATAAAAATTATTGCCATGGCACTACTGTAAGTTTTTTTTACTTGCTTATACCAAAAACATTCATTCTATCGTCGGGTGGCAGGCAACATCTCCCGATACGTTTTATTTGTACGTAGCTGCTATCAATTTTCCAAGGCAGAGCGGTGAATAAATTTATAGGTGGCTATCATATTTGATAGCCATGGCAGCTAATGTGTTAAGTTGTATAACTTTGATCTTAATTCTCCCATATTTTAACAAACGCAAGAACGGTGTGAAGCATGGACAGTCTTGAAAGAAGATGATCTTTGGTCCTGTTTGTGCTGACGGTAATTGGAGGTGAAGCTTCAAAAAAGAGCTGTACCGCCTGTTATCTGAGCGTAACCAAGTATCTACGGAACCAACACATAGGGTAATTGAGCCATGTGGAACGCATGATCGACTCAGCTCTGGCCAGAAAAGACGCCGACTCACAAAACTGAACTGGGACAACGGAGGACGCCTAGGAATGCGTGCGCTTGCGATGGTAGCAGTGCAGGGACATAAGTCCACAAGTCATAAGTCCATAATACATTTACGTCCATGAAGTCAAACAAAAAAATTATCGCAGGGCCTTATTTCATGAACGTTTTATGATTGTGCAAAGCTGACAATACACACATATGTACTAAAATTCAGGGAAGAAAGTATGGTGTATTTAAAATGTGAGGCAGGTAGTTGGCTTCGCTCGCTAACAGGATTTAACCATATCTTCCGCAGAGTTTAACTGCTCATACGACTTCATCACTCCGCTAAGGGTATGTCAGCAACTGTCAGGCAGGCACCTGGAGTTAAAGTTTAATTATATTTACTTAAGGGTATTTAGCTGTATAATATTTTCAGTAAATAAAAAATAATATCAAAAAAGGGCAAAATTAACCTTAAACTATACGAAACGAAATAAAGCCAAATTTTTTATTGTTGTCTCTATTTCGTTGGGTTTTATTTCACGTCACCGTTCTGTGCATGCAAATTTTGGTAGTCTATTAAGAACCTGAATAAAAATAAAACCGTGCACAGTACCCCGCACCTACCCAAGCAACCCTTGTTGCATACCAATTCCACTTTTATGCACCGAGAAATTAATATACAAGTGTGTGCCTACTTCGATTCATTGTATTCCTTAGACAAGCCAATTGTGGACTTATGACCCGCCCATGGCTATGTCCCACTTAGTTGGGTCAGTCCATGAAATTAAATTATGGGCTAATGACTTGTGAACTTATGTCCCTGCACCGACGGTGGCACCAACGCAGCATTATGATTCTGGCATTAGATCTGCGAAACTACGGAAGAAATAGATATTTTAAGATTTCCGCTTGAAGTTCAAATACTGCGGCAATCCTCCCTTCTGTCAAAGATTTGAGTATTTGTTTCCTATGTGACAAGTAGGAAGACCAATGACAGATGGTCCGAGGGCACTATGCGCTTCTATGTGGAACAAAAACGATTTTCTCTCAAAACTAAACGACGTTGCATGAGTCTCCAACTTTTTCTAATGTCGACCTTTATCGTTCAATTATTTTTTTTTTTGCACGAGCTGAGCCCCTTTCAGCATCGAGTTTTGACACCCACGATGCAACTTGCAGTACGACAGAGTAATACACGTAAGTTAATCCCAACTTCCCTCAGCAATACCAACTGTTATTTACAACGTGAGTCCAACTTCATGCAAGTTGCTACGCGAAGTCGTCATCCAATCTAGGTGTCAAACCACGATACTCACCTGTCTTAGAAAATACCTCAGGCGCTTCAAGAAAAACTGTTTCTATAGATTTAAATTCTTGATAACGGAAAGTAGATTAACCCACTCTACTACCGCGTGGAGGCACTGTTTTAGGCAGAGGCATAGTTTTAGCTTTGAACAGAGTGAACAGATAAAAGCTCTTGGGAAATAAATTTAAATGAAACAACACCGGCTTATATATTGACGTTGTCGATCTGTCGCTTTGACACCAACAACCGACCTTTTACGTTGCGGCTTAAAAATGAGGCGGAATTTTCATAGTACTTAGAAATGAATGCATGCGTTGAACGATGTTTTAAAAATCCAGGAAATATTTTTATGACTGAAAATCATTGTAACCTTGAGAGCTGTTGAAACATAACAACTGTGAAAATGATCATTGCTATCAGCTCACTCAATAGGTCGTTGCTATCTGGATCAATTTGACCTGTCCTCCAACTCTTTTGACTTTGATTACATTGCACGCTAGAGCAGTGAACGTCCAAGACTACTGTCTCTATTCATTTTACACAACATTGACTGTCAACAGTTTTATACAAAACTACTCTGAAATCTACTGTGTAAATACTTTCCGAAAATTACTTTGTCTCGTATTTACCCATTTATTCTAATTTTGTTTTTTTCTAATTGTCCGACAGCTTAATAGACGACGCTTGTGTTCAAGTTGGAGCAATCGAGTAGAGAAGAACCTCAACCAACTTGCGTGAGTGCACATAAGTTGACGGTCATTCTAGACAGAGGGACTTTTCGATTGAAGCTTAGGTCCAGAAAAAGCAATTCTAGTTTATTGTTTTCAGTCATTTCCCCATTAGAGCCATATTTTCGCAACTATGTTTTCACCAACGACTTCCACGTGTGACCGGAAGTGTCATCGTTTTATGTTAACTCTGAGAAACCAGCTTTGATTCTTTCTACGGTGGAAGGAGATTGGCCTTCCGCACGCCACATCACGATTTTTCCTTGTACGAATAAAAGTATATAACAGCAAGAGCAGAAATGAAGTATTACAGAGATAGCCGACACAGCTGATTACCCCCTAGTCCATCGACGAATTTGAGTGCCTTTTTGGCGGATATTCATGAATTTTTGACGGTTATTCACGAAATAACGTTAGTGCGGTTCTCTGATTGGTCAATTTGGTTTATGAACACGTTATAAAAAACAGTTGTCAAAAATCTTAAGGGGAAAGAGAGGTAGAAGTCGGGCATCTCTGTAATACTTCATTTCTGAGCAACAGTAATCACTGAAAAAAAATCACTGGCTAGCTGCTTCACGACAAATTGGTAAACATCAACACCTTGCTGTAACTGTCAAATGCCAACCGACAAATGTCATCCAAACCGAAATGCCGGCCAAGCAAAACACAAGACAGACATGGAACATGAAAACCACCCAACCATCCTCCTCTTCAACTAGATGCCTTCATTTGTTGCTTCAGGAAGACATTCCGGTTAATCCTTCAGCATCTACAGAATAAGAATATCCCTCAACAGACACAGATACATTTCAGAGCACACAACCTCCCTCAAAGTGGATAGTTCTTGCGTCTGTGCTTAGAATATAAATAGTTATCCTTCCTCAGATTATCCCATCCAACGGACACGGACACGGACGGGAAAACAACAAAACACGGGAAAGAAATAAAGAATAACTCTTGTCAGTCGAAATAATGATTTATGGCAGAGTCCTCTCCTAATTTATGATCTCGATAATGTATCACATCTTTCTTTTCCCAGAGCAAGTGGCAACCAGACACAAACTTTAAGGACACCTCTTCGCACAGAGAGAGCCACGCCGCGCCGCGCCGCTATTCAATTTAAAATTCAAATGTGAACCGGGAAACTTATCTGTTTGGAGTCTACACTTCCTGCCTCCACTTTCCACTTCTACTTTCCGCTCTGTCACAGTCCTTAGCTTCCTCTTTATTTTTTCTGTTTTCTGGTTTGCTTTTTTTTCTTTGCCTCTTCTTGTATTTGTGTTTTCATTTATATTGCGATTATCTTGTTATTGACTTTTTTCATTGTCGTAATCCGATTGGAAATAACTTAGACCGTTCCCAGCAGAAATCTTCTCTCAGCCAAAGGAACACTCCAAAGACACTGAGTGCATACAGTGTGTTGTGGTATTCGAAGTGTTTTCCTTCTTTTTTTTTATCCGCAATCATACTCTACTTATCCCAAGGCCCGTCGTCGTCGTTTCCTCTTTCAGTTTTTTTTCCGCCAGAAGTCTTCTACTTTGTCCGCAAAGACAACCCCGACGAAGAAGAACTCACGAAGGGGTTCTCTGCACTTTCTGCGTGAAAAAAGGGGGAAGTTCCAACAACCACCGAAGGACGAATTATTTCCTGTTTTTCGCGCACAGTTGGAAATTGATTTTAAAACGAACCTTGTGTCGTTTTAGACCGTCCAAACGCAGCGAACGCTTGGTGGGTGCTTTGCTATGGCATAGACGCAGAGCGAGAGAGTGAGTTTGAAAAAAGGGGAGATGTTCCGCCCTTAAGCTCGCCACTGATGAGAGACTTTCCGTGTACCAGCTACCTTTCCTTCCGCCATTCGTTACGTGGCTCCCGAATGGGTTTTGATGTCATACGTAACGACTTCGGCAGAGCCTTGCACAATGGAAACAGTTTTTCTTTGTTCTCCGCTGACGTTGGCGGCCTTTTGATCTGCCGGCGAAATGTTCTCCATCCCCGACGCCGTCACTTTGGAGGGCTGGTGATGATGCCGTCACTACGGGAATGCCCCGGACGCTGCTCGTTAAATGTGGCTAAAGCGATGTCACCCGACTGGATCGATTGATGTTGTGTGTACTTTTTTTGCCTCCAACCCCGCGGGGGATGACAAAATTTTAAAATAAAAACAGGAAATGACGGAGAGGATTGGGCTGGGTGTGACGCGAACGAACGTGGGGGACTTGACTATGCCGCGGCGCAGAATGATTGCCCCGGCATAATGATGCCGATGATGAGGCTGATGTGGAAAGTGAAGCATCAAGGCTGAACGGCAGAGTGCGGGAATCAACAAGAACGTGGGCGACAACGACGCTGGATGGTAATGACTGAGTGTTTAAATCAAAGCGCAAATAATTCAATTTGCCAGCTAGGTCGGCGTCGTTTTTGGAGAAACGGCGCGGCAGCGGTGTGGATTTGGGAGTGTATCGATTCATCGATTGGCGGCAACAGGATGCGAGCTTACACTTAAGTGGAGAATTGCTTGGCTCCCTTTAAAGATGTCATCATGCAGAGGTGCCGGGGTTATGTTGCCGCTAGGGATCAATTTTATGATGCTAATGACTGCACTGAACCCTTGACTTTTGACTTTGCGGGGAATGCTCATGTCGGTGTGTCGGAATTTATGGAGTGGAAATGTGGTGGGAATTTGAATTCACATATTTCTTGCGGGTGCTTATTGATATGAACGAGTGAAGGGAGCGGTGAGGTATTTAAGTTGCTGTGAGAATTATCAAAGGGTTGACAATGACCTTGTTTTTTGTAGAACGCTCCCGATCACGGGACTGGACTTAAGAAGAGAGACAGAAGAGTAATCTCCTGTTTTAAGCAGCCTAAACCTATAAGAGACAGATGAGTAGCTTCCCGTTTTAAGCAGCCCAAACCTATATAAGACAGGAAAAAAACCGCTTTTGGAAGACAGTTCCACATTCCTGAAATTATGTTAACCAACGATCTCAAGTACACAGTGCAGGGTTGCCGCTGAAAAATTTGATAAAAAAATGTGTCACGAAGCAGAAGAAGTTGCAATAAAAACGGTTAACAAAAAAAGAAAAACTAGACAAACTAGATCTTCTTAAACTTAAGTTTTAAATGAAGAGTTATATAAATCTAACCACTTAAACTAATTAAGCTCCAGTGATGTTCGAAGTATATATAGACCATACGAACCAGGTTCGGATGTATGCTTGCACGTGGCTTTGACAACTTCGACATCCAATTAAAGAATTGTTTTTTTCAGATCATACAAGGACCAGTTTGACTTCACATTCTCTACGTTTCATCATTCTTAGGACTACTGGAGTCTTTTAGTTGTATCTTCTTATTTTCTTGGACAAATTTTATTTTCTCCAAATGTTTTTTTTTGTCCTAAGTAGTGCCTACGGCTCGAAAATAATTGTTAACACACATTATAGAATGGTCACTTTGTGTCCAGATTTTGACTTCCAAATCACATTTTAAATACTTTGAAATAATTCCTTTGCAAATAGTGTGGCTTTTCATCGGAATCCACAAAAGATACTGACCTGGGCTCTCTTCGCGTAACTTTTAAAACGATCGTCGTTCAAACGATTGTATTAAACGACGTGTCAAAAGTTTGCTTCGTTTAACACAATCGAAACGTGTCGTCAAACATGTTAAATGTCATATAGAAAACGGAATTTATGCTGTCACTTTCAAAATTCGTTGATGTTTGCCAATTCATTTGTAATCCAAATTCGAAAACATGTAAGTATTGAATAATTTTGTGTTAATTAATTGATTTATTAATTAACACACTAGGTCAGCAACGCAAAGGCAAATGGAAGTTCTAATTCATTATATGGACGAGCATCCTGAAATGGGGAAAAAAAACTACATGTCTATTAACAAGCTGTGGGCAGATTTGGCTCAAAAACTGAATGCCATTGGGTTACCTACAATAAGTCTGTACCTGCTTGGAGGAAAGTAAGTGCATAATATGAACATCACAAGTTCAAGTTAAAATTCCATTTATTTGTTTAATGTATGGATAGATTTCAAATATCGAGCAAAAAAGAAATGCAGCCATAATTTGATTTCATTAGAAAAAACAACAACTTCCAATATCCGAGCTGGAGGAAAAACGGGCGATGTGCACGGAGAGCCGAACAGAGCGGACTATGAGACGGATGAAGATGCGAACCAACCACCAGCTAGGATCTCCAAGGTAGCACCAGTCCAAGGAATATATGTATGTTGACCACGAGCCGCTCATTGGGTTTATAGTTTCTAGCACTAGTACAAACGCCTCTTTTGATAAGCGAAAGCGTTGAATAAAACTAAAATGCAAAATACAATTTAGTTTCAAGCTTATTGCTTACAAATAATAATATTTTTTCCTTTTCGTGTAAAAGTGAAATAGGATCCGATGCATCTCTAAGCGCCCTTCGCTCTCGCAATAGTCCAACAGAATTTTCACTTTCTTCTCATCGAAAAACAACGAAACCAAACAACAACCAACCACGAAGTATGAAACGATTGTAAAATAGCAATCGTTCAATCACAATCATTTAATCGTCGGCATTTATCGTTTGACAGTTCGATAAGTTATACGAAGCAATAATAAATCGTCAAAAACCACGTCGAGTAGACGATTCCATAATTTTAGCGTGTATCACACGAAGTAATACAATCGTCGAAACGACGTCGTCAGACTATCGTCGTCTTACGTGATGAGAGCCCAGATTCTGGCCCGACTCCGAATCTGTTACATGGAAAAATGTCTTTTATCAAATATTCTCCAAATTTCGCAAGAAAATATAAAATTTGTTGCGAATGGAGGTAAAGACGTGTCACGGTCTCTAGAAGTCAAAAAATGGTCAAATTGCGGCAAAAGACGCCGGTCTACCGCTCGGTTTGCTCCTTGAAGACGTTTATAAACTATCCTGATCAGTGCCATAATGTGCCCTTATCAGCGCGGCTTCAGGCCAGGGAAGTCCACAATAGACCATATCATCGAACTGTAGCGGATCCCAGCAAGGACCGAAAAAGTGCAAATTGACTCAACACATGCTCCTCGATTTCAGATATGGCAACGGGCGTAGAGAAGAGCTATACAGGGGCATGTCTAGTTTTGATATTCCTGCAAAAATCTTGACGGTAAAGAATTCGCGCTGCTTCATTAATGCCGACAACCAACTCACAGGCACTTTTAGTCAAGGCGACGCATTGTTATGTTACGTCTTCAAAGATCATTCAGAAGAGGACTATGTTAGAGGTGTCAGTCAGGCACCAGTATGACGAGGCACCAGTATGATTTAAATTCGCCTCGTGTTGAATAAGGGAAATAAAAACATCGACCTCTTGTAAAGAGCATCCCAATGGCCAGCTATAATTTAGAGGTAGCTAGGGACTTTGTCTCTCTCTTGCTGTCTATTTTTGGGGACCCAAAGAGCATCTGGGCTGTAGACCTCTTTCGATGAGCCATGCAGACCTTATACTAGACATCGGTCTTCCCAACTAGCACCAGCCAATAGTCTTGCAGTATCAAGAGTGTATGGGACCTAAAGTTTTATGCCGAATACCTGTGGCGAAATTTGAGAAGCTTTTTCTAGACAGGAAGACCGTGAGATAACGGCCAACGCAACTGTGGATGCCATGTCACAAGGAAAATGCTTAATTCACTCATTACGCCGAATTGGATACAACTGGTCTTAAGTAAGTAAGATGGATTTATTTATATCCTTCCAAAATTAACGTTCTCTGCAATCTAGAGTCAGAATCATATCTTCACCAGTTTCGGCCCTTCTGTCGTTATACCTCTCTTGTAAAAGCCTTCGTCCCTTGATGCGAATTTTTCAAAAAAAATCGCAAAAAAATTATGTGCCATGGAATTTAACAGATGGCGATCACTTGGTTCTAGGACTGGACCACTGGATGCACAAGAACCCCAAAACCGAGCTCCCGAAGCTTTAAGCAAGTCGCTTTCAGTATGTGTGGCCTTTAGTTGTCTTGATCGAAAATAATCTCTCTCCTCTGGTATGTGCTACAGCTGGCCGCTTCTGAGAGATTGCTTCCTGATGAGTTCCTGATGGTTCAATTGTTGACAAAAGAGGTTCGAATTAAGAGTTAGGCTGTAGAATATTGGCTCATAATAGATTATTCCCTGCCAATCTCACAAAAAAAAAAACACCAAGGCTTTACTGGCTATCAATCCACCGTTTGCGCCGATTCACAGAGATTCGATTCATATTTCGTCACCAGTTTCCATCCGGGGTTTGTGTCGTCTGCTTTCGAAATTTCATAAATTGACCGTGTTGAATAATAGTATAATTACTTCCGATTATTGACGACTGGATGGCGCATTTGGTTAAGTACCAGGCCTTGGGTAGTTTTTGACGCGTCGTGAAAGCCCATCACGGGCCCAACTGCAAATGACAAGATGCTTACGGGTCATGTAATACAACCGGGCTTATCAAGACAAAGATTACCAGGGAATACATTGGAGAAGATAACATACGGCTTGGTTAATCGAGTATGCAGTAGTGGAACTGTCTTGTCCAATTCTTTAATTGGATGACGAAGCTCGCAACAGCATCATATCCGGACTCGAAAATTGCTCAACCTGTCCGTGTGGTCGATTTATTTTGCAAACATTTCGCTGAAGTTTAATTATTTGATGGTGTTAGATTTCTATAACTCTTCACTTACAACTTAAGGTTAAGCAGATCTAATTGAACGTTTTTTTTTCTGCTTAAGATAACCGTGACAAGACCAAGGAATTGAAACTTACATTCTTTCTTTTTTAGCTTTTTGTTTCGTTACACTTTTTATGCTAATTTCTCAAATTTTTGAGCGGCAACGTATGCGCGGATGTATGCTTGCACGTGGCTTTGACAACTTCGACATCCAATTAAAGAATTGTTTTTTTCAGAGCATACAAGGACCAGTTTGACTTCACATTCTCTACGTTTCATCATTCTTAGGACTACTGGAGTTTTTAGTTGTATCTTCTTATTTTCTTGGACAAATTTTATTGAAGACCAAGGAATTGAAACTTACATTCTTTCTTTTTTAGCTTTTTGTTTCGTTACACTTTTTATGCTAATTTCTCAAATTTTTGAGCGGCAACCCTGCTTATGGCACAGATAAGGGAGCACTATTTTGTATAGAGAGAGAGAGAGGGACTTTGAAAGATTCCACGCTTACATGTTTTAACAGACACTGAAGAACGAAGTCTGATGTAATGAGCAGCATTTAATAAGGGATGAGTTGGCTTTTACATCTTCCCAACGCATCTCCTTGAAATCTACGAAAGAATTCCTTAAATTCCATAAAGTAATAATTTTCGGACGTTCATCCTTCATCTTCCATTACTACATCTTAATTCGTATGAATTTTATCAGAAAATCGATTCACCATGAAGCACTTCAATATTTGAAGATTCGATATCCTAATCCAACCTGACGCCAGCGTAAACTAAAAAGAAATATGTTCATATGCGAAACCCAACCGATTCCGACATTGGAATTTCACAACCCCGACTCAGGGTCCCCCGCCCACACGTGGCAGCACATTCCGAGAAGTCCACAACTCCATATGAATGCTGTTAAGCCACCGCTATTCCACAAGCAACATAAACTCATTTGATATTCAAGATAATCATATTCAAAGTGGGTCCTTAGCCTGCAATTTTTCAAGGATACCGTCATTCAGCAACATCTTGCCATAGTCGATGTTTAGATCAGCGGACAGGAGGCGGCCGTAAGCCGTACGTCGTGTGCCATCCATTGAATAGTCGAGAATAACTGAAGGCAGGCAGTAGAAAAACGGACGATACCACATATCATGGTTGCGCTACTGTGCCCTTAATGGGACGATCCGTGATAAGAATTCCCTGTGTGTTCGCTTGAGCCTGAACCAGAGCGGATGGCTGGTGTGGTGTGTGCCGTTGTGCCGGGCGTCCAGGTTCTGGGTAATCTTGAAAAAGCGACATAAAGTATAAAACCAGTTACAATGTATGGGGGTTGTATCCCCCGAGTCAATTGGCTAAATGCAAGGATTTGGACACCTCTAGGAGACGAGCGTATATGGGATTTCTTTCATGGCCCGTATCATATATCAGCAATTAAGGCTTTGAGTTGGGCAAAGGATTCAGACGGTTCAAATGGCAGCTGGGGTTGCGTGGAATTGGTTTCATTGAATATACACTCACTTGAGACTATGAGGCACGCTTCATTTCGGCCTTTGGGGGATATTTTGCCTTGGGTTTATGTGGGGTATATCGATGTGCGTGGTTCTTGATATGACGGTATGTACTACGTTTGATTTGGAATTTATTTGTTATGAAGGTTTATCATCTTTTTCTGGGAATGGAGAGAGAAGGGACAGAGAGACACACAATTTGCATGGGATAACCTTGGCGATGGTTCAAATCGATCAATTATTGACTGAAAAGATTGTGACCGACGTCACGCAACAATATGTACAGTCAAACAACATGAACATGACATCAGACAAATGTTCCACCATTGCCCTCGACAGTTACATGGGTTCTTTTAGCGTAGGATCCGTATTTCGTCTCAAATAGTCAGCTTCTAAAAGTCGCTGGTATATTAACGTGCACTTTCTGTCTTTTAAATACTTGATTACTTATCAGACCGGCTTCCCATGGAGGGTCACAGCCTGAGCAATCAGTGCCTTCCATTGTTGGCGATCTTGCCGGAAGGATCACAAGACCAGTCACGAAAAGTGTTGAAATTCAGGTATTTAAATTTCTTGAATTAAATTTAAATAAAATTATAAAAATAACGAAGATAGTTAATACTTCTGTAAAAGGTTTAACAAATTACAATTTTTAATTTAAATTTACGATATTTACCATTTTTGCAGCATTCCTTTTCTATCAATGCTCCCTCCGGCTCCTCGTACTATGTTTTGTAGTCTTATATTCGCGTATTGTAGCGTCTGTGTTAATGAAGCTTTTCCCCATGCAAGTATTCTGAACCTTCCCACTACCATTTTTTTTCAATTTATCGATATTTGAATTTGTATTGAAGTCATTCCACAACTTCACGTCACGTCTGCAACCATGACCGCCATTCAGTCCTACAAATTTGTATGTCTACAAATTATCTATGTCCGGGGGTAATCTACTTCAGTTATTACGTCAAATCTATTACTGTGCAATCTGCGTAGTACTACTGGTTTTTTTCTAGTCATATGAGGCGACCAATAAGCATTACGTTGCATTGAGTATAAATCTCTGGTCGTCATACCAAGCAGCGTCAGGTAGACTCTTCGACTGTGGTCTGACCGAAACTCAGCATCGGTCACTCAACTACTCCTAACGGAGAGCTTGCCTGACACTTGGTCCCCAAACATGTTGCTCCCTTCAATAGCACCTCACCACAAAGATTGACGTCCCCTCCAACTAAGTGGACTCCTGTGCCATAGGTACCCACGTCTTCAGGATGAAAGTCTCTCAAAACGACTTCTGCAGATAACAACCCTGCGAAAGGGAGGAAAGATAAGACTGTTCCCTCTAGAGAACCGTCCCAAGTTCACCATTCATTCTCCATCCAAGCTCAAACCAATGAGTATCCTTTTCATGAATCTTCAAGGCACAGATTGTTTTCCGTGTGTTTCAATGCCACTCCTCCACCTCTTTATGTGACTTTCGGCATGTGACCGGCACGATGTTGCAAACTCTTGTCAATATCAATTTTTCTTCAGAGGCCGTCTTCATGTCCTCAAGCATTTCGCTGCGACACGTGATGAAGAACATTTCCTTGTTTCCGAACTTTTTAAGCATTACTCATTCCGATTTCTCAAACTTCGCCCACACAGACAGGGGCCACGCTCACGGTCACATCTTAAACATTTAACCAAAAGGTCACAGTCGTGTCAACTCCCAGGGACTTACGCGAACTGCGAGCCTGAGTGCCTGCCCTGTCGTTCAAAGCACACAACACAACACCAGTTACAAACTGAAATCACATAAATCTCGTGAAATCATTGCCCTAAACCGTGGCAGAATCTGCATGTTCAGGGTCAAGCTTTATCGGATTTCAGCGGATAATAAATTATTTTTACCCAAAGTGGGATTCAAAATCCTTGGTGGACATCATCCATCTAGCCATCCGGCCACACCCTTGCAGAAAACAGAGCTCAACATGAAATATGGCACACCCCAGGCAACTGTTCGCTCCCCCGGCTGGTGTGTGGCTCGAGAGAGTGGTTATTCCCACGCCGTACCGCCATCCCACAGTCAGTTGCTCAAATGAATTTCTCATTTTTTCCCCCCTCCAATTTCTTATATTTTGTTTCCCTTTTTCGTTAATAAGGACCCGAAAGCAATCTCATTTTTTCAATTTAATTAAATTACTACACTTGTTGCCTTCGCGCCAAATTAATGATGAGTACACTTATAAATTAAACAAATTTCACGCGCCCATTAAGCCATCAGCATTGCCATAGCCATCATCATTTCAACGACGTCGACGTCCTTGTTGATGTGCTCCTCCAGAGCAAGCACCTGCCTAGCGCTAAGTGCCAATTAGTCGGATAATTAAATTAAATTAACAAAAAAATAACAAAAGATGTAAAAGGCATTTAAAATAAGAAAAAAAAAAAAAAAAAACAAGGTCCGAAAAAAAGAAAAAGCACAACATTTGGGAGCGGAGCGAGTGAATTGAACAAACAAAGGTCACCGAGGGAGGCCCAGAGGCTGACCTCTTTAGCGGCACTTATGTATCCCTGCTTATGCCGGAAGTGTAGAGCTGCAGGATGAATGTGTAATTTGTGTTGCCAGTTAAAGGAATAGCGGCAAAACAGGCTCAATGCGTCCTTTTTTTTTATCTAAAAAGGGGAAAACGAAATTAATTCGGCTTTACGACTCGAAAGGGTAGCCGCCAAGGATAAATGGCCGGACTACCGGCGCGAGGGTCATGAATGCGAGCGACATCAAACCTTCAAGGGATTAGAGACAAGTTCAAAGTGACCATTTGGCCATTAGTGCGGATCTTCCCATTAAGAGATGGATGTGTGACAAGGGGCCACATTCATCGCGGGGGAGTCTTTCTTGTTCAATCAGATCTCCGGCGCGGACCTAATCACGATGACTATTTCTCGGGTGTAATCGGAGGAGCAGCGTGAACCGACACTCGACAGACCGGAAATAGAAAACAAGAAATGACAGTTGAAATGGAGGAACATAGAAAATGCGAATGGGAATGACAAGCATCAGTGTCACAGAGTATTTTTTATGTTTCAGGTCGATGTTGTCGCGCCCCCATTTTGCTTTGAATGAAATTTTTTAGCTGGCATTTGACAGTCCTAGAAGGTAGGTTATAGGTAGCAATTGACTAACAAGCAATATAATTCAATTGTTGAAATTTTCAGCTCATTTCGATCCATTTTGTGGTTTCGAAAGTACATTCGATTAAGACATTTACGATTATATCTATATTTCTAACAAGGACTTGACAACTGTCCAGGCAAGTCATGTGTTATTGGTTTGAAGTACAATAAAAAAGTGATGCAATTCAACGTCGTTACTAGTCCACCACGTATGCAGAGGCTGCATCTTTTTGTTTAACTCAGTTTCCACGACCAAGCCACACAGCTATCTCTCGATCAATATTGGCTTTGACCTCATCTAACAATGGCAACAGGCGATTGACAGGACTATGTCCCGACGAATTTCATCGAATTATCCATTTGTCCACCATGCGATTTTAGCTAAAGCCCAGTTGATCGAAGTAGCTGCTGAGGCTTATAATCAAAACATAAAGTTGTTAAGGTAAAAACAGAACGCGAGATAATACTAAGCCTAGCCAGCAGCACTGACTTATTCCATCGATTGCTTTTAAGTTTAATTTCGAGCGAAAGCAAAATGTTCTGAAAGAAACAGAATCAATGTCCATCCATTCAAATTGTACAGATTTAGGTTTTTAGTAGGATATCCGCTAAATGGGAATTATTGGGATTAAATTAAGAAAAAAAATTTTTACTGTCCAATATTAAAATAATCCACACTATTTTTCAATATTTCGAATATGTACATAATTAAAAGATATTTTGTATACCAAAACACAAATAAATACGTGGAAAACTATTAATTTCCTCGCAGTCTTATAAAAAAGTTTTCACGGTGATCACTGTATCTCGACATTGTCTGAAATGCATACAAATTAAAAGAAAAATCACTAGTTAATGATAGGACAAAGTAAATGATACTCCAAGAAGAAATCTAAAATACAGTACATATAGCAAAAAAATCATAAGATCGAGATATGTCGAAAATTATAGGCACAGCGAGTCAAAAACCATCTCAAAATTTAGTGTACGGCATGTGAATCACAAAATGAAATGCATATTGTGTATATGTCAACAGCAGGAAAATTCATTATATTTCCCCATCAACGTTCCACGTGATCATCACTCGAACAAGCATCGCTCCCATGAAAAAACTGCTGACTTGTCGCCTGGGACACCCGAGATCATTGCGCATTCCATCACGTTTGGCATGCGAACGTCCCGTTGAACTTGCGGCAATTCAACACCATCCCAGAGCTAGCAGAATAGTTTTTAAGGTAGAGTTAAGATTCATTATTCAGTTTGTAAGCAAGTGTAAGTACAACCTAATATACTTACAGTTAGTTATTCTTAAAAATAAAAAATATTTTCTTAAGAATAACTAACTGTAAGTTAATATAACATGGGTTTTTCAGGCAGCATCAAACGTGGCCAATTAAGTGTTAAGTCGTCCAGATGATAGTTACTGACAGTTTTTAGCAGAAATGAAGTATTACAGAGATAGCCGACTTCACAGCTGATTGCCCCCTACTCCATCGACGAATTTGAGTGCTTTTTTGACAGATATTCATGAATTTTTGACGGTTATTCACTATATAACGTGAATGTCGTCCTCGGATTGATCAATTTGGTTTATGAACACGTTATAAAAAACAGTTGTGAAAAATCTTAAGGGGAGAGAGGAAGAAGTCGGGTATCTCTGTAATACTTAATTTCTGGTTCTTAGCTTACGCGAAGCAGGCAAAACGATATCTCTCAGACGATATCGTTTTTTTATGCTTAGATGAAGCGAAACTATCGTCGAAACGCTAGCGCGAGACGATTTTCGCCTTTCGCGATTAGAGCCCAGAACGGCCGCATGTAGGAGAACTAAGTTTGGTTGCGTTTTTGGTTTATGAGTAGCCGAGCCGAGCCCATAGTTTTCAAGATATCCTTATTTCCTTATAAGTACATAACTAGTCGGCCCCTTTTGATATTTATATAAATTATAACGCAGAAAAACTTTATGCCTGAAACACTATAGTGCGTTTGCGCTGGCGTCGGCTTTTAACGTACACAATTCAATGGCCAAGCACAAAATACAGCGTCGACCTGCGTCAGTGAATAATGAGAAAGATGAGAGGATCGTAATAAAACGTAAAACGTAGTCCATCGCACGCCATTATTCAACATGTTGGATATTTTTTGACAGACGGGTGCGCTCTGAGAGAGATTTTCTCCCAGATTGAGAGTTTTCTTCCAAATTGAAAGTATTTTGTGTCAACTGTCATTTAAGAAATGAAAACAACTGATTAAAAATAATTTAACGACAAAATTCATTTCAAATGAGTGTATGTAGAAAGGCGGCAATATTTTCATCTCGCAGATTAGAGAGATAAATTGAGTATTTAATTCAACGCAGTGCGTCATCGCACTCTCTCCGTAAAATGAAGTCGGCTGGCGCAGCACACTACTGTATTTCAGGCATTATGCTGTTTACTCACTTTTCATGCTCACTATATGTAGAATGAGTCAAAAAAAATTCTTAATGATCTGTAAAGCCGTTTACAAGTTACAGTGGTCACAGACTTCGAACGAGAAAAACGTGTTGAAAGGAACGAGTAGGATTAGCATGCATATATAGATGTCTCCACTGAAAGTTATTTAACTCCATAAATAATAGTCCGATCGGGCTAACAATTTTCCGAGAATAATTTTGGAATATTAGAAACTACTCATCAACAAATGCACCCAACTGGATCCACCCCCTTAAGTTTATTACCTTAAGTATATTTTTTAATAAATAAACTGAATCGACTAATAAACATCACCAAAGGTGTACAGAAGTCCTAGGTAGGTCTACTGAGGCCGCTATAGCAGTGGGAGGATGATTTCGAAAAAGTCAAAATCTACCTATACATAGGCGAATGGTTTAGATGAACATTTTATTCATACACATAATGCTAAAAAAAGCTAAAAATGGTTCATCTAGTGTGAGACGTTTAACTGCCTTGTTGAAACCACATATCCTCCACTTTCGTATCCTTGATTTGATATCAAGACAAATTCCTTGGTCTCGCCTGTGTTTGTTGTAAGTTAACAGAATTTAAAGATGTTCCATTTCGATCACATAATCGAATGTAAGTGTGATAAATGAATGTTAAATACTTACCATGCGTTGAATGACTCCACTAAATCACTGTCATCCGATACTCAACTGATACATAAAAGTTAAATACGCCCTCGTAGATTGCATGCTGTGGCATATAATTTTGTGGATGCAGGCAACGAACATCATCAAGTAGAACAAAAGACAATGAAAAAATGACAGGCAGAATAAGAAACCTAACAAGTGTGCTTTCAATTTATTTTATTAAATGAATATTAAACGGACAAACTCGTAAAGTTGTGCGTCCATGAAAAAAACATCCTATTTAGACCGTAAAGCTATACAGTGCCACACCAACAGGGAGTGGACTTAAAATCGTGTAATTTCCGTGACAGGAAATTAAGCGAAAAACCAACTGGTTCGGCTGATTAAATTCTAAGCTTTTAACAGACAATAAACAGCAACCGCATGCTTAATGCGAATTTATGCGCTAAGTCCTACGTCGAGTAATTACATCGCTAAGCACTGTTCACGTTCGCCAACAAATGTTTTTAATTGAGGCGTTGTTAATAAGTACAGGGATTCCATTAATTTACTATGTTTTACCGGAATACATTTGGGACGAAATAATAAGTCTTCATATTTTACTACAAAATATTAGTTAAATCTCTGTGATATTGAGTTTTACGTAACCGCAGTGACATATTGCAATGGGAAACCACATCTAGAAAAAACCATGCGACACTATAGTTTCACAAGGCTTAGTGATTAAATGCCGTTGTTAATTAGGCAAACAACATCAACTCCAAGTTTTTTTTAGCCCTAAGAGGTAGAAAATGTTTTCGGGACAGCATGTTACGATGATGTCATCACATCATAGTTAACATGGGTGGCGCTACAGCCCATAGACGGCCAGGGCCTAGCATCCACTCATGTTGTGCAGACCTACAGTTTTATGCAGACTTCGAACGGTCAAGTTTGAGAAGGAGAACTCTTTGAGCATTATCAGTGACTCGAAAGAGGTGGGACAGTGAAAATAATTTTCGGTCGTACCGGGCGGGAATCGAACCCAGGCAACGAGGTAAAGTTGCGTAGGATTCGACGTACATACCCACAACGCCACTGCCACCCACATCAAAGTTACTAAATAATATAATAAATTAAGTCATAGAATGGCATGTTGTCTGACTTTTCTACAGAGAGGGCTACAGAGAATCTGTGTAGGGCCAAAGGAAGTTTGTTCAACCCTTTCCAGCTATTACACTGTGCAACAAAAGGAAACTTCTTTTCACCGGTTAATTATGATGTGCAGCCATTGGTAGTTAGGTAGGTAGATATGACTGGCAAAGCCCTCATGGGTATTTGCCTCACTTATTCCTTTAAGGTCCGCTGTGCTGTTTTACTATTCGGCTTTTCCCGCCACTTCGTTGACCTACTAAACTCCTTCTCACTTGCCTCTTTTGGTGTGTGTATTTAAACCTAAAACCAGTTCCTCAAGTTCATTAAAACCAACTTTAGGATGTCCTCTATGTTTGTAGTTCCTAGATTCTCAAGACTATTGAGGAAGTAACTACCCGTATATTTTCTTCTTGTCTCTGAACGGGCTGGGTAGATTCTGAGGTTAGTGTAACATAGTCTCCTCGTCCTCCTCATCCGTGCAGCTTCTGCAGAAGTCGTTGTAGGGTGCGGCTTTTGGCTTGGTTGCCAATTAGACAGTGGCCAGTGTATACGCTTACTACTTTACTAATTTTTCTCCTTTTCAATTCCAGGAGAGCTTTAGTTTCTGATGGATCTAGTGTAGGCCATACCGTTTTCGATGAACTACAGGTGTCCAATTTTGCCCATCTACGATGTGTATTGATTATGGCGTCTGTTAATAACATTGTTTTTATCGCTCTCAGGGTAAGGCTGCATCTGTTCACTATCTCTCTCAGAGATAGACAGCAGAGGCTTACCATCTCATAGATGATCGATGGTGTTTCCAGAGCCTTTATGGCCGCCTGACTATCTAAGTAAATAACAATAGATCTTCCGTCTATCGGGGTCATTGATAGCCGGAGGGATACCTCTTGAATAGCTGTTACTTCTACCTGGAAAACACTACAGTGGTTTGGGAGCCGTATGTCTAATGCGTATACACTAGAGCCAGTGCCTTCTTCTGACTTGGCCGTCAGTGGAGATTTCCGTGACAATGGAGTTGCACACCTTTCCTTCATCCCATTTATTCTCGAGGGGATTACCGTTTCGTGCTTGATTTCAAAGTCCTCAAATGGTGTTATGTAATCAGATTGTTTGAGAATCTTCGAGTTATGAAGTATCTCCTGTGCCCTTTTATGTGGGCATTTCCCCAGTGTTTACACTGGATCTCAGTCTTAATGCAGCATGAGTGGCATGCATATAAAATACGAAAAACCAATTGGAAAATATCTTCTAATGGATTATGGCTCATTGAGAGGAAGTAACATTTTTTCTTAAGAAAGGATTGCAACTAGATGGTTTTAGGCTGATAGGGCGATTGGTACCCTTGTTGGAGTGGGAATGGAGACGGCTAAGATGTACTACTTTCGCACATAAATGGTTTCGGTAGATATTACGGCGTAAGAGCAGCAAGAAATTTGTGGCCGGGATCTCACTTTACCGAGTGATGATTGTCCAATAATTCATGGACTAAATTTGCACATGAAGAAAAACTCTAGGCGTTGGCTCGCCATCTCTGGTGATCATGGGTAAGCAGATTTGGGGTTATAATCCGATGAGATAGCTTTAACCATCCCAAATTCATTTTCTTCTTCTGATGATGTCTATGTCCTTGACATAAAGACCGTGCACAATCTTTCTCTATCTCTGCTCGCGATCCCCCCAAGAATGATTTTAAAAAGTCGTGCGTCATCTTGTTTAAGCCCTTTTAAGCTCGTTCCTATAAACACTTTATCAACATTCGGAACCATGGTATGTATCGATTAGATTTGAAGCTCATAGTCCTCTATTTATTAATTAACTTCATTATTGCTTAGTGCATTTATGTTTAATATTAACATACATAACATTTTTATAATAATGTACCATTAATAAAGTAAATTAAAATTCACGAAATCATCTAAGAGCGTTTGTGGTTGTGGTGTCGATCTGTGCAGCGAAAGTGGAAAGTTCTTCAAAGGTAAGTGATGATTGACCAACAACACGCACTAGATGATACTTCGCAGTTGTCCTGGTGGCTTCCCCGCCAAAGTGTGGAAACCTTGATGGAATAGTCCTCCATTCATTCTATGCCTTTGACAAAGCTTTTGGAGTGATGTGTGGTGGGACTGTTTTTGAAATAGTTAGCAAAATTGCGCAAAAGGGTTCTTCGCGCCAATAAAATTTCTGTAGTTGTCTCAGAAAATCGTTGCGCAAGAACCTCTTCTGGAAATAAAATGGCGCAATGCAAAGCAAAGGCTTCAGATCGCTAACAACCTCGATGTACGTTGCCTTGGTGGTGGGGCAAACAAAGATGCACAAATAAGTTTTTGTAAGTGGCTGTCCTCGCATTCTTGTTGGACCACAGAAATCGATTCCAGTGGTTAAAAAAGCACGCCCAGGTTGCACTCGCGTTTTCGGCAGGATGGCCATGATCAAGGCAGATTTCTTCAGTTTCGTGCGAAAGCTTCTGATACAGTTATGAAAGATGCTGTGACAGAGATGTTTGCCGTCAAGAGCCCAGTAATGAATGTTTTCGTGTGATAGAAATGAGCGTGATGTGAGATGTTGAGTGAGAGTACTGTGAAAAGTATCACGCATATTTTTTGATATCAACCTATGTCAAACGCTTTCAAGCCTCGGAATATTTTTTGGAAAAGTCACTGTATAACGCAAGTACATTCCTGAATCTACCGAGAGGTAGAAAGTCTCAGTGTTATTAGAAATTGTTATGGGCAACTTTATTTTCGACAATTTATCCCAATTTACTGATTACATGCAAAGCGACAAATCCCATAGCTAAACGATTTCAGTCGGTATCACTGTACCTACATGACAGTCGTTCATCGTCGAAAACCAATAAAAGCCACATGGCCGCCTCTGATTAAAAATTCCACAAAAGCAAACAAAAAATAAAACACAAGCAATTCACTCGAAAGTACATATTTCGCCATAAAAGGAACACGTGACGAGTGCAACGTTCACACACGTCTAGAGACATTCTAAAATTTACAACGAAAACGGGTAAGCGACACTGAAATCCAATCGTGTCCTTGCAGGTCCACCCACTGCCACACAACTCCGCCCGCGCCGCCACCAACAGCAGAGCATAAATATTCAAATTGAAATTGAGCTGAATATTGTCACACACTTGGGCCAGCATACTTCTGTTTAAGGCTCCCAAAAAGTGGTGACTTTAAAAATACTCCAAGAATGGCAGAGAAGGATTCGTGGCTTTTACAGCAAAAAGGACGTACCCATTCCGCAAGCTCGATTCTTGTTTACGGTTCAGCAAAACCTAATTAAGCAATTCAGAAAGGATCCAGACTTAATTTCGAGGATTATTGTTTCCCTATTGTCCTCGAGTAAATTGAAATCCTTGTGCAGTAAACAATTAGAAAGAAGGAGAGCAACATGAAAAGCAATAACAAAAGGACGAAAGCAAACGTACATGAAAGCGGCATTTGACAATACAAAAGAAGAGAAGTTGTGTATTTTTAGGTCCAGGAAACAAAGGCTATCACGTTTAGCCTCACTGGCAATCGCTGTTGTCTTCGCATACAACCTACCTGGCGGTGGATAATCCAGCAGCCCGCACAGCTCTCGTATTCGTTGCTGCCGTTTGACCTTCCGCCCTCACATCTAACGTCGCCCTGTTAGCCGGTGGTTGTTTCATTGTTTCCAATAATGAGAATCTAAACAGAAAAACGAGCAAAAAGAGGACATCACGAACCGAGCATATGCTGGCGCACCCCACCACCGCTATGGCAGGGTCTGAGAATCCGCGCACGAAACTAATAAACAGACAGCCGACTCCGTGCTTCTTTCTGCTGTGTCATTTGCAGGCGCACAAGGCACCGTGTGTACAGCGTCGGCATGCACGCTACCGGGCCAGGACAATGTGCTGCCGATTACCCGCGGGAGTGGGAAGACGTCCTGTAGGCTGAACATCAAGTTCTGTCAACAACGTTATTATGCGCCGCAGGTAATTAAAAATCAATGGGCCCGATGAGGATCTGGTGGTATGTTCTTTTGTTCGTTGATTGCTTTTCTAGCGGTCTTGTGGGAGCCGAAATCACGGCAAGCGGCTGAGTTAAGGAGCAATATGTGAGACGAGGAGGGCTTACATTGTTCATTTACCTAGGATTTATCTGCTTGCTGGTGACGCTGGAGTCTTAAGAGGTGTTCCACTTACCGGAATAATTACCGATTGCACGACGTACTCATGGACAGAGCTTCTTTAGAGATCCATGAACTCGAAATCAATTGGAATCGATGTCTATGAATTCAAAACTGAATGGTTGACTTTATGTCACCGTCGACGTGCACGGCAGCTATAATGAGGATACATTTGTCATGAGCTAACATTTGGAACAGGGGGATAACTGAGGTAGTGATGCGAGAAAATTAAAATGGCGTTGGTACTTTTACTAGGCTTCGCTGCGTGCCACGTCTCAGTTGTGTGTATTCGTGCTGATAGTTCGTTGCCCTATCAACAATCCTTTTTAGGCATTCAAGGTCGATCGTGATGAAGCAACGATATTTTTCCATCAACATCATCCACAACCTTATCTTATTTGGCAGGCATATGAAAGCTAGGCATTGCGGAATGTAGTTCTTTGAGCTTTGCAATCGATGAATAGGTGATGGGTGTCGGTCCATGCTTCTTCCCTGCCAATGTGGGAATATGTGCTTCATTGTGAAATTTTCTGATCTCAGCCAAACTAATCAGATCTGGATTGTTCATAATCGGCCTCAGGCGATCACGCAAAACCACAAAGAAGATCTAGTAGGAAATGTTACGTCGATTTACCCCTTGATCAGAGGGATTTCCTTTCTTGTGGATCTTGCAAATGATACGTTCCACTCGGAGGGTTTCTTTATTTGGTTCTTTCGTTTCTGTTCTCACAGCTGACGGACATCTCTTGCAGATCATTGTAGCCTTGCCTTATTATCTTCGCTTCTCGTACCTTATCTCGTATCGTAGAAGTCCATTGCGACTATAGCTTTAAAAAGCCTCACCTCCGTTGTTCTTATTTTCATTTTCAGCTCGGAAATTATGCCTTCGCTCAGTCCTTTACTGTTTACTTTTATAAATGTCGGTTGTTATTGGAATTTCGTTCTTATGGCTAGTGCTTAAAAGCAGTTCTGCGTACTTTAAGATATCAGACGCTTCTCCCTACTTTCGGGTTTGTTTGACATCTGTAAGCTTGTCGTGAAATTGTGGGAAAATCAAGCCTTAAGCCAAGGACTATACGATTTCTCAAAGCACACTATGTGGAACAAAATGCTGATCACAAAAGTTGCTCAATAGTGATGTAAGGGTTCATAGCTGATTTACGTGTTGGAAACATTCTATTCTCCGAAAGAATGGGCCACCATATGTACGTAAGTACTGGCCAATGGGGTAAGTTATAAAACAATTTACTCATTTTGTTCGACCGACCGATCTTTTGTTATGTCAGAATTTATTACGAAACCTTAGAAGACAAAGTGCTGGTAAAGATCAAAGTGGGAAATGACTTCCTTTTATAAAAGGAAGTTAAGATTTGATGTATACATGTATCTGACACAAAATCTCCGAATCTACCCAGCAGATTCGAGCGCAGTTTTCTCCTATAGCTTCATAATTCTTCTGCGGAGTTTTTTCTATACCACATATTAAGTTTTTTTTCAACAAGAACCCTTTAAATAAACATGTTAAGTAATAAATTACAGAACAGAACAATACAGAACTTAACTTAATTTACATATCTAGAACTCTGATTAACGAATCCATTGGTATATATGTTATCTTTCTACGTTGTCTAAGAGAAAAGTTACAACATAAAGCATATATTATTTGCATTGTTTTGCGAATAAGATGAGTGCAGACCATTGCCAATTTCAGTGTTTATGCGTGTTCATTTATAGGGATATATGTATATATATATATTCACGAGTTTATTCATACTACGGACCATTGCCAGTATCGGTGCCCAAGCGGCGTTCGTTGATGTGATTCTAAGAAATATATGTATGTGTGTATTCATACTACTTGAGCTACATATGATATTGTTATTTTCGATGAATCACACCACAGTAGTGAACACATTGTGAAAATATGAATATTGATAACAAGAGTTAATAAATAATAAGAAAGTGATATTTTTTTTTTTTCATGTAATTTTGTTTTTATTTAATTATGAAAGAAACTTACTTGCTAGACAAAATATACTTAAAACTAGCTTAAATATCTTAATGTATTTAATCCTAACTTACTGACCCTATGCGAGTACTCTAAGCTATTCTAATTTTTAATTATTTGTGCCTTTCGGCTTAAACAACGTTTTTTTCAGTCTTTAAAGACAATATTTTATTAATTTTATTTACCAAGAAAACTTTAAAAACTTGGTTTAACCTAGCTAACCTAGCTAAGCTAGGAAGGACTCACGTTGAACCACAATGGACAACCATACGCCATAATTGGCCGTACGAGGGCCATGTAGCAGATTACCTTCACTCTGGTATCAAGTTGGCTGCTGGAAAACAACCTCCTTGCCGCAGCAAAGGCTTTTCTGGCTTTCGTCAGAGCAATATCTATTTGTTTGTCAAAATACAGATATTGTTCCAGCCAAATGCCTAGATATCTAACTACACTTTTCACGGCTAACGACCGACCTTGCGGGTCAACTATGCCGAGCTTGCGCAAATTTTGGCGCGTATCCCTCGGTGCAGTGTACAACGGGGTCCAGAACAGGGTAGTTTCACAGTTCAGGAAGTTGATAACCAACTTCCAGTCGTCGCAAAATCACTGAATTTTATCGAAGTCACGCTGCAACAATATATTTATTACTTCAATCTTCGGACCTGTTCTGTACGCAACTAGATTGTCGGCGTACGCTATTAAGTGCGGCATGGAACCTACAAGCTCTGCAATGAATATTGAAAAGAAGATCGGCGAACCAACCGTGCTAGAAGTTACGTCGCCATTTTTCACGACGAACTTTCTACCTGTTATCATGTCATGGATCATGTATAGTAATGGTTTACTTATGCCAAGCCTGACCAGCTTGAGGAAGAGGCCCTCTAACCAAACGGTGTCGAACGCTTTTTCCAAGTCAATCAGACAGGCACCCGTGCATTGTTGTTTGCCTTTATTCCACTGAATGTCAGACACCAGTTTTGACGCGGCATGTATTGTTTCATGTCCCGCCCTGAATCCGAACTGGTTGTCCGGTATGATTTTATTTTCATCAACCCATTGTTTCAGGACTCGAATGACTATCTTTTCAAAAACCTTGCTTATGCAAGGAAGAAGACGGAATGGACTTGTCTTTGTCGCGTTTAGGTATCGGCTGAACTACAGCTGTTTTCCAGTGTGCTGGGTAATGTGCATTACTCAGGGCATTGTTGAACAATGTTGAGTAGACTTTTACCGCTTCGGGGGGAAGATGTAGAAGCACAATATTCGGTACACCATCAATTCCGACAGACTTTTTCTTCTTCAGTGAGTTAAAGATACCCTGGAGATCTTCTAGAGAAATCAAGATACGATTTGCCTCGTTGGCGACGGCAAGATTTGCCATGTTGACGTCACTGAACCTGGTGAAACCTGGATTCTCAGATCGCCATTGACTTATCTCCATGCGGAGATAGAAGTGGTTTAGCAAGGCTCTGTTCTCCAGATCGTGTAAGAAAGTGATATTTAACACAAGGTATGTACATAAATCTGAATGTGGTTATTGGAGGTATGTATATTATCGGCGAGTGTAAACGGTACGGTACAAGAAGAAAATGGTAAAGTTACTCTTTCCGTTGGGAAGCAAGTAAGAGATATTAATGAATTGGTGGATTCGATATATCCCTCTGTTCAATATATAAGCAAGACCCCTTCTTGGTTCAGAGAAAGAGCTATTCCGGCTCCAAGAAATGATTCAGCGTCCAGCATCAATGAATTCATTTTAAGCAAGATCGACATTGACGTACAAATTTATCGATCCATTAACACCATTGTAAATACGGATGATTCGGTACATTTTCCATATTTTTATTGTAAAAGTCCCTTTCGTTATGAGGGAACGGTCCCCATAGTATCTCTTGAAGATTTTCACCTACCCTCGCAGAAAAAAAAAGATAACATCCAAATGGATCCTCACTTCATCAAGTTAGATTGCCGGCATTGAATTGTCCACACGTTTTTTAAATATATTTTCGTGGGAATTGCAATGACGAAATTGATCAAACGCGCACCATCTTCGAGAAATAATTGCTGACTTGCAAGTTTATTTTCATCAGCATAACGGATTGCTGACTGTTTAAAATGGCATTGGACAGAATTCCGTCGGACGATCATAGAATTGTCATAAGAGCTGACAAAATGCGTGCTGGACTCATAAACATGAGCGTAATCTTACCAGGCATCGCGTCAGGAAATTCGAATGTCTACGAGTACGAAGTCGCAGGTACAGCTAGTCATAATATAAATTAAAATAAGTAAATAATAAATATACCGCTAAATACATTTTGGATTCTCACTTATTAGGCTATATTTACATAAACCAAATTCGATTACATATTAACTGCAGGAAACCAACATTTCTAATATGAAGTTTAATTTATCACTACATTCTACTGATTACCACAGCCATTGACCCCTTGGTGGAGAAGTTACAGTATCTTGAGGTCTTCATCACGAGTGATGGGAGGAATAATACTGAACTTTTCTGTAGGATTGTTCTAGCTGGGTCAGTTTGACACAGCTTTTGAGATCTGTAATCACTAAGGCCGAGCTTAGTGTCAAAGCCAAGTTAGCAGTTTTCAACTCAGTATGGTCACACCTATGGTCACGAAATTTGGGTAATGACCAAAAGAATAAGATCGCGAATGCAAGCTACTTAGATGAGATTTCTTCATGCTTTTGTGCGACTTACTCGCCGGGATAGGGTAAGAAAGATGACAGTTAGCGAGAAACTCAACGTTGAGCAGCTTCTTCTTCGAACGGAAACAGCACGAATGGTCACGTAGCATGAATGTCCCCACCATCACGACTTCCGAGGCGGGCCTTGAATGCGATTCCATCAGGTAGGTGACCACTTGGCCGACCCAGGATGAGATGGTTGGACCAAATCCATAAGTTAGAGTCGATGGCGAAGGATCGAGTTGCCTGGAGATCTCTCGCGTGTAGTTTACCTTCCGACCACTTTAGTGGATCATGCGGGTCATGATGATGATAATGAACACTGTGTAGTGCACAGCAGGGCAGACAGGAAAAAAATTAAAATTATTTTTTTCTTGTGAATGTCTCATTGATCGTATACTTTGTTGAAGAAAGCAGATAACTTATTTTTTTTTTGCACTTCATTGTATGTTACTAAGTGACACTTGGAAGCTCAGGAAGTTTGGAATTTGTGTTTCGAAAGATAAAAGTAAATATGTTTTCTTTGTACTTTTGGTCTATTTATTCGACTCTAGTCGTTTTGAGGGTCGTTTAATTACTGGTATTGAAAACGACTCGACAGTTGTGAAACCAATTTTCCAAGACCAAGGGTTATGGACTGTTGACTATGGAGAGTTGCGAAGAGATATTCTCTACATGACGCCTAGGATAGGCTATGCTCGTTTCGGCCATTCAAAAAATCCAGGGTTTGAAGTAATTATACCACCCCAACTCCAGAAAGGTAAAAGCAAACTTCTTCCATACCTCACCATAATAACAAGAAGTTGTCTAGCGCTGGGATAAATACCAAAATAGTGAAGAAGGGCAAAGGTAGTGTTTATTCCAAAGATGGGGGAGAAAGACCCAAGCCTATCTAAGTCCTACAGACCGATTATCCCTACAGACCAGATATGAAAGGGCGCAATACATTTTAAGGCCTAAACAATAATAAAAATAATAGTCTAGGTTACTTTGGCATGTTCTTGAAGAAAAGCTCCGCCGAGCTCCGGATCAATACTAACTACTTTTAACAACTGTGTGAATACCTTTTTTCTTAACAATTTTTTATAATTTGATGCATTTTTTCATCATGAATCGGTGACTATATTCTGCATGAATATTTCCAATTCGATATGGGCTGACCCTATTCTTGTCATGTGTTTAATTTCATGTAAATCTTGGTCAGAAGATTCAACCACGAACTGTACGGGCTGTACAGCGACATGAGTCTAGTCAGGCGTCTTCGGATCCAACGCCTAAGATGGCTAGGCCATGTAGAGCGTATGGACAACTCAGCTCCGGCCCGGAGTGTCTTCGACTCCGAACCCGTGGGACAACGCAACAGAGGACGCCCGCGTTTAAGGTGGCGCACCCAGGTGGAGAAGGACCTCAACCAACTTGGCGTGCGACACTGGAGACAGCTAGCCAGAGACCGTGCTAGCTGGAGAGGCTTGTTGGTTGAGGCCCAGGTCCACCCCGGACTGTAGCGCCAAATGAAGAAGAAGAAGAAATCTTGGTCAGTATTATGTTCTGTGTGGTCAATACGCAGACTCTCGTTGTTTTCCAATGCTGCAATTCACGCTCAATTTGCGGGATAGACGAGTGGTGTAAAATCGCTCAATTGACAGGTAAATTAGTACTCATCGAACTGATTTCTAAATTCACCCGTCGATTCGTGTGAGCTGTGAGTCGTTTGGGGCCTCTTCACCTTTTATTCAAATCTTTGGAGCGATATCGGCCAATAATAACCTCACCGAAAAGTTCATGTTTCGTTGACTACTCGTGTGCTGCCTGTGGTTGCTCATTTGAGCAAATATGTCAGTTTTGTCTATTGACGTATCCATTCAACCAGAAATGAGCTTCGTCGCTGAACATATTTTTCAGACCGCACGAGTTGTGAAAAGTAAGCGTAATTCCGGTGTCGGTGAAATGATGAATTTTGAATACTGGCGGACTTATTGTTTACATTTTTTAGTTGGAAGCTCTCCGATTGCTTAAAATCCTTGCTCGCTTACAAGTCTACTTTAACGCAACATGAACTTATTTCAGACTACATATAGAGGCATTTCATCCACAAGTTCTCAGGCAATTGTTCAACACGTTGACATTTGGGCGGGGGTATATTCGTATATCATGGTGGTGCACCCTCGTGAGGGTAAACATGTGCACATGGAGTAGATATGTAACACCCGTCCAAGAATTTGTAACAACAAGCAGTATTATATGAAAGCTTCGTATGATGTAAACTGAAACGCTATCACCTCTGAAGATATCCATTCCTTGCGCATAGTAAGAACTGGGAAGTGAAGTGCAAAAGCCTCCCTTCCGCTTGGAATCACATGCCTATTTGAACCCTTCTGCAAAAGATTTTCGAAGAACCTTCCTCCCATCGGAGACCATTCCGTACATTCTTCATCACAAAATTGTGATCCCTATTCTTCGTTAAATAATTCAACAATAGACGGACCGTCACGAGGTCAGTAAAGCATCTTCAATAATTAAGTCTCCTCTCGGTCCCTAGCCACCCGCCCATCGGGGAGCCATCCGAAAAGCCATAGATGTTCTCTGCTCCAATTCTTTAGAAAATTACAATTTTAATTTTTCTCTTAATTATGCATATGGAAATGTGCGTGTGTGCGAGAACTGGTAATAATAGAAGAAGGACCCAAAGTATCCCTCTGGCTAGGAGGGGAAAAAAGGCCTATTCGGTCCTTATTACGTCCATTTAGCCTGAGCACAATTCGACGCAATTTCCAAGCATCACTTAGGATTAAACTGAACTCAACTAAGATACACACAATACCCGGGCATACATCCATTTAAATAATCCTTACAAATTGATTTTAAAGTCCTATCGTAACAAGGATCAAACGATGGCCGTATAGTACTTTGTGAGAGTGTGAACATCATTCTCTCGCCGTCGACGTCTCGTTCGCCCACTCAGAGGACGGACTCCCACTCAATGACTGGATTCCTTTGGCAGAAAGCAGCAAATGTGTGTTTCTCCGAAGAGGAGTGTTGTGTATGAAATATTTTTGGGTTCAACTTTTGAAAGATTATTTTGATGTTTCATCAAGTTAGCATTGTTCGTCCTTAATGCATGAGAGGCGACTCTGCCTCTCTTCCCCCATTCAATTCATATTCGAAATTGAGAATGCCGTGCCTGACTGGGGTATTACGGACGGATGGGATAAATAATTATGCTTCCTTCATCCATTTGAATATGATTGACATGATTTCCACAGTGAAACGTATAAAATTTAATGCACACACATATCAGCATGAGTGGCATGTAGAGCTAGTCCCCGATGCCGGAGCCGGAGGCCAGAGTGCAGAGGTATGTGTATGGACTGTGGACCTTGTGGGCTATGGTTGGGCTGGGAGTGAATAGGGGCCAAAAGGAGGATACTCCGATGATAAAATATTCAATTTTATAATCGAAATTGGATTTGAATTTGTCATTCATAAGCGTATCCTTTTTATTTCCCTTGGATTATCTCAGATTGAGGAGCTCATAAAAGTATTTGGGTCGTAAAAATATTTGCTTTTCCTATGAAAGCGTTCTTCTCTTTTGCCTCCTCTCTCTCTCTCTCTCTCTCTCTCTCTCTCTCTCGAGTGGAGGGGGATGTGATGACCTAGAGGATCAAGTTTACGCATTCAGCAAATATTTGAAGTATTTGAAAAAAGGATGATTCTCCAACGGCAGATTTCGGACAGTTTGAGTTCCAGTTTTACAGTTGAATAGATAGCTTTTATTTTGTTGCCTTCTTGTAATTGAAAGTTGTTGCCTACATGTGAATGAAAATGCAGTAGATTGGGATTAACATAATAATTTTATAAACTGAGTGTTGTGCTGTAGTACGAATCTTCGTAAATCGAACCATTCCCACACTGGACACGACTGGTTTGATCACTGATTCACAGATCATACGTCGAACAGTGAACAAGAGAACCGAACGCCGCCCGAAACCACAAGGAGCTTCTTCACTTTAGCAGAGTGATAAGTTTTTGGCAACGAACAGCGCAACGAAACTTCTACCGGGCGGAGAAATCATCAAAAAATCAAACTAATAAATGACATGAGACAATAGTCAACTATCCACTAGTGGATACCTTACTTCCAGTAAATGGTTTCAGAGTTAACACTTTATATACCTGTGTCACATATCTGCAACATTAATTTCACGCCACTTGCTATCACCTTGTGGACTCGTTTTTGATTTACGGATAGTAATTGCAGTTTGTATTTTGACAACTATTTTACATTTTTGCCGGTCCTAGCATTCTTAGTCAAATTTCATGTCTTGGTACCGTCTGGCGAAATCGCATACAACCAAACGGATAAAGAGATTTCCCAAAAATAACGATTCCAGACGGTTGCAGTTGTTGGCAGTATTGAAGGACCTTGACAAGTCGCTAAGCAGTGAAGTTGACAGTTTCACTTGCTTCAATTTTTGTGGGTGTGCTGCCAAGTTCTTAAGATAGGAAAAGGGAAACAAAATGTACGTGACCATTGACCGACCAAACATCGTAGAATACAACCGCCATGTGGGCGTTGTCGGTATGGCATAAGATTGCAAATAAGTAAGTTTTTTTTCGAATCTTGCTATGTTCGGTGCTTGACAGTTATACAAAATAGTCCACAAGACCAAGAACCCGCAAGATATGCTGTTGTCGTCAGCAGAATTTCACAGAGATTTTTAGTTGCGCAAGATTGGGATCAAGGCTAAATTCAAACGGCAAGACACTATGTAGAAGCCAAAAATACGAAAAGTTTTGCAACCGGATTATATTGGCCATTGGTTTATATGGGTTGAGAAGGCTATTCGCTGACAGTATCCATGTATATCCTGTAATAAGCAAGATAAGGCACATGAGTCATATACATGCCAACGCCAGCTATTGCAGATATGCCAGGGCCAGGAGTCACTCATATATTAACCCCAAAAGAGAGAAATGTGATGGTCTCAGAAGAGGTCAAATGACGATGCGGTCATACGATCGCTATATAGAACGATCGTTAAATAGTAAATCCACTTGAGCGCAGATGAGATAGTATGCGATAATAAAAGGGACTAAGCACTTGAGCTCACAGTGCGATAACTACCGATCATGAAAAGGTTGCAATGGAGATTGAGAGAACAATCGTGGCAGTCACCAGTTCGACGGGAACGTGTCAAGTTCTTCCTAGTGTTAAGATTCTTTTCCTTTATTTTTAAAATAAATGTTTTAAATAGTTTTACAAGTGTGTTCTTTCCTTTAATTTCTCCTTCTCTTATTTTTATTTGTCTTTTGGATACAACCTCCAAGTCAATACAATAATAAAAATATATGATTCATGTGTGTACAGGCAAGCACATGCCGCGATGCTGGAAGCATAAGGCCCAAGCCCATAGAATCTGTCTAGAACGTTGCGTTTAGAATCAACCAAAATCGTAGTTTGCAAAGAGGTGCCAAATCAGTACGTTGCGTGCCCAATCCACTGTGTCATAAATGTAAGATATTCGAGATTTTAAAATTCCTGAATTATTGGAGTTATTCAATAACAATTTTAAATTAAACAGAATTGTATTCTTTCATTCATAAGATATCATAAAAACGATGACATAAGGAACATCCGAATGAATTTCCATGGAAACATCTGTCAAAAGGACAGAAAATTAAAAGTTGCTTCATTCCATCGTCGTGGTGAATTTCACTTGTGAGCTGGATTTTCTGTCTCTCTCCCTCTCATAAGGCCTTATGAGTTTGGACCTTTACAAAGCATACCTGCAACGAACAACGAGACATGTACGTGACATCTACGAACAGAGACGAGGATAAGACACTCGGCTTCTCAGGAAAAAAAGGAAGAGCACAAGGAGAGATCGAGAAGATAGGAGGGTGCTATGGTAGGAATGATGTTCGAAAGTCTTACCAAAGGGTGAAGTAGATATCCAATGGATATAATGTTCAGACAGAACTGCTGGGACGAAAAGATCTTGTAGTAGAGTTGCAGTCGATACTGATAATCTGATAACATCAATTCTGTAGACCGTTAAACGGTGAGATCATCAAACCAAATACCGCTGTCAGGCAGAATGTTCCACTCAATCTGAACGATGATCGACGAGAATTCCTCCCCCTAATTAGATGAAAGATCAAGACAGCAATATCAAGACCGAAGTCTATCAAATCTGCGGGTGTGCTGAAATTTTTCAGGCAGCTGGAGATGATCTGGCTTGGTGCATGCACGAGATCATCTGTAAGATATGGTAGGAGGAGAGTATGCCCGACGAGTGGAATCTCAGTATTGTGTGCCCGATCCACAAGAAAGGAGCCCCTCTGACCGCACAACTATCGAAGGATGAGTCTGTTTTTGTTTACTCCCCTGAAGCCGTTTATGAACAAGTGTGGCTTCAGGGCAGAGAAGTCCATTCTCGATAAGATTTCCGAACTACGGCAGATCCTGGAAAAGACCCAAGAGGTGCATATGGACACTCACCACCTATTCGTCGATTTCAAGGCCGGATATGACAGCGTGCATAGAGAGAAGTCATACAACGCCAAGCCAAGTTTTTATATTCCTTTGAAACTCATCAGATTGTGCAAAATGATGATGAAGAATTCTTCATCAATATTACATGCTTTAAACAAGGCAAAGCGCTGTGATGTGACTTCTTATCATAATGGAGAAGTTCGTGCAAGATTTTGGGCTGGACAGTGCCATTAGCCTAGTTAGGCGTCTACGGATCCAACGCCTGAGATGGCTGGACCATGTAGAGGTAATGGACAACACATCTCCGGCCCGAATAGTCTTCGCCTTCGCCTTCGAACGAAACCGAAGGCGCACTCAAGTGGATAAAGACCTCAGCTAACTTAGCGTTCGTAATTGAAAGCAACTGGCTAAAGATGATAGAAGCTTTTAAGCTGCCTCAAAAGCTAGCTCCAGACTGCAAAAACAGCACTGCAACCAAACAAAGAAAAGAAATGTCCAATTAGAAGACCTCTCAAGTCACGCAGAGTGAACAAGTGGCCAAAACCACAAACGCAAAAACAAGCCAATGATGTAATAGATTCTCACCGATTTTCTTAATTTATCTTGGATTTTATTTTTCCAAAGAGTCCTCGATTATTCCTTGTCGACAAAAACGACATTCACAAAGAAGAACCAGAGAACCGAGTTTATCTGACCACCTCGTGTGGCCGCAAGAACCGAGGCAAACTGCTCATCCATTTCCTGCTCACACCCACGGCCAGCCACTCAGGATCGGCGACTACAAATTGCTTTCTGTGGTGCACGAGAAAAAACGAAACAACCGTATCGGCACAAAAAGGATACGAACTGAACTGAATTTATTTTTTAATAAAGATTTTTAATTTTAAAAATCCACTTCTTTGCGACCTCTGCGGTATGCGGAATCGCTGTTACTCCCGCCATTGCCGCCTGAAAAAGAGAGAGAGAGAGAGAGAGTGAATTTATCACCAATCTACCCAACGGCGGCACTTGTACAGGAAGGATCTTCCTGTTTGACATGAGCACCAGCACACATTAATACATTGCGGTTGGCCACCCGACACACCGGCACTGAATGGTCCCGCCCGAGAATACGAACTGGTGGTTAGATAGATAGATGGATAAGCTCCGAATAAGGGAGAGGGGAGATTCAACTTTCACCCATCTTCTTCACTGACGAGGTAAAGCCTTGTCTGTATTCGTTTTGCACTTGAAATGGGAAATTTATTGATGTGAAGCGAAGAACACAAAGCTCCAGATACACGGCGGAGAAGGAATGAGAAAGAGTTCGCCATGAATAATGGATTTATGGGGATGACAGGTCGGTGGAAAATGAATGGCATGCCCTGTAGGTCCGGCCTTAGTTATTCCTAAAATTAAGTTTTGAAATATACTTAAAGGGCACAGGCCGATTGAGGACAAATTACTCCATCGCACGCGGACAAAGGAAATGTCAATGTTTTCGTCTGTTGCTCTTGGGATTCGTGAAGTACTTGTTTCTTGTTTCGCTTTGTTTTGCGGATTTTTGTGGCTGTGTCCATCCTTGCAGATGCGGACAGTCTTTGGATGGTCCGCTGTTGACTGCAGGCTCGGGTTTGAGTTGGGAATATCATTTCCATTTTGTTCAGCTGTCAGCTGGAGAGAGAGGCATTTGTACAGAGCGATGTAAAGAGGTCTTCATATAATTCACATCACAGACTGTTTCATAAAGACCTATTTGTCCTTCAAACGGGAAGAGCATTGGTAGGCGGACCTCAAACCAACACAATAATGATCAATTATCTAGTGTTTTGATGTTGGCGGCGGACCCGTTCAACACTGCTCTGGAGATCTGGAGTAGGGGAAGATAATAGAGGTAGATGAGGAAAAAAGGGACAAGATATTCGCGTTAATGTTTTTGTTTGTTTCGAAGACTGAACCATACTCCTCCGATGGTTCCCTGATAATATCTTCTTAAAAACCACAATTAATTTGATGTCGACATTGAGCCGATTAGGGATGATTTGGAACACACCAATCAACCTAACGTAGTTACATAAATCTTCACCGTTGCGTATACCCGGTGAACCTTAAGTCTCTAACCCTCAAAAGTGTTCCAAGGGATTTACCAAAACAACACGAAGCCCATCTACACACCATCTCCACAGTACATATTTGTGCCCAATATCACAACCAGAATCTGATCAGCCATCCGCGCATTTCTCTTTAGTGGGCAAGATATGCCATGTCGCTTCACTTCACCGTTGGCTGCGAGAGAGTCCACACCAAGCAGCGGGTAATCAACCACCAATCAGTGAAGTCGATCTCACTAAAATCAGTGCAATGAGTGCAAAGTGCATAAACATAAACTTCTATTTTTACTCTATTTTCCTCTCATTTTTCACCACTGCATTCAACCAACATCTTGCACGTATACGAAAACATCAAATCTCATGTCCAACTTTTGAACAGAGCTCATGCCATGCATGTCGTAACAGATCAAGTAAAAAAATCGAGGAAATTACTACTCTCATGCAGGGTGACTTCGATTCATTCATGAGAGGTTGCGATGACTGGAAGTTGAGTATCAACTTCCGGAAGTCGGAAACCATTCTGTTCAGGACGCCGTTTTATAAGGCCTCGGCGGATACAAAAAAGAATTGGCGAAAGTTCTCAATCGTTGGGCGACACGGGCAACCACTGGCGCAAAGGACAAGGAAAGTCAGATACCTGGGGATCTAGCTAGATCAGTATCTATATTTTAACAAACATGTAGATGCCGCTCTGGCCATGGACCGAGGCGCTTTTGGCCTTACAAAGAGACTGACTGATAGCCAGCTCGAGGTTAGGTTATCTGCTAGATGGCCCTCATCCGGCCACTGCTCACCTATGGCTGTCCCGTGTGGTTCAACGTGAGTGCAAGCTTGTTGGAAAAGATTCGGTTGTTCGAGAGGGCGTGTCTAATGTAAAAATGTAGGGCCTGCCTTCGCCTTTATAGAACTCCATAGTCCCAGTGCATAAAATTCTATTCCAATGACGTCTTATACAACAGGGTAAACCTGATAAGAGTGGACCATTTCCTGGTGAGGTTGATTCGAGGTCATACTGCCAGAGCGATGAACTCGGTCAACAATCTGAACTCTGGGGCTTACTACCCCAATCCCCAATACCACCAACGGGTACGTCACAACGGCTTCGTCCCCCCAGAAGCATTCCTCCATTTGGATAAGCACGCTGATACAAGACGTAAATGCGGTACCGCTCATCTATCACATCGCCAGATCAACTGTGGATGGGCGACACAATCACGACTGCTACGTCGCACATCGAGCTGAGGAGGGTCTCCTCCGGTTCAGCACGGCGCGGCGGTATCTAGGCGGGATGTGCGGGATGTTGCTATGTAACATCGAAAGTTCTGGTGTTTGGGGAGCGAGAGAACTCCAGCGTCGAACCCTTTAGACCCCGGTTAGAAAGGGTAGTTCAGACCCTTTCTCAGATCGACGAGAATTCCGTCCCCCCGACTGAGATGAGGTCAAGATAGCAATATCAAGACTGAAGTCTAACAAAGCTGCTGGTGCGGACGGGCAGTCCGTTGAAATCTTTAAGGCAGCTGGAGATGATCTGGTTGGGTGCATGCACCAGCTCATCTGTAAGATATGGTCGGAGGAGAGCATGCCCGATGAGTGGAATCTCACCATCGTTTGCCCCATCCACAAGAAAGGAGACCCCTTTAACTGCGCCAACTGCCGAGGGATAAGTCTCCTGAACATCGCTTACAAGATCTTCTCTTCCGTTTTGTGTACTCGCCCGATGAAAGAACCTGATGTCAAAAACGCCAACACTAGAGACACGATCTTCCAGTAGTCCGTACAACTGCTAGCATACGCGGATGACATTGACGTGATTGGCAGAACACAGCGAGTCGTCAATGAAGCGTTTGCTGGCATTGAGGCAGAGGCGGCTAAAATGGGTCTAGCGGTGAATGAGGGCAAAACGAAGTATATGCTGTCATCAAGATAGGAAACCCAACATAGACGTCTTGGACAGAGCGTCACAATGGGCAGCTATAACTTCGTGGTAGTCAAGGACTTCGTCTACCTCGGCTCCGCAGTAAATAGTACAAATAACATCAGTACCGAGATCAAACGCAGAGTATCTCTTGCCAACCGCTGTTTCTGTGGGCTCAAGAGGCAATTGAGTAGTAGAGCCTTCTCTCGAAAGACCAAGCTGACTTTATACGAGAACTTGTTCATCCCAGTCCTGCTGTACGGCGCGGAGGTATGGACAAACTCAAAAGCGGATGAGGAAGTCCTTGGTCTATTCGAGAGAAAAGCTCTGCGCGCGATCATTGGTCCTGCTTGCGTTGACGGCTTCTGGAGGAGAACTGTACGGGCTGTACAGCGACATGAGTCTAGTCAGGCGTCTTCGGATCCAACGCCTAAGATGGCTAGGCCATGTAGAGAGTATTGACAACTCTGCTCGGGCCCGAAGAGTCTTCGATTCCGAACCCGGTACAACATTACGGAGGACGCCCGCGTTTAAAGTGGCGCACCCAGGTGGAGAAGGACCTCAACCAACTTGGCGTGCGACACTGGAGACAGCTAGCCAGAGACCGTGCTAGTTGCAGAGGCTTGTTGGTTGAGGTCCAGGTCCACCCCGGACTGTAGCGCCAAATAAAGAAGAAGAAAAAGATTAAGTTTAGCTTAGAGTACCCGCCAAGGGTCAGTAGGTTAGATTATGTAACACTTTACGGCCAACTAGTTTTAAGCATTTTTGTCTAGTATATAATTTTGTCATGAATTTTATAATAAAAATGAATTAAATTGAAAATGAATGCATGTCGTAAAATCGACATTCTCAGACACGACACATTTATGTGTCTCCGGGGCATTAGTCATGTCCAGTGGATACTACTTGTTAAGACCATGATATCTTAATTTGTATAGCAGTCTTTTTCACTTAATCAGTAGAAATCACCCACAGTTATTGATAATTTATATTCTTTGCCAATCGAAAATAAGCAGGACGCATGTGGCCATTTTTACACGGTCAAATTGCTACGCATCAATTACCACCATTTATCGCATGTAATCGTATCATTCATCTACACGGTCAAATTCAAATTCAGACCAATTGTTGAGATCATACCATTTTTGTTCTCCCATAAACCCGGTCTTTTACTCGCACATGCGTTTCATGCATCCGATAGTCAAACCTTAGAACGCATAATTAAAAAAGAAAGGAAAAGTGTTTCTTTTCTCTGATCTCTGATGCACACAGCAAAATAACGAAAACTCACTGAAAGCTGGTAAATTTCCGCAGTCATGCGATGCGTAAGCATCCCGTATATTTCGCTTCCCTTGCCAAAAAACCTCTCACGTGATGAACTGAAATTTAACGAAATTTTACCTCGTAAAACGACTACGACCTCCCTGCTGCATGCAATAGGCACGTTACGCAAACAATTTTTATCGCCTCCAGGACTCCAGGTGCTATTTGTAGTCATGTCCAGTTGTTGTGTTTGGCTTGGATCCATGCTACCCCAGCATGATCAGTACTCAACATTCTTCAGAAGATTGGTCAGCCTAAAAGGAGTTTCTCAGAATCACAAGCGTACATCAATGGAACTGGCGTGACTTGGCGAAAGCAACATGCGTTAATTATTATTGCTAGTTAGGATATATTGAAAGCGATCTTTAGATTTAATGTGGCCTCTGTTCAAACCTTTGTTCTCTCTCAAGTTTTCCTCACATTCAGTTCTTTTCAGATTTGCGCTAGAGGCCTCTCCCTAAGTCAGTTTTATTTAAGAATCTGAGAATGAGCTGGGTTCTATTGACTTAATTTCTTCCTCTGATAGCAGGTCCATGCCCATACTTGCTTATTGTGGGCTAGTGCCTCACAGAATCCCAGTACGGGTTCTGGAATATCATTCGATTCTACACTGAATCTGCAGAGACCTCCTTCTGAACACCCTAGTTTCCTTGAGTGATTTCTAAGTCTGCAGTGTCCTGTTAGGAAGCCTATAACGATAAGAAGGTTATTCTGCTCATCTTGAAACATGCCTCTAACATCTTTCTGTTATATTGACCCCAGAGTTTGCTGTTCCAGGTTTCTGCATGGTTTCTTCTTTCTAGTTCTCTGAATTTTCCTCTAAGGACATGTTCTCCTACAGCGCAGAATTTTTCAGGGCCTGTGAAGGGTACTGATGCTCCCTTCCTTCTCAGGGAGTCGGCCATTTCATTGCCTTCTATCTCTATATGCCCAGCAGAGCCTTTCTCTTTTTCGTATGCTCAACACTTTAAGCTTCCGTAGGCTTTCCCTTACGAGCTTTGATTTGATGTAGGAGTCTAGTCCCAAGGCAGCGACACGACTGACAGAAATTATTGCTATTATAGCGCAGTTGGTATAGATCCGTCAAGATTGATTTGAAAGCATTTGTCTATGATGCTGGTGCTTTTGCCCATGGGTTCCAAATACTTGGTCCTGGGTCCAAATACACTTGCCCCAGTTACCTCAGCTCTTGATCAAAGAGTGGTAGCTTTCTGAGTGCATCTTATTGCCTCTTCTTTTCCTATCCCTTCATCTTGTTTTTGCCATTACCAAGTCCGATACACGAAGTTATTGACTACTTCGAAGTTATAAGTGCCCATTGTGTTTCTCGCATACGTCGATGTTGTTAGGAAATTTCCTCTTTTTCGTTGTTTATCTCCAGGATCATTGCAGCCGCTTCTATAACAATGCTAAAAACCCTCTCATTCACGAATCACTGCTTTCTGCCAATCACTTCAATTTCAACCGCTTATATTATTATTTGAACGGAATTCTGGAAGATGGTATTGAACACATGACATTGTTGAAAAATGGATTCAGATGAGCACACATAACACGCTGAGGATATATTGCTTGTTGGCGCAGTCACAGGGGCCTCCTTTCCTGTGGGTCGGACCAGCGATATTGCTGGGGTATGCTTTCCCTAAACAGTTGCCTCAAAGATTTCAGCGCAAACTTCGTCCGTACGTGAGTTGGTATTTTTGTCCTCTGGCGGTTCAACTGTTTACATAATAGATCCTTTAAGATTCTCAGTGTGAATAGCAAGCTTCCTCCCATAGCACGTGCATTGCTTCGTTTTGCTCCTGAAAAGGCGTGTCACTGCCTTCGTTTCTGTTCGTTAAGCTCACGAAAATGTCTTGCAGGTCATTGCAGATTTTTCTTGTAAGCTACTAGCTTTGATGCATGCATGTGCTGTCGTTGTCAAACCAGTGGTTTATCATTGGTGGTATCCTCAAACTCAGCACATTACTAGCAACTCCTCTTATATTCTTCGAATAACAACGCAGGCGGTACCGGCTACAAATTGAGTTTTTGGGAGTCTTAATCCTAATAGTCTGTCGCGTAGTTTATCGTTGTGTTCTTCTTCGACTCCATTGTTTCTTAATTTGGCTGCAACAGGGAAGATTCCAAGGTCTCTGCAGAGCAAACCAGGTTAGTGAAGCGGATGGTCTTCAAATACAATGCAAAGACAGGCCGTGAGCAATCCAAAAAGTCTCATGAAGGTATCTTCTGTATTAAAATACGTCGGATCGCTTGTTCGCTCTTATGTCTTAAGCCTGTCAATCATAGTGCAGGGCTCAATAAAATGTAAGCTTCGGCAAAGAATTAATTTTCTATAAAAACGAGAGAATGTCCAAACTCACCTCAACACTAACCACACAAAATTCACAAAACTCTGCATGTTATTCCTTCCTTTCCTGTTCAACAACCATTTGTACAATCTATCAAAACAATGATCGCATAAGTATTCGCTTATATTTGTAAATAAAATTAAATTCATGTCACAGATTCCGCAAGGACAATATGCCACATTCCCGTGTTTGTCTTTGGTTGAAATCAAAGCATTTTTGCAGGAACGCGTCTCTGCGCTTGTGAACTTGACGCACCGCAAAATGGGGCTGCCAAGTCTTGGCAATTCCATTAAATGGCAAGTGAATCCTTAAATAAGTGTACATGTGTACTCCCCCATGTGTGTAGGAGTAGATGAATTAGAAGATAAACACAGACGTATGAATCACGGGTAAAGCTACGGTTTCTTATGCGTATTTCGGGGGAGAAGTTGTGTAGACACAGGGTTTAACGGATTTTTCTTGTTTGTGTATCCACTTCCGCTCGAGTTAATGATTTGGCTTGAGCTAATGAGTCAGATGTTATTGTTCTCAAACATGATTAATTAGGACTTAAGGCTGAAAGTCATGAGTTTTGAAGTAAATTGAATCTGTGTGAGAAGGCTGTCCGCAATTGGAGTGGAGGCATCTAACCACGAGCGAGTTTAAAAGACTTTCGAATGCTTCCGGTTCGACGAATGTTTACTTACAAAGCCGCAGCATCTGCAACGTAACCAGAAAAATTATGATTTTATTACATTGAGAAGTCGGCAGATGAGTGTGGGCATGGGAGTGTAAAACACGCGCTTTGGATGCGGTGTCGTTGTTGCGTTGGGGTTTTTGTTTTCCGAAGCTGGAAGGAAGTCTTCAGCAGCCCACCCAATTGATGCGAGTGAATGTTAAATTTGAGCAATGCTAGCCTCGGGATCGCTATCCCAACAGCCAGCTGACGGAAGTTCTTAATAATGATTAATAATATTAAGAAGCAGTCTAGCATTGGACTACATACCGGGAAATGTAGTGGTCTTTCTTTGAATATACGGCAGGCAGATCTACAGAAACTGCACTCAATCAACTGGCAGAAGCTATGGAAAGCGCCCTTGAAGTAAAATAAACAGTTTTATGTGTTCTTTGATATTGAATGAGCAAAACTTCGTATGATGCAATTATTCGAGATCTTAACAAGAAGGAACTCATATCTCTTCTGATATGGAGCCTAGTTGTAGATGAGTCTCTGCAGATACTTATAAGCCATGCGACTAGATTTCAAGCAAACACGGATAACGTAGTCATCATAGCCAGGGGAAGATGGAGGAGACCTTATGCGACATCATACAATGGGAACTAATAATAACAAAGGACTAATGCCTATCGGCTTGGCTTAACCTCAATCCGGCAAAAACGACCATAGTACGTTAAGAATCATAAGAAAACGGAAACTGGAACGAATAAAACCAAAAAATATGTCGGCTACAGTAAACGAAGTTAAATGTTTAGTGGACAGCAAACTAATTTGGAAAAAATCATCACAGACGAGGTTACTAGTAAAACGACTCGTGCTCTAATGATTTCTCGGAGTTTGGCGAGGAAATCCTGGGTATGCAACCCAGCTATCCTAAGATCGATATTGTTAGATTGACAATTACATACGGTGAAATAGCATGACAAAAAAAAAAAAGCTCGATGTACTAGTCAAAAAGATACCACTCTGGGCCATTCCAAAGGATGGTGTGATTCGGAAATTCAATTTCCGAATCAAGGGACTGGAGCAAGAAATGAATTTATAGTCAACAGACTGAGGAGCAATACGGTAAAATCGTACAGATGGATCAAAACCTGTTGAAGGAACTGAGGACGGGGTATTTTAGACCCATGGCAGAAGTCTATACCACAGATAGACAGATAGATGGCAAAATTCAAATCAATCTTGACAGGAACTATACCAACTGCGACATAGCAATAATTTTGAACAGTCGTGCCGCCACCTTCGGATTAGAACCCTTCATCATCAAATTCAAGGTTGTGTGGGAATGCCAACAGAGGCTTAAGAAGTTTCGCACTAGTAAAAGGTTATAACTCTGCTGTATACCCGGCCATACAGGTATAGAAGGCAATAAAATAGCTGACCACCGCGTTAGGAAAGGTGCATCGGAACCTTTTATGTAGGAGATGGTTTCCTGTAGGCTGTAGAAGACCATGACCTCAGAGAAGAATATATCTAGAAACTCTAGAAGGAACCATACAGTGGACCAAACAATGTATGGAGCAATCCAAGAAACTCTTGGGTCAATACAACCGAAAGAGGTTTGAAGCATGTATGAATACAACATCCGTATCCCAACAGGCTTCCTAACAGGGAGCACATGGGGAAACAAGGGATATCATAAAACGGTTTCTTCAGATCCTGCGGAGAGTCTTATTTCATTCCAGGGCCTGTACTGGAATTCTGTGAGCCACTAGCAAGCAATAGACAAGGATATCCGGGCCTACTATCAGAGGAAGAAATGAAGTCACTATAATCATCTTTCATTCTCAGATTCCTAGAGGAATTTGGCTGAGAGAGAAGACTCTCAATACATCTCTGAAAAGAAGAATTCGAGAACCAAAGGTACTGTAGATCTAAAGGTCGCATTGTAATATACCCTCACCAACAACTATTCCCACGACTGAGACCAGCACAGAACAACCCTTCATGTAACAAATCCTGGCACAAACATGGCATCGTTTTTGAAAACGGATTAGTACCAAACTATTCAAATTTATCCTCATTTCTCGTCAACTGTCTAAGTTTCGGGAACAGCTTGATTCAAGGGAGATGTGTTTAATTACAATGTAACGATATTATTGAATTAAAACCCTTGGCCTTGAATTTAAGCCACAACCAACAAGCCAGCACTGGCCATCGAACTAGACTCACCCAATGGCCACCCCTGCTGCCCTGACACGAGTTGAAATTATCTTGACCAATGCACAAAGCCAAGATTAAGTCTACAATTCGGTTCTCCAGATAATTATGGCGTCCCCCATTGAAGAGGAATGCCCCACAAGGACTTCACACAAAATCACATCCCGTTCTCTCGTTTGCTTCGCATAAATTGTATGCTGTTGCTGCTGTTGCCTCCGCCTCGATGACAGGTGCATGCCGCTGACGCTGACTTCGCCCTCGTTCTTCGCCACTGATATTTACCGCATTGAATGGTTTGCATACAAACAACCCGCCCGCCCAACAAACTCCAGAAATAGAAGCACTGAAGAGATGCAGAGAGTGCGAAAGAGCGACTGAGATGTACGAGGTTCGTGCAGTATATATAATAATAATTGCATGCCATGAATCCAGTAGATACGTGTATAATTATACTGCAGCTCTCTGAGGAAAAGTCATTAAGGTCTGAAAAACAGGATCGTGCCTAACGACTTGGAAAATTCAAGTATAAAATGCACTGGGCTAATTTATATTCTCGGTCCTGGTCCCCTTGGCATTGCAGAAGGACCCTAAAGGGAGTCTCTGACTGCCGCCTTCCCTATCACTATGACCAGCCTCAGCAGGATGCTGATGATGATAATTGCTGGGGCCGAAGTGGTAGGTGGGCATTTTAAATGGAATGAGACTTCGTTGAGAATATGGTTATTTTTGGTGCTTGAGTGGGGTGCTGACTGGATGCGACAGGATATTTCTGAAGCTGCTTGTTTAACTGGTGTTTTTGGGTCTACTTACACACTCGTACAAGTATCTGTACGCGTTCTTTTAAAATGGCAAATTTGCTTGTTTTCTTGCATTTGCTGGTTTTATTCTTTTTTTGCAACCCTCCTTGCGGGTGCGTTTTTTTTGACAAAATGCAGACAGTGGATAAGAAATACAAGTGATGTTATCATCTCCTGTGGGGTGAGGCCTTTTGAGAAGCGTTCCTTAAGCTGAAACAAATGATCATGATGAAAGCATGCATTAGGCAATGTATCCGTGGGATTTTGTTTCGGCCATGAAAAATATATTTCCCCTGAGCATGATGAGATAAATAAAACGGTCTGTCTGGCGATGAAAATAAATCACTTGCGTTCGTTCGGTTGTAAACGTCTTCTTTACTACACTCAGTGGAAAAAATAAAACACCTGCAAGTACAGTGCATTCTCGATTATCGCAACTAATAGAAACTGGGATAGTTACACTCATCGAGTTTCTGTTTATTTGAAAAGTTGCGATTACTGTGTCAATAAAGATAAAAAATTAAATTTAAGTGTTGAGAAAATCGAAGAGTTGCGTGGATCGAGAGTTGCGTTAATCGAGAACATATTTTAGTTTTAACCTGAGCTATGAATATGCCGGAGTAGATCTAGAAGGAGAGAGCACCAGGTAGCTCCTGCTAATTGGAGTTTCCGATACCGCCCCGTTGGCTCCTCTGCCACCATCCATAAAGAGAGATTAGGGCTCATTCCAAGTACATACTCACTCTCTCGGCTGCAGCGGACTATGTCCCACGGTGTCCACGGAGGTTGTGTACCCCATCTTTGATCGAAGGCGCTCGGCTCCCGCATTTTATCAAGTGGAGTAGGAGTTCTTTGAGGTGCAGGGAACTAAGTCCTCAGGAACTACGTCCACTGAGGGTTTGAATTCCCATTAAATTTGAACTAACTCCACTTTAGTAAAGTGGACTTAAATCCCATACAATGTGGGAACGTACTCCGCTTTCTTATTTGTGAATTTACTTCCAAAAACTATAATTGAACATGTCTTTAAGCTTGGCTTTATTTCGCTTTGAACTTGGAAATAAGGGTAAATTGAGCAAATCGAAATAAGGCCAATTTGAAATTTAGGAAAAAACAAGTACGCAGTGCAACTTTAAATACAGCAGACTTTCCTACAGACTCATTTTCAAATTTAGCATTATTTCATTCGGCGCTTTAAAAGTGAGAATTTATTTCATATTTAGACGGAACTAAAAACACAATGGTTTTGTTTTCTGGAATTGAATTCCTACCTTGTATGCGAAATAAGTCCACTTTACCAAAGTTACCACAGCACACGTAGTTTCCAGGAACTTAGTTCCCTCCACTGTTCATTGAAACGCATGAGAGCCCATATCAAATAGCCGAATTCGGGGTCCCAAAAATAAATCCGGTTGTGTCGCACTTCCCTCTAAAACAAACGCGATACAACCTATAGCGGTTCCTGAACATCGTGTGGAACCTGCTCAGTCAGCCCTATTCCCAAATCCGCCGGCGGTAATCGTCCACCGATATCGAAAATTATCGATTCCGAAATCCTATCAAAGTGAATCATCCGCATGTTGATAACCTGAATTGAGATTCACTGCATTCTAAAAATCCGATCGAATCGAATTTTTCCATACAAAGATATACGCATCAAAACCGTTGCGGATTCCTTTGAGTTTCAGTAGATTGCTGGTAAAAAATAGGTTTATTTGTATTCTGTTTAGCATTATTTTAATTAATGAAATTCTGGGAAGAAACCTACAAACAGGTAAAAAACTCAAAGGGCATGAAAGGACAAAAATATCCAGACATAGCGAAAAACATGACAAAAATGCGATTTTTGAGAAAATTAGCGATGAAGTTTGAACGAAAAAGCCTGAATCAGTATTTTTGTCATTGAATTATGCTTGTTTTGTTTTCGTTGAAAAAAATACAATTTTATTTATTAATTACATTTTATTTATATATACAATTTTATTTATATATATATGTATCCAACTTGCTTCACATGAGTAAGCTTTCTCACTTTCAGTTACTGGCTGGCCAGCAGTCCTCCTTGGACATGATCGCACTGTTAATTTGTTTACTTTTATTTTGTGTCATTAGAAGCGAGCAGTACTATCCATTATGTTCATTAAACAAACAATTTGGAAAGAAAAACTCAAATTTCAATATTTAAATTTCTTAAATCAGACTTCAGATCTTGGAACAGCTGACTTCGAAAAAGAGAGAAGTGATGTCGATAATATAGTGAATCCGACGGATTTAATGATAGTGCGAATATATTCAGTTGAATCGAACGAGTGAAGGGAATCTCCGATCCGTCGGATTTGAGAATAGAGGTGAGTTTTTCGACAGAGCACTGGGACGCTGAAACACGACAGACACTATATTCTACAAATAAGTTCAAATGGTTGGTTTTGGGCATCGACATCAGCGTTTTTACGGCGATTGAACAACAGTCGATACGAACTGGTCTCAAGATTACTGATGCCGAAGTCATATTTTGTGATGGTTGCATTCTAATGATAATCGATTAACATAGCATTTCGAAAACATCTCGATCCTCAATCAATCATTCAAATGCCTACTAACTTGTTCTAATCTACTAACTTATTACTAACTACTACGCAACACAATTCAAATTTTTTTATTAATGAACCAAGAAAAGTATTAATACTTGACATCATTCCGCTTGTACATTCGACAAGAACTATTTGTTTCATGTTCTTGCAATGCGTTACCTTGTGTTAGTAGTCATTCGAATGCTGATCGTAATATTGTAATAATCGAATATAACTAGAGTAATCATTCGAATCCAATGCACCCATCTCGAGTCATCAATCGATTACTAAAATATAATAATAATAATAATATTCCTAGCTTCTCAGCAACCACTCCTGTTGTACGTGCTATTGTTCTATGACGAGTGCAAGGGACCTACAATTTGATACCGACTCCGAACGGCAAAGTTGAGAAACTTTTTCTAGACAAGAATACTCTTTGAGCATTGTCAGTGACGCGAAAGAGGTGGAAGCCGTGAATTATGAAAGTTGGTAAAATGGAGACTCGAACCTGGCACCCTCTGATCAGGAGTCGACGCATTAACCCACTACGACACGGCGACTCACATTACTAAAATATCTGGATTACGAAATCTTGATTCTTAGTCATTCGATTACTCCCATTACTAGTCGTAGATTTTTTCAGTCCATCTGTATGGACCTGAGAACTAAACAATTACCAACTCAGCAAAGCTGATTCATTGTGCCTGCTAAAGAGAAAATCTTCGTCGGATATATTACGGTCCAGTCTGTCAGCAAAGCGAATGAAGAAGAAGATGTAGTCAGGAAGGCTAATCTCCGTCGGATAGACTAACTCGTCCACGCGGATTGCATATAGGGTCTATAAAGCCGAACATATTGTTTCGAAACGGAGAGAAACACGAATTTTTCGGTGTGAAGCCTGAGTGATTGGGGGGACGTCTAGATGCAATGTGAGGTCTGAGGTCTTGTTATATACTGACGAATCCTTAATCGTTTTTGTCTTATTTTTACTGAGACTCTATTGTCGGCGAATTTCACACCTCCAGTGCATAAGTGATTGGGGCGGGAGACAGACTTTTGGTCCTGTAGTGACCAAAAGTGACATATTTTTTTAAGCGAAATGGTTTTTCCATATCATATTCTTAAATATGAGAACTTAGCAAGCCAACGGTTTTTTGACTTTTGATGATCTCTTTCTTCGTACCGACAGCATAAAGTTGGGACTTGAGATTCAAAAAAATATACGTATTTTTTAAGTAAATTTGATGTTTCATGTTTAAAATTAGGTACTTTGGAATATATTCTTTTTAAGGGACATATATTTGGCTTTCAAACTGCATCAACAGTTTTTCCATATTGCTGACCAATTTCTTAAAACAGTCTGTTAAGTAAAGCCACCTTTTGAGGGGGGCATTTCAGTGTTTGATGAGCTGTAACAAAAATGCTCCATTAGCATCCTACAGGGATAAACTTTTTCTGAAAGCTAAAAGTATTCTCTATCGATGATGCAACGAACGAGGTGTTTAAGTGCAGTCTTGCGATACATGTATTGTGCAAATACTACGAGAGGGGGAGGAAGATTTTAGTATTGTGAATTTGAATACTTTAGGTTACTGAATTGCTGTAATTATTAACGGAATTGTGATTGCATTCTTTTCTGTGTTGTAAAATGCCTGTCCGATCGCAATGGCCATAAAAGCGAGGAATCAGGGCGACATTGCCAAAAAAATGTATAGCTCTAGAATTTAGCTTGTGATTATTAAGATATTATTTATAGAAATTTGGGTATCATTAACATCGGTCCACGTGATCAAAAGTAACAGATGCATCTCCTACACAATGGGACTACACCACGGCGACCACGAATATCGTTTACTCAACAATTAAGTACGGAAATTTTCAAGATGAACATTCACGGTTAATTGAACAAATGCTTCAAACAATAAATCACTAATTTTAATCAAACTCGTTTTTACTTGATTTTGTTCTTTGCTCCCTCTTGGTTACAACTCCTATTGTTTTCAATTCTTGAATTTTACTGGTCCCCGGGGTCTCAAATTTCCGTCGACACTACTATCACACACATAGACTTTTGCGTATGATTTTTCCCACCAACAAAATTCGCGATAAAATGTTATCGACCAACGAAACGCAAGAACCCTGACCGTTCCATTTAGTTTATTGTGTCCTTCAGCCACGGCAAATCTCGACTGAAACTTAAAACAGCGCTACAATAACATCTGTGCAATGCGCATTTCTCCCCAGGTGGTTAACGACTCTGGCGGTAGTTCTGAGTGGATCCTGTTTCCTTCGCTTTCAATGTTTTCTAGTATTTTTTTTTTCTACTCATTCTCTTCTTATCCAGCGATACGCTTAAGGGGGCTTTCAACAGCCCTGTTGATTCCGGACTGGCAGCAAAAATAAATGCTTCGGACCAAATAACGAAAAAAAGAAAATACTAACTAAGATGAAGAAAATAATAAAATGGGCTAGAGGGAAAACTCGTGTTGGAAAACATTTAAGATGGGGAAAGGCAAAAACAAAATGGGAAGTGCATGCTGAGTATTTTATTTTTTTTTTGTACTTTTGTTTTCACTTGGGCTCACCTGGTCGTGAGGAGAAATCCACCACTTTCCTGGGAAAAAAAAAACTTTATATCAGCGTTGATGGGAATTAAAAAGAAATTACTCTGAAGCGAAACAGGAATGTTCATGCACATCTTGAAGTGGAAACGATAGAGTATACCTTGAAGGCGATAAAAATGGCGTACCTTGGTCGTTCAGATTTTACGAATTCGAGGAAGTTTTGGACAAGTTCTTCTTCAATGCCTGGTTTACACATAAACACACATGTAGTGTCTTGTAATTGGTACGTGTTTTCCGGAGGGATATTGCGAATGAACTGGATTGACAAATTTTGTATTTGTGAACTTCTACCAAGAAAACTTCTCAAAATTCATCAGCTAACATTCTTGGAGTGGTTGTTGATGTTTTGTTAGGAAGCAAGCGCAGGCTGATGGATGGGTCGGTGGAAAGCATGCCTGATAAGGGGTAGGAGCCCAGTCCTCTATTGTTCAGGCCTTCTACTGGACCTCGCCGACGCCATGGTTCATTTAAAAAGACGTTGCCCATCTTCCCCGTTGTCAGGAGGAAGGCCCGATTAACACTGGCAGCCTTGCCGTGGTGGCGATTAGTCTGTACCATCTTCTTGGCGACCAGCGGGTCGCCTTGTTGCCCGGAGTAGGTACATGATCAGCCGAGTCCGAACCAGTACAAGCTTTGGGTCCAGCAGCTTAAGATGCTCTAGAAGGAGAGGCATTGGCATTCCTTCCTTGTAGTAATCTATGAGGTTGGTTTCATAGATTGGACATTGCTTATGGCGCTGTCGTTACTTACATTCTCGAGAAAAGCTCTAAAGTACAGCGATTTATCTAGTAATCAGAATTGTCCACGATAAGCAAGGGATACTCTAGACCTTGGCACTTACAGGCTGTAGCGCCACCTACAGTATTATTATTATAAAAGCTGGAGTACCGCAAGGTAGAAATCTTGGTCCTTTTCTGTACTCCATTTATACTTATACCCTGGCTAAGACGACTGGAAATGAAGCAAAATATCGGGATGAGTCTCGACGTAAAATTGATGTGGAATGAACATGTTGAATAAAGGCGTAGATTCCGAGCCAGCCAATATACGGCGTCGTGTTTAAGATGACTCACAGAAGTCCAAAACGATCGCATCCAATTTGTGCGTGAATAAAAAAGAAGAGAAATCCGCCAATCAATTGGCATTTATTTGTTACTTTCCAACTAGAGTTGAGTGAGAAGGTAAAATCCACATCCGCAGCACATCAAAATTTTGGCTTGAAGATAATGTCAGGCATAGCGGCAGCTATTTTGTCCGAACCTCTGATCTTTCATCCTAGTATGTCAAGTGAGCGTCCTTCAAAGCAATGAAGCCGACAGGATTCTATGAATATTGGCAATACAAAAAACTGATATAACGTTTGGGTGACTGTAGGAATATGTTCATTACTAACCTGTTGCTGATGTTATTTGTCGCGCTTGAAGTAAGTTTCTAGATGAGTATCTTAAGCGCTGATATGTCCGATCTGAGCTTGAGTTGTCGACTTCATAGTCTTCTTGAGTTTAGCAGCTTCGCAGCCGTATGAGGTAAATACTGATGTATTTGCTCATCAGTAGACATAGGCAATTGCGGAAAGTATTTGAATGGAATGTGACTTTGTCTGTAGAAACATATCCATATTAAACACCACAACGTTCTTTTAAGGAGTCTGATCCTTCCTGTTTGCTATACTAACTGCTTGAAGCCTCAGAACTTCTCAGGGGGTGTAGATATTGGTATTGGATCCTTCTTTAAGAATGAGTTAAAGGAAGAAGGTTAGGGAAGGCTTCGTGGAAAATGAATAATATCCTACCACATGGTCCACATAGTCGGAATACCTTCGGCAATGGATCTAATGACTAAGCTAGCTATGCCACGTAGAGTATATGAAAGGCTTGGTCCCGGCTTGGTGAATTATCGACTCTGACCCTTTCGTTCAGAGCTTCGGAGGATTAGTGGTTTACGGTGGTGTACACAACAATCCAATCGGACACATCTTTGAAATTGTCATGCTCACTAAAGAGGTGGTAGACTTAGAGCAGGAACAAAAAATAGAATCCAATTTCTTCATCGACTGGACGCTTATAATCATCGTCACCATCATCATCTTCTGACCCGCATGATCCACTAAAGGCGTCGCAGAGACCACTTGATCCCCGATTCTAACTCATCAGAAGCTATATACATATGTTTAAGCGAAAACAAGAGACTTTTTGGAATAGTTCCAACCGCCTTATCCTGAAACTTTTAAATGGCCTGATAGATTCGAGAAATGCCTCGGAAGTCATGATGATGGGAACACTCGTGCCATGTGACCAAACCAAGCAGCTGGTCAATTTTGTTGAGTTGATAGCGTACTTAAGTGTTTTCACCCTTTGCCGGCGATTAATTTTTACAAAAGCACGAGAAATCTCAACAGCTTGTATTCCCGATCTTTGGTCATTACACAAATTTCATGACCAATGATGAGAGGTGAAACAAATACTGAGTTGAAAATGGCTTACCTTGGCTTTGACACCGATCTCGGGCTTCCTGATTACAGTTCTTACAAGCTGTTATGAAAGTGGGTCTGTTTGGCCACTCCTACAGAAAAGCTTAGCATTACTCCTCCCATCATAAGTGAAAAATACCCCGAGATAGAGATAGATCTTCTCCACCTGCTTCAATGGCACTCCACTAACGTGTGTATTGCATTGAAAATTATCATAACCTCTGAATTGTCTACTTCAACCCCCATACCAGCATCAGCACATACTACTATAAACCTATCGGTCTGGGAGGTTGTGAAAATAATTAAATCAATAATTCTCCATAAACAGACCATAGTTACCATTTGTTGATACTTAACTTATCGATTTAAGCTTAAGTTAACAAGCTAAGATGGACTTACGGTTTGCGCAAATCGAAAAGTACATCCTAAAGTCGGCTAAATATAACTTAAACTTAGTCGAAGAAATAGTGGATAATAAGACTTTAAGTTGCGTTTTAATGCTGGTAGTGACATGAAATCGTGGAGAAATTTGTGTTTGAAAAAGGAATACTGAATTTGAAAATTATAGTATTGAGTACGAATTATTTGAAGATAATGTGGAACCGATAGATATTTTCACAAAATGAATATTTTAGTTCTTACAAACGGTTTTCGGCTATTCAAAGCCATACAAATGATAGTTTTAAGCTTATTTTTAGATTGCGAATGTCAATTTGGTACGGTTTGCCTTATTAATTTCCTAATCCAAATTTTTAATGAACACATATTTTCAAGAATGTATTCGAATCAACTACTGTCACATTGATGTTTTATGTGATAAGAAATTAAATAGATAGATACTTATTTCGTTATAAAATGTATACATTGATTTTAGCTATCGCACAGTATCTAATACAGAGATTTGATATATCAAGATAAATGATACTTTTGGAAAAAGTGTTTACATTATTTTAACGTAAGTTGTAAGTATGAATTGGAACAAACAAATTTGAAGGAAAATACGACAAAAAACCTTCAATAGAATAGTAAAAAAAAGTATATATATGCACAAGTATATATGTATGTCAATGAACATAAGTAAATTAATGTTTAAATTATAGATGTTACTACTAAGAAAATGGATAAATAAATAAACAATTAGAAATTAAGGGAAAAAAAATAATAAATACAAAAACAAATAAGTAAGTAAATAAAAATAAATAAATAAATAAATAAATAAATAAATAAATAAATAAATAAATAAGTAAATAAATATAAAGGACAGTAAATACTAACAATATTAAAATTAACAAATAATACGTTTAGATTACAAAATATATACAAAAAATAACCTGGGCCTAGCTTCTCAGCAACCACTACGTGTTGTGCGTGCTTTTGTTTTTTCACTAGTGGAAGGGACCTACAGTTTAAAGCCGACTCCGAACGGCGAAGTTGAGAAGCTTTTTCTAGACAAGAATACTCTTTGAACATTGTCAGTGACTCGAAAGAGGTGGGGCTGTGAATTATCAAAGGTGGTAAATTCGGGTATCGAACTTGGGACCCTCTGCGTAGGAGTCGACGCACTTACCCACTACGGTGACACATGTTTTACAAAATATAAGCATGTGATAATATTTATTCACTTTGAGGAATACAATTCGTTAGTTCTTTGATTAGTGGATTGTCAGCAAAAACACATGAGTAATTGAACTTATCTGTCAGTTTAAATAATTTTTTTATAGACTAGCTCAACACCCGCCCTTCTGTGGAGTTTTAAGGTGGAATAATCACGTGGTAGGTCTAACATCATTTTTAAAATTTTATTTTGGGTCATTTGCAATCTTTTAATGTGACACTGTGCGGATTTTCCCCATACTCGGCAACCGTAAGGTATTAATTTATTAATTATTGGCCTCGTTTCCATTGGTAATTGCCGGCATCTATGGAACATAAATACAAATTACTAACAAAAATAATGAATTTGACATTTATAATCGAACTGAAGTTGGTTCATTTCAAGAAAACCGTATCTAAGCCGTTTGCTAAGCCCGACTTCATTATTTACGAGCTAAGCAGAATATTTAAAGGTGAACTTTAGGTTTATGTGTAGCTTGGTCATGAAGAAGATTTAAGTGTAATATCAGTAAAACGGCCCTAAGTCATATTGAAAAATATGATGAGTTACGCTCAACTCTCCCAATGTGAAACACTCCTCGCCTGCGCTGCAACACCACTGCGTGAAAACACACACCCTTGGTGAAGTTCTATGCCCCCTTGATAGGTGTTGATTTAGCACCGAAGGGACCCGCTGCAGTTTGTGTACAGAGACTGAATGGCCCTCAGAAGATGACCACCAATCCCATAATCCTGCAGAATACTCCAGACTTTAACGTCGAGGGACTCAACCGTGTGCCTTTTTCCAAATCAACAAAGCAGGTGTAGATCATGTCATTCTTAGCGTGAAAGGCTGGCCTCTCTCTCTCACTCGTGGCCTGCCGTGTGCTTGAGCTATGGTCGAGCCCATGGTGGGCGATGAACAGTGAACACTTATGATGTGAAGGAAAAGACTGATTTTTGAATGAATGTTATTTAAGTCTTCATTCAACCTTTTCGTTAGTGGCTCAACTAGGGCACCTTTTTACTGCCATTTTTTAGGAAATGATTGGTACATAAATTATTATTTCTTACCACGGAACGCATGATGAAGTTTCTGAATAACAACAGCTGCGTCTGATATTCTTCGCCGAAGTTTCCTCAGGAAATTTACGCGCTCACTTCCGACAAGGGCGGCTTTCCTTATCTTAGAAGGTTCAAACAACTGACAAGTTTGAGTGAAATTCCTTCGGTATTCCTAACACCACACACACTAAATAACCTCCATTCTCTAAGCGACGGCACATCCTATACATAGTTGTGTATGGCGACACATAAAATATCAAACCAATACTTGACCCTTTCAAGAGCAAATAAAAGAAGCAACGAAGTGTTCACTTGAGAAAACTCGGACGAGAAGAACTTCTGGAACAAGTGTTCTAAGTGCTCCACTTCTTACCCTTTTCCCATCGGTCATCTGGGCCGAAGAACATTTTCTTCTTCATGCACCTTGCCGTAAGTTTTGCACTGTGGATTCCGACCCACCTTGGGAAAGGGGATTCCAGTCGCATGAGATGCTGGATGGTGGTTGAAGGGGCTGGCAGAAGGCAAGTGCAAGTACACAATGGAAATGAGTTTTTAAGCTGATGTCTCAAGATGGGGCGCAACCTGCGTTGCAATACCTTAAAAGCGGCACAGCTCTGAGAGGATTGCTATGGCAGACAATCGCAAAAGTAATGCAATTAAAATTATCGCAACCCTGGATGGTTGCAGATGGGTGGGGGAGGCTGGGGCGGGTGAGTGATTTATTTTTGTGTGGAGACATTAAAAATGCATTCAACTTATGATGAATGAGGCCAGGTGTGAATTTGTCCTTTGAGAATGCTGGACTTAGTGTGAATCTTAAAAGTTTGACTGAGGGTTGGGGATAATTAGAAATTGAGTAATGGATGCGGATGATGTGGGCGATAGAGGAGCAGACCTCAAGGGAGGTTTAAACAAACAGACTTCAAATGAGGACTTGGAAAATAAACAAAAAAAAACGTTTTTTCATGATCGAAACGTGAACTGTGAAACAATGGGCATTGGAAACACTCAAGTCAATCAGGCGTTTACTGATACAGAAATATACGGCTCCTGGAGATATAAGGGCCAAAAAAAGATACACTTCTTTCGAGAGAGGAAAACAATTTCGATTAACTAACTTGATACATTGCTCCACCTCAGTGCTCTGCAGATACCGTTGGTGTTCTCGAGAAAATCGTGCGCGACACAGATGCTAGTACCACAGTCGCTAATTTCATAGATAAGGCTGGAATTGGGCCATTTGTGAGCATGGAAAAGGTAGTGGCTAAGATGGGGGTTAAGGTAAGTAAGAAGAACAACATGCTGTCTGTCACATCTTGGACAATACGCCACAATAGACAATTATAACTTATAGAAGTGAAGGATTTTCGTGTAAAAAAAACACTTCATATCTGTAAAAAGGTTATAGAGTGCAGCTACTCATGTTCCCCTGACTATTCATCTCAGTAGGTAGATCACAGTTTGGTAGACTGCGCTAGATAAAGACATCAATTACAAACAGCAGACTGTATGTATGAACACAGCGTAAAGGACAACTCTGCAGCTCTGAACATACTCAGTAATCTTCCGCTGATAGACTTAAGCGACTGGCAAGGGCGCATTGCGATAAGATTGAAATTCCTTAATATTTGGGCAGAACTTTTAGTTAACCGGGGTTAAAATAGAAACAGACCGAGTTGTAACTCAGGGTGACGAACTCGGTTTGATGATGAACCGAAAGCAAAAAAGATGGACTATGGAGTGGGGCAAGTCGAGTTGTATTGTCCAATTCTATTTTGTTGTGTTCTATGCATATCAGTGATGGGACTTGGGAAATGAATAAAATTGGTACATACCAAGGTTGTAGAAAAGTGAAAGCAAGGACAAAAAAGGGTTCTATGTTAATTCACTTATTTATTTGACGATGATATAAAAAAACAATAGGACCACCGAATATCTTTAGTATATTCCATTCCAAAACGCTGAAGTCTATATGCTGCATTTATGTCTACCTTTGACCATCAGATCAATCCAAATTCAATTTTGTCTCACCGAAGTAATGAATATTTTCTATTTTGGTTTTTGCTTTTTGAATCTTAAGTGGTCTTCTGTGAATTTAAGTTAAGATGGTTTATCCTATGCTTTCGGTAAGGACCGGCGCTACTCTAGGTTACATCTGCCTACTCTACTACATCTTCCGAAGAAATTTTATGCTTCGTTTGTTTTTTTTTTTGTATTATTGGGGATTAGACTAGATCAATTCAACCATAATCTGTCCAGCTGATTTGAATGGGCTTTTTATTGGCAGACCCAAGCTTTTAGCAATTTCGATGTCGGTAGGGCATTAAAAATTACATGAAAAATAAAATAAAAAATAACCCAACACAAACCAAAAAATTTAAAAACACGTACCCCGGACCTATTATTTTGTCGGCACAATTTTGTAGGTCAATCCGGTTTCATCTTCTTCTTCTTCTGGTGGCGCTACAGTCCGAGGTGGACCTGGGCCTCAACCAGTACGCCTCTCCAGCCGACACGATCTTTAGCCAGCTGTCTCTAACTCCGCACACCTAGTTGACTGAGGTCCTTCTCCACCTGGGTGCGCCATCGGTTCCGTGGGCGTCGTCTATTGCGTTGTCCCACTTTTTCGGAGTCAAAGACCGGTTTACTGAACAATTTTCTCTATCCATTCACGCTTGCATGGTATCCTTTTTGCTGAGGACAACGTACCGTAAACAACAAATTTGTTACATGTTTGATGCAACACATTGCTGAAATTGTAGGAACAGTTTTCCATACCATCTTTAATAATTCGAAATAAATCCCATTAAGGTACATTGTCATCATCAGTCGTTTCTATTACTTTTCATTCGCCTATAAATTTCACCCACTCTACATTAAGATCTTCAATATTCACTGTGTTTAATGGAAAAAAATTGATAAGTCCCATAACTGGTGGCATTGTTCAAGCTATAACCTTTTTGGATCTCGGTATTTTATAATTTTCATTCTAGCGTCTCATAGACCAAATCTTTCTCGAATCTTACATAATCAGAACGATGCTAGGGATATGATGAGCAATGGGAAAAAGTTTGGTAGACTTGGAGTTAAGATTGGCATATTTTTCAACATTGGAAAAAGTGTTGAAAGTGTGTGTTCCCCAAGGCTCAGTTCTATCTCCGACACTCTTTCTCATTTTTATAAATGATCTCTTATCTGCTACTTCTAATCCAATCCATTCCTTCAGTAATACAGCACCCTCAGCATTTCATATTCGTTCCAAGACCCCGCCCTTCGGACGTAGAAGTGGAACGGCAGGGTATGCTAAGCATATTGAATTCCGATCTTTACAGCATAATTAACTGGGGGAAAAACAATAGAACTCAATTCCGTTCAACCCTTCTTAATCAGCTAATATCCATGAATGGTGCTTGTGTCCATGAAATCGGAAAACCATCCTTGGTGTGTGTATCACTACAACACATAGTTGGACGATCACACATTTGAGGCCGTCAAAAATTCTGCGAAGTGCTTAGGTTTCCTTAATCGATGCAAGAAATATTTCACCCCTTCTGATTTTGCTTTGATTTATAAGGCTTACATCCGCCCCAAGCTTGAGTACAATGCTCATATCTGGAGCAGCGCCCCTTTTTTTGGAAACCCTCGAACTACATTTCGACTATGTGGTAAGAGTCATGGGAATGAATCAAAAAATGATACCGAAGATAGTACTTTCTCAAATGCTGCTTTACGGGGAAAAATTTGTCCGAGACAGGACGTATTCCACTTCATCGCTATATGCCCCATTCATGAAGAATTTCGCTGCAACTTCTTTGGAGCACAGGTACTCTCGCTTGAAGAATCGATAAGTATCTTAAAGGGTGATCGAGGCTAGGATCTATTGTACAAGTACGCAATAAACGCACTTCGCTATAGAAGATGTATTATGGAGGCGAAATTTTAGAAACATATATTTTAAATGTTAATCTGGTAAACGTCGTTAAGTCAAACTATAAAGACTAAGAATTTGTTATTGTTAAAATCCATTCATTTTTTTGAAATACGTAGTCAACGAAACTTCACTTTTATTTCCCCTTAATTTTTATCTACCTGCTCATCCATGTAGTCAAACAGTGCCCTTCGCATCACCTTTGGAACAACCATTCAGGACATCAGGACGGTTAGCCTATAATTTAAAGAAGTTCAAGCAATTGGCGGGCGCCTTCTCTTTTTCTAATTAAGTCTGAATTAGCAAACAAAATTTATGTAGAATTTGACCTACAGAAGAAATCCATATCATCTTGACAACCGTCTTCCTTTCCAGATCAATGCCTTGCGTAATATTCCGCGCTTCACAAGAGCCATGTATTCCCTCATGAATTTCCAATTTGAAAACACCCACATTTTTCCCACTCAGGATGCATATGCAGATATCCCCCTATAAACCTACATGAGTATGGTTAATGAATGAAGACGAATTTTACGACATTTCCAATACGTCTTCTTCGGTTTTAGTATCGGTTTCGAAACAAAAACACCATCAGTAGAATTACTTGATTTCGAGGACACCACACGCACACCCGCCACCCATTCGACACACGAGCGTGTGTCCTTGCTTCCTACTCTTTTTTCCTTCCATCTATTTTACGATTTCGTTTTTAAAGATACTATGACTCTAAATTAACTTCTTACACCATAAATGTGTGCGCTGTTAGAATACACCCACTTGCACGCCCAACTCACTCGCTGAGTGCCCGGCCCCCCTCGATATGAATTTGTTTACGAGCATGTTATCCACTCCGCCCAGCAGCTCATGCGGAGAGATAAAATCGTGCTATCATTTAAGTTTATTGCACTAATTTTACGGGCAAATGGCGGCATCAACAACATCATCAACAATACAGGAAATTTGAATTTTCTGACGCCATTTCGAAAGGAAAAAAAATGAAACGGAAAAAAAGAATAGGAGCAAAATAAAAATACCGTCATCGGTTTGATGGCTATCAAAACAAACACGATCGGGTCCATGAGTTATGCGAGGAGCTCTAAGGACGCGACCACATACATTTTTGCAGTTTCAATAGCTGACTGCTGCCATTGGATGAGGGGAGCAGGAAAATGTCCCAGTGAGTGATGTGAAAAGGCAAAACACGATGGGATATTAAAAAAGGTCCTGACATCGATGGCGCATCGTGAGCGTGTACAACTCTTGAACTGACGTTACTGCTGCGGAATGCAGTTGCTTTCGGGTGGATGGGTTTAGCCGAGCCTCAGATTTAAGCCGCTTTCACCTAAATTGCAGTTTAAAGTACACGCTCGAGGGTGTTACAGTATTAGGATATTTTCTGGAGCGGGACAATAATGATAAATCACATGGTGTGAGGTCCGATGACTTGTACTCCGACGTACAGTGTAAGCAGAGGAGTTATGATGTGACACTTGACATCTTGATAAGTCGAACAATATCCAGCCTGGAATGTGTCTGATCATAGTTATTTTTGGTGTGAATTGTTTTCATTTGATAAAATGGGGACAGTATCTTAGTCTGAATCTCGGGGATACAGATTTTATTTTGCAGATGATAGTTAGGATTTCCTTCTTGATGTAGCTAGCATATTAGCTGAATAATGAAGGACAAACTTACTTTACCAATCGAAGCCATCCAGAGGTGGGATTACTTTACAGTAATGCGTTCTTTGCAAAATCAATGGTAATGTAATTTTGTTCAATACATTCCTTTTTCCAATGGTAATGAAAAACTGCAATAACTCCCATCTCTGAAACCATTAAATTAATAAGGTTATTTTTTACACGGTTTGATAAGTCAGTGACTTTTTGGAAAAGTAAATTTTAATTCTGAGCATTGTTCCTTTTCACTCAATGCACTTAGTCAGTTTGTTAGTCACTTGGTCCGACGTATGCGAGCTTTGTGCTGGCCTTTTCTTTGTTTGAAAGCTTCTCATTTCATTTTTCATGATTCCCTTAATTTTCGAAATACACTCGAGTACAACAGCCCCAATTCATTAAACTACCCGCACCATGTTTTATAGTGTGCTTAGATTGATGATTTTCAAGTATTTCGTTTGGGAGGTACTAATAAAATGCTATTCTGTTGATGTGGAATTTTATTTCATCAGACCAATTGACACTTTTCCAACCTACTGCAGCCCAGTTTCTATGCTCCTTGCAGAACTTTATGCGAACCTGTGATATGCTCATCAGCAAAGCCCTTATTTGATGCAGCAAAACGATGTTCGCCTCAAACGATAGTTCAACTCTTTCGGGCGGTAGATATAAGAGATTGGCGGACCTGGGCCTAGCTTCGCAGCAACCACTCGCGTTGTGCGTGCTATTGTTCTTTCACGAGTGGAAGGGAGCTAAAGTTTAATGCCGACTCCGAACGGCAATTTGAGAAGCTTTTTCTAGACAGGAATACTCTTTGAGCATTGTCAGTGACTCGAAAGAGGTGGAGCCATGAATTATGATATGTGGTGAATTCGGGTATCAAACCTGGCATCCTCTGCGTAGGAGTCGATGCACTTACCCACTACGCCACGGCATTCAGCATAAAATATGGGATGACCTTGCCACATTTCAAAGTTGCCGCTAAGTCTGTTACTTTTGGTGTTACTCTCTGTGTCTGTGGGCCGTGCGAACGGGGTCGTGTTCCCTCGCCTAAAGTAGAAACTCATCTGTATATAGTGCGTGCTTTTATCCGATGCATCGAACGGAATACATCGTTAAACATCGAAAGCATCAGATGCATCGGACACTGCTCTGGAGCACTTCTGTAGCAGGAGTAATAATTGAGTGGTTCGCAGCAGCAGAATACAGAACCATCAGTCAATTGACAGCATGTGCAGACCTTTTCTTTTAACATGTACAAAATGCCCACTTTCTATGCAATAAAATTATTGCCCCACATTTTTGTGCACTCTTTTACTTCAATTTGCAGCAGCCTATCCAAACTCAGTCAGATAAAGACATCGACACATGTCCAGCTACATAAACTCGAAAACAAGACAAGTAGGATCATCGTACGATGTCCTATAGGACATGAAGAAATCAGTAGGATGTGAATTAAAATGCAATTTTATTGCTGCGATAACAAGTGCACGACAATCGGAAGTCCTTAGTTAGGACTACGGCAGATCCATTCGGAAGAGAAATAACCTTAAGAGCCCTCATTAAGTGTCCACGTCTGATGTTCCAGTTCCGCCCCATTCAGCTGTCATCACTCCTAGCAGCAGCCGGTGGAGTAGTCCTGCCACACTGCCAATAATCACTTTCCGTCGTTGCCGTTGTAATCATCGTCAGATTGCCAGAGCGTTCGAGTACACTGTTTGCCTCGAGGATAAGATCTCCACTTGCTACCCACCCGTCTTGTCCCGTCAGCCACCGCTTGCCAATTCCAAATGCTTAGTGTGAAAGTTTTTGCATTTAATGAGACTCGTTATCTTATTTACCTATCCCCAAAGAGGAGAATTTTTAGTGATTCCTGCGATAGTGAGCTGCCCCATTTCTGGGAAATGTCGCAGTTGGCATGGAACGAGGAACTCAGCTCTCGACAATTGACCATTCGGTGTGGATAAATGTACTTTCCAAGCGGTATTTACTTGAAGGAGACTCACTTCAAGCGGACACAGTTTTCATTCAATGAACCCCGGCATGGAGTGTGCTTCTCAATTGAAGGTGGCATCGTAAGGATGTCGTTCTGGAGTAAGATCTACTCGTACCGTCTTTAAGTCCACCATGGCCATTAAAAGCAGCAGCACCACCAGCACCATCAGCACCGGCAGCAGCAACATATGGAGATTTCGTGTAGCGATACAGAGTGACTTTGGTCGTGGGTCCGGGAGACGTGATGTGTTTCTGGGGTGAGGGGTTCTCTTGGACAGATACCAAATGGCTGAGATACAATATTTTATTTCATTCGGAGATACTTTATTGCCACAACATATGCGGAAATGTTTAGCTGTGCTGCATTAGTTTTTCGGTTTTATTAAACTCTAGGGACGAGAAGGATCTTACGACTGTGTTACACATTCGTGCATAGTGTGCGAGTGCAAATTAATTTTCGAGAGAGAGAGAGAGATGCATGTAAATGTTACATGGTGGAGTAGACCAAGTTTCAAATCGCAATGAGGGCAAGGATTAATTACTGCGCCAAATTTATGCTGGTGAATTTCTGGATTGAATGTATGTAAGTCTGATGGCGGCTGTTTGGGGATTCCAACAGTTACAGGACGTATATATTTTCCTTAAGAAAAATGTTGGCACATCTGATTTAAACATGAGATATAACACAATATTTGCGCAATATTCCAAAAACGACCGGGCACGATGGCCAGACACCAATAATTTACTCAGTGAATCTTAAGTCAGGTCTTGCAACTCAAGTGTCACCACATTTCTACATTCAAGGGCAACATTTATAAACTGAAAACGGGCGCGATATTGTATCTGAAATGCTGCGCTAGGACTACGTGCAATTGACATTTCGTTTGCAACACAACAAAAGGCCGCGGCACATAAAATCAATTAATTTATTAGCGTCAAAGCATCCGTTGATGGTACAGTACCTGGCGCAAGGGATGGCAAAATGCCCAGATGATTTCATTTGATAGTTTCAAGTTTCAATTGAAAATCCAAGTTGTTTTGGTTTTTAATGTATGCAATTATTTAATGCACGTAAAGCATATGTGCCGGAACCTAACCACGCATGTGGTAAGAAAACGCAACAACCAAGTATGAGATAAGTTATGACATACTCTGACTTCAATTATCACTAAAATCATGCATGTATAAAATGTTGTATAGCTTAGTTATTATTATTGAAATTAATTAAAACAAACTTTGTTTAATGTTTACTAACCAGATTCATTTGAAGCAAAGGCGCGACATATTTGCATATATCGAAAGCAGCAGAATTTGTGACTTTTTTCATGACTTATTTGTTTAAAAAAAATAACAGACTTCAAAACAATTTTTAATTAAAAATGTTATTAAAAAAAATATCAGTAAAATGGAATATAAATCTCCTAACTTTTTTTGATTAAAACTTTAAAATCTATATTGCTAGCATATTAAGACAAAGTCAAACTAATAATAAATAGTTTCATAGAAAATTAAAATTAAAAAAAATGTGTTTCAAATGCCTACATACGATTTAATTACAAATTTTAAATTAATGTGGACACTGTATTCACAAGGCAAAAACAGCAACGTGTTTAAAGTTTTCAATCGGTCCAAAAATGTATACAAATTTCGATTTAAGGTAATTTTAAGTTCATAAAACTTCTACAATTTTAACCCAATCGAGTTGTAACATTGCAGGTATGTGGATTTTGATATCATTGATCTTGGAATATCAATTACTCAATTTTTACCTTAGTCGACTTACGTGGTTTTGAATTGTGACCACTTTACATCCAAGTGGAATTTCTTTAAGAATTTCATGAGTATTTTATTTTTTCCAAAAATTATTACAGTTTCTTGTACGGCATTTTTAAAAAGTAATGTATAATCTCTTTCGACAGACAGATGAGTTTTTTTAATGGTCCAGATTTTATTTACTAACAAAAATTCTTTCGGCACGTAATATATGGTTTACGTATATTATATATTATATATTTATGAAAGTAAAGTGAAACAAGGCAGCACATTTTCAGACGAATTCAGTAGTAAAACAAGGATCATCGCTTCGTTATAGCTTAACGTCTAACTTCTAGGCGACTTCCGTAAAAACTTTTACTGAACTGCCTAGCCAACGGTCTGAACGACTACTACCTGCAGCCGACGTAGTGTCCAGCTTGTAAAGAAGGTCATTCGAGGAGAAGACACAACCGCGAACTCTAGGAGCTGTACATAGATGAAAAAATCTCGTCAAGGCAAATTACGTCGACTAAAGTGGTTTGATCACATCGCCCTCAGAAACAACAATGCTCCAGCTCAGAGAGTCTTCGAGTAGAAGCCATAGATTTGATTGAATTATAATAGAGTGACTGGCTACAGCTGGCATACAGACAGGGTTATGGCATAAGCCTATTTCTGCAACCACAAGTAGTGTTTTAGCTGGCATTTAACAAGTCCAGTTAAGTTCACTAAAACTAAAATGTAAACCTACTAAAAGCCTAGTTTCTGTCTTAAGGAGCATGAAAAGACGCGTCTTTTGAGCACCAAGCCATGCCGCTGCGCCCAATAGAATGAAAGAAAAAGTGCCGGCTAAAAAGTAATCTCTAGGACTGCATCTCTAAGAATCGCCCATATCTCGAAAACGGTGGGTCTGTGGTTAGACTCCCATAGGACCGGAAAAGTGACCAGAAGCAATTCAGTTTCAGAAAAAACGAATCGTTTCATTTAATCGCACACTTTACAGAAACTTGAAATTTTAAGAACAAACTATTAAAAAAAAATAATAATTATTGTACTTCGATATTAATTCGTTTCTGTTTTGTTAGAGATTCTTTGTGTTCTCCTCTTCCTCCTCGTACGTGCATCTCCTCCAGAAGTCATTGTATGAGACACATTTTCTGTGGATTGCGTGTCTCAAAGTCTTACTAATTGTTTCTTGTAACACTTGGACTTGAAAGCCAGTTTGCAATTAGAAGTACAGTGAACATGACCGTTCAGAATATAAATATTCAAACATCAATAAAATTAACTTTTAAACAATTCATTGATATTCAAATAATTTTTCTGTTTTTAATTCAATTCAAAGTAATCCGCCTTTAAAAAAATACTCTTAATAACCTGGCGACATCTGTACTTTCGTCAAGTTATATTGCAAACATATCACTGTCTTTCAATCGGAAAATTATTTCATCTTCATCATTGTCTGAAGTCTTATACGACGCGACGGCACGATTATGTTTTCCCTACTGAAGCATATCGACCCTTACGAAACCACATGGTTGCTGCATGGCTTATTCGTATACGGCGAAGAACCCAAACCACACTTGGTGCGTTTTATTTAATCTTACCTAATCAGTTAGGAAGTTCAAACTTTCATCTTCATCCCATGGAATTCTTAGCGCAATGTTCCAAACTAAATGTATGCAGAACAATAAATGGGAATTCACCTAGTTGGCTGATTTTCTCTGGAATGCCTCTTAAAAAACTCGATTTCATCAATATCCATCAACATACACAATGCCATTTCAAATATCCGGCAGCAACACCCACCTTTTGATTCACTTAATGCCTGGCATATTTATTATGTCAACAAACATTCACAGGAACAAGCTGGCGGGCATACCGCTCAACAAATGATCGAAAGCACAAAGCATTCCCCTCGGCACTGAACGCAAAATCAAATCAAATTGACCCATAACAAACGATGGGATGATGTCATAAATGATTGTCCGTTAATTAATCAAATAACTCCCATCAGCAGCACAGGAAGTGCGAGGTGAACGGCCAAAGCCATACGTACGTACCTAACGACCACCTTTGAGATGAAATGAAAAATTACCATTCACCCTCCCACAAGCCCTTCGTACTTTATTCCATTCCGTCTGTTCTTTTTTTCCCTTATATTTCTCAAACGTCCACCCAACAGACCCACCTCCACACCCCTGTTACAGTGGACAAGGTTCGTAAGACAATATCGCGTCTCACTCCATTGCCCGCCATAGTTCGCCCCCCAGGTGGACCTGGTTGGATGCCCAGCATTTTGTTGTCTCCTTGAACAGGATACAATGGATGGATGGATGATTTTAGCGGAAGTAAAGTAACGGGTAAAGTAGCGGGGCGAAGCAAAACAAGTGAAAAGCAGGAGGAAGGAATCAAGAATCACGAATCCAAAAACGAAAGCATCTGTAACGTTGAAATGCGATTTATCTTGATTTGGGCGGCGAGCAAAAAAGGAGATCTGCTAAAAGTGAAATTTTCATTTCTAGTCTTCACTGCGAAGATATGCAATTTCATATTGCTCCTGGATCCCTCATTATTTTTGTACATTTCATCATATCCTATTGCTGGCAGAGGCGACAGACACAACAAGAATTCGAGCGTTTGTCGTCTCGAAGGATAAAAGTTGCTCATTTGATTGTCATCGACATTGCATTGTTCTTCACAGAGTGTGGGTTGCACACAGTCAAGGGAGTTTAAGCAAAAAAGGCAGGGATCGAGGGAAGTAAAATAATTGTGCGCAATATGAGTCAAGACCCCAAACGTGATGCCAAAGAGGGGTTAGGAACAGTGTGTTTAGCAAGAAATTATTTAAAATTCATACGATTAGTGTTAGGTTGTATCTTTGACACTGGAGTCACACTCTGATAAATTCATTTAAATTTGTGCGATAAGAACATTCTTAGCATTATTTTAGTCTAGGTGCCAATAATAAAAATATACCCGGAAAATTATTGCTTGCCTTGTCCTCAAGACTAAGAAGAGTACTTTAGACTGAACTTCGTGACTCGTGGAACTGAAAGTTATCCAGAGTATAGTTTGTCCAATTACCTTGCAAGACTATATCATATTCTAAAGGAGAAAGGAAGAGCCAATTGAAGGAGAAGTACCTACTCTGATTCAGAAGTAATCGCTGAATTAAATGGAAATAACAGAGAGTCGGAGGAAGCGTGACCGATCAGTGGAATCGATCCACAGTCAAAGGGATATTTTCACTGAGCCAACTATAGAGAAGTCTCTGCAGACCTGGAAAAAAACACATAAAGAGCTGATGGACACCTAAAACCTATTCGTCGATTTCAAGGTGGCACTTACAACAACTTGTATACAGACAAGGTATACGTCCCTAGGTCGAGTTTTGACCTTCCTGCCAAACACGTCAGGTAGAGCAGGGTGATGATGGAGAACTCTCGCTGCTCCAACAAGGTCGGAAACGAACTCACTGGTGCCTTAAATGTCATTTGCTGTCCTCAAGAAAGGACATACGACATCGGCGTCATGGACAGAGGGTCACAATGGGCAGTAATAACTTCGAGGTAGGTAAGGACTTCGTGTTCTGGTAAAGAGTAAAAAAATCCGAGATCAACTGCAGAATAACTCTTGTCAACCCCCATTACTATGGAACTGTCTCTCGAAGCCGACTTGGCTTTATATAAGACAACTGGGAGGCTGCTGTACTATGTATGCATTGACAATCTCAAAAGCGGATGAAGAAGTCCTTGGTTTTTCGAAAGAATTCTGCGTGCCGTTCTTCTGTTTACATTGACGGTACTTGGATAAGAAGATCCAACCAAGAATGGAAAACAACAAGCGCCCAGTGAGGCATATACGGATGCAATGCCAAAGACAGGAGTCATGTAGAACCCATGAACAATTCAGCTCAGGCCCGAAGAGTCTTAAGAAACAGACGACGCTCTTGTCTAATGCATTGCAGGTGGATATAAGGCATTCAACCAACAGAACTTGAGAAACTGGAGGCAGCTAGCCAGAGGTCTACCCCGGCATGTCGCGAATCGTCTCCAAAGTTAATGCTGGCCTCTCTGCTTCGATCTATTCAAATCTTTGTTCGTGCGTTTAAGCGCAGACTTTCTTTAAATTCAAAAAATTCGTCTAAAAAGTCGGAGAAGTGAAGCATTTTTGAACACGATTTATTGTTTTTAATTTTTTTATATATGAAGGGTTAATACGTTGTGAATGTTCGTTGAAAACTCAAATTATTCTCGTTAGTGGTTCTTTCTTGCCGTAGTATGTCTTTCAAATTAAATATCGCATGCACGGAGAAACCTAGATTGCATGTAATATTGAATCATGCAACATAGGCAAGAACATTTTATTTGACTGCAGACTATATCCCTAACAAATACAACACCATGAATGGTCTGATAGCGATTTTAGACCAAGCAGTTAGTAGTCTTTCTAAAACTTCAAAATTTTAAAAGCCGGGTCTTAAACTACGATGGTATATTCAATGAAAGTCGGGTAAGGAAACATGCTCTGTTATTAACATATATAATGTAACATAATAATATATATTGGATCAGTGAATCCTTAATTACGATTAATGAAGCTAGCTGAACAACATCCATTTCTTTGGTACTATTAATATTCGAAGGATATGATTTCCCAGTTGAATAATTAAATTGGATTGGAAAAGTTAATTTGGTGAAAGAAATATGTATAATGGAACTTATTTAAATTAAGCTCAAGTTCATTATTTTCGCACCGCTTGTAGATGTTGCTTATATCTGACTGAAGCTTGAAACAGAAGATAGCATTTTGAATTAATTTTCATACTTAACTGAGAGAGTAATATCGTTAATGAATGAATATTATAATTAATAGATTTCAGAAGTGACTAACTTGCGGGACTTTGATAAGGAATTCTTATCGTCAAAATTATTCATTACATAAATACTGTATTTTTTTGATTTGCTTGGCACAGGGTATACACAGTTTAATTTTCACTCTCTCCGAGCGAAATAGAGGCAGGTGTTCTCCAGGGAAGGGTTTTCGCGAGGAACTGGTTCCCAGAGACTTGTCTGCGGAACTATACAGTTCCATGCGTGAAACATTTGCATGGAAGTTACTTTCAGACGACACTGTTATTCTATCCTCAAACAAATCCATATAACTTGTTATACAAGAAGCTAAATTAACTTTAGATAGGACAGTTGACTGGTTCAGCAAATGCGGAATCAAGATAAAAGTGGACAAAAGCGTATAAGTCATATACACGACAAAAAGAAACTTTAACCCACAAAGCATCGAAATCATCATCATCTTCTGAACAGCTTGATTCTCTAAAGGGGTTGCGGGGGAAAATACGCACGAGAGATCTCCAGTCATCTCCATCCTCTGTCATCGAATCTAACTCATCAGGGGTTATGCCCAAGCGTAACCAGGCGAGCTTATGGACTTGGTCCCACAATTCCCACAACAGCACGAACAAATCTCATCTCAGCAGCTAGCACTCGCGACCTTATTCTTTCGGTCGTTACCCAAATTGCATGACCACAGGTGAGAGTTGGATCAAATACTGAGTAGAAAACTGCTATCGTGGCTTTGACACTAAGCTCGGCCTTCCTGATTACAGATCTCCCAGGCTGTGTCAAAACTAACCCAGCTTGACCAGTCCTACAGGAAAGTTCAGTATTGCTCCTCCCATCACTCGTGAAGAAGACCACGAGATACTTAAACTTCCCCACCTGCTTCATTGGGACTCCACTAACATGTATAGTGCATTGAACAGACGTTCTGCATGTTTCCATAACCTCTGATTTGCCCACGTTAACCTTCATGCTAGAATCAACGTATACGGCCACAAACCTATCGAGTGCGTGCTGGAGTTCCATCTGGGAAGACATGAAGATGACTAAGTCATCCGCATAAAGAAGATGAGTTACCCTCAGCTCACCCAGTGTAAAACATGCCGCGCCTCAGCTCTTCTGCAACATCAAGTCCATATAAACAATGAAAGGGAGAGGTGAAAATACGCACACTCGGCGAAGTACAACACCCACGGTGAAAGGTGTTGATTTAGCACCGTGAACCGGAACACAGCTGCTATAGTTTGTGTATAAAGATTGAATGGCCCTCTAAAGAGTACTTACAATCCCATACTCCTGCTGAACGCTCCAGAGTTTACCTCGAGGAACAAAGAAATCATATGCCAGGTACATGGGAATAATTATAGACAGCAAACTGACATCGAAACTACAATACTCACTTGAAATATTATCAAAAATAAATTCAGGCAGTAACTATATACTGGCTTCTGTTGAAAAAGTCCGACCTATCCACTGAAATCAAACTTTTAATCTACAAAACAATAAAACCTATATGGACCTATACGAAACCTACCTAACCATGAAACCAAGGCAGTGGACCTTCAATTTCAATTTATTTCTATACTACTTTGTTTTGTCTTTTCTATTCGTTATGATGTAAAAAAAGATGATAATCCATTCGATTTTTTAAATATAATATTAATCACTTTTGTTCAACGAAAATGTGTAAGGGAATGACCACAGAAAATCATTGTATACCCATCTTTGACACCAATAACAAAATGTCAACTAGACTGGCGTGATATATATGTGGGAAAAGAATTTCACTCCGAAGTTACAAAATGATTATCCATCTTAAATCCAGAACGAAACCAAATATGCCTATGGAACCTCATTTTAATTTGAAAAAAAACAGTCTCATTTCTTTTCAGCCACACTGTGCCACAATGAAAGACTTTAATTCTTTGCACTTGGAAATAATTGAGATAGAGAGATTCTTAATTTTCGTTTAAGTATCCAAACTTTAAACTACACTCGATGTTTGCTTCTGTGACTTTTGTCGGAGGAAACAATTGCGAAACTTCTTTACCGGATATAAGCGCACTCACACATGCACTCCACCCATCCGTCGTTGACATCCAAATACTCATGCCCGCCTGATATGCGGCATCCATTGGAACAGTACGGTTTCAATCCTTTGGTTTCTCAAACCTTTTTTGGGTTAATTTTTTTTTTGCCCTTTGTATCAATCCCAAGTGAACTTACAATCGAATCACATCGCTGTGCAGCCAAAAATTTCATTAAAACTTTGGTCTTGTTAAAGTTTTTGAGTTTTGCCTGCGGTGGGCTGCGAAAATCAAGCCCGTCTCTTAACGGGACGGAAATTACACAGTATTCACAGCTCACATGATTAGTCACGATGGCATGGTCTAGATAATGGAATTCTTCATTCTTATCCTTTCGAGACTTTCGCAGTTTTTGCCCTTCACGGTCTGAGACTCTTATGCATAAAGTATCGAATCGCTACATTCTATGGGTGGGAAGCAAACCTTGCCTCCATAAATTTTGGTAACGCAACCAGAGACCAATAAAATGTCAGTGGTCTCACTCCGGTGAGGGGTGCGAGTGTTTGCGACAAATAATAACTCTGGCAAACACGGCCCTTTCAATCCTTCGTCTCCCTCTTGCTCCAGCAGCAGACTGAGGAGCAGGGGCTCTGATGGGGAGCATGCTGTTGTGATACCACCAAATAAAGACACAAATTTAACTGCTTAAAAACTTGCCCCAGAATTACTATGTCAGTTTAGTTGTGAAGGGGTTGGTGAGGGTGGCTGGGGTAAGGTGGAGCGATGCGGGGGGGTGTATACCAACATGGAAGCTGGCGCTCGACGTTTCGGGTATGTTTGCGTTTCGTATTACACTGTCATGATGTTGATGGGGCTGATGATGCGACGATGTTAATGAGGGAACTCGGGTTCTGGCAGTGAGATGATAAGGCGGCAAACACTCATAATTAGCATAAATTTAGTTCTCCTAGTTAAGGAGGAATAACAGTAAAAAAAAAAACTTTAGTTGTTGTTTTATCTTTTGATGGGCGATGGAGCGGTCGGTCGGTCGGTCGGTGGGGCTGGCTCTGGTCATGGATTTCTGGAGGCGAAATTTTATGCTTGATTATTTACACGAAATGTCCTCGCTCGGGTGTAGAGGAGATATAAAATCTACAAACGTTGACATCTTCTTAGTGTTGTGACCTTGGAAATACACAAGCCATGGCACTCGGAATGGCTCCTCCGTGGGGGCTTTTGTTTGTTTTGTACTTTTCAAGTCCTGAGATGGGAGGTCGGAGTTGGATATGAGAAATGGTCATTAATCTGAGTGCTGCAAAGGTGTGCTAAGTGGTGCCTTTGTAAACAAGAACTACAAGAACTATAAAAAAAACTGAACAACTAAAAAACTGAGAGTGGTTATATTTGTTGTCGTCAAGGGTGCTTTGGGCAGTTTGCTGTTGTTGCATATCTCTTTCGGGCTGCAGCAATTTGGTCAAGAACGAATTGACGCTATTGTTGGTGAGTGGGAACTGAGGAACAATAATGCATTTAAGGTCATTTGTGAATTGAATGATTGAAGGGAAGTTTTCTGACGTAGGACTTGATTGGTGTATCTGGTGAAGATGGTTAACTTTTTGTTCGAGTAAAACAAATGAAATCAATCGAACATTGCCTGATGTTATCATAAAGTTTATCCTTACATCCCAGTGATTCAAATAGGGTCGATGTCCAGGCAATGACTGCCGTCTATCATTGGTGTCTCGTCCACTCTTTTGCCTGTCATCAAACCAAGAAGGCTTGGCACCGCCATCACATGATCTGTAATCCGGAGGAGGTTAATTGTATGGTCGCTTAATAAGACTTTTAAAGTGTTGTAGTACTCCTACTTACATAACTGGATGGCGCAGTTGATTAAGTGCCTTCCCCTGGTTAGCGGGGTCCCCGATTCGAATTCCAGTGAGAGTAAAGTTAATACGCTTATATCTGGTTTTCGCTTACATCTGGTTTTTTTTTTCACCATTTGCCGGTGGCATCAAATTAACGGTTCTGTCACTGGAGTGGCCAATTAGTGGTAGTAGTCTGACTGTGGGTATCATAATGGAACAGCATGGTCTAAGTGTGCTGGTGAATTCTGTAGCAGCCCCGCCTACCTATCCTAACTAGTGCTCCTAACTAAAACCGATGCAGTCAAAAATAATGATTGATAGGTGCAAGTTATGACGGAAAGTGAATAATATGAAGAGACAGAGGACAGTCGAGGTTGTAAAAATGTGTGTTATTGAATTAATTATAGAAATTAACAAAAAGTTGTCCGTCACAGGACTCCCAGGAAATATGAAATATCTATATTAGTACGAGAGAGTTCAGGATTTGTCATACCTTTTTAAGAGCACATACATAGTATCCAAAAGGAGCTAATGTGAGCGTAAACTAAGAAGTTATAGTCTGAACTACGACGGTGTAGAATTTTTTTCGCAAAACTTTCTTAAGGAGCGGTGATGAGCGTGAGCGGTGACTTGATTTCTCTGGAGCAGAGGGGCGCATGATGGCATGACAGCGTCATGATTGTATCTTCCTGACCTTTTCTTCTCTTCAGGTAACGAAACTCCTCAAAGTTGTATTGGACCCAATGTTGATAAGGGCAAGATAACAATTTCTAATTAACAGCTCATGATGGGTACCTTTTTTTTGAAATATTCAGTGTTCATTTGTTTTGACAGTCCAAGACTGATTCGTGACATGTGTCGGGTTCCAGACAAATTCAAATCCCGAAGATGATCTTACTTCAAATACACGTACTTAGCTTTACCTTACACCATACCTTGTTACACCGATTTACCGACATATTCGCGACCTCAATCGGGAGGGTGCCTGACCAGGCCTGGAGAAAGGCCGTGGTCTTGTTGTTGGTTATATTCTTGTATGGGCGCCACGCGATTGACCTCCCGCACGATCTACCACCTCTTGAACTGCGACAATAAGGTGATAGTCCGCTTTTTAATTTTTTACACAATTTTATTCACTTACAACTATACAATTTTTGCTTAAACTAACTTAAAACTCACATCAAATTCAAAAACAAATGCAATACTTCAGAAAAGAAAAATAAAGTTACAAAACGCAAGAAACCAAAACAAAAAAAATACGAATGTCTTTTTCGGGATTCGAACCCTGTTCCCACCGATCTTGAACAACAATTCCGCGAGCATGAACGCGCACCGCCACCGCCTGGAGTGATTCTGTTTTTCTCCCATTTGAATCGATTTAGCATCCGTTTCGATTTTCACCGCACCATATTTATTTATAACCACATGCAAAGATCGATACCCTGGGCTTAGACTAATTCAACCCCAGGTTTATTAATTGGGGTGCTAATCCGCGATCTCTTGGCGGGCTCATGAACTACTTGTCGGGTGTATCGTGTCCTTGGTACTCCTCCCTCCACTGTGATATTGTCTTAATGACCGGTTAGGGTGCGATTACTCCTTTATCCGTCCAACTACCTCGTCAACGCAACAAGAATATGTGGGAATCGAATCACTGAAAGCCAAATATAATATATACGTAAGCCAAAATTAGTCACCCTATTTCGCCCGCAAACGAGAAATCCTTCCTACCTTTCACTCGTTCTACACCTAAGATGTGATCACTGTCATAAAGAATGCACTACTTCTCTTCAATTTTGAGAATGGTACACAACTATCCATCCTCCAAGTCAGAATGCGACTGAAGTGGATGGGTCCATCGGCTGTACTTTGAAGAGTTGCGGGTCTCCACAACATCATGCCATCTGCAGAGCCGCTAATTCCCAATTTACCAATTCAGCCACTTCAAGGTCATGGAACCATAATTGGAGGAACTAGGAACAACCGATAAAAAATATGCTAGAACCATAGAGTCACACACTACACCCTAGACACAATAGTATTCTGAAACTGGACGAAAACTTGTATAGTCTTTGGGCCTAAAAGTCTTACATTTTGATTTTACACCTTCGAATAATAATATAATAATATGGGAGGCGCTACAGTCCGAGGCGGACCTGGGCCTAGCTTCTCAGCAACCACTTGTGTTGTGCGTGCTATTGTTCTTGCACGAGTGGAAGGGACCTACAGTTTTTAATGCCAACTCCGAACGGCGAATTTGAGAAGCTTTTTCTAGACAGGAATACTCTTTGAGCATTGTCAGTGACTCGAAAGAGGTGGATCCGTGAAATATGAAAGGTGGTAAATTCGGGTATCGAACCTGGCACCCTTTGCGTAGGAGTCGACGCACTTACCCACTACGCCACGGCGACCTACGAATATAATGGCAGAATATATCGTATGCACACCATCTGTTCTAGTAAATAAGACTAAGTGTAACATACTAACTCTATCATAATCTGTAATGAGGAAGAACCCGCCACCGTGGGGAAATAGACATACACTGTTTAATAAATGAAGCAAACGACTGAAGTCCAATTTTGTTTTTCTTTGTGCCGTAGCTGTAGTACACTTATCACCATGCCAGGACCAATGTTCCTACAAAAAAACTGCACTTCCACATCTTCATTATTTTGATTCGGTGGGCCAAATACATATTTTAAAAGAACAATAAAAAGAACAGAATTAAATTTCTTCCATGTATTATGGCTTTATTAGTAAGAATAAACATTCCATTTAATTATATAAAACAACGTTGTTCAAGTGCCTTCCTTGGCTGGCCCCGCGTAGCGCATTCTGTCACCTCAATTTTCCAAGAACTTGTTGATGGTTTCGGGCTGTAGCTCACGGATTGCTTGGATGATGTTGGCCATCAGCGCTTGAATGGTTTCTGGATTGCTTGCATGACATTGGTCCTTCACGGTTTTCCAGAAAAAATAAATGTCCGTAGCTTCGAGGCGGCCATTTAACGTCGGAAAGACGGCTGAAACCACTATTTGGGAATTTGGTTTGGGCTGCATGAACCAGAGACTACGCGGACCATGCGTGTGGAAAGTAGAAAAGCACACAGTCTCACAAACATTTTCACAAGCTTACGTACAGCAATCGGGGTTGGACTTTCATTTGGGTTAACACGTCCTTTTGAAAAACGGACTGTTTTTCGTACCAACGTATTTTTCAAAATTGTTCATGGGTAAAACGACTCACTTCGCCTCATTGGAGTAGGGCTTTTTGCTTTGTGACTCATATGCATACGACTCTCAAAATCCTGCTTAATGCTTTCAACTTCAATAAGTCGCTGTGCAGATCTATATGATTGTTTTGTAGTTTTGTTACCATTTTTCTCTAAATACACTGGTATTACAGAGCACTGGACGCTTTTTTGACTCTTTTATCAACATTGACTTTCCAGTTGAGTTAAGTCAGTATTGTACTTGACCCACTGTGTCATCGGAAGAGAAAAGTATATAAAATTTTTCCAGCATGTTATCCTAGAAACAATATCCTATCATGTCACTCACCATGGAGCTGATTTTGGACCTGTTTTGAGAAAGTTTTTTAGCAAGCGCTTCAAAACTAGTACAGTCTAGGCCGGTATATAGGTTTGACTTGTAGTTCCTTCCCCCATCTGTTTTTGTTGTGTGTTGGTGCAGTCTAGGCGGGTGGCTTCAATTCCGAGGAGGACGACGGCGGTACGCTTGTTGATTTTGTCGTAGTACATAACCCAAACATATCCCGTAATATATTCCAAATTTAAAATTCAAAAGATAATACTTCAGTGATTCTGTATGTTAATTGCGTGGCCACTATATTGTAGTTAGGTAGGTGTGGCTGGCAAAGCCCTTATGGGTATTTGCCTCACTTAGACCTTTAAGGTCCGTTGTGCTGCCACTATTCTGTATTTCCCGGCACTTCCTTGACCTACTACACTCTTTCTCACTTACCTCTTTTGGTGTGTGTAATTATACCTATAACCAGTTGATGGTTTTAATGAACTATACTGTAAATTAAATACGAAAAAAAGAAATTCATTCATTCATCATTTGCTTATTCTAGTGTCTGGCTCGACTGGCTTCACAATAGCGCATTTTGTCACCATCATTTTGCAAGACCTTGTTGATGGTGTCCGGCTGTAACTCAATGATTGATAGGATGATATTGGCGTTAAGTGCTTGAATCGTTTCCGGATTGTTGACACAACATCGATCCTTCACGGTTCCCCACAAATGAAATCCAAAGATGTCAAATCGCAACTTCGACGTCAGCCAGTAAACGTCGGAAAGACGGCTGATAGCACGATTTGGGAATTTTGTGCGTAAAGATCGATTGTGTCATAGCGAGCCATTCTGCATGAACTGGAGGTCGTCCAAATCCATGTCTTCAATTAAAGAAAAAAAAAAGCCGGTTAACATGGCTCTGTAACGCACACTGTTGACCAAAACGTTGTTCCTAGCCTCATTTTCAATGAAAATGGTGCAATGACGCTCTTGGACACAGCAATCACATCATCTGTTCCGCACAGAATACGATGACGGGCACCATGAGTGTTGTCCACTAGCATAGCAGTCTCACGAATTTCATGCGTTACTCACGCATTCAAACAATTGAGTAATGAGTTCGTTAAGTAGTTTATAGCGTGTATTGGAATTGGGCGTATAGATTAGAATATGGAAAGCACTTAGTAAGCCAGCATCCAATGCAGCAAGACATGTCACGTGGGTCTTGTGAGATATCCACATGAATACTGTCAACTCTTACATGAAATATTATTTAAACTATAAGTGGCGAGCTTTATTTTTCGATTAAATAGAAAATGTAAACACTTTTGCAGCTTTTTGACTATCAAAGACCAGACTCTTAAAAAATTACATCTTAGTTGGATTGACCTCCGAATGAACCCGCGAGACACAGAGAAGACTTAAGCTGGACTGTCATCTTCAACTTCCTTAGGTAGACGGAGTGCGTTGCTTTTTCTACGATTACTAATGTATCTAATTGTTCCCGGCACTCATTACATACATATGTATGTACATATTCCAGTCCTCGTCGAATGTCTGCTGAGAATTTTCCTATTTCTCTTGAATGAGTGAAGTAGGAAAGAGTGGTGGCTCAAGTATTTACCAGCTTATTGTGCACAAAATTCAGACTTCATAGAAATTGTGATTCGCCTCTTATCATACAAGATGCAACAGCGCTTACTTCTCGCTCCTCACTTTATCCTTGGCATTAACCTCTGGGTTGGGTATGGATGGTGAATGAAAATAACTGAAAGTACTTCAACTCAGATGCAACAAGTGATTTGTGCAAGAATCCATGGGGCAAGGAGGGCAGTTCAAGGATTTATCCTGAATACAAAATGCACTGTTTTACGATCACCATAAACCTCTGCGAAAAGTCCTTTCATATAATCCTTCAAGGGTCCACAAGCATCGGACGAGCTTAGTTGGTACTGAAACTGGGTGCGGAAAAGTTCCGGACATCGTACACATCAGTCGATATTCTGGAGTGTTTCCTATTTTAAGATATTAAAATGGCCATCGAGCATCTATTCCCGCAGGATCGATAAGTAAGGTTTAGCAGAAAATAATTACTCAATCCCATGAGAGCGTTTAATTGAAAGTTTCCTTCATCGCTCGCCTAATTAAAATCCTCATCACCCAGAGCACTTCTCTTGAGAAAAATTAAATAAAATAAAATGAAAACCAAAAACGAAACTATAAGCCAGCCAACCACTCTGCAGTTTTAGTGTACGAGTATATTGCGGAACTACTCCCCGAAGAGCTTATGTCAACTTGAGTTTCCTTCGACTTTTCTTCTGCACCCCTAATGTTATTACATTTTTCGTTTTACTTTCATCTCTCGGTGTTCCTTTTCCTCACTTGTCTGTCGTCATTTTACACTTCACTTGGCACCCGTGGCCCTGACGTTGACATCGATGGGAATGGCCACGACTGCGGTCGATGGTTTCACTCGAGCGAGTTCTATACCACGGAGGACTCAACTTACCGAGCGGAGATGAGCTCCAATGAAAACAAAGCTGTATTTAACTAATTAATCCATTGTGGCAAACTTGGTTGATGCGCGACGGGGACCTGTTACGCAGGCGGTAGTTGAATCGAAACGATGCCTTTTGCTGTGGCGTCTTTGATGGTGTATGTAGCTGGAAGGTGGAACGTTGTAGTGGCGCAGGGTAAGGTTCGGGTATCTTACTGGTGGCATTTATTCCCACGGGTTTTAAAGAGGAAAATTGAAGAAGACGCCCTTTAAAATTTGGCATTCAAATAATTTCACACTAAGATAGTGTTGTGTTACTCATAGATGATGCACTACAAATGTCCCATAAATCACTACAAAAATGTCACAACAGTTAAAAGAAAATATTTTTCACACTTGAATTTTTGTCATACTCACGATTCTTTGTCATATCAGCAAAAATCAAAGTATGCGATATTCTCGATATTATAATTATTCATTCTCGATAACAACAACTCTTGTATTGGTTTGTAGTTGGGACCTTTTTGTTTCTGTTGTCATTTATGGGAGGGTTGCAGAAGAATGAATTTCTACAGACAATAGAAGCAAGGCAAATTTATTGCACTTTTAACTGACAATTTTCACTAAAAAATCAGAAAGGTGGACAGTAAAAGCCGGTCTGGATGTTAACCCGTCCAAAACAGAGCTAGTACTTTTCACGAGATAATTACAAAATACCTCGAATAGGGCATCAAAGGCTGAAGAAAGAGGAACTGAGTTTCACTAGTCAAGCCAAATACTTACGCGTTATTTTAGATAGCTAGTTAAACTGGAAACCAAACACTAAGGATCGCATTAAGAAGTCAGCCGCAGCTGTTTACACAAGTAAGAGGATCCTTGGCCCTAAATGGAGAATTTAACCGAAAATAGCTCACTGGATATGCACTGCCGTTGTCAGACCTATCTTAACTTATGGTATCCTTGTTTGGTGGCCAACACTGAGCAACAAAACCAATCTTAAATTGATAAGCAGTTTTCAAATAAAAGCATGTATCTGCATCACGAGGCCACTTCGTTCCAAACCCTCAGCCGCCATGGAAACAATGCCACTGATCCCATGTACAAGCCACTGATCCTAGACAGAGAATACTTTTTGAAATTTACACGGTCGACATCGCCAAATATAACCTTCGCCATTTGGTCGTGAACCAAAACGAAAACAAGGGAAAAAACGAAATATGAGAAAACAACAAGAAGGTTTCAAGTGACGTTATAATTTTTATTTCCTGAAGATGTTGTCCGCTAGGTGGTCGATAGGCAAGAGAGCGAACTATTCTTTTTTATCATAAGAAGCGCGTGCAAAAGCGGTACATGGTGACACAATTTAATAACAGCATGTATGAATGCGGTGCAATACAAGTATGACATAAGGAACAATGGCTTGGTATATCATATAAGCTTAAGACTTTGAACGAATTAAATAATGAATTGACTTGACTAAATAAGTAAGCAATTTTTCCTAAACACCGTGTCTTTCCGACTGCCCAACTATTGCAGTGTCTCATTCCTGGCAGAAGTAAAACACTCTCAACTACCATGAGACTGCCCGCTTAATGTCAATGAACCCGATATACGGGTTATCCATAGTTATTTAGAAAGACAGTCAGGCGGTCAATAAGGCTCTGAATACATCATCAATTAAATCCAAGATGGAAAGACTTGCAGCATATCTCTCAGGGATATCTGAGCAGTCTCTGATTAGTGGTTTTCCAGGCAAGATATATTTATTCAAGATAGATAGCTAGTGAAGTCCCTTTGAATAAAAGAGGAACCGAATTTTACAATCATTCATTCATATTTGTGACAACTTTTACAATGCCATCCAAATAATGACCTATGGTAGACATGCTAAAGTGACAAGTTTTACATCTCAGATAATGTGGGACATTGCATAACTTCACCCTCCTAAACGAGTACCTCATACAAACTCATTACAAATACGTGTCCTACCCAACATTACACTAAGAACATGTTCCTGTGTCCAATTCAAGTGACTGAGGCGTATACGTAACATAATGTTGCTACGAATGGCGGTACCAGGTCTATGTGCATTTGCAACTAATCAAACACTTTGTGACTGAGGAGAATACGTAACATTTTTTTTTTTAACTTTTTAAGTTCTGTCTCCAATGAGACAAAAACGGTTAAAGTGAGTCTGAAGACGTAGCTGCAAGAACGACGTGTATATTGTCTTCAAGAATGGGCAAATGAAGGAGCGATGGTAGCTGTAACTTCTAGTTAGCCGGAGCCTTCATCTTCCCCGGTTCTCCAGTAAATGGTACCAACAACATTATAATCACTCTTCCCAACTGCTTTGGACCCAAGAGACAATTTAGTAATAGAGGCCAGACGCGTTTCGAAGGTTTAAGCTGATTTTGTACAAGACATTTATCACCTCAAGCCTGATATATGGCGTAGAGGCATGGGCAATATCAAAAATAAATACAGAATTCCTTAGTCTCTTCGAGTGGAACACACTGCGTGTGATCTTGCGGAAGGAACGATTCAATCACGAACTAATGGATATAAGATATAAGGTCGCAATATAAACTTAGTCAGGCATCTAAGGATCGAACGCATAGATCGCATGGACGCCTTGGCTCCTGATCCAATCTTCGATTGCAAGTCTTTAGAGCAACGCAAGCGAGACGAAGGATATCATCCGACTTGCAACGAGTAATTGAAAGATTGCTGAGAAGCTAGGCTCTGGTTCACCTCGGACTGTCTCGCCACCCATATTATTATTATTATTAATCATCCGCAACAATTCGTCCGAAAATACCATTAAAATGATATTAAATTAAATAAGAGATGAAATTAATGTTTTTGTTGCTATCATGCATGAACTTCGTTTTTTTTTCAAACTGCATGCGCTTAAAGAACATCATCAAGTTATCATTAATTCGCCGAAGAAGTCTGTGATGTCGAAGAAGTCTCTCATGTCCCCACTGAAGCGCTGATTTATGCTTACTATCTGACGCACTGGTAAGCAACTGTGGTGCAATCGATCTAAACTGGGGAGAGACACATATAATCCGATACATCTTCGGTGAATTAGTCTTCTTCCGTGTATAGGCAAAGTTCTTTAAAAGGTATGCAATCGAGTTCCGAAGCAAAATTCAGTTCGTATTCATTGCGGGGTATGCTAACTTAAATGATGCATCCAGGCTGGAATCAGTGGAATAATGATAACCGTGTCTGTCTGGTTAACTTGGAGAAGCCGTCCGACATCGTATTTTACTAGGAATAAAAGTGGATTATCAACTTCAGGATGTGTGAAACCCTCCTATTGAGGAGCTCGCTGTACTTAGGTTTGGTACAGTAGCCCCGCGAGTATTGGAATATAATACTTGGAAAAAAGGAAAAAATTGAAGGACAAATTATATTTTAAGTTGTTTTATTTTCAACTGCCGATGTACAAGTGATTCACAAACATCTTCTAGGTTACTTCTAATATACGTTGTACTGAGGAATATAACAGAACAAAACAGAATGCGATCAGCGACCAAAAGATATAAATAAAACATAAGATATAACATTCAGAGTCAACGTGTGGACTAGTGTACGCAGATTGCGACTGTACCATAGCTGAAGAATAATATTCATGCGGCTGATAGCATAAGCTAACAGCATTGGTTGGAGTGCTTTCTTTTAGTATGCGGTCTTGCGTGGCATATGTTGCTGATTTTGGTTTCGGGTAAGCCAGTTTGTCTCCAAGCGCATAAAAGTTCCCGCTGTTTGTAGGCAGTTGTGTTGATGGTCATATGTAAGTCGCGGGGACATGGGCTTCAGAATATTGACATTTAATAATAACAATAAGTGTGGCGCTACATCCCGAAGAGGCCCAAGCTTTTGCATCAATAACTCGTATTGTACAGCCTATTTTTCTCTCACGAGTGCAAGGGACCTTAGTTATTACTATTGGAGCATTGTCACCGAATCGAAAGACTCCTCCCATGAACGTTATTTTGATCGTACAAGGAACCGAACCTAGGCAGCGAGGTTAAGTTGCTTAGGGATCACGCATATACCCACAGCACCAAGGCAACCGCCATTGGCATTCGGTTGGATCAATAAATGTATTTTGGCTAGAGGCTAGAGATGACAAATGGCTAGAGGGTTATATTACAGGAGTTAATTTGATAAAAGGCTCAAGGTTATCCGCAACATTCCATATCCGTTTAGTTATGACATGCGGTTGTCCACTGTGGTTCAACGTGAGTCCTTCGTAGATGGACAACATGAAGTTGTTCGACAGAGAGAATGGTTATGACCTCTTTCACCAATCTCATCTTTAGGCCTTCTTTTACATACTTTTCATACATAACTTTTCTTTACCTCGACACAATTAGCTGTATTCACATTATACTACAAGTGATAGGACTAATTCGAAAGGCTTTAGTCGAGGGAACAATATGTTCTGGGTAGTACAGTCCCAATGCTCTTACCACATATCGTTCAAATAGTTCGATTAGTAGTTACTACACTTTGGCGAACATCATGTAGTTGTGAGTGAACACTTGTCGAACAACTTTAGACTATTTTTTCACGTTTGCTTATGTTTCGACAGGTTAGAATCAGCGCGGATCGATCAGTCTTTGTTCAGGTTAGTATATGTAAGCTAAGGGAAGAGTGGCTGGAAGGACTTAAGTCAATTTAGGCCCACATGAAAACCATTTATGGGACTCTGATTTTCGTGAATGCAAGGTGAGGCTAAATGACTGAAAGACTTGCACTTGGCTCTGCGAGCAGCTAAAGATCAGTCGTGGAAAGAGTTCTGCGAAAAAGATGTTCTGGCGAACCATTCGCAGGCTCAGAGGAAAGAAATTGAACATCATCGAAGGAGTCAAAGCTAAACATTGTGTGTTGGTTTCCAAATAGGTGGACGTCTTTCGCCGATGGAGTGATCACTTTCCCGAGCATTTCAATCCCGAACAGAGCATTAAGGATGGCAGATGCGTAGTCTTGAGTGGGGCGGAGAATAATCCAACAGTAGAGGAAGTCACTTTGGTCATTGAATCACTAAAACTTGGCAAAATCCGCCGGTGCGGATGAAATTCGGCAGGGAATGCTTAAGGCAATGAGTAAAGAGTGAGTCTCTCTCGTGTCTTTAAGTTGGTCTGGGAACGCGGTGAGACATCTTGCGATTGGCGGACTCGAGTGATTGTCCTTTATTTTCAAAACGGGGGTCAAGCTAATTTTGGGCTTACTACAGGGGCATATCTCTTTAAAGTCTCCCTGGGATAGTCTTCGCTAGATCTAAGCTGTGCGGCTATAGTCGTGACCAAGCAAGCTCTAAGAACAATACTTGACAACATTTGGGAATATGGCAAACTAATCTACAACTGTTTTGTAGGTCATGGAAACGCACGGCCGAGGCCCTTGTTGTAAGCTCTGGAGCGATTGAGGGTCCTCTTTTGAGGTCCGATAAGTCTCCTTCAATAAATCATGAACGAGCATGAACGAAATCAGAAAAGAAGAATAATGGCCATCACCCACACAACATACAGGCCAGAATAATGAGAGCCTCACACAGGGACTTTTTAGGGAGCTGCGGAGACGAGGAGGAAGAATAAACTACGCCCCACTACTTCGACACATTTGCAACGGTTACAAGACGAAGGAAAAATACGCTAGGCAGGGGATACCAGTAGGTACTTCTCATGGGTTAGTCTCCTTGACTAAAAACGAACCGGTATATAGAGACAGGACCTAAGTGGGTCACAACTGATTCGACAGTCACTTTAATCTAACCTCACCTAATCTATCATTGGTCAACATAATAAATCCACCAATGGCGGCGGGCTGTTTTGTTGTTTAACGGCCAGTCATCGTTCTTTAATTTACAATTTTTCTCTTACCACTCGTTGTAACAAACTAACTCTCAATATCATCAAAGTCTACATGATGACTAGCAAAGCTTTCCCCAAATACCAAAACAATTATCAATTCCCCCTTATTGAGCATGTCAATTGGCAACAGACGCGCGTACTAAATTATTTCGCCGCTTTAACAGGAGCAATTGAAATGTTCATCCTACCAGTGGAAGCGTAAAGTTTCCGGTTACTTGATTTTAAGTCAATTCAAAATCGAACCACCTGAGTTAGCACTTTGTTTCAAGATCCTCTGAAGAGGAGAGAAAATCCTTCTGATTGAAGACACTCTGCTACACCCTCTCAGTTAGGTACTAATGAACTTTTCAACTGTGCCCCAACTAACTTCACTTTGACTCCACCGTCTGCCACCAAATCCGACCGTATCCTCCCCCTGTGCGTGGTAGCCAAGTAGGAAGGAACAGTAAGAGTCCTCCTAAGTCCTTGTACACATGTATATCCCCCGCCATAGATGGATGTACTCGTATGAATGTGCACAGACGAGTGTATATGAAACAATAAACATGTCATGTAAGTACCGGAGTTGTTGAGGTGGAACTACTAAATAAGTTTACCCAACCTTTAAGATAGCAATTTCAAATATTATTATAATTTCTGGCATGGCCCTCACTGCTTACATGCTATCCATGCGGAGGTGCACAAGCAGGCGTACGTTCATACGCTCGTAGCTGGTGGTTACCACACCGGAAGGATGAATAGTAGGCAAACAATGTGGAACAGGAGTCGTAATGTAACCTTCATTCTTGTCGACACAAACGAAGGGTATCGAACCATCGAATAAATAATTCGAGACTTCCATGGTTTGTTTGCTCATCTCCTTACGTCATTAATCTTTAAACTTACATTCTGTGCGAATGCGAGCGTGTGTGCTGGGCGTACGTACGTACGTAGGTAGCATGCATTCGTTGTGGCCATGTTCTGCTTCAGACAGAGGTTCTCCCTGAACCGCATACATGCGCTTATGTCCTTCAGCTTGACGTTATTTTATTTCACTTCAACTCGTTGTTGCATGAACTTTTACAAGTGCTGCAACAAGCATTTGATTAAGGTGCTGCTACTCTGAAGAGAAGGGCCGAATTGCAAAGGGAGGCAGCCAGAACCTTAGTTCCATCTTGTGCCGACCTCAACCATATTTTATGGTTTCCTTGACTTGTTGGCATTTGGGGTATCAGAAATCCAGAATCCAACTGAAGGAATCTTATTTTCTTTCGTATTTCGTGTGGCCCTACAATAAAATAAACAATTAATCGGATGTGAGGGGATGATATGCGCAATGAAAGGAAATTCATTTTGGACTGGGAATAATCAAGTGACTCAGCAGTCTGGGATATCGCACGCCAGTTGTGGTCATTCTCCACTTGCATCCGTACCTTATGCGGTATCCCTTTGGCTTGGAGTAGAAGACTCTGTGAGCCAAAGCCAGGTTTTCAAGCAATTGGGTCCGTACATCTCTATTGAACTCCTTTCTTTCCACAATCGAGGCAAACAGGTCGGAAAATCTCAAACAAGGGCTTCTTCAATATTCATTATGGCTCTGCGCCATAGATTGGGTAGTCCCAATCTAGGTCCTGTGCGATGTCACATGCCACATCCTACTTCATGCCTGTCAATTTGTTGCTACGTTCCAGCCTGATATCCTTCTTAGCCTGAAATGAGATTTTAGAAGAATATTTGTAAAGTCTCCCAGTCCTCAATGTGTCAATTGACAGGGATTGGAATAGTGACGGAGGTATCGACGAGTGACTCTTCTTTCCTCCAGGTCACCTCAGCTTCTGCATATAAAGACTTTGGTATGCTCCATTTTCATTTCCTGTTACTTCGCATGATTGGGGCCAGTTTGTGCCCGACTACCAGCCGCATTTACTTTTTGTCGTATTGAAGAAGTTTGTCGGTTTTTGCGAAATTCATCTTCGGCAATAGCATCCGAGTTCTCTTAAAAGTGGTCAGGGAGTTCCATCTTTTATTCGCCTTCTCTACGATCTTGCCATCCACCATTTGCGAAATATTAAATAAATCCATTGTATTGCCCGGAATGTGATTTGTTTCGGCTGCTTTACCTGAAAAGTTAATCAGCTGTTGTGCTTCCGGTTATGTCCTTGTGGCCGGGGACCCAGCCTAGAGTGAACGATTTCAGCATGCTGAGAACCCATGATCAACTCCATCTTGGAGTTGATTTCTGTATGAAATTGCTTTAAAGGCCGCTTGATAGTCAATTAGAATACTAAATTCAGCATGCGGTGTTTCCAACATTTTTATAATCCTGATCACTTCTTGACTGCCAGGACCTCCGCTTGATAAACACTCCCATAATCCGGGATACTGATGTTGCAGTGCATGTTTAACAATGCAGTTAAAATGCCCGCGTTAATTAAAAATTTAATTTGGATGAGTTATCCAAAAAAAAACGAGAGGGAAGATATTATTTAGTATAAGACATTTGTTTTTTGGATAATCTTAGACACACGTTCTCATCGTACGATTGTTCACACAATCTGTGTGTCATGCATTTTATAATCAATCGTCATCGATATCGCACAATGAGTTCTAGTGGTGAGTCTCTTTCCTTATCTCTGACTGTCGCTGCCGATCTTCGGTAGATATTATTTATTTGACGATCATTTCATTAAACGATCGTAAGACCGTATCGTAATTTTGAACTATGACAATCCGATCTGTTGGGGTTGATGCATGAGTAACCCCTGGCTCTGACATATCCAAGATCGGTGGCGTTGGCATGTTTATGACTCGCTTGTACTTTTTGCAACTTCGATCCGTTCGTGTGCACATGGATGGGTGAATTGTTGGTGGGTTCATTTGTGGCCCACGTCACCCTTGTTGGAGAATAGCACTAGAAAGTAGATTTCGAAAACAAGGAACGCAGTATAGTCGCTTTCGCCTTTGTCAATTTGTAGTTGATGTAGTGTGCTTGCATCTCCAGTGGAACTTCGCAGCCAGCGACTGGATTGACTAATCTTTATGGCGCTCTGTGTTTCAGCCATCTGCATGTAACTCTATGCTTTCAAGCAGGGCGAGAGAGATAACTCTAACTAACTAAATTTTTTTTACAACTTGCGCTCGCACAATGTTTTAGAGGGAGAAAGTGCACATTGGTCTTAAATATCTGCGAATTGTTATCAGTGGGCAATATTGGGCTAGGAAGAGCATTCCATATTAGGGAAGTGCGGCTAAAGAAAGAGTATCTACATTTAACTGTGCGTCCGAAAGTAAGCTTAAGAGTAAACTGATGACCCGTCACGACATGAATGCCCATCAGTTTACTCTTAAGCCTACTTTCGCTCGCTTAAGCATCGTTTGTTACACTAGCGATAAATTAGTACGTCGAGTCGAGTAATGACTCTACAATAAAAGTCCCATCTATGGCTAATGGCTGATTATCAGGGGTTAGCTGACAGCATTTAGTTTTTGAAGCATTGACTCTGCTGTACTTTCTGCAGTTAATTATGCTTTCAAGATCGGAATACAATGTGCTTAACCTACGCTGCCGTTTTAATTCGCCGGCCAAAGGAGAGATTCAATCAGAGCACAGTGTATAGTCCAGTTTTGAGATCATCAGAATATTTAATTTTCATTAAAGATTTTGATTGACTTGTTTCTAGTTAAGGGGTATACAAATTAATAATAATATAATATAATATGGGTGGCGCGACAGTCCGAGGCGGACCTGGGCCTAGCTTCGCAGCAACCACTCGCGTTGTTCGTGCTATTGTTTTTTCACGAGTGGAAGGGACCTACAGTTTAATGCCGACTCCGGACGGCGAAGTTGAGAAGCTTTTTCTAGACAGGAAGACTCCTTGAGCATTGCCAGTGACTCGAAAGACGTGGAGCCGTGAATTATCAAAGGTGGTAAAATTCAGGCATCGAACCTGGGACCCTCCATATAGGAATCGACTCACTTACCCACTACGCCACGGCGACCCGGGTATACAAATTATTATAATTATTACTCGTTCCATATTAAGGGATATCAATTCTATTAAATTATTATTAAGAATAGTGTAAGTTTGTATTTTTAAAAATCAATTCGATTAAGAGAAAAAAGGAATGAACAGGTCTCAGTAATGTTTGAGTACGTTGAACTACTATTCAACTCAATTCCCAACACAAGAATTTCCGTATTTCCAGGGACCATGAGTTACACTCATTGTTGAGAGAGCATGGCTGTCAAGAAATATTTGTGCCATAAACCTATGGAAGCACCAAAATCCTATAATTGATCACCACCATGCGTCATCGTTTTAAGTGCCTAAGGACCTTTGTAATATCGTAAAGAGGAGAATAGCCAGGCTAACAATCAGATTTCATACAAGAACTAATGACCAAGCAAAATTTCACACGGGACAAAGCTCGAGGATATGAAATTTCCGGAGGGGATGTTCTGACCGTCAAGAGGTTTGTTGTGGATCATTCGGTCTTAATACAAATTGGCAGAAGACTATTTGTCAGCAGTAATCAAAAAACAATATTTAAGGCCTTACTTTTTTTGAATTGCAGTTATATCTGTATTCTATAGAGACATAGAGAGCCAATTAGAAAAATCGGCTTATTAAGGCTATAAAAGGGCTTATTAAGGCTATAAAAGGGCGCCTTTTTGAGCTATTGGCGATTTTTCTGCATCGAAATCATATAATTACATGTTTTTTCTCATTTTATATGTAAATTCACGTCTTTCGCATTTCTAGCATTACATCGAATTTTCATAATCTGAACACACATAATGTTAATTAAGTATTCGGAGCAGAGGTTTAAAAAGTTCGGGGTCTTGGATTAGAGTTGTCGGCGGACGAACTTTATACTCTTATGATCAACGGTGGCACTCATAGCTTCAACAGACTACATGATCGAGCCCATTTATAAGCTACGGAATTTGCCCGATCACAGCGGGCATATCCGTTACAACAATTTCGGTTATAAATTCACCGAGATCATTATTGTTAAGAGATTTAGAAAAGGCGACGTGAATTTTTTTTGACCACTCTCAAACTTTTTCTTTTTGTTCGATTTTTGTTACAATTTGAAAAAGTCCAGTTTTTGGCGATTCTTATTTTAGATTTCACTATTTGAAACATGACAAGCCTGGTACCAATATATTTGTTGGTCAAGGAGTTTGTATATGTCACTAGGGTTAAGTTTATAGAAGCTATTAGAACTGATGATTTAAGTAAGAAAGTTAATACATTTCTACAACGATTTCAAACTCCAAACAAATCTCTTAAGAAGTAAGAAATAACTTTGGCGGTCTTGTCAAAATTCTGTAAGACTTAACTAGGTACCGGGTCACCTACATTGCAATCACAGTTACAGTGCCTCTCATCTCGCAGATTTAGCCAATATAGCAGCAGCATATTTCTACGAATTGGCAGAGGGGGCTACCGGCGTCTTTAGTTAGGACTTCCATAGATGGTTCTCTCTTTACACTATTGAAGGTGGCATGACCAGAATACAGACTTTATAAGCGCAAGCTCCCAAACGTCTGTAAGGAATCCGCGACTTTCTTGTTATCCCTTGACAGAAAAGTCTATAGTCGACTGACACGCGTACATATCTAATAACGGGCCGATACACCTTCGTTAAACACCTAAGTGTGCTTGGCCTAGGCGACGAAACCCTCAGCGATGCCTTTGAAGAAGACCACGGCAGGGCAGAGTACTACCGCTGACACTGTCCCGTCCTTGTTTGGATCAGGCGACAGGAACTCAGTGCTGATGTTGTCAGTGCTGATAATGTGGTCGCATCACAGAAGCGGCTAATGGAAGGAAGCATTACAATGAACTAGTTTTTGAGTTTGAACTAAAAAAAAAACCGATTATGGGTTAGGACTCTAATGAGGAAAAAGTCCGAACCGGCCTTTGTGACTATTTTCATTTCTTTTATAGTCCTGTATTAATATAATCAGTAGTCGCTGTGGCGGCTGCTCGAATCCAACGTCGGGTTTTAACAACTTTCATAAATCAAGGCCCCGTCTCTTTCGAGTGTTCATGTCCAGTATAATATTCTCTGATTTCATCGTTCGAAGTCGAAATACAATTATAAATCCTCTCCACATTTTTAATAGAATATTAGCATGTCCAACACGACAGTGCGCTGCTGATAGGTTCAGGTTCACCTCGGTTTGTCGACTCATACAGAGAAACAAATTTTAAGCGGAAGTTTTAAGGAAAAAATAAATCAGTTTTTTTATTTCCTCAAGAATTAATATTGTTAATTTATTTAATAATCAAATTTTTAGCAATCATTCGTAGAGTTTCTTTTCTATCTCCGTTGCTTGTATATTCAAGTTAACTATTTGAACAGTTATCATGTCACTTCTTTATTGATGTGACCATCCCTCTCTTTTAATAACAGCTACACTCATGGAGTCAGTTGATCAAAAACCGTCGAACTCTCCACATCGCCTTAAAAAGACTTTACCTTTAGATTGCTTACCATTTCATTAATTGTTTTGATAAATATAATAAGTAGGTAATTCAATAGTTGTTCATTTACGGTTTAATTGTTGATACAAGTTGTTCAATCGAACTGCCATTGTCTTAATAATGAAAAATGCTTCATAAATGGTATCAAGACGAAAGCCTACAGTCTTCAAAAAATCAGAGAAGCTAAGAATATGTCTAGTCGAACAAACTACATTATTGTTCTATTCTCGATATTAGTTAAGAACTCCTAAGAAACTGAAAGCATTATCCCGACTGTTGTCATAACTCGCTTTGCACAAGTACACAACTTAACTGAGTTAAAGTCCCCCTTCACGACGACACGAAATTCACACCTAAAGTCTTCAACTACAAGGCGGAGGAACGCCAAAAAAGAATTTCCACTTGAGAACTTGTCACAAACAAATGTTTCCGACAAAAAAATAATAAAAATAAATGTATTCGATAGAAACACCACCCACCTCCAGCTGTCGATACCATTGCAGGCATCAGACCTGCCAAAAATATTGTCAAAAACCGAGAACATGGTTAAACTTTCGTATTAAATTATTCAAAATTCTTGTGTAGGCCACAACGCTTGTGCACCCAAAACCACTATGGGTGCTGTGGCATTGGCGATGGCGTGGTGATGGAGAAGAGTTCAACTTCGATGAGAAACTCTAATACAGAACCTGAAAGTTGGGCAATTCTCTGAAAATCTCCCATAATTTTCAGGTAAGGGTACAAGTGTTGAAACTCTTTCGAAACTAAAAAATATGACGTCACTTTCATGTGGGAGCAGTTGAGATTCGAATTGAATTAGACATGTGGTAGGTCTTCACTTATGGGTGGTTAGATTTTCGAAAGCGGAGATTGGGAATAGAGGAGTGAATCCGCTTGAGGAGTGATAGAAAAATACATACCGTATGAAATATTCAATTATTCTCTCCCTTATTTTTGATTACATTTCAACTCTGAATTAAGATTGCAAAAATGACGCACAGTGTGTTATTTTCCATTTACTTTGTTCCTGTGGCGCTTGGTATCGATGTACTATTCACATACTGTTGTTGTTGTTCTTTTCGGTGATAGTATAACTTTGTTTCTATGAAGTTCTTAAGTCATATAACCATATGTGGTGACAGGGACATATACCCCACCTCATCACATTTCAAAAAACCTCATGGATATAAATGTCTCTAACTAAAAGACCAATACACCGATTTGTCCAAATCTTCACCAATGTATTCAGAAACGATAGTTAATCATTAGAAGCCATGTACATCTATCCATTTTACGTCTATCATCAATTTATTCATTTATTAATAAAATGTAAACGAAAGTCTTCCATGTGCTTCAGGAGTTGACGGAATGGATTTAATTTCAGCGTCCTGTCACGATGAATTATAGTTTCATCTGATCAATATTTACATATGAACCACGATCCTCATTTTACAATGTACCGTTAAATATTGGCAGTAATTTTACATTTTCCTGTGACATATTAAGAGGTCTCGAATGAAGATATCTGCCCGGGGCAACTTTTGTTTTTTCTCACAATCGCTGATGAAATAAGGAATAAAACGGATTATACATTTTGACAGCGGCAACAGTTAAATCTTTTCGTAAGCAACAAATAAGTGAACATTTTAAAAACAATTCAGAGATAATTTCTCAATTCTCAATGGATTAATTGAGTATGTCGACATTATTTTACATAGAACACCTATATGCTGTATACTTACTTTTGCGACTGACTGTACATAGAATAGGGTTATTTATGGAATCAAAACCGGGGAAATGGGCTCCAGGACTTTATCCCACATACTCTTGTTGAAATTCTGCATGATAGTTCTGCATAAATGTGGCTGAGGTTTGTTGATGCAGCTCTTAAATTCCTCCCGTAATGCCGAGGTGGTTGCGGGTCGCTTGAATTCGGATGAATTCAAGGAATTCGAATGATGTTATGTCATACGATCTAGGGGGCCAATTCTAATGAAAAAAACGTGCGTGTTTTTGTGAGAGATTCAAGGAAGGGTCAGCCTAAAGTCCGTTACCCTGGGAACAACTGGAACTACAGGACCACAGGAAGAGAGTCGAGTATTCGAGTTCTGGCATTTTATTCCAACTACGGTAGTGTGTGTTATGAGGGATCTCTTGTTTAGCAGCAAAATCCCTTATAGACCTGTTTTTCCCTTAGCAATATTAGTGCGAGACCTCTTTAGAAGATCGTTAGTTCGTGTGATATTTGTACTGGTCATGTCTTTCTATATATATAGCACAGCTCAGTTAACCGAAACCATCTAAGGTGAGCCTTTTTCAAGAAATGTGATCTAATTCGTATTTTTAGTAGCCCAAGTAAAATGCGTACATCCATAACAGACGAGCTATGGGGGCAACTCCTTGCTTGGCCTGTTCATCGGCTTTCTCATTACCAAGAACGTTCCTATGCCCTGGAAACCCATATTGCGGTTATTTTAAACATTTTCACCACTGCAGCATACAAATTGTTTCATTTCATTTCATTACATTTACCTTCATTGCAACATTACTTACTTACTTACTTATCAGGCTGACGACCCATGCAGGGTCCGAGCCTGAGCAGTAGCTGTTTCCATTGTTTTTCCTGGTCCTGGGCACGCTGCTTCCAGTAATCAAGACCAAGCTGTCTTGCATCTGCGATTACTTCGTCCTTATACCGGAGATTCGGTCTCCCTCTCCTTTTCGACCCGGGAGGCCCGGAATCGAAGACCCTCTTAGATGGAGCATTGTTGTCCATGCGCTCGATGTGGCCGAGCCAGTGCCGTCGACAGATCTTCGACTTCCGGACTACATCAACATCCAGGTGCAGCTCGTAGAGTCCGCGGTTGTGTCTTCTCCTCCATTTGCCTTCCTCGCAGACAGGACCATATATCTGACGTAGACATTTTTTGTTTTGCTTATCGTCCAGCTTTCGGCTCATTATAGCAGGACTGACAAAATAAGGGTTTTGTAAAGCATGACATTAGTCCTTCGAGTCAAGAGTCTTGACGCCAGTTGATTTGACAAACCGAAGTAACACCGGTTGCCAAAGGCGGTTCTACGTCGGATCTCCACAGTGACGTCGTTTGTGGAGTTTACGTTTGCCCCGAGGTAGACAAAATGCATTACTACCTCGAAATTGTAGCTGTCGATTGTGATATTTTGTCCTAGGTGGTGTGTGACGGATCGTTTTTTGGGCGACAGCATATACTTTGTTTTATCCTCATTGACCTTGAGACCAGCTCGTTTCGCCTCTTCTTCAATTGCTGTAAATGCTTCCACTACGGCAGGTTGGGAAGTCGCTACGATCATTGCAACATTCCTGTACTAATTTTGAAGTTAAGAAGGTCTTTAAAACGGTCTTGTTGAGAGATCAACGAAGATAGCTATACTTTGCATTGACGTGTTCGGATGAGATTTAAGTTGATGACACGCCTCCCTTATGGCGAGGATTTTCGCTCTGAGGAAGCTGGCGTAAATCGGGAGTAAGCAGGGTGCAGTGATGCTGAAAATGCACTGAGTAAGAACGCGTGGGGATTCCGCACATCATCTTTGAACCGTCTGAATATTCACTCAAGTCCTGTGTGAAGTCTGTGCGCTATTCCAGTCTGCTGTAGTAGGGAGGAGAAGGTCGATATACAGTGGACTCTCCCTAAGTCGAATTGTCACGGGATACCATAATTTGTTCGAGTTTTAAGGGAGTTTGACTTGGGTAAGCTATTAATATGGAAAATTGAGGGAAATGTATGTAAAATATGGCGAGTTAGAGAAAAATTCGACTTAGACAGAGTTCGCTATATTGTGATAAATCTAAAATGTAATTTATTCCAAGCCGTATGAATTCTCCTGGTTACGAATCCAGGATGCACCTGTGGCCATGTTTTCTTGAGTTCCACATGCGAGACTCTCTGGGTCTGAGAAGTACACGATCAGGAAATGTCTCATGCAGTAATTCAGTTGTATCAGGGACTGTACAGCGAACTAGTGCATAGTAATCAGGCTTCAGTTGTCGTGTTAATTGAAATTGTAAGCATGGGGACACTGATCTTTAGTGATTATACGCTGTAGGGGGCCAATTCAAATTTGCATTTTTTATCCACGACGCCGAATTGATGTTCCGGGATTTTCAACAATACTCTTACGCATTGCTGCCGGGATTCACAGTGAACGAAGTTAAAACACGAACTTGAACCTGAAAAAGAAACTGCTTTAGGATTAGGATACTGTATAGTCTCAAGACCAGAAAATAAAGATTCGAAATGAGTGTAGTTCAATGGTCTACGGATTCAACTTCTTCTGCGCGACAGTTTTACAACGCAAATGCGCAACCGCTGGCTATCACAACTAGAAGGCCCTCATTAAACTTGGTCTTTGTAATTGATGGAAGCTGGCTAAGGAATGAAGAAAAACTTCACTTCATCATGTTAACGTTATTTACTCTAAGAAGGCATCTCCCGAAGAGTCTGCGATACGGGACAGGAAGACAAGAAGAAAAAGGGCCCTAAGACAACTACGATTTAGATGGCGCAAACAAGAGGAGAGGACCTTATCCATCTAGATGCTTTATATTACAGGCAACTACATTTTTCTTACATGAGGAACTTGTTGGTTGATGCCGGGCTTTAGGTCAATAAGAACAAGACAAATGCCAGTGAACCCACACGTATACGAAAACATGAATATTTTCGGTTTAATTTTAGTAGTTTTCCAAGAAATAGTGTTCGATTTTCAGAAAGATCCCCTTGGCCTCTGTCCTTAAAATATGAAATATGTATTTTAAATTATGCGCGTCATTGTTGCTGTTGTATCCAAGGAAGTTGATGGCATCAGAAAGACGATGTGGGAACTAATAAGCTACACACACTAATGTCAGCAGTAGCACACCCAACAAAGAAACGAAATCTCATGGCAACCATGTCCCATGTTACACATAGATCCAAGTTTCTATGGGATTTAACACCCACTAAGCACGTCCATATCAACCACAGCTGGGCTCCGTTCGTTTGCATAGCTCCGTTTCTAATTTACAACTCCCTGCAGCAGTTAAAAAGCCCTCCTCTCCTCAGCTCCGGTACATATTCAACTCACAAATACAATCCAAAGTATCAAACTTGTACGTTTCAAATCTCAATTTCAATCCTTAATCTAAAGTTCAATCGAAAATTGCAAGTCCACACCTTTCCCATGCAGACGAGTCCTTTACACTCTGCCAATTCACATTGCGGCTTAATACATTTTTCATCTAACACAGAATTGCTCTTACAATTGTCTCACCCATCCACCATCGACCAAACGCCACCTCCACCTACCAAAAAAAAAAAAAAAACAAACTTAAAGGTTGAAAATCCTATTTTACATTCAACCCACTCAAAGAGTAAAGTAGAGCACCCACAGAGCCGCCCGAATATGCGGAGACCATTCTACAAATCGAATTCATAAATTTACGGCCTCACTCCCCGGCCGTGTTTTTTCTGTACTTTCTTTTTCGGTTTTGCTCCCTACCTTTGTCCTGGGGAGCGAAGCGATTCCACCGAAAATGTTGGCGGGGTATGGGGGGAGACGAGGATCCCTACGACAGTTTTGTGAGAGGATGATTGGTTTACTTGGTCAGTGTTTTGCGTGTTGTCGAAAGTTTTTCAACAAACAACAGGACATCGGAACGGCAGTAGAACAACGAGAAAACAGAAAGTCCAAACCAAACCGATCCGAGTGGGGGGGTGAAATCGAAAATCGAATGTGGCGATACGGCTGTGGGCCGTGGACACGGGTGTGCGGTGTGCTATTTCGAAGCAGCAATGGCACGTAGGGAAAATGTTGAAGCACTTTAACCCAAGTGAACAGGAGAAAGGAACTTTCGAAATTTTATTGACCAATATAAGGTTTTGAACTTTGGTTAGCAATTTAAGTTCACCCACCAACCCACCACACCTCAGGCTCTGACGCTGAATCAACCCCCCTCCTTGTCGTCGTGGAGCTGAGGGAAGTTTTTGGGAACCGGAACACATGTGTGAGCCTTGTGCAATCCTGCAGCGAACAAGCACCGGTGATGAGGGGGAAAAACGCAGAAAAAAAGGCTTGCATGTGTGCGATCTAGATGTTGGGTTAGAATGCCAGCAAAGGACGAGACCGGGAGCAAGGAAACAAAAAAAAAACGACCGAACGAAATGTAGGGAAACGAGATTTTCGGGAAAAAATAGTCGTGTGAGGTTATTTAGCCACCTTCACACCGGAAGTGCCGCATTGTGTTGGCGGTAATGGAAAAAGCGTGTTTGCAGTTCTCTCTACTCTTTGTGAACATCTTCAAATAATTACCGTTAATCATAAAAAGGTTTTTTTCGCAACATTTTGCCCAGAAACGACAGAAGTGTTAGGTATGCTCGGATGTGAGCGGGCACAGCGAACAAACCCGACAAAAACTAATTCCGAACGATTTCCTTCTCTGCCTTTTCCTGATTCCTTGTTCGCGCGACTTTAGCTGCTACGCGCGCTAGCACCCTCGTGGGGGCTGATTTGATGGGCGCCGCAAAATTAACCCGTCGAGTGATAGAGCGGATGTTCGGCAGGTTTGCATATCCATGTTTGGAATTAAGTGAAGTCATTTCAACAAGCAGTAAGTGTTGGTGCCCTTGCCTGCGAGTGTGTGTGCCGAATGGCAGGAGGCCAGCAGATAGCAATTAATGAGTTCATTAATTGTCGGATGTGTAATTGCGCGCACGAGAATGTGATATGCGCCGTTTGATGTTTGACTCTGGCGAATGCATGATAATTGCGGAAATATTTGTCGGACGGAATGTTTCAGCAGGCTTGTGGTTTCATAAAAATCGGAAGTGCTGGCAATCATACTAAAATTGAATAGTAGTCCTTGGGGGGTGTTGTGTTTGTAACATGCGAATATTCATTTGAAGGTCAACATCACCTCTAGTCAAAGTCTTAAAGACAAGCGGGGGTTGAGTTCATATAAGCAACTTTTGATAAAATTAGGTTAGATGCGGTTAGAGTGGCTGGCTGCTACGGGTAGAAGTCAAACTTAGGCCAGTGTAGGCTAGTTGTGTTACCACGAGGATCCAGGCCAATTCTTATACGCAATCCACTTAAAGCTATTAATAAGGAAATGATGATGACTGATGCCAATGCTTTGGTAGTAAGAATGACAGTTGAATATTCAAGTCCTTAGAGTAGATTCCCACACACAGTCTTTCGCCTTTCTTCGATCCATCAGTGAAGATTCGCAGAGAACCGTCCAGCGTCTGGGGTTCTGACGTCCACTAAGATCTCGAATTTATCCTGGTTGAAAAATTCTTCTCGAAGATGAACTTAATGATCGTGCGGTCAGTATATATATCAGCCATACATTTCCTGGTATGGAACTGAATTTGCCAAGAACAGAAACGCGGTCGGGGTCTATCAAGCGCGCTCCATCAGATCGTGGCGCTGCACAGGAGCCCAAAAACGGATTCACTTTCTTACAAACTTTTTTCTTTTTAATCTTGGTATACATCTTTAATATTTGGGCTTTAAGATAATGAAACTACTTTTGAGTTTTTGTTTTATCTTAGGACTTGAAGGTCTTCTACGTTCTGCAAATGTGGATGGATTGGAATGAATGACCGATGATAAATCACAGTTTCATGGGATCACTATTTACTCATAAATCCTGTCCGTCATTGATCAATGGGCCGCTGTTAGAAAATATTTATTGGAAGAAATTTGACTTTATCAGCCAGTGACCAAGTGGCACATTTTTGTGTCAGACAAAATAACAGCCAAAAAAAGGACCAAAATTAAAACATTTTGAGTAACTAAATATTTTAATTAGACGAGTAACTAGGCAGCGGAAAACAGCGCTAACCGACAAATGTATGTTTGAATTTAAGAAAAAAAATATAAGATAGGGGAGATTTTCTGTACATTTTACAGAACATTATTATCTTCGTATTTTTTGTAAATACTTGAAGCTCAGCGCTTTCCAAAAATGTACAACACTATATAATAATAATAACATGGGTGGCGCGACAGTCCGAGGAGAATCTGGATCTAGATTTTCAGCAACCACTCGTGTTGTGTGTGTTATTGTTCTTTCACTAGTGGAAAGGACCTACAGTTTAAAGCCGACTCCGAACGGCGAAGTTGAGAACCTCTTTGAGCATTGTCAGTGACTCAAAAGAGGTGGAGCCGTGAATTATTAAAGGTGGTACGATTCGGTTATCGAATCAGGGACCCTCTGCTTAGGAGTCGATGCACTTATCCACTACGCCACGGTGACCCACTACGACACTTTATAGATATGAATAAAAAGGAAACGTACAGACATTTCGTACGCGCAAATCAGTCAATTCAATATTCTGACCCAGTGTACTTCGGCGATTGTTTAACCTAATCTCAAATGTTGTCGCCTGTTGACGCAGCGACTTGACCAATTTCAACCAAACTTCCACACACCTTTGATATTGGTCTATGTATATATGGATTGTATGAAGTATGGTTAAAGACGGTAAACGTATGTGTGTGTTGTGCGTGCGTGAAAAAACATATGAACTTCAGTACAGTTTATTTCAGTTTATTTCCACACATTAGCCGTGTTTTTTGAGTCTGCATATGTCACAAGTTTTCAAAAAAGCGATTCGCAGTTGACTTAAAACAACACAGTTACAAGTGTTCTTCCAAAATTATCCAACTCAATTTTTCAATTTCATTGGATTTGTGGAATCTGGACTGCCGCCTCATCGTTTACAATTAAAGGTTCATCATTATACTTCTTCAGATTATAAATCAGCTTCGATAGTGAAACGGAACAAGATTAGCAGTCAATAAGGTCGTGAATAATCTTATTGAAGCAACGATTTTAAAAGGAAAATTTAAAGGGTAGGTGTATTGATTCCTCTTATCCCGATGATTTCACCAGATTTGTCTTTTGATTTTAAACGTCTTTATTTTCCAATTCGCCTTAATTTTTCCAATTTTATAAATAATGCGCAAGGTCAGCCCTTGAGAATTTGTGGTATAGATTTAGAATATCCGGTATTTTCTCATGGTCAAATGTATGTTGGGTGTTTTAGACTAGGGACACCGCCCGCACAAGTGGGAAAAGCCAAAAACATTTCATCACGTTTTACTGTTCAAATTAAAAAATAACACGTAATAGTTTCTATTCTCTCTATGATAAGTAATATTTTTTGTTTTTCCATTTTTCTTGACAATAAATGAATAATACTGATCGGCGAACCCCACAAAATTTTGGCCATCCGAGATGTTTTCGATATTTTCACGTTGGTGTTTCATTGATTTATATATTCAAGGGCTGTTTTAGTAAAGAATGTGCAGTTCGAAGACCCCCTAACAATGTAGGTGCAATACCTGAAGATGCCAGTGCCCGGTGTGAATTCCATTTCCGGATTGGAAACGAAACGACGCACTCTATGCAAACAAATATTTCGCTTAGAAATTTCCAAGCATGTATCAATCATTGGTTCTGATTTTAGTGATAAATATTTGACTGATATTTAATCCGAGTCTATTTTGGTATTTCAATCTTAAGTAAAATTGCACTGTGGCCAGATTTCAATTAAACTTATTGTGTAATTGTATGTGTGCAAGTATGTAATATCAACTTCTTTTTTATATAATTATATGTAAAATATTTTAAAAAGGAATCTTATTCTGAGCGCTTAAATCCCAGCATTTCTCAAGCCCGACGAATTGAAAGAATTTCACGCCGCTTAACTAACTTTTTTTGTGTTGCTTAAACTCAAAAGTCTGTAATTTTTCAATACGTCTTGCGTTTGCAATGACAATAAACAAGGCGCAAGAATAAGCATTGGAATTGTGCGGAGTGGACTTTAAATATTCAGTCAGCTCGCACACTGACAATAATGTTTATCATGTTCACGTGTAGTTAAGCTATTAACTCTGTTTATTTACAACAAAGCATAACATGTAGTTTACGAAAGGGCTCTGCGTTAATTTAAGTAGAAACATAGCTTTAATTAAAAAGGAGATAGAATAAATATAAGAAAAACCGACAGTAAGACCATTGTTTTGATCTGCCTAGCGAAGCAGGCACAGGGTCCTCTAGTTTCTTTATAAATAGAAAAATAATTAATATCGAAACTAAATTATGTATATGATATCTTAACATCGTAATTCGAGGAACCCCACTTTTGTAAAAGCTATTTATGCCTTTTTATAGAGGCACCCCCCTGTCCAGCGTGCAGTAGGACTACTGATACAATTAGCCAGTGGCTCAAAATCAGCTGTTGACACTATTAACACCCAAATTTCCCACCGTTCGTGATGACATCTTCATCAGCACAGCCATGTTGAGATATCTTTTCTTTTGGAAATTTAATTTTCAAATCACAACATCCTTCGGAATGACCAAGAATGACAGCCTATTCATTTGGGCAAGAGCGTTGCGTTATAATTAAAAAATAATTGGAAGTCATGATATTTTCCGAAAAACAGAAATGTCCTTAAATTACTCGAAGCATTTTCGGATGATGAATTTAGGAACCGCTCTTATATGAGGAAGTTAACCTTTCGAGTTCCCTGCAATCCTGCAACAAACCAGAAATGGTTGCCATCTTGATCACAATTTCATTATTACTTTGCTTGTTGCCGACTGGTATTATGTATAGGTAATGCAGTTTATTTACATTTATGAAGACAAATTTTGCAGGGCTGCTGCTAATTGATATTGATGAACTCAGCCTGTGCTAACACTGAAGTGTAAACAGAACTGCCCCGGAAAGAATGCACTGCTTTAACAGTATAGCAGAAATATTATTAACTTCGTCGAGTGCCCTACGAGCTATTGCCTGGTTATATAACACCTCGCATTTCCGGGCTGCGAAAGAGGTACGGATACGATGGATGGAAAAACGCCCTCCCACCTTGTCGGTAGCCCCATCGTACTATCAGCCCTAATATTCTATGAGCAAAAGAAATCTGATGCCGACATTATGAATACCGGGAAATTCGAGCAGAAATATAAACGATTCCACGAAAAGCGATTTGAGTTCACTCTAATGGCAGCACAACAGAATTTCAGGTCTATTAGAATCTCACTGCACTGAGCACTCTCAGTGATGAGACGCCACTTAACCTACCTCCCCACCTACCTTAATGAATGTATTAAATTCTTAAGTTGAACGAACTCGTTGCTAACCTACATTTAAGTAGATAAAAGCGACGATGAGGAGCAACTCAATTAAACTATGAAAGGATCATTTTGTCGTCAATTTGATTCTCGGGTAGTGAGTGGGGTTTTTTAAGAAGCGCTATGGATTTGTGATTGTTACTTCGGGTAGATTTTGTTGAACAAATAGTCTAAAGTGCCTCATACACATAGCATACGTTACACAAATTCGGATCAATTAGTTCTTTAATGGACCTCAACGACGTCGGCACAGTGGGGCTGATTGAAATATTCCACTATGCGCATCAATAATCATCTGTTTATGACACCATGAACCATGTAAATCGCGCAGATAACAAGAAAAATTAAAAAGTCCCTATTGACGCTTTACAACATCAGAGCTCATCACTCTTCAACAACCGCAATTCGACTGAGCAAACTCACACACATTGCCAGTATTTTTCAACACTGCCAGATTCCAATATGACTCCACCTGTACTCAAGAGCGTTGCTTTCACCATGGGACAAATCTATTTCCGCACTCGTACAGATGTAAGAGTACTTCAAGATCTCGAACAACCGATGTCCCACCATCAGATATCATCATATTTGTTGACAACTAGGCTGCACTGAAGTGAATAGGATCTTGTACGACGAGATCAAGGGCTGTTATGAATTGTCACGCCTCATTAAAGTCCATCAGTTACCACAAAGTCAAACTCTTCTGGGTCCCGGGCCACAGCCCAATAGCAGGGAACGAGAGAGCAGACCAATTGGCCAGACAGGGGTCTGAAATAGACATCTGCGAAGCGGACACCTCACTGCAGCCACCGATCAGTGCACTACACCGGCCTATAAGTGACATCATACTTATAGAAGCCAACTCGTCTTAGCTCGCAAGAGATGACTGTTAAACGACAAGATTAACGTCGACAGAGCTTAACAACGGCTTCTGGCGTTGGACCGCATATATATATACGTTCCCAAATGGAGCTATGCTTCGGAAATGAAATGCAGAATCCAGGGAGTTGTATTGAAGAGGAAGAGACCGAAACGATCCACCATCCGCTTTGCCACTGCCCAGCTCTCCAGAATCGCCGACTAACTTCGCTGGGCCAAAGATTCTGCACGGTGACTGCGGTCTTAACGAATGCGTATGTATTGGACCTTCTATAATTTGTAAAGAACACAGAGTAGTTTAAGCCATCACGTTACACGGTAGCTTAATGGAATGTGTACTCCACAAACGAAGGAATTCACAATGGATCCTAAGGCATCTGAGTGGAAGTAATGTTCTATCATCAGACTCCGCTTCCAAAACCTAACCTAATCTAAAGATCTCAATGTGCACACTAATCCGGGTGGTATTCCTCAATACTTCTGAAGAGGTGTTCTTCTTCGCTGGCAAAAGCACTGTGTTAGATTTGTCTTCCATCCCTCTCTTAAGGCCTTTTTACGAGCAGATGGAAGCAGATGGCATTTGTCCAGTCTGTCCCTAAAAAGGCCGAACCTTCGTCGCCCAACTCGTACCGGCCCATAGCGCTTACATCCCTTCTTTCTGAGGCCGTGGAAATACTTATAAAATATTTTCTATCGCGGAAGCTTCTTAATGACCGGCAGCAAAGATTCGCAGCAACGGGTCCACTGGTGATCTGTAGCTTATCTCAAAGAAAAATATTACTAATCATGCTTTCGCCCGCACCGTACAGGCGAAAGCAAAGTAGTCTCGCTTGATATTTCTAAGGCATTTGACAGAGTTTGGCATCCAGCTCTCTTATCGAAAATGAAGGTGTATAGTATCAATGAATCTCTTCTTCTACGGATTAGAAATTACCTTTCAAAGCGTTCAATTCAAATTATTTTATATGGATTCACGTGTGATATCCGCCAAATAAATGCTGGTGTTCCCCAAGGCTTAGTTCTGTCTCCGATACTGTTCCTCATTTTTATAAATGATCTCTTGTATGCTGCTTCGAGTCCAGTTCTTTCCTTAGCTGTTAACAGGGCCCCACAGCTTTTCATATTCGTTCCAGGACTCACCACCTCGCCCTTCGGCCACAGAATTAGAACGGCAGCGTATTACAAGTACAGCATAATTAACTGGGGAAAAACAATGGAGTGGAATTCAACGCTGTCTGCTGTCACTCAAGTGACCCCTTGACAATCAGCCATTATTCATGAATGGCGCCTGTTTCTATGAAACCGGAAAACTTTCCATCTTTGGTATGTGTATTAACACAACATTTATTTGGAACGATCACACATTTGAGGCCGTCAAAAATGTTGCGAAATGTTTACGGTCCTTAATCGATGCAAGATATGTTTCACCCCCCTCTGTTTTGGATCTAATTTAAAAGGCTTACATCCGGCCAAGCTTGAGTGCCATGCTCATATCTGGTCTGGACCCACCTAGACCACCCCGCAGCTACTAGATAGAATCCAAAAGCACGCGATAGAACTTATAGGAGACAACAATATCGCATAGTCAACAAACTCGCTCGAACATCGATGTGCCGTTATTTTCTTGTCCGTCATTATCATCATCATCTTCTGACCAGCATGATGCACTTAAAGGGTCGAGGGGATAAACCACGCTCGAGAGATCTCCAGGCAACTCGATCCTCCGCCAACGACTCTAAGTCATCAGGCGTTATGAGCAAGCGTAACCAGGTGAGCTTATGGACTTGGCCCAACCATCTCATCCTGGATCCGCCAAGTGGTCGCCTAACTGGTGGAATCGCATTCAAGGCCCGCCTCGGAAGTCGTGGTGGTGGGGACATTCGAGCCCCGTGACCAAACCATCGAAGCAGAGCTTTTTCAGTTCGAAGAAGCAGCTGCTCAACGTTGAGTTCCTCGCGCACTGTCGTGTTTCTCACCCTATCCCGGTGAGTAATTCCCACAATAGCACGAAGAAATCTCATCTCAGCAGCTTGAATTCGCGATCTTAACCTTTCGGTCATTAGCCAAATTTCATGACCATAGGTGAGAGTTGGAACAATTACTGAGTTGAAAACTGCTAACTTGGCATTCACACTAAGCTCGGTCTGCCTGATTACAGATCTTCCAGGCTGTGTCAAAACTAACCCAGCTTGACAAATCTTCTTCTTTCTTTGTGCGTATTTTATATTTCAATAAAATATGCTCAATTGAGCTAGCTAACCGCATTTCTCCTTTCCATGATTTCACTCGCAATACCCGTCTCGCCAGGAATGCCAATCACTTTGCCCTTAAGCCTACTTTCGGATGAACAGTTAAATGAGACTCGTTCTTCAGCCATACTACACGGATATGGAGTGCTCTGCCCAGCCTAATTTTCCCCACAGACTACAACTCGCAGTTATGTGCACAGGTACAACCTCTCTGTGTGCTGTGTCTTGTCCCAGGACACATAGGGCTATTAATAATGCCTTGAAATTATAAAAAAAACATCACACTTCTAGGAACACGAACACAAAATCTGAAAATTTTTTCATTTTAGTCACATCGTCTGGCACACCGAGAAATCTGTGGGCCGACTAGCCCACATGCAAGACACATATGAGAACACCGACACAAGTGTGCACACAAGTGTTGTGCGTAAGTACACAATGAACAGCTTATAAATTAAGGGGACTTAATCTGAGCATTCCTGGGCACTACATTAATTGTGTGTGCCATCCACTTCTGCATTTCAGGCATTTTGAAACTACAAAGTGTAGCAAATACATCAGCAAACCACTAAAAAGTGTAGCAAATAAAATTTCGCTCTGGAAGTCCAACTGACGAAAATGTCAATAAAATCTTGGAACTCGTCGAGTCCGATTATCGTGTAAGCACCGTCGTTTCGATTAAGGGAGCTATATATTATACAAAAGCCGCTTGGAACCAATTGAAGGGTGGATCAAGAAAGAAGCTCGATGTTATTTCGACGACTTTAGGGACATCTGCAATGCACTAATAAATCGCAGACGAAAAGTGGATAACTTACTGCACCATCAAGTGATAACATATTGGCAACTCAATTTATACAATTTTTGAACTGTGCTAAGGTCCTAAAGGGTTTTCATTCGAAAGTGTTAATGGGAAAAGGCTTGAATAACACTTGAAGGGACTGAAGAAATTGCTCAAGCCTTGTTCGCCAACAGTTTGCTATGCAATCGATTAAAAGAAAACATACTCTAAGTGAATTTAGTGACTGAGTGTGTAGCTTTATCTTCTAAAGAGGAAAATCGGTTGTTTCGGTAGGACTGCATAATTTTGCAATTCACGCGATGGAGACAAAGCCGACATACCTACAATAATAATAACAAGTGGATGGATGGCAGTTGGTAGAGTGTCTGTCCCTGGTTAGCGGGGTCCGCGGTTCGAATCCCAGTGAAAGCAAAGTTAATACGTTTTTATGTGGTTTTTCAAATCTGGTCCAATCACCATGGATCAAATTAACAGCACTATCACTGGAGTATTCAGTCAGTGGTAGTAGTCTGACTGGGGGTATCACAATGTCTAAGTGGCACATGGTCTTAATGTGCTGGTGAATGCACTAGCAGCCCCACTAACTAACCTAACCTATCTACAATAATAACAATAATATGAGTGCCGCTAGAGCCGGTAGAGGGCCAGTGTCTAGCTAGCGGTTACAGTTTTGCATGCTAAAGTTCTCTTATAAGTGGACCTACGGTTTTTTGCCTAATCCGAAAAGCCAATTTAAGAAGCTTTTTCTAGGCAGCCGACATGCTTTGACAGAAATGATGGCTGAAATATTTACAAAACGTTGGAACAATAACCACTTATTTCCGATACAAACTTGTCGGGCGGGATTTTGGATAAATTACTTGAGGCGCAGCCGATTCTGAACATTCTGAGTAGTCAATTTTGTAGTTAAATCGAAGCACTAATGAATCGCTGACGAAAAGTGGATAACTTACGGCACCATGAAGTGATAACGGTTCGTGGTCGAATCGTGGTGAGTCGTCGAACGGTGGGCAAACGAGGATTGAACTCCAGGAAGGTCTTACTGTGTGCTTGGGATCGGAAGGGAATCATCTACAATTATCTAATGTCCTACGGCAAAACTCTTAATTCGAAGCTGTATTGATAACAATGGACCGTCTGAAGGAGGCAATCACTCAGAAACGGGCACCTTTAAGGAGAGTAACTGCGTTCCATCAGGAAAATGCCAGGCGACGCACACCGAAAGCGACTCGCCAGATAATCAGAGAGCTTGGTTGGGAAGTCCTTATGAATCCATCTTATGGTCCGTGACTTGTGAAATTGTAAATAATTAAAATTTTGACATTTGAAGTCACAATAAAACTGTGGGTCTGCATAACAGAAGTGGTTGCTTAAGAAGCCAGATAATGGCCGTCCCACCACATTCATTTCTTTTAAGTAGATTTTCTGACGGTCATCCTCACCCGGAAGTCACTTCGTCCCTTTCTGCTGCCGTTTTCGATGGATAGCTATAATTCCCAGCCGTGTACGTATTTCACATTTGAAAAACAATTTATATTCTTCCTCAATCCTTAAGGATATCTCGCAAATCATTCTGTCTCATCCCGCCGCTCACCTTCGCTTATCATACGAGCTTAGCTAGTGGACGTCGCCTAAACATCGGTGCCAAGGGATGCGTTTCATTCACCTTTGCCTTCCTGTGTGTGCCACTAGCAACGGCGCCGGCCTCATTACGCAAACGTCCATTAGACAACTACAATCGGACATGATAACAAGACGAAAGACAAAAGCAAAAAAAGAAACACAAAAACGACAAAACGTACGAACATATGCTTAAGTCACAATCGGGACAGCTTCAATGATATCATCTCTCAGCATCATAGACTCTGAACGTCATTGCGCGCTGTAGCAACCTCAACAAAGCGCCATCCTTGAAGTGTAATTACGTTTGCTGTTTGCATGCGGCCAAGTCCAGCTTCAGCCTCAGCTCCATCTCCAGTTCACTCATTTTCCCACTTCCTCCCCCCAGAGATCTGCTCCTCGAAATTTCTCAATACAAATCCTCCATTGGAAGCAACGGCTTACAAAATGCATTTCAGTTTCCTGTCATCCTAGCAGGACTAGTTTACTTTGTTTATAATACCATGAAATTTGTTTTGCTGTTCCACAGCTCTGCCATATATGGGCCTGCTCCAGTTTAGAATCTCATTTGATAAACCTCTGTTGCGTGACAACACACGGACTGTGGACTCTGGTGAGGCTGTCTGCTCTTCTCTTGTCCTCGTTCTCGTTCTCGTTCTCGTTCTCGTCGTCGTCCATCGGTCCATTCAGTTCGTTTGCTTAGCGCGCTACACTGGAATTGTCGTTTCGCAAATGGACGGCAACGACAACGACAACGACGACGAACTTGGATATAGCCGACACCAGATACAAAACCCTTTAGCTGGCTCTTCTGATGCCGTTGTTACTATTTCTACCACTCGCATGGCGGGCATTCTTTTTTCAAGGATCTGCTCTGGATTTCTAGGAGCAACAATCAGATGCATACGAGAATGCTTAAATACATCCACGCTACGTGCAGTGTGTGCAGTTTGAGAGTGTGAATGTGCGTTCCAAAGAAGGACGAACCGTGAACGACAGCGGCGACGGCCGGGATATTAGACACACTGGATCGTATACACATCAAAGAGCAAGCGAATATTCCTGTTTCGCTTTGCAAATGCATTCTATTTCGAATGGATTTGATTTTGTCTCTGCGCCCAGGACGACCAACGCTGGAGATGACGACGACGTTGTTGCGATGAATAAAAACGGATTTCCATACCTTTTACTTGCACATCCTTTCTCGTTTCGCACTCGCATCCTCTCAGATATTCTGGAGAGGGGATTAATTCAAAAATTGTCCATGCACTGATACTTTGTATTTTCACTTCATTTTTTTTTTCTCCACTTTTTTTGCACCCATATTCTGGAGCTGATACGGCAGAGCCTTTGATTCCATTAGAAGTTCAGCTACACAAAGCCCCTTGCAAGATAAGCCGCACCGTGCTGGCGAGTGTCTATTTTAAATTCATTTCTCAGTTGAATTATTTTTTAAAACCGCATTCGTTCGTTCGTGCGCATTGCTCGCGGGACTTTGATTTGAACGGTCGATGTAGTGTCCAGGATGTGCAGATTAAAAACTTGTTCCTGTGTAGTTCCATGTGACCTACCCCGGGGAGGGGTGATGAGGGATCTCTCTGGAATACTAATAACATTTGGCACGTAGCTCAGCGCCGAGTGGCCATTGTAATTATTCAGAAAAAAATCAGAAAAGCCACTCGGTGATTAGAACTGATGGGTCTCGTGGTCGTGTGTCATTTGGTTTAGTGACTGCTCCTGTCGCATAATTATCCAGTTCAAATGCAAACAGGATTGGCAACTCGATTTATACAATTTTCGAACTGTGTTGAGGTCCTAAAAGGTTTTTTCTTTCTAAAGTGTTAATGGGAAAAGGCTTAAATAGCACTTGGAGGGACTGAAAAAATTGCTCAAGCCTTGTTCGCGAACTATTTCTTTTGCAGTCGATTAAAATAGAAGAGAGTCTAAGTGGATTTATTCAGTGAGTGTGTGGCTACATCTTCTAAGGAAAAAAAACAAAAGATCAACAGCTAGTGCTGACTGTGTCCAGTCTCCTAGCTTTTTCTTCATGGAGCTGAGTGGCTTGTACGCCAAACGGAATTGCTAGTGATTCTTGACTCTTACCTTGACATCCAGTCTGTCGTAGCGAGAGGGTTACCGGATTGTCGCTCTATCTGCAAAGTCTAACCAGGTTGGACTTCAGAATGTCTAATGCTATTGCCTTGGCTGTCAGAAAAGATGGAGATTGATTTGCCAATAATGGTTTGGTCTTTCAGCGCTAGCGTCGCATAATGCACGGCATCCACTTCGACTTGAAAGACACTGCAGTCGTCCCTTAGCGCCAGGGATTTTTCGAAGACTTCACATAAGATCCCTGCTCCTGTACCAGCGCTCCTCTCTGAGCCATCTGTGTATAGGGCGATCTCAGCCCCTTCTGGTGCAGAAACGAGCCACGATGGAAGGTAGACGAATTGTTCTATGTTCTGCGCTGCTTTTTAGAACTGTGTGTGTGACTGTGTGTTCTATCCTTCCAAAATCCCGTCTCTCTGAGCCTCATTAAAGAAGGAAGAGGATGACCTCGAGCCCTGTCGCTGGAGTATGTCTACGACAACCTGTTATGCGAAGGCAGGACGTTCTTTGTATTTTAGTTTGCTGTAATATGTAAGTGGGTAGACGTGGTGGGAACCTGAAAGTAGAAATTAGTGGGATTTCTGCCAGTCCCTGGAAATACTGGAAGAAGAATTCTCCCAGTGTTCTATGCTTCCATTGGCAATGACTGGGGCATTAGCAGATGTAGTGAGGAGTACATACAGTCCCAGCATATGGTCGCATGGTTTAGACGCATTTTCTGTTCATGATAACTCAGATGGTTATGACCAGTAAGCGGTCCGAGTACCATCCTCAGCAGCCAGTTGCTGCATTGGAGCGTTCGTTTGTCGTTCCTTGCACTGTTGAACATAGGCCATAACATTCGAGAAGGTGTGTAGAAAGTTTCACATTTAATTTGCTAACTCCATGATTAGTTTCGGCTCCTTTCTTGGTAATTTCATCTGCTACCTCATTGCCGTGTATATCCCTATGAACGTGGGTCCTACAAGGAGTAATCGAGTGTTTTGTACTAAGAACCTCAAACTCCTCGCGGCAGCTTGTGACCAGCTTGGCCTTGATTTCTATAGCCTAAATTGCTGCATACTTTAAATACTCCAGACTTTCTTACAGCCTAAATTTCAAATTTGGACATGTTTCGATGAGCCTCATTTCACGGTACACCTTTCACCTATTCCCAATCCAATAGCCACCCTTGCAGGGGGTTGCAGGGGGCAGCATGCCACTCATACCTTTTCCACTTATTGTAGAAAATTGAACCAAGCAAATAAATTTATTAGAATTCCTACGATTTCTTTTAATTCGAATCCATCAGAAAAGTCCTAAGAATAATTGTGGACTTATGACCCTTTTGTGGAATTATGTCTCATAAGATTATGGACTTATGACTCACCTAAACAGGCTATAGGTCTAGAATTGAATTTTGGACTGATAGCCCAGGCAAGTGGGTCATAAGTCCATTGTGGCCTTATGGCCTGTGGTCTTATGACCCTGCACCTGAGTAAGTCTCTCGTTCACGGGCAACACTCTTCCAGAACTATATGTATGTATGTGTGTATGATTATTAAATGATTTTCGAAAATATATATATGGCCCATAATTCTATCTCGGAGATTAAAGTCGAAACAAAATGGACTTAATTAATAATAAACGTCACCTATTGCAACCCTGTGCCGACCTTGATACATTCGAAAAAATAATTATTTGCCACTTTCGTTTTTTCGAAATTGTAACGTATTCTTATTCTGGCACTTCAACGTTATCTGAGTCAACAAACGTTCTCTTTAGAAATGTCCGCTCCAAATTTTCCAAAGACAAGGTCAATTTTCCTCTTCTAGGAAAACAAAATATTAACAATGCTCCCCTCACCGTAAAAATCCTAGAGGACCACCTCACAAAACAACCGGAGTCAATACGAATTGATTTCTGCAATGAGACCACCAAACTGCAAAATGAATCCTCTCTTAAAATTGAGGAAATAAAATCAACTTGCGTTCTAAAGTCAGCGTTGTGAAGAGTTTCATCACAAAGTCACCAGCGAATCGAAATCATGGCTCTCCAACAGCGATGGGACTCGAGTAATATTTGTTATCTCAATGAGAGTTTAACAAAGGTAACTTGACATCTATTCAACTCCGCTCATCAGACTCAGCCTTCGTCGTAAGAAGCAACTCCTCTTGGTGTACACAAAGCTCGGATCCGTATATTTTAAGAAATCGGCAAATGGAAGTAAAAGCTCTGAAGATCTGCTAGGTGCAGCGTCGACAAATACCTGTTAACAGTAACTAATCTCCAATAGGTATTGGCTGCTGTGTATAAAAGTTGAGTGTGAGAGTTTTCTCAGAATTTTGGAGCTGTTTTTGGTGTGAATAGAAGTAAATTTCTTTAAGGTGGGAGAATACCTTCCACTCACACATTTTGACAGATGAATGTTGCCCCTTTTGTTGTCAATAAAGATGAAATGTATTGAGTGCACTCTTGAAAAAGTTGAGTCTGCATTGGAGGGAACTTCAAGACAGAAAAAAGTTTGAAAAAATGGAAAATACTGTTTCGGGAGAGGAATATTTTGACAGATTAAGTGGCAAACCTTCAAAACAAGGAAATCTGGAATGCTGGAAAAAACCCAAGCTCCTGACCAAAAATTCATCCATAGATTTGCAAAATGTCCTCACCAACGCCATCTGGGAATCTTGGGTCAACAGTGTATTAAAGGAACATACATCTCATACATTGTATGATTCTGACACTTCTGCTGTATGATTTCTGTTTCTCAGATTTGTTGTATAAGCCGCTGTAATACAACATGTACCACCTAAAGCTTACACTGGAAATATGGGCAAGTTGTATGATTCTGTTTCACAGAAAAATATCATACAGATCATACAGCAGTTCTTTTCAAATTTAAATATACATTTCATACAGCACTTAAAACTGCTGTAGTCACTTCAAAAATGAGTTTTCAACTGAGAAAGTACAGAAAAGTAAGCCTTTTAGGCTTTCGATTTTTGAATAATGAATGATTGTTCATCTTTTTTTTTGTTCAAATTAGACATGTATGTACGATTTGGGAACACAGTTGGACGGGAAACTCCGTTAATCCACTTATATGGTGTCTGGGTTTCATTCACGACACTATTTAGTTTTCAATGAAATTTGTCAATCAAACTTAGACGTCAAAATAATACACATCATACAACAAAGAAGATATCATACAATACCTCCAGCGGAATCTGAGAAACAGAAAATTGTATGATGTATCAGGATTTTGTATGTTGTATGAAATATATGTGATGTATGTTCTGTGAAATAGGCCCCTGGAATGTCGGAAAGAATCTGATTATTTAACCATTCCTTGTTATGAAACTCGAATCTATACACGTTCTTGAAACTATCCTCTGTGTCCCCGAAATGTCGTGAATCATACTTCTTTGTTTTTCGTTTTTATATGCTTGAAATCATTATTGCATATACTTTGCTACCACCCTCCTTACCCGCCTTTGAACTCATCCTTAAATGTCAAGCACTCTAGTTTTCAAACGTCAGCTTGAGGAAATTTGAGTGTTCCCTTTATGAAAATACTGCACTCATGAGTGTTCACTGAGAGTGTTCCCGTAGCTTTTATTTACACCATCCATTGTCTATTTTTTGTGTCTCCTCATCCAGCTGCATTGGCCTTTTTCTTTTTTTTCCCTTTAAAGAATTGCCTCTAGGCCTGCTGTTGGAGTAGTGAAAATCGCTTGTCTCTGTCTCTGTATATTTGTTACGTTGGAGAGGATTTTAGGCAAGCCTGCCATCATATTACGCTACCGTATGTCAAGTTCGGCCTGACATTCGCTGTGTACACCCACAGGATTGTTCTGGGGCTTGGACCCCATTCTTTACAGAATACCCTGTAGCACAGGTAAAAGGCGCTTTCTTTGCTCTTTCGCTGAGATTTATTTTCCAATTAAATTTCTTGTCTAGGATTACGCCAGGGTACTTCGCATTTTCCTTACGGATGATGTACTCAATAGAAGGCGGAGTGACTCTTTTGCTGTTGAAAAGGACCAACTTTATGCTTTGAAGGTTAGTCCCAAGAACGAAGACGCCTGAGAGGCTACACCCTTTACGTATCACAGTACGATGTTTGTGACATTACAGCAGGATCAACAATCCAATAATAATCTTGTAGAAGCACCGCACTGGATCTAATGACCGATGACTATCCTCGACGTTGCATTTAAACAAAAATTGCTTAAGAGAGGATCAATTGGTTGTCGTCCATTCCGCCAGAGTACACACAAGTTGCTAACACAACTTCTTTTTTCCCACTATGAAGTAGAATTTTCTGAACATCATCGAATGGGTAGAGAAGAATACGAATACAAAGTTTGACATCTTCATGGTATCTAATACATAACTCGTGTCCTTTATCAAAACAGTGCTAAACACAAAACGGCTAACAACTCCCGATGGTGCAAGTATCTAGATCCAATTCAACTTCATATAACAAAACGAAAATAAATTTCCACCACAACAGGCAGCTTTTCAAATGCAATTTATCATCACGTCCGCACCTGTGCGCTTTATCCGGCGAACAAAAGGGGTTAACACTCGTTAAATCATGGAACTGTAAACTGACGGGTACGACGTTGTGTTAGCTATCCTGCCAACGAATTGCCCTAAATTACATCGACTGTCATTTTATTGTCTTACAACAGAACAGGACGGCTCCTTTCACGTTTCATTCTCTATAAATAAAATGAAAAATGAAAAATGAAAAACGAAAAGCGAACGCGAACCCGACGATGACGAAGACGTAAACGAAGATGCAGACAAAGACGAAGAACTCCGTACGCTTACAGATGAATGAATCAAAAGTATAAAACTAAAGATACAACTTGGTAACAACTCATATTTCCCCGAGGACATGTGCTCGAGAGATGGATCACAGCCAGAAGAGGAACGAACTTATTTCAGCCATTAGTCATCGAGTCTTAGGACAAGCGCATACATGCCGAGCGGAGTGAGGGAAAGAGAGAGAGAGAGAGAGAGAGGGAGAGCGACAGGAAGAGAGGGAATGAGGGGAAAGAGCGGGCAAGCTTGCCATCCTTTTACGAAGATTACATTTGTCTTGCGGGCCAGGGACAGGCTGGCTGGTTTCCTATCCTACATGCTACAATGTTTGCAATTCATTCCAAATCCGTCCCTCCTTTAGTTGACATCCGCTCTCTCGCCTTGAAATAAGCACACTACTCGTATCCGTATACATTATAACAAGTCCCGTAATGGTGATCTATAAGGGCAACGCGTTTGGGGGGAGATTTGTAAAAACCAGTTTGCTCTTACAATCGGAACATTATTAGACAGTTGTCTGCCGGTGTCCCTACAGGATCATCATTAAACTCACACATTGGCAAGCTCCCAGCGGTGCGGCGCTCCCCGCCAACGCATATGACATGCTCGCTCTGCCATCTCGAGAGTGAAATTAAATTGTCCTGATTGCCATTCTGGAATTCCGAGCATTTACACACACTCCCCACCAACGCACAGGTCTCATGTGGGACGGAGGCATGAAGTGCCATTCCAGCTGTTTCGTGCTACGACGTTCCGCCGACTGCTACGAATTGGATTTATGTACCCCGGAACCGCAATGTTACTTCGATGAAGTTGTCGTCTAAAGGATTGAGCCTTCTTTCACGCCCACACCGCGCCACCTCCATTCGCCACCATGTATATCCTGCCTTCACAGCCAATTGAACAAGGCAAATGAAAATAAAGAAACCGGAAAAAGAAAATATTGCAGAAAAAAAGAAGGAGACGGAGAAATACTCATAAATCACAGTCAATTCTATCGACTGACAGATTGACAGTGCCTGTGACATTTTGTCTGATGTAGCTGCTGTGCTGTTGTCTCGTTTTTTCGTTCATTAATTCGCTTTATGCATGCAAATCTGGGGAGTTGTGTGCGTCTCAATCCCCGCCACGGATCCCAGAGGCTGGCAAATGAGTTTAGGAGGTAAGCTGAAGGTGCGCCTTAAAGAGATGAGGGATATGCACGATGACGTTAATTATCGCCATTTGCGGAATATATCTGCGTAATTGTGCGCTCTAGTGAATGATAACTGTTTAATAAGGATATTCAGGGTTATTAATGTGCCGTCGTGACAATGGTAATTGCGTGCGATTAGTTTGCATGTAACTGGGGTGGTTTACCTCACCCTCCGGTGGTGGCTTCAATTCGTTTATGCAACACGAAATAATCGTGAGGTGCTTGTTGCCATTGGGAATTTGTCCTTCACTGCGCCCCTCAAAGCTCAAAGGAGAAAGGGACACGTGATGAAATTGATGATTGAGCATGAGACTAATGACAACGTCGGTCGATTTTAATTTTGATGTTCCAGTAGAGTGTTGTTCATAAGTGGTGGAATTGTTTGTGGACTCTTCGCATAGGTAGAGTAGCTCCGTGGTAGGGAAGCAACTTAAACGAAACCGCTGATAACACTATAATCTGGTTTAGGGCTGAGTGTACATGTGATCGATCATTGGACGTCGTTTACAGACGATTTTTTAAAAAGAGGGTGGATTTTTGCACACCTGTAAATGTTAGGGTTATTTCAAAGAGTAGATAATTGCGAATGGATCCCCGATGAGTCTTTCTACTCATTCATCAACTGAATTGGGGCTTTTTTTACTAAGCGGAAGTAGACTTCATTCATAATAGGTATATTGCTAAGGTTGCGACATCGAGAACGCTTTCAATAAAACTGGCTCGATAACAACTCGATAACTCGATAACAAGAGCGATCAATAGTCGAAGTATCGAAGAATCGACCAACCGATGGATTTGAGTGTCGATGAGTCGATGAGTGTCGGTTTTTGTAACCGTGGTCAAGGACTGCTTTAAAAGGGGATTCTGTCCCTCATGTTGTAATCATAAGTTATCTACAAATTGCAAGCAAATCTTGTTAGATCTGCTTTTACCATCGTGGGCTATGTTGATAGGCTGTGTTTCACAGAAGGACTATCAATTAATCCCTGCAAGATCGCTCTAGAGGTCTTCTGAAGGAGGATACGAGTCAACCTTGAACCCATGAAACTCAAGACCACACTAGTCTTCTCCATTGGGGTCAAATAGCCTGGAGTAATTTAAGATGAACGGCTTAACTAGAGTCCACATATGAAGTCCACCATAGATGCATTGCAAGGGGGCTCCCTCCAAAGTGTGTAAATTAGATATACACAGTGGCAGGGATCTTCTATGACCTATTCGAAAATGCCTTGCACTGAGCGACGAATGCTGCGATTTTCAAGCCGAAGCGGTTGCCATACATAAAGCGGCGCTCGCACTGAAAAATTAAGGCGTTACTGGCGGATCAATCACCATCTTTTCTGGCAATAAAACCCAAAGCATTAGAAATTCTGGCAACGAAGTTGGTTCGACTTTGCAGACCAATCGTCAACAAGATATCCTTATGCATCACTCAGATCCATAAAGAAGAACCTAGAGGATGACACTGAATACTGCAGATATAGCAAGAGTCCCATGGCCGAAGCTTAACAAGAATAGTTCAACATCATTGATCGGCTTTAGTAGCTGAGACGTACATACGCTAATAGGAGTCATTGCCCTTGAAAATACCGCAGAACGACTTTGAAGACAACCCAGAGATAAGGATAAGAACAGAATCTATCCAACATCTGCCCTGAGAATGCTCAGCCCTCAGCCTGAAATATTGGATATTGGTGAGAATAGGACCTATGGTGTAACAAGACTAGACACCAACTCAAAGATTTGCTGACCTATGGGGCGAGTATATTGTGCTTCAAACACACAATCTCCTTAAATGTATTAAGAGCACTAAAATTCGGATCTTTTCAGAGAGTCAGGCAACATTTAAGTCACAATCCTCAACCTAATAGACTCCAAAACAGTAACATTTTACTACGAAGTACAACAATCTTGCCAGACACAACAAAATCACGTCGCCAGCCGCCGACGTTCGTCATCAGTCGTTGGACACAGGCAGATTGTAGGCAACGAATCCGCAGACGAGCGCAAGAGGGCTGGATTGGAATCATAGGTCCTGAATCGCACTGTAATATCAACAGCAATTACTACAACGCTGATTAATGAATTGAAAGGATCAAAGGGGGTCTTAGGAAATCCAAACACTTCCTTCTAGATTTATTCTATTAACTCTCTATCTCTATAAAACACCCGAGATGCCGAGGTTGTTAAATGGAGGAGTAAACATACCGAAAACTATAAGGTATATCAATATGTCGATGTAGCACGGAAGCCAGTACTCAATGAACACCAATAATGCAGCTAACAAGTTCTCTTAATCCAAGGCTCCTGGTTCGAGAAGGAGAGGATGCCCGAATCTTAGCCATACTGTACGGAAGTCAGCTTGCTCTTGATGAGTGAATGCCTAAATCAACTCAGACTCAGCAGGTATTGTGTGTCCAGCCAGATTGGTGTGTAAAACTGAAGACAGCTGGCGAGAGATCGTGCCGGTTGGAGAGGAATGGTGGATGAGGCCCAGGTCCACCTCGTACTGTAGTAGTAGACTTGAGATCCGAGCCTGTTCCTCAGACTGGGGCGAAGGAAGACGACCAAGATTATCTGTATTGGATTCTCTGAGCTCAGTACGACTTTCAAAAAGACGCACCGTGTTGATGGCGACAAGATTCTATCTCAGAGCCGGTTAATGACGATTTAGCTGCGGTGTCATTGACCAACCGATTGTCATTGTGGTATCGAAAGGTCTGACCGCAGTATTCCTTGTATGAAAGCACCCAAGTCGGCCCTTTGGCTAAATTAGATTTGACAGTACTATAACAGAGTTTGGATTGTATTATATTTGTAGGAATTTAGATACCCTTCTTCCGATGCGATTGACTTTTTTCCGACTACTTTTTCTTCGGGGTGATAAGCTCCAAAAGAGTAGGTTGAGATCATTCTCCACTTGTTTGCGGCACATATGACCCGGGCATTCCCTCAGCAGAATACTGAAATAGAGACTATTAGTTTACATGGATCCCATCACTAAACATCCACTTCAAGGTAATGCAGTGAACACGTTACGAAAGCCAATTATAATAATTTGAAGAATCTGGATTTATTCCCATGAATCCGGTGCAACCACGGCAAAATCTGTTGCAACATTTCCGCAACTGCGACCATTCCAATTCAATAATCATACCGAAGACACCGATACCCCATCGGGATTTGCGCTGTAAGTTCAAAATTGATCTGATTGCCTCACATTACACATGTCCCATTAGAAGAAACATTCTCGATTCAATGCCCACAGTGGCTGGCGGAAGAGGAAGAAGAAGAAGATTTAACCGAATAAATGCACGGATGAATATGTCTCTGCAGCAGAAGCGGGTTTCCTTGGTCACGGGACAACCAACTTCATACTTGATGGCCACCGACTTCATGTCTAGAATTCAAGTATGTGGTCCTGATCTCATTGCCATGGTATCCATCCTTGAGTGCACGACGCTACGGGGAACGAATGACTGACGAACAGACAAGCTCCCAGATTCACGAGAAAAACAAAATACGACAATGGCATCAGAGGTGGGGGTGCTGAGGAATGAACAGGAAAATATCGAGACATCACAATTTTCGAATTCGTATCCATTCCATTTCGTTATTGGCTATTGGCCTAATCGATTGTAAGTACCTGCGTTGTTGTTTCTGGTGCTGTCCTTTTTGTAGTTCCATGTCCGGGATGTGTTGTACATACACTAACATTCGCTGTCATGTCATTTCCGTTGTCCATTCCATTCATTCGCTCATTCATTCATGCGTCTCGGTTGTGTGCCAGTCGTGTGTTGTTGCTGCGTTCTCTTTAAGGTTAGGAAAATCGCATGTCGGTTCAGTGGGTCGAATCAAGTCAATGATGGCTTTGCCTTGTGCCATTGAAATGGGACTTGAGCCTTAGCGATGTGTGAGCATACCTTTAAAATTGGTGTTGCCGCCATCAATAGTGGTGGCAGGCACACACACACACACAAAAAACAAAATCACATACATCCTTCCAGGTGACCTGTATCTGTAGGAGTTTGTCTAGAATTGGAGTCTCCTTGAGCACACAGGTATATTTTCCCATTTAAGGGAGGCAGCCTTTCATGGCTTGCCCGATTAGACAATTCGTCAGAATATATATCCTTCTTCAGTTTCAAGTTGTCACAGTCCATTGCGTGCAAGTAGTGGCATCTCCCTGAAATCCTGAAGATGATGTACAAACGAGCGCTCAAAGGAAACCGAGAAGGACAACTGTTTCGAGGATGTCTTAAGGATCTTCTATTTCGATGCATATTGTGACATTTTTTAAGTTGAAGTTTAAGACGATGATGATGAATCGCCGGGAATGGGGAAACAATGCGCAAACAAAAAGAGCAAAGAACACGGTCAAAGCGGAGGCTGTTGCTTGCTGTTTTTCTTTTTTTTTTCTTTTTTTTTCTTCTGCCATCCTGCAAGAGTTGACACAGGACGAATATGACAGAGAGAAGCCATGCAACTAGAATGTATTTGTGTTTCTAGAATTCCTGCCCGAGTTTTGTGTGCCCGTGTGTTGTTTCCATTTCGAATGAATGAAGCACTAAAAGCTTAGAGAATCTGAAGAGGTTCGCAAGGCCGGACGGATGGTTGGGAGATGGCAGCGAAACGGAGAATGCGGATAGAAATGCCGTCGTCTCTTTGGATAGAATTTTATTGCATGAAAGTAAATTTCTCCTCTTAAACATTCTTAATGCTGTGCTTTTATAGTGTCTTTGAATTATCCTTGGGATGTTTAGAGACAAAGACAAAAGAAGCTGGCACCGAGGCATGGGACATTCGCACATAAGCACAGCAAACCAGCAGCTCACAGCGCACCGAATCCGCAAAACGAAAAGAATAACGATGACGATGAAATTTATGAGATGCCTACTGATATGTGAGTGTAGTTTGTTGTCTCCCTTGAAACACACACACAGAGAGAGCAAGAGAGAGAGAGAATTCGAACTCCTGCGGATGGTCTCATTAATTAATCATCAAATGTTTATGTCTTTTTAAATGTCGCAGGGATAAAAATAAATAGATTTGGTTTTATTGCCAAGGATGATACCCGCATGGAGGATGGAGACCCTGATTCGATTGGTTGTGAAGCTGCTGGAGGGACAATTCGATTGGAAATGCAATAAACTCTTCAGATAAAGAGAATACACACATATGTGGGAAACGATGTCGGGTCGGGAGAAACGAGCGAGAGTTAGAGGAACATGTGGGTGGTCATTACAAATTAACAAGCGCTCTGCTGGCGGGCGATAAAGTGGGTGTGTAAGTGCTTTACTGCTGACGATGTTGATTTTTCGAAAACCAGAGTCTGAGATAGAGAATTTAATCCCACGGCAGGCACCCAAGAGAAAATGAATTGTTAAAAAGGACTCGATTACCTTGGGCTGATATTCGAGATTGTATTGCGAATCTATGAAGACGCTATGAATTTTCATATTCAAACCACGTACACATACGTAAGTGGTTTTTGTCTGAATATTGTTATGAATTTATTCTTTACCTTAAGTGACCATATTTCTTGGGTCGGGTGATGCTGGTGACATGGCTACAAGGTTTTTGGTTGATGGCCTAGGAATGAAACAAGCAAGACAATAATAGGGTTTCCAAAGGCTTCTCCTTCTTCATCACCACTCGTGATGTACGTGCGTGCTATTGATCTCAGACGAATGGAGAGGACTCACAAATTCACGTCGACTCCGAACGGCGAAGTTTGAGAAACTTTTCCTAGTCAGGTAAGATCTTTGAGCATTGTCAGTGACTCGAGAGAGGAAGAGGTAGGGCTTCTCGCGCCAGGGATTGAGCATAGACAGAGTAGGAGACGATGCACTTAAACAGAATACGCAACGGCGACTACTGAGTTCCACAAGAGTAATTGTTTTTCGCCGTTAATTAAAGAAGATGTGAATTTCAAGAAAACAAACCTTTTGACAGCTGATACCTTAGCGTTGGTGAAAATAAGAGCACATTGAGTACTATAATATAATATGGGAGGCGCTACAGCCCGTAGAGGGCCAGGGCCTAGCTTCTCAGCAACCACTTGTGTTGTGCGTGCTATTGTTCTCTCACGCGTGGAAGGCACCTACAGTTTAATGCCGACTCCGAACGGCGTAGTTGAGAAGCTTTTTCTAGACAGGATATACTCTTTGAGCATTGTGGAGCCGTGAAATATGAAAGGTGGTAAGTTCGGGTATCGAACCTGCGCCCTCTGCGTAGGAGTCGACGCACTAACCCACTACGCCACGGCGACCCACATTGAGTACTATTTAACCTTAAAAAGATATTACGAAGTAAACAAACAGTCACTGTGAAAACACTTATTAAAACATACCAAGATATTACAATGAAAACAGAAGAAGCACAATTATTCTCCTTTGTTGCACATTTTCTCGCACCAGGCCAACGACGATAAGCTCGGGTTGAACCAATTCTTATGTTTGTACTTTCTTCTTCTTTATTTAGCACTACAGTCCGGGTGGACCTGAGCATTAGGAAACAAGCACAAAAAAATGGTTTTGCTTATAAAAGAAAAAACATGTTCAGTCGGATTTGAAAATACAGCCTGCAGAAGCACGAGCAACGCACCAACCCACTCCGACAACGGACCACATTACGTTCAGGCTTCTTTTCTTCGCTAACATTCGGTATGGGCTTGACATACCTTCATACTTACTTACTTACATATGTGCATAGCGCTTTATTATTAGTAGATACGCAAAACTTTATGTACTCCCTCATATTTGTTTATGTGAGACTCTACTGTATTTTTAAGTATAGGAACTGTTGCAGCAGGCTAAGCGGGTAGCTTCAGTGTCGAGGAGTAGGACGGCGGCTCGCTTGCGGTTGCATGGCTGAGCTCGTCGGACGGGGTGGTTCTTGTGCCTGTAGCTAGTTACGATAGAAGAGAGTTAGGAAAAGATAGAAAGAGAAAGACAGCCTAATACCCTAAAGCGGACCACGAACGGACGACTATAGGAATAGAGAAATATAGAATAAAATAAGATAGAGAAGAAGTAGAAGAGATAGAAAAGTTGAAGAGGAAAGTGTGTTCAAGACCCATGCCTCTATCTACCACAAAGTAAACCAGAAGAGGGCTCGCGGAGCTGAGCTATCTTTCATAATCTATGCCTAACTAACCTACCTGAACTTAAATCTAAAACTAACCTAAGCCTAGTCTAACTTAAAACTACCTAGCTCAGCCCTAAACCGAGTCAACGCCATTCCAGCGTCGTTTGGCGATCAAAGTTCGTAATGAAAAGAAGGGTGCCTGCTGTTGTTGGCACTAGTCCGCCAGCCGACCCCTCATGTCAATCGACTTGATCCTTGCTACCTCCCGTGGCGGATCTTACGGGAGATAGCCCCTTAGCGGAGACGTTAGCCACAGCCTAAAGTTCCACCCTGTCAATTACCCCGAAGAGGACGGCCTTCCCTCACCCTACATACACATAACAGCAAAAACAAATTACGCCGTAATATAAAACATGTTTATCTTCATTTTAAAGAAAAACAATTCATTATTTATTGAAGGAAAACAAAACTTAAATTAATTTAATTCCATCAAATAAATACTAACCTATAAGCTCTATAAACTATAATAAAGTAATTAGTAAAAAAAATTAAAAAGCAAAAGAAAAACAAAAAAACTATGGGGGTTCTAACCCTGGCCAAAGTGCGGACGTCACGCTACATACAGAGACTCCCAATAGCCACGAAGTCTGCTACTCGCAGATTTTTTGTGTTCCCCGACGTCCTGCGTGCAGCACGATGAAGGATGTACCTGTGAAAATCAAGGCCGATAATCTTTGGGGAACAATCCCTTTTTTTTCCGCGGGTAACACTCACACACAAACACTAAAGCCCGACCTAATTATACTAATAATTTAAAAAAAAAAACTCAAGAAACTCCTAAACCTATGCAATTTGCTTTACTTTATTAATTAAAGTATAATATTTAAAATTCCAGTTTAAATTTAGATTACAATTCAAAGAGAAAAAAAGAAAATAATAGTAAAATAAAATAAAAAATTGGATGTCGGCACTTTCTGGCTCTTCCTTGTCACTTTGGCTCTTCAATGACACTTGTTGACTTTCCTGGTAGGCACTTCCATTCTTCTTCGGCCGGTCACTTGTCACGCCTTTTGTTCGTGCACGTATGTTGTTGTTGTTATGTGGAGTTATCGGACAGTGGATTTTTACCGGAACGGCGGAAAAGTCGCGGCACATGTATTTCAATAATTCTGGCGTTTATTATATGTTGTTTATTCTATTTCTGTTTGAAGCTTTTATATATTTTTTTTTATTTGATATTGAGAGTACATCAATTCAATTATTCTGTAACAATCTGAGTACATGTCCTCCACTTCACAAGTGTGTATATATATATATTGTATATGCATGCACTTTACTTGATCGTATTCTATTTTTTTTTTTAGCTTTATATAGGTGATATTAACCACTGTTCAGTATGGAGCCCCGGTTGATTATAATCATACCGATACGATTTGGTTTTTTCCTTTTTTTTTCTTAAAAAATCTCACACTCGATATTTAATTCTTCCGCAGTGTTTCACACTCCGATTATCAATTCTTTTTCTTTCTTTTTCCACTCCATTGTCCCATTTTCCAATTTCGCTCGCGGATCACTGAGATTTCTAATGGGATTTCCAGTTTCCAACTGGAATATTGTCAACCCTGACTATAAATTTGATCGTGGGTCAAACGTCAGTTCTTATTTTTTGATATTGTTCAGTCAACGTGTATTATTCATGTAAGAATAATTTTTTGTGTTATAATTAAAATTAAACAAATAAATTCTTATACTACATAATATACTATCCCTCTCTTAGTAATATCAAATTGTACAATACCCTAAATAGGGATAAAAGTATGAATAAAAGGTTATGTTTGTTTATTTATAATGCGTGGTGTCACTGACTAAGCCACTTTGTTTCGGAGATGACACCGAAAGCGATATTATTTTACTCAATTTTCTTTTTAGATTTTCAGGGGAATGGAAGGGTATGCCGGAGGAGGAGGGACTTCGGGGGACGGTTGGTAGACGTGGTAAGCACATGTATTTAAAACAGTGCACATCTTAAAAAATTTCTCATAAACTCACTGTAAAGGCTGCCGCAACAGAAATTTTATCAATATAAAAAAAAATGCTCATACGCCATGGTACCGTACATTGCATAAGCATAACAACATTGACCTGATTTCGCCTTGCTAACGAGACCCGTGCCATAAAGCAGTGACTTTTATGCAAGATATCGCTCAAGTTCCGACATCCTTGATTGAATTTGATGAAGACATAATGAAGAATGATGCTCAAGTGGTTTACAGTACTCTGTTAATATCGTAGCACAAAAGTATGTTATATATATAATTGTGACAGAAATGTGCGTTCAGCTTTGTTTCAGTCTGTGTATCCTTGGCCGAGAATTGGCACTCGTTTTCTGCTTCTACTAGTCCAGACATGCATTTGAAACCTACAGCTGAACATGAGCAACGGCTTGCAAGCTGGAACTATCAGAAATACCCATTTTTCTGAAAATATTAGGTGCAATATAGGGAAATCCATTATTTTTACAAGGAATTTTGGTAAAAGCAGTAAAAATAGTCCGAAGCAGGTCAAATATCGCCACTTTGTTACCATTTTGTTGGTAATAATGTTATCTCTCTCCTTGTCGCTACTGACGAAAAACTGAATGATTCTCGTTTTCGAGAGAACATTTCTTGAGACCATCTTTCTTTTGGAATTTTCACCAAAGCTACAAATAGATGCCAACAACTTGGTATAGAATCGATATCAACCCGATGCACTATTCATTATATCACGTTTGTTAGGGGTGTACTCTGCAGTTAAGCAAAATGTTCTTCTCTCTTATTCATGATTCAAATTAATATGTCATCTAAGTCATTCCGTACTTGGGATCCGTTGGGGAGTGGGTGACTCAGCTTCGAAGAAGGAAATCCCACATCCAATCAAATGTTGCCTTCGCTCTTTGCAGCAATCGCCGCAATAAATATAGCAAATGTTATATCCTTTTTTTGCCTGGCCCATCCCACCCCACTTCCTGGATGGCGGTGATGTCAGTCAAGTTCATTGTCTGCACGGGATCTTTTAAGGGATCTCACATTCCACGTCCAGAACTGAAAATCAAGTTGCTAATTGCGTTGTACATGGTCGTCTACGCTAGGGTGATCCGTATACGAAGCTTGTAGGCTTTTAGGAACTATGCCTCTTTTACACGGTGGTGTAGGTACCCCCACCCGAAAGCCGCGAACCTGGAGGACCAGGTCCTGGTTTAAGGCCCTGGACAAGGCGCCGCTGCGTACTTTATCTTACCTCTGAGCGGTTGCTGTGGATGCTATCCTGAGGGCGCGACGAAGAGGCTGTATGTCAACTTGATCTGTACTTTTACAGGCATCGTTGCTGGCACCTCGACAAGTTGAGAGCAATCAATATCTTTCCCCTGGGTGCACAGACCCTGCCCTCCAAATCAATCTAAACTTCGTTCCAAGGCGAACATTAAACCCAATCACACTGCAGAATAACTATGAAGTCCACCGCGCCGATCGACTGATCCATTGCTCCTCCTAACATGGGTTGGGTTGTCTTTTTGACTATATTTGTTCAGTCTTCGGTATCCTTATTTTCTTTTAAATTTATTTTATATCAAATTTGATGAAATGTGATTACGTTGAAATGTTTTCTCGGCAATGAGCAAGTTGAGCTTAATGTTATCATGTTCGCTACGCGTATTCATTCATTCAACGTGTCCCACTCCGACTGAGACTCACAATCATTTATTTCACTACTCAAGCAAGCAAAATTTGTAAGCGGATTTAGTCAAGGAGTCTTGTCCGGGTTCAGTAATGCCAATTAGCATTTTAATGAAGCACTCTGAAATGAGAATTAATAAAAGTCAACCAGTCACAGCAAAGGTCAAGTAAACTTGGTTTTGAACAAAAATACCCAATCAACCAACACCACACCACGTAGATCAGCCTTGTCCTTGTTAAAATTTCCGATAACTTGGACGGTGTACTTGGCTGCATTTGCATTTTCACTTTATTGGTGACGGAGTTCCACGTCTCGCCTGCGACGTGATGGGCAACGAAACTTCTTTACTACCTCGCAGGTCCCCAACGCTCCCAGAGACATTAGCAAGGAGCAGCAGCACCAACAACGAAGAAAGTACTAAAACTAACTTTTGCATTTTGGCAATAAAAAATTGTTACGATAAGTACCCAGCGCCAACAACAATAATAACAACAACATGGGTTATGATTTTGCCAGTCGGGCGGACTGGGGACACAGGACGCAGGACACAAGACCTGACTTGAATGCTTGTCTTCTAGGTGCGCTGTGGTGTGGTCAGAGAGGAGTGGGCAACTGGAGGGTGAGCGCTCTTCCTCTGTGATAACATTTTGCGAATTTTTATTTCTTCAACCGGATGCACTGAACAGATCCTTGCTCTCGGCTGTAGCGTCGATGCTGCTGCTGTTGTGGTCCCCGCTGCTATCGCTGCCGCTGCTGCTGTTGGTGCTTCTGTTGCGACTGATTCATGCCGTCTTTGCAGGCATCTGCGAAGGATATCACATAAATTACAATACCGAGAATGTTATCATTGTGTCGATGCTACGCTGAGGTTATGAATTTTCTGAATTTCCAGGCGTTGAATGCAAGTTACGAGATTTTCCCCCCTCTTTTCTGTTGCTTGCTTCCTCCCAGCTTGTGTACGCCCCGGCGTCCTGGTGAGGTACTGCAAATAGTGGATATCAGCCTGAAAGAAAATCCATTGTACGCTTTTAATGTCTATGCTGAGAGAGGGGTTTCACGGCTATATTGAAGTGATAAAGGGCAACAAGATAGCCATGGATATACGGCGCGTTGGTGACGACAACGCGACGGTAGGAAGATAATGAACGGCATCTTCTTATATTCAAAGTTCGCAGACTTTGTTGTGCAGACGCAATGCAAGTGGATAAAGTACCTTCGGGTTGGCTGTGCTGCTTTGTTACGGTTATGGCTGCTTAGGGACAGCAAAAGAACTACGAGGCTAATGGCAAAACGATTGAACTTCCAGTTGTGGAACTGCACATCCGGCGCCCGAATCAGCAAGCGTAAGCCTTTCATTGAAAAGATGCTTTTCTCGCAACCGATATCAGAGTAAAAAAATGTTATCAAATGAGTTTATGTTTTCTCATCATTCATGACAAGACACGTTAACATGAATGAATGCAGATCTCTATCCCGGTCTTACCTTATCGCTTGCCAGATTGATAAGCTGATGTAATTGGCGGATTTTTGCCTTATGGACCACATCCACATTTACAGGTCTTCGAAGCCGCGGTTGTGTTTGCTCATCCATCCAGCTTCCTCGCTGAGAGGACCAAGTATGCGAACAAATCAGTTCTGCTGTCTCCCGACAGGAAGACCCAAAAGAAGTCTGATGATGATAAAGAATACTTCATACCCAGCATTCATTGACATTCCCTTAGCTCCTTAGCTCTAGGTCTTGTGCTTCTTTGCATAGTCTCACGGCACACGGCACACTCATATGATTCATTGGTAGAGCAAGTGAAAAGGAAGGCTTCCGCATCTCAGTTGGGATATCGTAGTACATTTCGTGTGAGTTTTCGATCTTCTCCCTTTTGAACATTGTTAATCTCAGCTTTGGCTATCGCAATCGGATGCATGTCACGCATGTTTCTAACCACGTGAAAGCATGGCACGAATACTTTCGATATTTTGTGGCAATAAATACAGTGTAATTTTCCGTGTTCAAGCGGCACTAACAACATCCGGTTGCACAATAGAAGTTTGGTTTAGGTTCTTCTCCACATGTGTGCAGCACTTTTGACGGGGCATGATCTGCTGCATTGTTCCACATGCTCTGAGTCAAGTATTCATTGCGCTGAGTTGCATTAGGCGTTGGATTCGTAGCAATCGTCGCTGTACAGCTCGTGGAGGCCGTGGTTTATTCTTAATCAGAGGATCGCTTCCTTGTTGTAGCCAAGGTAAGAACTCGGATATCATGAGATCAACGGAGTCGAGAAAGGACACCACGGTTTGACGTGGGAAAGCTACTATCGCAACGGACTGCTAGGATCTTTGCCGATCGAGTCTCCCGGAATCTCTCTCTAAGTTCGTCGCCACCTGCGCAAACAATCAAAGAAGATTTTAAGCGTTGTCAAGAAGTCATCAAAGATGCTGCCACTGATTTGCTGGGTTTTAAGCCAGCACCTAGAAAAAACCCATGGTTTGACAACGAGTGTAGGCTAGCAAATGCAGCGAAGCTGGAAGCCTACAAAGCAACGGCGCAACGAACAACGAGAGATGTTGTGATGGAGCAGCGAGAATTCTCCATCGTCATCCTGCACAACCTGACGAGTTTGGCAGGAATGTCAAAACTAGACATGGCGTTGTATAGGACGTCTCTATGCACGCTGTCATATGCAGCCTTGAAATTGACGAAAAGGAGGTGGGTGACGATTTGCATTTCTTGTGTCTTTTTCAGTATCTGCCGTAGTGTGAAAATCTGGTCGATGGTGGACTTCCCTGGCCTGAAGCCACACTGATAAGGACCTATCAGGTTATTAATAAACGGCTTCAGGCTAGTACACAAAACGGCAGAGAAGATCTTGTAAGAGATGTTCAGGAGACTTAACGCTCGGTAGTTGGCGCAGTCAAAGGGGTCTCCTTTCTTGTGGATCGGGTAAACGATAGTGAGATTCCACACATAGGGCATGCTTTCCTCCGACCATATATTACAGATGAGCTGGTGCATGCGCCCAACAAGATCATCTGCCTTAAAGCTGCCTTAAAGATTTCAACGGACAGTCCGTCCGCACCGGCAGCTTTGTTAGACTTTAGTCTTGATATTGCTATCTTGACCTCGTCTAAGTCGGGGGGACGGAATTCTCGTCGATCATCGTCGATGTTGAGTGGAACATTCTGCCTGACAGCGGTATTGGTGTCATCATCGCCGTTTATCAGTCTGCAGAAATGGTTCTTCCAAATTCTCAGTATCGACTGCGACTCTACTACTAGTTGTCCAGTCTCGTCCCGGCAGGCTTCTGTCCGAACCTTATGTCCACTGGATAACTGTTTCACCCTCTGGTAAAACTGTCGGACATCGTTCCCACCATAGCACCTCTCCATCTCTTCGATCGCGCGCTTCTCGTGCTCTTTCTTCTTTCTCCTGAGAACCCGGGTCTCGTCCCTTCGTCTCTGTTGGTAGAGCTCACGAACATCTCTCGTTGTTCGTTGCGCCGTTGCTTTGTAGGCTTCCAGCTTAGCTGCATTTGCTAGCCTACACTCGTTGTCAAACCATGCGTTTTTTCTAGGTGCTGGCTTAAAACCCAGCACATCAGCGGCAGCATCTTTGATGGCTTCTTGACAACGCCTCCAATCTTCTTCGATTGTTTGCGCAGGTGGCGACGAACTTAGAGAGAGATTCCGGGAGACTCGATCGGCAAAGATCCTAGCAGTCCGTTGCGATTGTAGCTTTCCGACATCAAACCGTGGTGTCCTTTCTCGATTCCGTTGATCTCTTGATATCCGAGTTCTTACCTTGGCTACAACAAGGAAATGGTCCGAGTCGATGTTGGCTCCACGGAACGTTCGGACATTAAGAATGCTGGAGGAGTGTCTGACGTCGATCGCAACATGATCAATCTGGTTGACGGTTGATTGATCGGGGGACCGCCAGGTCCCTTTATGGATGTTGAGGTGTGGGAACCGTGTGCTTGCTACAGAGAGATTACGTCCCGTGACTAAGTCTACCAGCCTGAGTCCGTTATCGGATGTAGTGTCGTGCAGGCTGTGTTTCCCGATGACTTTGGCAAAGATGTCTTCCTTACCCAGCTTTGCATTGAAATCTCCTAGAACGATCTTGGTGTCGAAGCTGGGGCACTGATCGTAGGTCCTTTCTAGGAGATCATCGAATCATCCTTGCTGTTGTCATCTTTGTCCTCTGTCGGGGCGTGGGCGCAAATCAGGCTGATGTTCCCGAATTTAGCCTTGATGCGGATTGTTATGAGGCGTTCGCTTTTACAGACAAAGCTTAAGACTTTTTGCCTAAGTCTGCCTCGAACAACAAATCCACATCCAAATAAGCGCTCTCCCCTGTTGCAATCACCGTAGTAAATGTCGCAGTTTCTCATCCCCTTCTTCCCCGGCCTTGAAAGAAACCTTCTAGACCTGTGCTCCGAAAATGTCGAGGTAGCTCTAGAAGGACTGCGCACCAGGTAACTCCGTCTGACTGGAGTTTCGGATGCCGCCGTTGGCCAGACAGTTTCCAGCTCCTCCGCCGCCATCCAAAAAGAGAGATGAGCCCTGGTACAGGCACACTCTCCCCCCTCTCTCGTCTGCAGCCGCCAACGACGTCCCACGGGGGTTGGTTACCCCATCTTCGATCGAAGGTGCTCGGCTCCCAGATTTCACCACGTGGAGGTGAGAGTAGGAGTTCGTTGATAGAGGCTAAGTGCAGACGTGGTGCCATCATGAGACGCCATATCAACGCCATATCTAGTTTTGACATTCCTGCCAAACTCATCAGGTTGTGCAGGATGACGATGGAGAATTCTCGCTGCTCCATCAAGGTCGGTAACGCACTCACCGAGACCAATGTCAAAAAAGTTCTAGATAAGGCGACGCGCTGTCATGTGATTTCTTTGACATCATCCTGGAAAAGATCGTGCAAGACTCACAAGCCAACACTAGAGACACGATCTTCCAGAGGCTTGTTGGTTAAGGCCCAGGTCCACCCCAGACTGTAGCGCCAAATAAAGAAGAAGAAGAGGATCGCTCAGAACGCACGCAGAATTTGTTTTCTCAGAATTTAGATGACGGAATTCTTCATCTGCTTTCTTAACTTTCCATTGCCTGGTTCTACGAGATTCTCCTGCATTGTCTCTCGAGCCCAAAGGAACCGAGGTCGAAAAGATTCATTCTGCATATGATCTCGATAATGATGATATTCGTACTTTTCCCTTCTCGTTCTTTATTTATTCTTTTAAGAAGCTGGCATTCTTGGCTGCTTTGAAGTCTGCAGAGCTCACAATGCGCGCTGCTGTGCTTACTTCGCTCTGCCTTACCGGAGGGTCTTATGACATACCATTTGTGTCCACGGCTCTTGTAGTGTGTTTTACATGCCAGTATATTTAAATAAGCTTAATTTATTACTTGCGAGTTTTCTTATGCACGTTGTACGCTCCCCTTTCTGTTGCGAAAGCTGGTGCTATAGTCTGGTTCTACGGGAGACTATAGCATCGGCTTTAGCCTGATTGGTTGAGGTGGACTCGTAGTTGGAGCGTCGAGATGGCTGGCGTGTGAAACACGAAGTCGTGGACAGAAGTGCAGATTATACCAGCATGTCTTGAAGTTTATCACGGCTAAAGAGGGATAGTGTGTGACTATGGGATCCAATAGCAAATGAAAAAAAACCGTTGTGCAGGTAAAAGCACAAACAATGGTTGTGTGGACTTGCATGGGAAGTGTCCATAAGTGGGCACGATTGGTTTGTCTTCGTAACAGTTCAAGGAGTCCCGATTTCAAGCTGGATAAGGAGATGCATTTCCAGTCTTTGCTTCTTATCCCAGGCGTATGTAGGTTACCTCATGTGCGACAGTTTTTGAGTCAAATTGCAAAGAACCACCATTTCAATCGTGAATTAGAACCTGAACCAGAATACGATCCAGATGCATTGTATCAAACTGTTCGAAGGAGTAGAGCAGCTTGTGACTACCAAAACCAATGAAATGGTTGTTCAACACGTTCAGTCTAACTGGAAAGAAATTTCCCATGACTTTGATTCTGGCCACTGTTTGTGGGAGATTCGACTGACAAAATGACAGATGAATGACAAAACTTTGACAGGAAGTACAAAAGGACGTCACAAAAACGCGTATATGAAGCAATCAATCGAACTGAAAAAGATCAAATATGTGTTGTCGGTTATGTTGTTATAATGCGAACATCGTTAGCCGTTGTTGAAATGAAAGTCTGCTTCCCTAAAACTGACTCTGCAGTTCTATGTGACGGTAATTTAGTCGACGACAAATATATGTATAGCAATAGTTTTCTTCAAGCAATTATCTAGTATCAGTAATGGGCGCATTCCTGTCAACGAATCGAACGGATTATTTTTGCTTCCGCCTAATTCTTTTTATTTCTCAACCAAGGACGAGCACACCAACATCAACGTGCTCCCGAAAATCATTGCGAAACAAAAATCGCCGTTGCGTTAACGAGCAACGAGAATTCTTGAGGCAAAGAAATTATATGTCGGTCAGTTGAACTTAAAAATTCAATATTAAATAGTTGGTCCTGTGCATTCCCTCAAATCTAACGACTATTTAATAAACGAAGACGAAGCACCGATACTAACGGGTTTCAATGAATTCAATTTCCGAATCGCCACTGCTTGACAACTCGTTAGTGCACCTGACAGCCAAAGGAAACCAATTGCAACAAATATCAAAATTAAATGTATTTTAATTACATTGGAATGGATGTTAGTCCCGAGGCATAAAGGCACTGCTCGCCACCATCGAAGAACTTTCTTGTGCTGTCAAAATTGTTTTCACATCAGGTGCTGAAAGAATTGTCGGTCGATAGCAGGGAAGGAAGGATAACTGGGGAAGGATCAACAAACGAAATCAGGTAAGATATAGAGTCCCTATATCGCATGGGTTCGAATCCCAGTAAAAGAAAAGATAATACGCTTTTATCAGCTTTTCAAATCTGGTCCAGTCACCATTTGATGTTGGGATCAAATTATCGCCATTATTACTGGAGTGGTAGTAGTCTGACTGAATGTATCACAATGGACCAACATGGTCTAAATGTGCTGGTGAATGCACTAGCAGCCTTCCTTCCATAACCTAACCTAATATCGGGTGAGGATCAACTGAAGAGATGGAAGGAGCACTTAGCTTCGGTTCTAAACCGAGTATTCTCCAGCAATATGCATCCAAGTCAGACCGAAGTGTCCGTAGAAAGAAATTCCCGAATTCTCGCAACACCCCTTAGTAAGTAAGAGATTATTACCGCGAGCAAAGCACTGAAAACCAATAAGGGGGTAGGACTTGACGGCATACCTGCGGAGCTGTTACGGGCTGCGCCAAGGGGCTGAGCAACTGTCGCCACTCATCAGGAGAACATGGGAGGCAGAGAGTTTTGCGGACGATTGGAAGAAGGGAATGATGCTCAAGAAGGGATAATGCAGTGCGAAAACTGGAGAGGTATCTCCGTGCTGCTTACTGTGGCCATGATAATAACTAAAATCCTCATTCAATCGAAGACACACTTTACACCGAACAAGCAGGTTTTCGCTCTGGATCCTCCTGTGTCGACCACATCAAATCATTGCGGATCATCATCAGCCAGTGTGTTGACCATCGATCACCACTTTACCTGCTGTTCATCGATTTTGAAAAGGCGTTTGATAGTGTCAATCGGAAATTTATCTGGCGTGGCTTGCGCAGCAGAGGCATTCATGATAAATGAATACCAATTACCAAGTCTACAAAGGCCGTGTGAGGAATTCGTGGGGTTCGGCACGGCTGCATACCTTCTATTGTTGATAAGCGATATGCTGAATGCGGTCTTGCCAACAGGATATGAAGGAATGCGATGGACTCTTTCATCTGAACTCAAACACCTTAACTACGCCGACGATGTATCCCTTCTCTGTTACAGAATAATGGACCTTCGCCAAATGACAGAAAATGTGGACAGATTAGAGAGAGTAGAGAGTTTCCAATACCGATGGCGAAACCGATATAGCAAATCGCACAGGCAAAGCAAAATGTGCTTTAAGGATACTATCCACAGTTCGGCGAATTAATGCAATTAGCTTAAACACCAACCTACGATTGTTCCGTTCCAACGTCGTATCGGTGCCAATATGTGGATGAAGTACTTGGAGGAGTACCACCACTATCACTAGGAAGCTGAAATCGTTGTCAATAGGTGCCTATGCTATATTTTAAGGATATTCTCGCCCCCTTGTCCTACAAGCCCCATCGAAACCTACTTGCACCATATCTCCAACGAGCTTTATCAGAGAACGGGCAGGATCCTATAGGCATAACCATTCGACGAAGAAAGTGGCAGTGGATTGGTCACACTCTCCGGAAGGATGACAGGTCCAAAGCTATCTAAGATGCGGGGCGGTCGTAGGAGTACGTGGCTGTTCTGCGTTTTAGAAGGGAGCACGACAACTGGGAAAGGTTGGGGAGAGATGAGGGACATTTCTTTTTTCATTGGCTTAGAACCCTTACTTACACGACATAAGTAAGGCATTTGCTAAACATTGCTTTTTGTTTAGCTTAAAGTATCTGCTTTGGCTAGCATTATTGGTTGTCTGGATGGCCTTCCAGCTAATAGTTATCAGAAAGAAGTGCAGTAATGCCACGTGAATTGCATTTAATAATTAAGATACATTTCATTTTGATTTTTGTACATTTATGAACTTAATTCATTTTGAGGCGGTACATCCATATGTAATAAATTTAACTACTATAGAGTATCCATTATGAACTGAAGTCAATCTACTAACTCACATCTCGTCCATACACATCGAACATCATATATCGCAAGCAGCTTCTTGAAAGAATTCGTTTCGTTGAATTGAAATTCCCATCCTTGTACGTCACGTGTTTCCAAACACGTCCCGTGAACAACTTAACGCTTAAAACTTCTGAACAATTTGAAAAGAACTTCGCCGTCACTGTGCTGGGTGTTGTCCTACAAGCCCCATCGAAACCTCCTTGCACTCAATCACTCATTCAGTCCATCAAGTGCTTTTTCGACTTTTGTCGATCCAAATAAATAGTTCTCCTCATTTTTAAGTCACAAAACTGATGACGTGTGCTTCAAGAACTCCCTCTTATGTTGCTCTACCTCTACACAACATACCTACATACACTCTGCAGAGTCTCCGGTGAAATGCTCGTTTCTACACCTTTATCTGACACCCAGCCATCACCACCCCATTCGCTGCATTAACAGTAGCAGCTCCGAGAGGTAAACCATAAACACTACCACCTGCATTAGTTGGGCTCTAGTAATATTGCACAAACGCCCAAGTCCGCCCCCAGCCATACCACCCACAGCGATGGATGCCTCTGAACCGTCTTTTTTTTTCATTGCGGTTCCCGTCGTTGGACTGCAATTGGAATGCAGCTAAGAAGAAACCTCGAAGAAAACAGCAGGAGCAGGAAATGCTCACCGGATTCAACGACACAGGAAGTCCCAACCGCACCCGGCAGAGAGAGAGAGAGCCAATGGGCGTAAGCCCGTTCCTGTGATATTAAAAAAAATACATTCTTTATAACTGAAGAAAATTTATAGCTTATTAGGTAAAAAAAAAAAGGAATTTTTTCTCGTGTACTGTTGTGGGATTTCCTCCCCTTGTCTCCAGATCCGTCTTACGATGCGATGAGGGTTGAATGGAAAATTAAAGGAAATTGAAAATTCGTGTAATAAACTTTGTTGTTGAGGATGAATACAGAAAAAATAAAGAAAGAAACTCGAACAAAAGTCACGATTAACAGGCTGTCAATTGGTGAATTGCCTTGAGCCGTCACATCCTTCCTCCAGGCGAGACCGGTTCTTTGTTCCTGAATCTGACATCGGACATTCGAAATGTGAATTTGGGTCTTAGAAAGCGAGGAAATCAATGTGACAGAAGGGTGTGACAATAACACTGAAGAATGTTGGTATCCAGTTTGTAGGTACATATAATTATAATAACTTTGGTTCGAGAATTCAAATTAGGCACAGTTCAAGAAGCAATTTCAGGCGAAGTTAGATTCAAGTGCATCAAAGCCCCTGGTATGAGTGTCCGCTTACATTTTTAAAACAGCTGGGATGATTTTGCACTGAATATGCACCAGTCCATTTTTAGGATATGGTGAGTGAAATCTCTCCCCCTTTGACTGCATCAACTATAGAGAGACCCTCTCCCAACATGCCTCTCCAACCGGGACGAGACACTCTGTTGTTGAAGATATATTGTAGCGCGACACTTAGATCTATTGTGCCTCCTTTTATCCTCCTCCTATATAGAATTATTTTTCAGAGTTGTATTGATGGTTGATGGTTACATTGTATTGTTATGGATTTCTTGTTTGATACATGCCTCAAACCTTTTTCGATTATATTGCCCAAGAGTTTCTTGGTCTGCTTCTTACGATGAGCCTTGTGCTAGGATTCTGTCCGGTTCTTTCTTCCTAGTTTCCCGAATTTTTCTCTGAGGACATGGTCGCCAATAGGGCAGAATGACCCAGGGCTTAAAAAAGGGTTCTGATGCTCCTTTCGTAGCTAGAGAGATCGCCGTCTTATTGCCGCCTATACTCTTATGACCAAGAATCCACCAGAGTTTTGCTCTGTTGCTACTGCTTAAGTACTTTAAACATTCCCCCACAAGCTTAGATTTGATGATGTAGGATGCTAGTGCTCTGATAGCTGCTAGACTGGCCGATATTATTGCCATGTCATAGTTGGTATAGTTCCTGTCAAGATTGATTTAAATGAATCTGCCCATGGACCATTGATTCCAAGTATGTCCGCGGTCCATGTTGCCTATGTTCCTTCATTAGTGCAATCTTATGAGTGGTATACTGAGCAGCAATACGTTAACTGCTTAGTATGTGGATCAGGATTCATAGCTCCAGTCATTTTTCGTGCTGTTGCTGGCAAATTCCTTTTGGAAATTGAAGTTCCAAATCACGCCAGCTTTCAGTATGGCCAAAGACCGGTTTTTGACTAGCCTATCGAATTGCCTGTATGTAATGCACTATTTTCTTATCCCTCCTTTTTACATTCTCATTGATTGCTTACCACATTCTGCAACAAGATGGGAGTCAAGATTGAATAATGCTTTTAAAAGATTGAATTATCTTGTAGCATTGTGCGAACTTTAACTCTTAAAATATATTATAATAATAATAATAATAATAATATGCAACTCCTATATCACCCCCATGGGACCAACAATTGGGCCTCAATAATATACCAAAACTTTGTTGATTTTGTCCCGTGCGCCGATCAGATTTGTTCTCTTAGTCTATACTAGTCTATACTACAACAGCAACTTGCGTTCAAAGTATTTGCAATGCTGATAGGAGTGTCATTTATTTGTCAATACATTTTTTATTTATGACCCGCTTTACCTATAGTTTTTTAATATGTTCAAATATATGTTACTTTTCGAAATCTGGATTTAAGATAACTCTTGTCAATCGCTGTTTCAGGTAATACAGTATTCTCTCAAAGAATCTATATCCTAGTTCTCTTCCGTGGTGCAGCAAAAATTACAATTCTAAATGCGGATGCAGTTTTAGTCTTCCCAGGTGTCTATCAAACTAACGCCGAATATTGCTGGGCCATTTAAGAAACATGAAAAACCTGGATCGGGCTCTTTTTTGGGTCCGACCATGGGAACATTAAATGTGGCGAACCCAACAATGTCATTTATCAAAACGGACGCTTTATGGGTGAAACTCAAAGATTTAACTTCCTGGGAAGTGATGAGACTTCTACCACTTAAGTGGTATTTCTACCACTTTTTGCAATGGTTGGTAGATTTTAACCTTAACTCTGTATCTACCACATTTTGCCCATTGCCTATCATATCCCTAGCATTGTTCTGATTATGAATTAAAATTTGGGAAAAAAATGTTGCTCTTAGACGCTAAAATTAAAATCTTAAAATACCAAAACCCAAAAAGGTTGTAGCTTGAACAACGCCACCAGTTATGGGACTTATTAGATTTGTTTCTACAAAACACAGTGAATATTGACGATCTTAATGTATAGTGGTTCATCCACCATATTTTATAGGCGAATGAAAAATATAGGAACGACTGATGATGACAATGTGCATTAATAGAATTTATTTCGAATTATTAAAGATGGTATGGAAAACTATCCCTACAATTTGTTGATAATTACAGTACCTTGTTCTCAGCAAAAAGGATACCAAGTATGAATGATTGGATAGAGAAAATTGTTCAGTATACTAGATCGACCTACGAAATGGTACCGACAAAATAATAAGACCGGGGTATTTGGTCTTAATTTTTGGTTTGTGTCGGGTTATTTTTTATTTTGTTTTTGAAGTAATTTTTAATGCCCTACAGACATCAAAATTGCTAAAAGATTATAACCAAATTAAAGGTCGGCCAATAAAAAGCCTATGGTTGGATTAAAGTTACTAGTATAATCCCCAATAATACAAACAAGACTTGAAGAACAAAATTGCTTCGGAAGGTATAGTAGAGTAGGCAGATGTAGCCCAGGGAAGCGCCGGTCCTTACCAAAAGCACAGGAGAAACCATCTTAAATTAGCGGAAGACCGCTTAAGCTTAAAAAACCAAAAAAAAAAAATAAAATATTTATTAGTCCGGTGAGACAAAAGAGAATTTGGATTGATCTGATGGTCAAAGGTAGATATTTGGAATGGAATCTACTACAGATATTCGGTGATCGTATTGTTTTGTCCGTATCTACACATATTCATTCATATTCATATATCATACATCATCATCAAATAAATAAGTGAATTAATATAGAAACCTTTTTTGTCTTTGTTACCACTTTTCTATCCCCTTTTTTCCAGCTTATATACCACCATTATTCGTTTTCCAAGTCCCATCACTGTTCCTGACCCCCCAGAGTCACTAGCTAACATAAAATGAGAATAACGAAACAGGACTGTTTTATAAAATAATGAAAACAATTAGCCATGGACTGATGTAGACAGGAAAATAACAACAAAATCAACATCGGACAGTATTACCCAGGAAGTGGATACTCAGTACAGCAACCATTTCTCCATCAAGTTGAAGCTGGCGTACACACGGGGAATCTAGATTAAAGACGACCTCTGGAGATTTTAGAAAGAAATACCCAGTATGGTGGGTTATACGTTAATAATAATTAATAATAATAATAATAATATGGGTGGCGCGACAGTCCGAGGTGGACCTGGGCCTAGCTTCTCAGCAACCACTCGTGTTGTGCGTGCTATTGTTCTTTCACGAGTGGAAGGGACTTACAATTTAATGCCGACTTCGAACGGCGACAGGAAATACTCTTTGAGCATTGTCAGTGACTCGAAAGAGGTGAAGCCGTGAAATATGAAAGTTGGTAAATTCGGGTATCGAACCTGGCACCCTCTGCGTAGGAGTCGACGCATTTACCCACTACGCCACGGCGACGACAATAATAATTAATACCCAGCTCAAATAACTCCGAAATTCACGATTATAGATATTACATTTGTTTTTATGAGGAACTGAAGTATCAAATTGAGATCCACACTCCAACAGCATAGATTGGAGAGAACAGAAGAACCGTCACCACTGCAAGAATGCACTGAGTTCACTTTCTTGTGTGTACCTTTGAAATGTGTCATACTAGCCGAAGTAAATTGCACAGTTGCCAACGTCAACGTTCCTCATACGTTCGAGATCAAGTAACCCGTTAATGCTCATCTGCAGTGAGAGCACAAATTCCACCTTGAAAAATGCTGCACTGCCAAGAATTCACTAATGAACCTTTGAGTTTCTGCCGTCTTTCCCCAACTGCAAGCCCGGCGGCGTGGCGAGCCGCCTACTGGTCTCCTCCAACGACGACGACGACAACGGCAGGCATTAAGTTCAAAACCATTACCAAGGAGAAACTAAAATTATGGAAGAAAGGCTCTTAGCCCTAAATTAGATTTCCGGAATTTCTCGGTTTTTCTTGGTCCTCTTTTATTCTGTTCTTCTTGATTTCAGTTCCGTTTTTTGGTTTTTGCCGTCCTTTCTCCCGGTTCAACAAAGGATATCCCCTTCGCCCCTTATAACTTATGCAGTGCAGGGGACCAGGAACTCCCCTACCTGTGGTATGTCCTGAAATTAATTTTAATACAAAATTCATTCTTGACGTCCTCGTCCTTGTCGTTTTCCTTGTTGTCGTGTTCGTTGTCGTCGACTACGACGAAACACCACCGAATGAGAATTGTGTAGAGCAAAAAGACAGAGGCAAAAAATACGTGCGACCACTTAAGCAAGGATAAGTGTTTTGGCTCATTTTTGGTGTTCTTGTTAATGTTGTTGTTGGTATGTTTCTTAAATGGGTGGCCTTCGCAAGGAGGTTTAATTGCATTTTAATGATGCGGTTCTTAGCGTTTCGCATGAAATCAAGTGCTCGTAGGTAGGAATTTCCTCAGGATACTCGTTCATCAGGTCCTTAAGCACCTAACGATGTGCATCACCGAATTGCTGAAACGCTCTATGAGACAGATTAGAAATGTCTCATCCTAATGGAGTGCCCGATGAGAATAAACTTAAGTGTCGTGCTGGTGCAGAGTGGATGGTTTCTGGATGGGTTGCATGCAGTTAGACGAGTGCATAATTGTAATGGAGAAGGGATTTATTTTTTTTGCTGATCATGAGTTGAATCTTAATTGTCATAACCATTTGGGAACTTCCATCCAACCAACGAATCTATTGAGTGATATAAAAAAAATGCAACTTTCCGATGTACGTCTGCAAATAAATAAAACACACACTTTCGGTAGGTGCCAATGAAGGAAAAGGACGCTATCTGTATACACTATCCTAGCCGTAGCACATGAATTTTCACTCAGGCAGCATAAGATGCTCTCGACAGACATCGTCTGCTAAGCATCAAGTAGAAATTGGATTTATTTATTTCTAAAATAAAGTAGTGTGTTTGACGAGTAAGTCTTTTGGAGTTCGTTGCAAGTTTTTGTTTTCATGGAATTCTTTATCAATCTCAAATATTCCCGGATTTAATCTGGGATATAATGCTTAGCCGGCTTAGTGGGGAAGAACATTATTAACACATTTAGGGGGATATCGCCAAACGAACGCAACATTCGATATTGGATAGCGCGCCGGATTCTGTGACGGAGATCTAAGCCCTGAAAAGACGATGTTTTGAAAGGTATGGTAGAATCTTGCTTACTTACTTAAGGTGGCATAAGAGTAGGAAGTGGAACAGGTCGTCAATCAATAAGCGTTTCCAGCCAGATCGATATTGAACTAGCTGCTTCCAGTTTACCACAAACAGTTGTTTGAGGTCCCTTTCCACTTGTGTGCGCCTCTTTGCGGTACTCCTCTACTGCGCCGTCTCTCGGTGTTGTATTCGGAGGCTTTCCGGTACGGAGCTGTGATGTCCATTAGCACTACATGATCTCGCCTTCTCAATCGTTGGATCTTCACTCTTCTGGCTAAGATGTTGTCGCTAAACAGATCGTAAAGTTCGTTGTTCTATTTTCTCTTCCACTCGCCATCTAATCTATGCAGACGGGACCTAAAATCGGCCTTAGAATTTTCCTCACAAAGCATCCAAGATATTCTGCTAGGACTGGGATGATTAAGCTCTTATAGTGGGTTACTTTAGTTGTTCCAGAGAGGGCTCTGTTTAGCAATTGGTTTCTTAACCCGAAGAAGCTGCTATTGGCAAGAGTTAATCTTCGTTTGATTTCAGTTTGTTTTGAAATAAAGTAAAAAGGACAGGATTATTTAGGCAATAGTACATCCCCTCCATGGCCTCCAAAGTTTTGCTGGACCACAGTTTTGATCACAAATGCAATCTCCATAAATGTTATTGAATTCCGTTAATACTCCCTTTATGTAGGTAGGTACGTAGGTAAATGTGACTGACAAGTTCCTCAAGGAAGATGCCTCACTAAGACCTTTAAGATCCATTGTGTTGTCACTACATCGGCTTTTCTCCCCACTTAGTTGGCCCACTTGATAGCATTGAATCAATTGAGGAACTTCAATCGCACCTGACGACATGGAACGATTGCCTTAAAGTGGTTAACAGCGCGCATCCATGATTGATCATTATGGTCCCCTTATCAGTCTTCTTGCGCAATAGTTTAATCACTGTCTTACCGATAGTTAAAGAGGCTGGATAAAAATATAACGGAGCTCACGGAGATCCGGACTCTACCAAACTTATCATCAATGTTGTATTATTTCATCATCAGAAGGCAAATCTTCTCAACAAACGAACGGGGAAAGTACGAGTATAAATACCTTAAAAAGAGGAATGAGTATGAAAATGAATAATAAGCACACTCATTCACAGTGCGGCGACTTACCGGGAAACTCAAGTTGGTCCTTACGGCGCGGATGTGGTCTCAATGCCTCTAATTGAACAGTGAATACTCAAAGTAAGCCTCAGCAAGGTGGGTTCCCCTGCCAGGGGGACAGCTTTGAAATATAAATATCATTCAATGCTATCGTGGATAATGCTCACAAAGGGAAGCACACCCCACCACCCACTGCCGGCCCACCATCAGTACAATTAACAAGTGCGGAGCCAGAGTGGAAAATTGGACGAACAAAATGAGCATCTCGCCGACCCATCATGCATTTGCAACTGTGGGAGTGGCCCAATTTGCCAGAAAAACGTACCAAGAAAACCTCTCATCCGTTAAAATCTGGGATTCCTGCTCAGCTAATATCCTTTCCTCTACCTACTCGACCTGTTCGAATGAGCAGCCCTTCGTAGTGCCAGTTTCGGATGTTCCTTCTTGGCGAAAGGTAAGAATATTTAAATTTTTCACGAAAATGATAATAATCTGTGTGTGGCACAATGTTAAGTACAACCGAGGGCCAAAAAAGAAAACCATCCCCACCTCCGACCAATCTGGGTTCTCATAATTTCCGCTTCCTTCTGCCTAAGAGTTTGAGGGCAGTAGGACCCAGAAAAAGTGTGTTTTTTTTAGCAATTCTTATTTATTTTTGTTCCTTTTTTGCGAGCATAAAATTTTCAAAGGGAAACTTCCTTACAGGCAGCACTTAAGTTGAGTGTATCTGCTGGAGGGTGCAACGGATGGCGGCGTCGTCGGTCGCCGCCTCGGACCGTCCACGGGTAGACATTTTAGTATTAAATATTCGCAATATCAAGCAATTTTAAATTTCAAATGAATAATTAAAGGCGCTAAGGATGCGGACGGGGCCAAAGGAAACGTCGACATGAAGAAAGGCATAAGAGGAGGAAGAGGAGGGGAGCAGAAAAAATAGAGGAAACAAGGGATTAACAGCTTACTGCGATGATGTCCATCTGCTTCATCATCTTCTGTGTCCTTTAATCTGGACGAGGGAAATCAACATATTCGACAGCACTAGAGTTTTTCGTCACTCCACTGAACGCCCACTCTTTTATTTTCTGTCACTCTCGGCATTTTTTCGCTAATTTTTCCTTTTCCACTGCGTTTTCTGGTGAAGTGGCAGTGGGCCGGGAGTGAATGGAACGAAAGGATGCCAAAAGAAGGAATGGCTTCAGATTGATGAGGAGAGCGAGATTACTTTGAAGAAGTATTTTTTTTTCTATTTTATTTTTCCCTTGCTTGACATCAAAGGAACTGTTTAAAAAGCCATTAAAAAAAGGATACAGTGTTCGTTGACTTTCTGCGAAATGTCCTAGGAATATTTTTGAGACATCTGATTCCATTGTGAGAGGATTAAATGGCATTATGCGACAATGGTGAGGGTGATGGTAATGATTTATTTTTTTGGCATGCTCTGCAAGAAATTGTGTATAGTCTGGTAGAATACTGGAATGTTTGCTTCTGATTACGATCCCAAGAGGTCGCCCATTGTGAATGGTCGAGTGGAGGGCTGTGCGAGTAAAGTTGAGGAACACGCAGGTGAAGTGCTTGTCTGAGGAGTGACAAAAGAGCTTTAAACTGTCTGATTCCTAGACGTGAAAAGCCGCCATGTGTCTAGCGGCACTTACTACATTAGGAGAGTTCCAAAGATATCAGAAATTGTTTGACTTTAGGCACAGAATACCGCACAAACAAAAACCAAATTGGGTTATACTTGAAATTAAAATAAGCTTGAGATCAGTTGATATTATTTGACCTTGCGGCTTTGCTGTTCTTCAGGTTTCTATGGCGGTGCCGACATCTATAATCACTGTGTATTCGATCGAATTTGATAAATTATTGGCGCTTTTGGAATTGTGTTGGGCTCTTGGAAGCAGACAAACTATCCAGTAAGGGCACTTGATGGCGTTACCTCTGGACTGATGCAACCTGCAGCTTTTCTTTCTTTTTCTTTCGTTTTTTCGGATGTTTAAACACTACACTGAAGCATTTAGACTCAAAAGATAGTCCATTGTCTGTGATGTGGAGCCAACATAATCATCAACTCTCACCTTCTCAGCACCGAATAAGTGAAATCTGATCCAAATAAAGGAGGGACAGTGCCAAAGAAAGTTCTCTGCAGTGTCGTCGTCTTCTCTACAGGCGTCGCAGAGAGTTTCATCTCTTAGGTCGAGCACACCTAAGTGTTTGGAGAAGGTATGGTGGCTCGTTATTTCTCTCAAGATATAACAAGAATGCCACGGTTTTCCTACAGACGATTTGGAGCATGCGCTTGGTCTGTATACATCCTAAAACTTTATGCCACCTCCGATTGTCCTCTCCATGGGTTCAACCATTGTTGGAAGCCCTAAACATGGATGCAGGTTGTTCCAGCGCATGTCCTGCGAGTGCTTCTCTGATCCTTGTCCAGCAAGTTAATCGGCGATCTCATTTCCCAAGTCTATTCGAATTTAAGCTCCCGAATAACTTCAGAAAAGACATACATTCTTGAACTATCCTGGAAGTGGTTGAAGGGCTGAACAATACCTTAGGCACAGCTTGGGTCTCTGCATAGGCACAAATATTTTGTCCTCTCCATGGGTTCAACCATAGTTGGAAGCCCTAAACATGGATGCAGGGTGTTCCAGCGCATGTCCTACGAGTGCCTACTCTGATCCTTGTCTAGCAAGTTAATCGACGATCTCATTTCCCAAGTCTATTCGAATTTAAGCTCCCGAATAACTTCAGAAAAGACATACATTCTTGAACTATCCTGGAAGTGGTTGAAGGGCTGAACAATACCTTAGGCACAGCTTGGGTCTCTGCATAGGCACAAATATTTTGTCCTCTCCATGGGTTCAACCATAGTTGGAAGCCCTAAAAATGGATGCAGGTTGTTCCAGTGCATGTCCTGCGAGTGTCGCTGATTTTTGTCCAGCAAGTTAATCGGCGATCTCATTTCCCAAGTCTATTCGAATTTAAGCTCCCGAATAACTTCAGAAAAGACATACATTCTTGAACTATCCTGGAAGTGGTTGAAGGGCTGAACAATACCTTAGGCACAGCTTGGCTCTCTGCATAAGCGCAAATATTTTGCCCCTTTCCCCTGTTCTTCACAATATAATTTTGGCCATTAGGATCGCACTGTTTTCCGATTGGAAAATCGACTCAAATTTACGTAGCAAACTGTGCAGTCTAATGTTGTCGCCATCCACGAAGGCTCGCGCAAGAGATCTTTTATTTGATTGATTCGGTTACAGTTCTCTGCTTCTTAAAAGTCGATCTTGTATGTACATTGCAGAGGAGTGCTGGTGTCTGTGCTTCAGAATCGGATATTCATAAGACTAGGATCAAAGCAAATGCCGTGCACAAGTTCATCGAAGTTCCAGTGCGAGTTCAGTCAAAGACCACTTCATGATATCAGTGTCGAATGATATGAATATCAAGGCCCCTATGCAACAAGGCCCAAGTAGCCTTATCATCGTCCTATAGGAAATTTTTGGTAATAGATCTCATCTAAGAACGGATACTGTAGGAAAAGGAGTACCTGGATGCAAATCGGTGCTCATACGGTTTACTGTACTCTAGCAGTTTATCCAAAAATGGGCTTGCCACTTAAATAGTGCTGTAGTCGACGTATGAATGAAGAGGAAAATCCCACACACATTCTTTGTTATTGTTCGATATTATCATTTGCAAGTAAATACATTCCAGGAGAATAATTGCTAAGGATCTGTTAGATGTCCCCAACATGTGCTAGGTTAGGTTAGGTTGGTGGGCGTTATCCACGTCTCACCATGATGGCCGTTGAGAGATATTATTCATTTTACCCCCTTTCTATACAACTTACCTTCTTTGTGTACTGTTATATTTCGTATAAATCTGAAAATAGATTTAAGTCAGATATTTGTTCGATCCTGGCAAGGAAATATTCCTTATATCTCAACTAGCGGAGACACGAAGAGTGGCGGAGGTAGTGAGGTCTAATTTTTATTTAATGGTACTTAAGATGATAATGGCCAGTTAGTGCTCCAACTATCATCACTAGCAATTTTTGTTCACACTGAAGGACTCCCACTGGTCGGTCTCTGCACAATTATACTTCGACCATAGTACCCGACTGATCTCACAGGTGATTGAGAGTTCCACCTTTTGCTGTCTATATGATTATCTACTATATCCTTAACAACCGCAATAGGTGGCTTGATTAATAGGATTGCCTAAGATGGTTGTCGGTTCCTTTCCTAGCAAGTTCATCCGCTGTTTCAGTGGCGGTTTTGTCCCTGTGACCTAGGGCCAAACATAGTGTAATTGAGAGCTACGTGCTGAGATCCTCGAGCTCTTCGCGGCAGCTGTCGACCAGATTGGACTTGATTTCTGTGGCCGTTTGGCGTTTGGCATCCTTCTTGCCGCTTTCTTAACTTCCAGGAAATCCTTCGAAAAGCACTTGTAGAGCAGTACATGTTTAACAGTTCAGAGCAAGTGCCCCAGCATGTACAATTTCCAATCTTCGATCCATCCGTATATGCATGGATAGTCTAACTATTAATCGGCTGATTTGGTGTCGTCTTTTCCCTTGTTGGGAAATGACACCGGAAGATAATTTCGAAATCAAAGTTCGGAGGAGTATAGTCTTTTCGACTTGGTCAATTTGGGGTCTATATAGGGTACTTACATGTCTAGTGTAATATGGGGCCAACACTGGATTGGTTGATCCAATGGTAGATGTCAAAAGGTAGTAGGTTTAATATTGTCTTCAAGGCCCCCGTAGAAGAAGTGCTAGTTGCTCCTATAGTAAAACCCGGCATTGTAAGTCTCTGGAATATATTTAATTTCATTAGGTTAGTCTGCCATTATACAAGTCTCAAGACGGGTCTGACAATCGCTGTGTGCAATCCTGGAGGACTTCTTTCCTCTTCCATTGACATTAAGTTTCTTATCTAGGATTGTTCCAAGGTTTCCGCACTATCAGTCAGAGTGAGGGATGTACCCCCAATATCTTGGGATTCAAGGCTAACTGAGAATTTATTCCTGATACAAAGCAGTTCCGGCCGGCTGAAGGATTGTGAGCCACAATTTTAGCAATGCAGTCTTGGCTTTCGAAATATGAATAATACTGAACTCCCGGTAGCATACATAATTTAATTGAAGATCGCAAATAATCAGCGACACTTCAATGTAATTAAAAGTGCACGGATTTCAGTCGAGTCTTGCCAGCATCCTTTTTCCTAGGATAGATGGAGGTTGGTACTTTTTACAATAAACAATTAAACGCATAATAATTTCGGAGTTTTCATTCCTTCATCTACACGTGTGAATGTCACCCCAAATAATGTCACGGGGCACAAACAGACAACAAGCGAAAAAAAACTATAATCAATCAACAACCTCCATTGGACAAAAGCACGTAAATAATAATACGAAAAACAAAAAGAGAATCTCGAAAACGCCACCAGAGCACTAATGACATCAAAAGCATCGCCACACCATTTGGAAACAGTTTCCAAACGAACAAACAAACGAATCTCAATTTAATCTCATTCAACGCAACAAAGAAGACAGATGAAAACCTCTCTGCCCACCTCCATCCGAAAACCGGCCGGTCGTCGCCTCTGCAGCTTGCTTAACCATTGCTTCTTTGACTGTTCCAGGACTAACTTTGTACTCCTGTCACGTTCATATATTGGAAGAGAACAAAAAAAAAATAAAAAGTAAAAAATCCAATTGTCTTCATTTTTGTGTGTAAAAAAAAAAAAAAAAGAAGAATCGCCATACTGTGCGGAGTAAGTGGAAGGACGACGACTGACGGCATGGAATAAGAGAAAACACATTCACTAACGAAGGCCAATCGGCTGGCAGCACAAGAATCGAATTAACCGACATCATGTGACGAAGACGACATCGCCAACGACAACGACAGAGACGTCGTATTATAAGACGATGATGATGATTCCAAGAGAAATCCTATTCCATTGTCGTTTTTGAAAGAAGATGCCGGGACCTTATTGTTATAATACGCAGATAATACGTGATCATTTGACGGAGAACAATTTATGCCATTTTAATCTCATCAAAGGGATCAGCTTCGGGGATTTGTCCACTCGACCCCGCAGCCCCGCTTGTGGGTTTGTCTGTAAGCATGTGCCCAACACCATAAGTCACTGTCTCGTCCTTGAAATATTGCAAATAATCATGAATTTCCATACACCCATGTGTGTCTGCATGAGTAAGAGCGAATGCGAGTCAGACTTTGACCTTTAGGCTGCTCCAGCAATAACTGCACTGTTCCACATCACCTCCTTTCTGAGTTATTGCAATCCCCCGCACCCAGCTTGGGCACGTATGGGACGACACGACACGCTTGCAAACTGATAACGACGGACGATTGATTAGAATCACCAAAATGGCAAGAATAAATCAGAAGCGCACAGAAAAAAACAGAACCGACCCGACTTAGGAGAGTCCTGAAAAATCGCATTTCGTGTGCCATTTAAGCCTTATCTTCGGCGCTACTCTCGTCCTTTTGAGATGAATTATTTTTTCCCATTACAAGGATCAAAGGGAAATAATTGCGAAGCGAGGTCAACTGTGTAATTGGAAAATGTCGGTTGAATTATATTTTCTTTTCTGTGTGTGTCTGATTTTTTTTTTTCGCTTTTGACTCGTGCTTTTTTTTGTATTTATTTCACGTCCATCCTTGCCCCGGGCGTGGTGTGGGTGGCGTTTGGCAGATGAGATGAGAGAGTCTATGCCAGAGAGAAACTGGCATTTTCGTGCAATCGACTTTTGCAACGGTAAATTATCCCGTCATCCCGCAAAAACGGGAACCAATCAACCATTGACTAATCGCCTTTATTAAATGAAAATTGCTAAACTGATTTGAGGTCGAACAATTTTCCAGTATACTGAAGCTTCTCAAAAGGACTGAAATCCACTGCTAGTTGGGTGACGGAATGGGAGTACTAGTTCATGTCTTACAGTGGAAGAGTGAGAGAGAGAGAGAGAGCGACGAACTGGCACAGTCGGCGGGAGTAGCTGTGTCAAAAACAAATATTGTCTGGGTCTAGTCGACGGAAACGGATTGTAGTTGATTGGGTGGCTTGTGTGGAAGCACGAAGATGAGACCTGATAGGCCAGAGAATGGTTTAATTCAGTTTGAAGGAGCTACTGTGACTGTTAATCGGGACATAACAGGGCGTCTGAGACAAGCTTACGGTATGACGTTGTAGTCTGTGGCAGACTCACTGTGACGGATTCTTTCATGGTGGGACTTTTGAGTTAATCGATATTTGATGGACGTTGGAGGAGCTTTCTTACCAAAAAACATCTTAAAATTCTAGGAAGTTCTTGTTCAAGAACGAGGCAACCGAACTGAAATTTCGTCCAAGTTCTGCTGTAAAATGATAGTACTGCCTTAATGTTGAACGGGTTGCATGTCCCAAATGCTTATTATCTAGATTCTTCTTTCGTCTAGTGACCAATAAGATATGACACCCTATCCTCCTTCTGTCAACAGTATATTATAAACTAGCCCTATCTTCCTTCAGAGCTATTGGAGATTTCTACGGCGTGTGGAAAGCGTCGCTTCTTCTACAGTCTGGGATGGACGCGGACTTACACCAAAAAGTCGGGCAGGATCTTAAAACCACTGCCTCCAAGTATGAACGCCTAATTGAATGAGGTTATTTTCATTGGCGCCACAACATATTCTAATTTATCACGCTCCACACTGATCACACCCTGTTCCAGTGCAGTCAAAATATTTTTTCTCTCAGCAATATCTCAATTTTGGTAAGCCAACAACTCTAGCTGAACTATCACAGGGGCTATGTAGCAGCCTAGTGTCAGTTCAATTGTGTCAGACAATTGGTGTCACAAACGTGATATGCATTATAAGTGACCAAAATGATATTAATTTTGTGAATAAAACCCGTTCCTAGTACCATTTTTATTCTTTTTAAAATATAACAGGATAATATAATATAATGTGTGGCGCTACAGTCCGAGGCGGACCTGGGCCTTGCTTCTCAGTAACCACTCCTGTTGCGCGTGCTATTGTTCTTTCACGAGTAGAAGGGACCTTCAATTTAATGCCGACTCTTTGAGCATTGTCAATGACTCGAAAGAGGTGGATACGTGGATTATCAAAGGGGGTAAATTCGGGTATAGAACCTGGCACCCTCTGCGTAGGGGTCGACGCACTTACCCACTACACCACGGTGACCCAACCAACATGACAGCAATGGTAATTTTTCCAATTTCAATATTAGCACGTGCCATGGTTACCAATTGCATTAAGTTGTCAGAAAATTCAATAAGGTGTGGCATCACTCATCGTTTCACGCTTACCGAGTGCAATTTGTGCATCAAAAAAAAATATTATTAAAATTCAGTTGAATCTGGACGCGAATTTCGGCGTGAGATCTGTAGTCATCATGGTTTCTATCGCACCGTGCACAATTATAGCGAGAGTGCACTCTTCTGGGCCCTAAACCACCAACGTGTTTAAGATTGGTGCGAAATGAAGCAGTCGTAGCGGCCAATATAGAAGAAACCCCAAAAAAGAAGATGCGGTATCGATTAGCTGAATTTGGCTTCGCCAGAGAGTCAATCCTGTTTATTTTTAATTTATTTGATTTATTAATATTTTTTTCATAATAGTTTAGAAAAATGTTGATCTCCTTTCTCCAACCGGGAGCACAGTTGTCCCGTTGTATGGGAGAATAAATCGGTTACTTTTGGACCGAGGGACCGATCTTAATAAAATTTAAAACACAATACAAGTGCCGCGAGTTCTTATTGTGGTCCAAGAATGGTTTATGTAGCTCAAGCAGATAACTCATTTACGTAGAAAAATTAAGGTAAACAAATAATTATTTTTTTAAACCCATAACATCATTATTTATTATTGTCAATTACCCTAAATTGTTGCTTAAACTAAAGCTGTAGTCAATATGTACATAAATATATATTAAATTGTAGACGAATCGGCGACATATATATATTTAAACATATATATAATACATACACATAATATAAAATATAATAAGTAATTTAATAAAATAAGCCTATGTGGCTTCATTGCTACGTGGAAGAGAGTCTTGTGTTTCCGGCTTATGCGTTAATTACGTAATCCAGAGATCAGATGATACAACAACTGATGAATAACATCTTCGTTTGAAAATTTTCTATTCTTAATAATTCGATAATACCTCTTATCTTTATTCCAACCTTCCTGGACCTCCTGGACAATGATCTGAACGGCAAAGGTGCTGATAATATTACTTCTGCTCCGTGGTACAGAATTTAATGTACAGTTTCTGGCATGAAAGTCAACTTGAAAAATCGTGAAATCATTCACTCATCGTGAAAAGGTTCAAATTTACACAACAAATGCTGAAATGCAACTGCAATATATAAAGTATTTTCGTTATCTATATAAATCAAAACTTCATCTTCGTAATTGAAATTTTCAATGTTTTAGTAATAAAAAACTAATTCTAGATTCCCCAAAGTCACAACTAAATTTTTTTCGGCAACAACACTCTAATTGCGAAATTATATGTCCTTTATGCCATGTGAAGCGGATATGTATTTTATGTCACCTCAAACAAAAAAAGATAAAAGTTTCATAATTATAACAATTTTATGACTTCACAAAAATAAAAACTCCCCCGTCCTCTCGCACATCATTTGCACAATACATGCATTGTAAGGGAAATCGTTCGAAAAACTGTAGGTTCCAAAGTACCTAATTTTAGGAAATATGGCACGTCAAATTTGCTTAAAAAATACGTAAATTTTTTTTTTAATTTCAAAATTCCAACTTTGGGCAAAATCTTGGCTTTCTAGGTTCTCACATTTGTAGAATCGATGAACCTATACTATTCGGCCTAGAAAAATATATCACTTCGGATAATTATTACCACTGCGGGACCAGTCTGAGGCGCGGCAGCACGGCGGCGTTGCGTTTAGCGTAGTTTTTTCATCCCTACCAAACTCGTCCAACTAACAGAGACCTTTGATGTCAATAAAGGATTCAGGCACGCTGTCACGTGACTTCTTCAGCATCATTCTTGAAGGAATTATTCAAATTTCGCTAGCCAACACCAGAGGAACAATCAGTCCGAGGACATTCCAACTACTCATATATACCAACGATATTGACATCATAGGAAAAACGCAGCTTGATGTTAATGGCAATTTTGTGAGTATTACGTCTGAGGACAAGACCAAATATATGCTGTCAATGAGAAAGGACACCCAACTCCGACGTCTCGGACAGAATGTCACAGTAGACAAGACAGATATAATTTTTAGGTAGTCAAAGACTTTGTCTACTTACTACCTAGGAACCGCTATTAACTCAGCCAACTACACCAGCGCTAAAATAAACCGAAGAATAACTCTTGCCAAACGCTACTTCTTTGGGCCCTCGAATTACCACTAACCTTCTATAAGAACTTAAACGTCCCAGACCTGCTATAGGGCGCAGAGGCATAGAGCGTGTCAAAAGCAGATGAAGTTGCTTTTGGCTGAGAGGAAAATGCTTCGAATGATTTTCGGTCCCGTCTGTATAGATTGTGAGCGGAGGAGAAGATATAACGATAACGAAGTTCAGTGACATCGACGTAGCCAGAAGTGTGAAGATCCAACTTACTGGCTATGTCATGTAGAGCGAATGGATACCAATCCTTCGGATCGGAAAGTCTTCGAATATACCCCCATGGGACGGTGCAGTAAAGAAATACTGCTATTCAGGTGGCGCCCGCAAGTGGATCTCAACCAAATAGTGGCGGCAGCTAACTAAAGATCGAGTTGGCTGGAGATGCGCCTTGTTTGAATCCCAGGTCCATCTCGGACTGTGGCGCCATAGAATCAATTTCTCGACCAATATCAGGTCCAATCAAAATAGTCACATATTTTTCTGTTGAACTCTATGCTTTTGGTCTTCATCATTCGAAAGATCCACCTTACAGACTCCCAAAGATATGTATCTAATCTAGGAGAAGATCCCAAACTGACCCTTGTCAACTAACCCAATGATCCTATCCGCCTTTTTTCCAACACACGTAAGAAACGGATGAGGAACATGATCTTAGCACTCATTGACCACTTGCGAAATTACTCAAACATTAGGACCTGAAACACCGTTAGTGTTTTTTCGATTTCTTTCCGGGCCACATGACATGTTGGGAACCATGGTAGTTAGGCGTATTAAGACCTCTTCCTTAATAACGACTCACCAATGCAAACATGTGTAAGAAATTTGCTGATGAAGGAGGCCAGGAGGAGCCTGAGTCACTCAAGAAACAAAACACTTCACCATGACCTTCAGGAAAATACGCATAAAAAGCCCGGCACATGTCCCTTACCAAGAAATGGAAAAACAAACAAAAATGAGAATGTACAGAGAAAGTACTGAGATAAAATTCAAAGCCTTCACTCACATCGATGTAGAAGACCCCCGACCCACACGTCACCATCTAACGCGCCAGCAAACCAAAGATTCCAAACGTTCCTCCTCATGCAAAGAGTACAAATTTGAAATTAATAAGAAAAACCCAATCTTCGCCGTGGCTGGTTTCTCTTTTGTTATTGCAAAGGTAATTGAAGTCGATCGGGAAAAATTAATATTAGATGCACTTCGTCCCACATACCGACCGTCCAGACAAATTTGGCGGGCCTGGCACATCTTCTGCGCCCGTCCCGGTACGGCTCAAACAAGGTTCTGCGAAAATTCACGAACGCATAAAATTAATTACGAAGTTTTCTTCCTGCTTTTATACTTCTGCCATAAGTCCCCCAATGCTTTATTATATTAATGATGTATCCATGAAAAGTTCGAGCTGGAAAAGCGCCCAAGAAGGAGATATAAAATGTTACCCAACTTCGTGCTGTTTCGTTCATGTTTTTGAGAGAAAAATATTTTTATGCTTATTACATGCGAATAAAAGGAACATATTCTTGTGAGAGACAGAGGCAGCGACTGTTCTTCAGCGGTAGTGTTAAGGACGTACGTACACACGTCATCTTTGTATTCGCATTCGCTCAGGAGGTCGGTGAGTGGGTAAGCATTAATGCTCTTAAGAGGAACTGGAAGCTCGGTGGTTCCAATTTGCAAATTAAAAATCCCAACCACACGTTTGATGCCTTTGAAGATGATGATGCTATCGCAAGTTGCGTCATTCCTCTTCATGGGTCTTCATTTTGTTCGGGAGGTTGTCGTTTTGTCGGTCCCTTCATCGGGAGGATTTATGATTTGGCTTTCACTGGGAGGATCCCCCAATGAATGGCTGCTGATGAAGAGACAGTGACCGAGGGAGCGAAGTTATGGCATATTAATGCATGGCGTTCAAATGTGACATGTTCATGACGACATGTCCGATTCACCTTCGGTCATCCATCATCTGGCTCCTAGCGGAATTAGTTTCGAAGCTAATGGACATCTGAATGTGGAGCACACTGGGGGACGGCTTATTTGTGGGCAAAGATGGAATTTCCTGGTCAGAATGTATATGGGTTGTGTGCGTCAATGAATGTCCGGATTGGAGGAAATTCGCAGTTTTCTCAGGCCAAGGCCATCGGAGTGTTCTTTTACCAAGGAATCTTACGACAATGGACATCAAGCAAAGTGGAAGTTGCCGTAGGAATGAAGATGAGAAAATGTCAAACGACTGTTGACCGCCTTTGGAAAGACTTTTTATAACTCTACCTAACACAAGAAGTGGTAAGCTGTGCTAGTCCGGGTGTGAACCTGGGCCTTTACCAAAATGTCTCTCCAACTAGAGCAACCTTTGGTTAGCTACCTACTGTTTCGCCCACCAAGTCGGTTGGTGTCCTTCTTATCCACAAACTTGAACAGGCTTCGGGCAGCATTAACATTTGAATATTGAATCCACAAACGTCTGACTTTTCTCATCGCTGGCAGGAAGAATGGGATGGATCAGGTCGTATTTAAAGTCAACTTGGTATTTCGATAAAAGGTTAATTTACTCGGGGCCAGCATCTACAGCGATTGACTAGAGGTATTCTCCATTTGATGTTATATTCATGTTGTTAGTCCTTTCAGAGATTTGCTTCGGATGAACAAACGGAGCCTGAGCGAAGATATTTGAACAGAATTTTGCTATTTGTCCTTGGAGAAGCAAAACTTGGGAATATGCTCATATAGTAAGAGGCAGAGATTGAAGCGATAGAAGAAGTATGCAGTCAAGGAAATGGAACGACTGACAAGCCAATTGCCACAAAATCCTGGACTTGATAGGACGCAGACGCTACTATTACATGAGTTCCATGTATGTATGTGGAGTATGGTGACGGAGATTGCTTTACAGTAGACGGTCGATATAGTGAACTAATAAAAATCGAACCAGTTCACTGGAACGAGATTGTTCACGAGCGTGGACTCCTTGAAGCTCCTCGAAGATTGTGTAATATTATTTAAAAAATAAAACAACCAATCTGTAAAAGAAAAAAGTAAAACACAGTCGCAGTATGTCAGTCGCCTTTTCTTCTAAACTTTTAAGGACAAAAACATCCGTGTAATCCTCGAGAGGATATCAGATCATTTTCGTTTTCTTCTATATCAGAAGATATGATCCTCGTTTCAATCCTTCTACATGATTGAGAAGATTAATCACTTTTTCTGTGTTCACTGCTTTAGCAGTAGACGCTTAGTAATTGCGAATAGGAATACTGAGAAGTATTTCAACTTCATCCTCAAAATCGTCTTTCTTCAAACGAAAAAACGTTGTGTGTCGCCAATTTGTCTCATTCTGCGGGAGTTAACAACGCATTTTGTATTTGCACTACAAACCTACAAGCCCTACACTGTGTTCCATATACAAACATAATGGTTCCTCGCGCAAAGTTATCACGATCCCACACGCGCAATTGTCATCACCTTGACATCGTACATGCAGCAAGGATACAGGCAGTGCTTTTCGAAAAGCTGCCCAACATTGGAGGACCTGGATATTCGAGAAGGATCATACTTTCCACAGTGGTAAGCTCAATCCTTCTTTACGCTGCAACAGTATGGGCGGAGTCCTGGCGACCACGGAAGCAGCAAGGAAGCTCTCGGCAACATACAGGCTCTGCGCGATAAGAGCGATCAGCGGTTTCCGAACAATTTCGTACGAAGCAGAGTGCGTCATTGCAGGTATGGTCCCGATCGACATTCTCGCAACCAAAATGCAAAGGATCTACCTACGGCGAACTGGAAATCAATCAGTAACGCAAGATGTCTGAAGAATGAAGAAAGGGCAACACCAATGGCACTGTGGCAAGCCAGGTGGGACACCACAACCAAAGGCAGGTGTATCCATAAATTAATACCCACAATAAGAAGCCTGGGCAACGGGAACTGCAATTACAACCTCACGCTGTTCTGTCGGGCCGTGGGTTACCGGAAATACCTCCACAGATTCGGTCACGACAGCTCAACCGCAATATCCAGAATGCGCGGGAGAAGATGAAGACGCAGAGTACGCAATATTCCATTACAGACGCTTTGCCGTGGCGAGAGGAGGAAACTAACTCCCGAGCTTCTACTAAGCCATATGACGGAGTAAGCTGACAATTGGCTGGTGACCTGCTCCTTTATAACGAGCGTGCATATCGAGCTAAGAAGGCTTGAAAAAGAAACATAGTGTCATATGCTAAACAGCCCCGCAAACTAATACCTAACAGCAGTTCCGTGGGGAGAGTGGTAGAAGTGTGCAGAGGTGTGGTTTGGGACGTAGGCGCGAGGAAAAGGAGAATAATATCCTGTGAATCATTCATGCTGGTAGCAAGGGTTACCAGTATCTTGAAGATATCCATTGGTGCAAACGATAAAAAAAAAACATCGTACATGCGCAATTGCATTCACACAAGCGGATGCAATATGAAGACCATCGAAGGCACCCAGACGATCCACGAACGTGAATGAACCATCGTGGGAACGAAAGAACCTTGATCGACCAATGCGAGCTTAGTTGCTAAATATAGAAATATTGTACAGTCAGTTGTTAGCGGGACCTTCCCGAATTAAGCCTTAGAAAGAAAATAATAATTATAAAGTAAAATAACCTTTTTTCAATAAGATCGAATTATCTTAACGCGAAAACTTGTAAACAAACGGTAATTTTGGACGTTTGTGTGGATACTAGCGATTGGTTTAATCTAATGAGTCTTATACGTGTTTCTGCATACTGAAAGGTTTTGTTGGTTGAGGCCCAGATACACCCAAGGACTGTAGCGTCAAACGAAGAAGAAGAAAAGTTCAAAGAAAATATAAAAAATATTTGTTATTGTTCACGTTCATTATTTTTAATTCAAAGAGTTAATAAAATCGCTTGAGAGGGGTCTTCTTTCACATCTTGGATGGTGGAACTTGAATATGCAATGTCAGAAAGCTGTAACGGCCAACGAGAAGGAGTCTAACCGCCTGAATACGCTGAGAATTGCAACATGCCTACATTGGCAATTGTCGAAATTCTCGATAAAATCATTGTAATTGGCGGGTTTGACAGGCACATAAGCACAAATTTGAGTGACTTCTGTCCAAAGTTTTGCACTAAAAAACATCCCCCCATTTCAAAGAAGTGGGTGCGTCATACGAGTACTGCATGAAAATTCGCAAGATACATCACAAAACGAACAAAGGAGCAAAAATTGCAGGGACGCCGTCAAAGATCAACAATAACAATAGTAATACGGCACCGATGTCTAAACGGCGTATCATAGAATTCTCACCGGATTAGATTAGCAACCTATCATCAGGATAACTCTACAACAAATATCCCCATATCAGACCTAAGGACAATGATCGAGGGATCCATGACAACGATACTAGATGACAGGTTAAAAAATTAAATTGTAAATAGTGGGGTTGTACCTCGCAGGCTTAAGGAAGCGCTGATATTCTCTTTCCATAAGAAAGATGATGTGGTGGATCCAGCAAACTATCGAGGTATATCATTCTTAAGCGCATCCTGTCAAATTTTCAAAAGTTTTCTCTGGATGGGGTCTTGGAACTTGGAGAGAAATCTGCCTTGCCTTTTATAGATGATATTGTGGATTTTCTTCTTGGAGGCGTCGAGTTTGCAGGTGTGCTCATTAAAACTCTCATGTTTGCAGACGACATCATAGTGTTAGCGAGCTCACCGGAATCCTTGGAGTGGATGATTAATCGATTAAGCGTGTATTGAAAGCTATGGAGTTTTAATCGTTAATCTAGAAAAATCAAAGATAATGATTTTCGAAAAAGGTGAAGGGAGAATTGCCACCAAAGAGTAGTGGCATTTTATTGTGATATATATAGAGGTCGTCAAAGAATACACGTATCTAGAAATCTTGCTAACAAGCAGACCCCCAAACATAGTGGAGCTGCAAACCGTTCGAAATATAACTGCATAATTCGAAGAGGGGATGAAATTAGCTACTGAATGTGGTGTAATACTGAAAGCAGATCTAAAACGGAAACGAATTTTGTACCGGATAGAGAAGATTTCCCTATACTCTGCAGTATGTGTAATGTGGTGGAAAGGGAAGATATCATACATTTTCCAGGCAATTGTCCGATGCTAATGGAAATTAGGAGACCCTTTTTGAACAAGAAATCTTATCACTCCTAAACGAAATTAAAGTAAGCAATCTGTATAAGTATTGAAAAATATCACTAAAATACAGAGATTGTTTTTATTCCACATGGAGAGCTAAAAAAGCGAGGTTTTTTTTTGATTTTGTTAAATTTTTGTAAAAAAAAAACACATTATTCGAAATAATAAAATTCAATCTAACTACCTATCTTCACACAATTCCCCATCTGCATAAAAAACTATTTTAATAAGCTTGGATACAAGAAGAAGCTCCTTGTACAGAGGCCAAACGAGTCAAAGTAAATAGCCCCATGAAAGCCAGGCCACATCACCCGACAGTCACTCGCCTGCCGCCAGTCGGGATATGATACCACGTGATTACCAAATGTTCCCGTCCATGACGAAGGATTTTGCTGCCTGAAGTAAGGCTTGTGAAACCACAAGTAGATTGTGAACTGGGACACTTGTACCCAATTGTTTAGCAATATGCGCGAGGGTTGCTTTATGACGGGCAACATAATTTTGCCATCAAAACCGAATAATCGGAGTAGAAATAACACAAAAACAAAAGCTGCAATTCCACTAAGTAATGCAACTCAAGTCATATTGTTCTCATTTGTATTCTGAATTAATTTCATTGAATAAAATGAACCCAACTTAAGTAAAAAATAAATTATTTATATTTTTTTCTACTGAAAAAATGCCCTCGTCTGTCAGTGCGAGTTCCACGTGCTGCTGTTGTTTTTAATCCACCCACTTCTTCTGACACGTGTTTATGGGCACATAATAGTACAACCAAGACTGTAGTCTTGAACATCATCTAATTAGACTATCTCCAGATCCCCTGCGTGCGGAAGTGAATTACTTCACGCAAAGACCATTCAGCCCTCAACTTAAGGGGCAACTTGAGATTTGTTCGATCAACTAGTTATCTGAAGTCTGTAGCTTCTAAGGGTCTTCTCGGCACAAGTCCCTCATGGTCGTACAAAATACAAGAAGATTCCTGACCAAAGAGCACTTCTCTCAACAGCATTAGTCCGAAATATTTCCAGCAAGTGTTGCGTGCAAAGTCGCACACAGTACCTAACCAACCACACATCAGTGCTCTAGTTAATCCTATTATCCTTTGACTGTATTCATCATCACATCAAATCATCGTACTCATACAGCCGTAACAGGCTTACAACTTTCCATTGCCTTTAATTAACCACAAGTAGACATCTCGTGGAATATTAATTATGTGGATCTTCATCATTTTTTCTCGTTCTGTTCATCTCTTTTGATGGATGGATGTTTGTGCACGATTTTGTTTTGTTCTGTATTCTCCACCACCCCTGGTCAAATACACAACCGACCAACCTTCTGCCGAGCGACGTTTGTTTTCTAATTGAATCCAATGCAGAGCACCCTCCATGACACACCCACGCCATCGTTAAGATGGTGAAGTGTCTTCCATTAAACCCATAAAACAGTCATGATTAGAAAAAAATCAACCCAAATTACAGGAACTCGTTTTCGGTGTTTCTCCAAAAAACAAGGACACGCTCACCCCCACTCCGGTTCTCCTTGTTTCGATGTTTCCTTTTATTTCCACTTTTTGATCGAAAAAAAGTACGAAAATTGTTGGTGACCATCCTAACTAAATCGTCGATGTTCTTTAACAGAAGGTCGTTGGAACTAATAAAAGTTTTCTCATTAGAATGCTCCATTCCAGCACAGCGGCACAGCACGGGAAAAAATGTGGTCTTCGCTGTCGGGAGGAAAAAAAAAAGGCTAAATTAGGGAACACATAAAAATGTTCGGCCAGCGAAAAGTAGAATTAGAGAGCGACACACACAGGCAAACACAAGATGAAAAAAAAAAATCAAAACACGGATGAAAAGGAAAACCGTGTACAGGCAGAGGAGTAAAAGGACATTCGAAGAGACTTCTTTAAGGAGAAACTTGAAAGTAAGTTCCTTCCATCCTCTGCTGCTGGTGAACTTCATTAAAATTTAAAACATTTCGCATCCAAATTGACGGCGATTTTTCCTATTTCCGGAAGCGGATGGTTTTTATCTATTTTGCTATTTATCCCAGTTACCTAAGTTTCGCTCATGAGGACGAGGTCTTATTCGCGTTCAGTCGGATGAATGTGCAGTGTGTACTAGGCAGGGACACGTTGAGGCTAAGGAACTCTTGGCAGAGAGTTGTGCCGACTCAGCGACAGATGAATTGGACTGACTGTATCCTTACGGTTGACATGGATTCAATTTAGCAAGCAAATTATACGGAAAAAGCTACTAAAAAGAATCAGTAAACGTGATGAACTGACTACTAGTTCGATATTCAGCGGAACATTTAATTGCAATTTAAGTTGAGAGCGACCTTAGTGTTGTCATTGGGTTCAGATTCTCTAGTTACGGTTTGTTTTTCAAATGTTTAAGCGTTCCAATTTGCCTTTATTTTCATCTCCACGTGGGGCAGAATGGTACGACAATAATTCTGCATTGAATTGGCAATAGGAACGTAGGTAAGTACGGTAACTACATGATTAAGAGAGAATCATGCCCACTTAGACCATCATTTTTTGTGCTGTCACGCTCGGCTTTATTTTTTATTTTTTTAAACACATTTCCGTCTTTCACCTTGTTGTTGTAAAATATATAAGTATTTTGCGACGAGTATAGTGTGGGATGACCTGGACACTAACCACAAATCAGTCCACACCACAGACCGCCATCCATACACAAGTGGAGGAACTGATCATAACTCCAAAGAGTATTCCCGAAATGATTGTTGTCCACGTTTATATAAACCCCGCCACCAATAGACAGATGGAATACTAAAAATTATGTGTATATAGTGAGCGGGGGAATTCCAAAGCCAACTGGCGCCAATATCTTCCAGAAGAATATTGGGCGGTATAATAACGAAACGAAGCAGTACTCTTTGGTGATTAACACAGTACAGTTTATTTTAGATTGTAAATCGGTTCAGACTGAAAGGCAGCAAAGAATAATAATACGGTTTATCTCAAGTAATAATGTTCTTTAAGGAGTTTATAAACAAATTCGTGTGCATATTGGATAATTCAGTGATCGAATCTTTTTGCTTGTGAATAATTTGATTAATCGTAAACTCATTTCTATAAAACACAACAATATTCTTCAGATCTACTTGCCTCGCGATTATCTTCTGGTTTCTGCAAGTGCATGGCATGTTCCGAGGTAATACATTATTGTTTCCTCTTCTTGTTCATCACCTTCTGCAGAAGTCATACGGTGCCCCAAGTCGTCTAGCCTGGTTGCCTGTGAGACAATGCCTAGTGAGCAACCCTATTATTTTACTGATAACCTTCCTGTTCAACCTTCCACTTCAGGGGGAATTAGTTATTTTTTGGTTCAGTGTCCAGTTTCCAATTCTGTCCAATTGCGATTTTTATCATTTATTGCGTTCGTCATCAATCACGATTTTATAGTTTTTAGTGGAGGGTAGGGTGTCTCTTGATCTAGTGCCATTGGCATACGATCATTGTGCCCGGGGTCCCAGCCTAGAGTAAGATTTCATCTGGTCGCTACCTGCCTTAGAGACAGACGGCAGAGTCTTACAATCTAGGAGTTGAGAGAAGGTGTATCCAGAATTTTTATGACCGCTCTGATAGTCTGTCTGGTTCAGTAGCCGGCAAAGCCATTGATATTTCTGGCGATCCTGTACCTTCGTCTGATTTAGACTCGTTAGTTTAAGTTTCCAATTTCATTACTTGCTAGCGCGTTTTCAATGAAATTCCTTTTAACCTTAGGTAGACTTAGGATGGCATTGGTAAGCCTCAACTGTTTTAAATTTGTTGCTATTAAAAGGGTTTTCCTATTAAAGGGGTTGCTTATAAATTTTTTATTTACTTTAAATTATTCGACTATTTTTTTTTATTCGCGTCAAATTAGATAAGGTTATGTAGGTTAATGTGGCTGACAACTGTAATTAAAGACAGCAGCCACACTTAGACCCATGGATACCCTTTTCCATTTTGTAATTTTTTCACTGAATGAAAAAAAACACAAAACGATTAATTTTTATGTAACTAAAAGCGCGTTTAGTTTTGTCTGATGTATATGTTGCATTTATGTGTTAAATAGAACACACTGAGTAAGCATGCAAAAACCGAATGCAATCATTTCTTTCATATGACAATTTATTGACATGACTGGACAACTTAAAATGGGTGTGCTTAAGTAAATCACGCACGTATTTTGCACTTGGTCTTGGTAAAAGCAAAACAACTAATAATTAAAAACAATAATGTTGTGTGTAATATAAACAATGGACGTTATTCATACAGCCAAGGATAAGCTTATAAAGGGTTATGGGAACATAAGGACTGGGCAACTTTTTTTTTTAAATAATAATTTGATATTTCAAAAACTTTGTTATCGGCTTAAAGTACAATCAAAACATTTATGAATGGAACTCAATTTCGTTCACATGGCCACCGCGGGCACGTTTTCAGTGGTCGATTTGTTGGACCCAATTTTCAACGACTCGGCCACACATTTTGGCCGAAGCGGCATCTGCTGGCTCTAATTTCTTCCAATGTAGTCGGCTTGTTGGCATAAACCAATGACTTAATGTACAACCACAGAAAATAGTCAAGCGGCGTTAAATCGTAAGAACGGGGCGGCCAATCGACTAGCCGATTTCTTAAGATAAGACGCTCACCATACTTACTCTTCAATAAATCGATTGTTGTGTGCTGTGCTGTGCGGCTTGTGCGGCAATTCGGGCCAAAAATAATCTGTAATCATGGGACTATAACGCTGACTATTCACAGTAACGAGATGATCGTTATCGTCAACGTAAAAATATGGCCCAGTAACGCCGCCGGCATACAAACCACACCAAACTGTTATTTTTTGTGTATGAAGTGGTGTTTCATGAAGCACATGTAGATTTTCACCCGACCAATGACGCACATTTTGCTTATTGACGAACCGATTGAGCGAAAAATTAGCTTCGTGGAAAATTGGAGCTAACGCTCTAAAAATTGCGGTCACCAACTCTGAATTTCTGCAGAAAAATTTTATAATTTGCAGACGTTTATCGTTCGTGTACTTTACCATGATGAAAATGTTGAGCTTATGTAATAAATTGACAGTGACAGTTTGAAGATTAGTGAAAGAGTGCGTTCACAAGTTAAATTCAAAATTGCCAAGTCCCTATTAGAAAACCCTTTGCTTGCAAAATATGAAGCAAAAATCTTTCTGCTTGTATTCATAATCCTTTTGTAGAAAACGGTGTTATCTGATTTTCAGCGCGATCCTTTTTTGATGAGAGAAATTTACATTGGTTCGCAAACGGATTTTTAGGTACGAATGAAGAAACTCGTTTAAGATCCTCGTAAAATGCCCACAGAATGAAGATATGTTTGCGATATCACAGTGGTCCTAGATATTAGAAAGGTACCAACTGTGAAATAATGGAAGCAAAAGAGTTATCGCAAGGTAAGTATAAGTGTGTTATTTAATCGATCTATAAGTAATAAAAATTCAATATGCACCCTTGTTAGGTGTCGAGTCGGAAAATCAGTTGCGCCTGTCTAATATATGCTCAGGTGCATATGACTGGACGATTAAATAAATCAACGTACAGTCGTATACAAGTCTATCCTAAGACGATTGTGAATAAAATAAATTAAATTTCCATGCCTCACCTCCCTCCAACATAGTTCCACCATTCCACCGGCCTAACTGAAGTGCATACATAGCTCACATACCTTCATGAGTTTTTCTCCATTGTGTACATCTGAGTATAATCGAATTTTAAGGACGATTTCCCTCTCATAATACGGCATACTGAGCAAGACTCACGTGTGCTGAATTAAAATCAAATAAGAGTCAAATCCAAGATCTAGCATTAGGGCGTCAATTTTGGAATCCATCCGGATGAGTAACGACATCGCAGATCCCAGCAAAACAGAACTAAATTGAATATTGATTCCTGCTCTTCCATGTGAAGGACGAGCAGAAAAGGATGAACAGAAACCCAACAAAAAGCATTATACAGCCGGGGATTGACATAAACGTCTTCGCACGTAATCTCTTTGCCAGAAGTGAGAGAATACTCCCCCGTCCCGAGTGAATCAATCGGCCAAACTAAAAATAATTACACCGACTGTGATGTGAGCTAGAAACAATGCCATCCTCGTCGTCGCACAGACATACACCGAAGTGGGAAATGAGTCCAAAGATTATCACGTGTGTGGATGTGCTGGGTTGGCAGCAACCGACGGCCAAATGGGCCTTACGCCATGATTATTGTGTCTCCAAGATGATAAAGAAAGGCAGAGAAAAAGTCCATAGACTGGTGCATAGAGTGTGAAAAAAAAGCGGCACAAAAAAAAGGAAAGCAACTGAGAGAAGCGAAATTATCTTGGACAACAGAAAGTCCCTAATCTAATCACGGCTACGATGAACACGGAGTTGAAGTGAAAAATAGAGAAGCATAGTGTGAAGATGGTGCTAAGGAGGTGTATTCTGTATCAAGGATAACATGAAGCTGGGCGGGGAGTGCAATTGCTTTAAGAGGATACACAACCCTTGCCAGTTGTTTCGTTCGTGTTATGGCCTTCGGATGGATTTTGTTGTTGATTGAGATCTCAAAGGTGAAAAGAAAGTGAATGAAGTAGATTTTTAATTAAGGTAAAAGCATTACGAGGTGGAGAGATGTTGTGGTGTTGCCCTAATCCAAGCGTTTCTAGGAGATGAGGATTTTTTCTTCGTTTACGTGTAATGTAGGTTTTTGTCTTAAGGTTTTCCCGCATTGAATTGCACTCAAGTTACGACCTTGGACGGTGCCTAGACATTTGGACTATAAACATGGAAAGCACGAATTTTAATGAGTTTCTGACGCATTTCAGAGATGTGCGAATTATTTAGGTCACTTCAAGGTAAGAGTGCACAAGCACTAGGTGACTTAGTCCAAAGAAGCGAAGGCCTTGATTTCAAATCAGTCTCGCAGCGCTGTTAAATTAATCATAAATCATTTCTGTGAAATGTTGATCGCTGAAGGGGACTTCATCAGATAATTTTTAATCACGCAAACGACAGTTGCGTCTGTCCCAACAAGGTCAAGGTCCAAATATCGAGACATAAGTCAAACAAAGCTTCTGGCGAGGACCATTTGGATAAATTTCTAAAGCTGCTGGGGATGAACTGGTTTGGAACTTGTATCAGCATATATAATTTAATAATAATAATAATATAATATGGGTGGCGCGACAGTCCGAGGTGGACCTGGGCCTAGCTTCTCAGCAACCACTCGTGTTGTGCGTGCTATTGTTCTTTCACGAGGGGAAGGGACCTACAGTTTAATGCCGACTCCGAACGGCGAATTTGAGAAGCTTTTTCTAGACGGGAATACTCCTTGAGCATTGTCAGTGACTCGAAAGAGGTGGAGCCGTGAATTATGATAGGTGGTAAATTCGGGTATCGAACCTGGCACCCTCTGCGTAGGAGTCGACGCACTAACCCTCTACGCCACGGCGACCACGCATATATAATTTATAAAATTATAATATGGATAGCGGTACAGTCTAACCACTCGTGTTGTACGTGCAATAGTTCTATCACGAGTGGGGGGACCCACGATATTTTGCCAACTCCCAAGGTAAACGTTTCTGAATCTTTTCCTGGACAAGTTTCCTTTGTGGACATGAGTGTTACGATTGTATTACGATTCAATACACTTTGTCCTTTTTTACATTGTCCCAGAGGCTCAGAATCAAAGACGTTTCGAATTTGAGTAAGCTGTCCATCCGCTCTACATAACCCAGCCACCGTTGTTGGAGAGGTATTCCGCGTTTGATCTCTGATGTTGTAAGTACTCTTGATCTTCTTCTGCTTTTATTTGTGCTATAATCTGGGGTGGACGTACACGTCAACCAACAAGCCTCTTCAGCTATAGCGATCCATGGCTAGCTGTTTTCCATTTCGCATGCCAAGTTTGTTGAGATGCGTCACCTTTTTACCGGATATCTTCTGTTGCTTCTTGATTCTGAATCCAAAACTTTTCGGGTCGGAGCTGAGTTGTCCTTACACTCTACATGGCTCAACAACCTTCAGCAGTGGATCCGTAAATGTCTTGCTAGCCTCAGTACAGTTCATGGATGCATCTACCACTCCAAATATCATCAACGCAAACAGAACTAAAGATCATGTCCTTAAGTCTATCTTACTCACCCTTCGAGGGTACTCTAAAATATTCTAATCTAATTTACTATTTGCCTTTCGGCGTCTAAACTATTGTTTCTGATTTTTTAGTCCCTGGGGACAGACTTTATTTTTTAAGATCATCATTCTCTCTCCTTTCTCGAGCAGGGATCGCTCTACTGAACCGGAGAAGATATTCGTGTTCGCGGGCGATATCCGATTCGTAGAGGAGTCGCTTGTCAACTGTTCGGCGCATCGCGTGGTAGATTACAGGACATCCTTTCGTGTCCTGGACTAGGCCGATCGAATCAAAATAGAGGAACGCTTCAGGTGGAATGATGCCGTTGTGGCGCACCCTCTCATGGTACATATAATTGGGCTAGAAAGCCCCGAAGATCAGACTGTTGGTAGACGTCACACTTCTTGCAATGTGACTTATTATTAATTTAATGCTAAAATTGTCTATCCTTTTCACTTTTGCCCTGTTGTATAGAACCTCGTTAGTATAGTACTTCTTGTACTCAGACTCGGTTCTTCGATACAACCGGAGACAAATCCTAAGACACCGTCTCTAGAACACCCTCATCTTTTTCATATATGAAGGACTCACGTTGAACCACAGGGGACAACCATACACCATGACTAACCTTATGAGAGCCATGTAGCAGATTGTCTTCACCCTGGTATCAATTTGGCTGCTGTAAAACAGCTTACTTGCCACAGCAAATGCTTTTCTATCATTGGTCAAAGCCTTCTCTATATGTTTGTTAAAATACAGAAAATGATCCAACCAAATGCCAACATTCTGTGTTTGATCTCGGTACTTATGTTGCTCGAACAGTGTACTGCTAATCAGTCCCTTACTCCACATTCACAATAAGTGTGTGCACTAATGCATGTACATTAGAGTTGGGTAGTTCTGGAACTGTATTCAACAAGGCGAATTTTGCATACATAGTTCACTCGTCTTTTTTTTTCATATGGGTTGCTACGTTTGTAGTTCTTTCACCAACCAATATTTATGGGAGGATAATACACGCATACTCCATACATACAAAACAAACTTTCCTACATATAAAGCATGTTACATGGAACTTCATATATCCGCAGTTATATTCAACGCAAACGTCTCATGAAATGGACATGTCTCCTGGAACTACTTAACGTAACTTAACTATTTGAAAGTAATACATTTTTAATTTGGTGGTATAAATATATTATTAAACTACATGAACTAGAAGAACTAACAAGTTCAACAAACCGCTTTGAACTAAATTGAGCACTTTCTAAAAAACTGATAAATTTAATGTTGGACTGATGAATTCAATACTTCAGGGTTAGAATTTTTTTTCAAATTTTTGTCTTTCGGATTTTTGTTTTAAAAAATCAAAAAGTCAGCTTATGAAACACAGTCCGTTTTGGAGAACTATAAAGCCTGGTAGAGTTTTTACTGAACGGGGTGTTAGGCCTAAAGGCTATAAAGGTTTTCGCCCAGTTTCAGAATGACTACTGTGTTTAGGGTGTAGTGTGTGACGTAACATTACCTCACTAGTTTTAGTTCGTCCGATGCTGTTGGTGTTCGTAGGTCTGTGGTTCTAGCGTTAGCTCGGTTCGTTTGGGCTCAGGTTCGAATCCTGTCAGGTAGTACTTCTCTTTTTTTTCGGTTGTTCCAAGTTCCTCCAATTATGGTTGCATGACATTGAAGTGGCTGGAGTGGTAAATTGGGAATTAGCGGCTCTGCAGATGGCATGATGTTGTGGAGACCCGCAACCCTCCAAAGTAGAGACGATGCAGAGGATAGCTGGACCCATCCACTTCAGTCGCATTCTGACTTCCTGGATGGAACTTTGTGCACAATTAACTAAATTGAAGAGAAGCAGTGTAGTTTTCATGACAGGAATCATATATTAGGTGAAGAACGAGTGAAGGTAGAGAGGATTTCTCGTTTGCGGGCGAAACAGGGTTTAATTTTCGCTTACGTATATATTATATTTGGCTTACAGTGATTCGAGGCTTTTCCTTCCCACCTACTCTTGTTGGGTTGACGAGGCAGGCAGGAGTATTCGCGCCCCACCCGGTCATCATCACAACAGTGGCACATTACCGAGGGAGGAGTACCAGAAACACGACACACCCGACAAGTGGTGCATGAGCCCTGCATGAGATCGCGGATTAGTACCTAAATTAATATACCTGAGGTAACATTAATCTATGACAAGGCTTCAACCGGGTGTGCTTTGTGTTCGGAGAAAATCCAAACGATCGGTAATGCTAAATCGTGCCCCGTAGAAGAAAAATAGAGTCACGATCAGTCCAGGCGTTGGCGGTGCGCGTTCGTGATCGCGAAATTCTCGTTCCAGATCGTTGGGAACAGAGTTCGAACCACGAAAAAATCAATCATTAGTTTTTTTTTTTGGACTTTTGCATTTTGTTTCAGTTTCAGTAAAAATTGTTTAAGTTAGTAGTATAAGTATAATTAAATAAAATTGTGAAAAAATTGAGAAGCGGACTACCATCTTATTGTCGCGGTTCAAAAGGTGGTGGATCGTGCGGGAACGCGATTGACCGCGTGGCGCCCATATACAAATTTAACCAACAACAAGGCCAAGGTCTTTCTCCACGGCTGGTCAGGCACCCTCTCGGAAGAGGTCGCGCGTAGGTCGAAAAATCTGTGTAACAGGGGGCTTAATCTTACATGTGTAGTAGTCTTATTAGTGAACTTAATTTTAAGACATGTCCCAGACTGCACAACGCGGTACAATTATGTTCCTTTTTCTAAATTTTCTAAGCTTGAGTTTTTTAACGAATGTTTTTTTTTCTTCGAAGGATGAAAGAAGGGATAAATTATTTTGTGTATGTTTGAATCGACTTGTATGATGTCTTAGTAGAAATTATAATGAACATTAGGTCGAAAATTGCAATAATTAATTAATTTGAGTTTAAGTTTATTTAATTTAAATTAAAAGCTGCAATATTCATTTAATTATGTAAAAAGTCGAAAATAAAACTAAGTTATGAGCACAGTAAGCAATGAACATTAAAATATAATTTCATCCAGTTAATATGTACTATCGCTTGCCCGATTCACCAGAAAGGATACCCCTTTGACTGTGCCAACTATAGAGGGATGAGTCTCCTGAACATCTCATATACGATCTTCTCTGCGGTTTTGTGTATTCGCTTGATGCCGTTTATAAACAATCTGATAGGTCTACATCAGTGTGGCTTCAGGCCAGGGAAGTCAACTATCGACCAGATTTTCACACTACGGCAGATACTAGAAAAGACACAAGAAATGCAAATCGTCACCCACCACCTCTTCGTTAATTTCCTGGCCGCATATATAAATATAGCTATACAACGCCATATCTAGTTTTGACATTCCTGCCAAACTCGTCAGACTGAGCAGGATGACGATGGGACTGAACAAATGCATACCGGATGACATTGACGTGATTGGCAGAACAGAGCGAGCCGTCAATGAGGCGTTTGCTGGCATTGAGGCAGAAGCGGTTAAAATGGGTCTTGCGGCGAATGAGGGCAAAACGAAGTACAGGCTGCCATCAAGAAAGGACACACAACATCGACGTCTTGGACAGAGCGTCACAATGGGAAGCTATAACTTCGAGATAGTCAAGGACTTCGTCTACATCGACTCCGAATTAAATAGTACATCAGTATCGACATCAAACGTACAGTAACTCTTGCCAAACGCCGTTTCTATGAGCTCAAGAGGCAATTGAGTAGTAGAACCATCTCTCCAAGGACCAAGCTGACTTTATAGAAGGCCTTGATCATCCGAGTCCTACTGTACGGCGCGAAGGCATATACAATCTTGAAAGTGGATTAGGAGGTCCTTGATCTCTTCGAGAGAAAAGCTCTGCGTGCGATCTTTGGTGCTGTTTGCGTTATCGGTGTTTGGAGGAGAAGATTCAACACCGAACTGTACGGGCTGTACAGTGACATGAGTCTAGTCTGGCGTCTTCGGATCCAACGCGTAAGATGGCTAGGCCATGTAAAGCGTATGGACTCAGCTCGGGCCCGAAAAGTCTTCGACTCCGAACCCGGTACAACATAACAGAGGACTCCCGCGTTTAAGGGGACGCACCCAAGTCGGCGTGCGACACTGGAGACAGCTAGCCAGAGACCGTGCTAGTTGGAGAGGGCTTGTTGGTTGAGGCCCCTGACTTTAGCGCCAAATAAAGAAGAAAAAGAAGAATATGTACTAGACGAAACACAGTGCAACGGGTCGAAAACGGCCAAATCAAAGATTAATGGGATACTTCACTGGACAGGCCGGCGAACCCCAAATTAGTGATTTGAACATTGTTTATGAGTCATATAGGGCAGTGCAGGGACCATGGAAACGATTGATTAATGTCCATTATATGCATCGATATTGCATCTTTTCTTGGCTCTATTACCTTTTTAGCATTTTCTCTGTATTTCTGTCGCTTTTTCTGAAGTGAATTAGTTCTACCCAGTACCGTATTAATCTCATCATAAAGTTAAGACTGCCTTTTGTAACACGGTTGAAATTAATTCTACTCAAATTCCACTGAGCCGACAGAGTCTGTCCAGCCAACGCATCAGCGAGATTATCCAATTTTACAACTCAGTAGCAGAACTTTGTCAGCACAAAGAAAATTTCATTAATATTAACCGAAGAACCCCAATCTGTCTCCAGGACATGTCCAGTCCAGTCAAGCTCAGCGTGCTGTTCAATCGATGTTCACTGTAGCAGTTTACGAGTATTTCTCCATTTACCAGGTGAGCATGATTGCTCATCATTCGAATGTAAATGTGAACACAGGCGGTCGTCCCCCATGTTGGTTTGTCATTCCTCCATTTCACGTTCTGCCCACGTCAACGAAACGTTCTCTCTCACTTAATATTCCCTCAAAATTGTCAATTTACCCTCGTGATGCGTTCTCGACACTGCCGCCGCCGCCGGCAGGCACGAAGGAAGGAAAAACCTCGGTGCCATCCAAATCCTGAAAAGATACCACTGAGCACCCATCAGCCGGCAATGCTCGATGCCAAACATCCTCGCAGCTGGAATCCACCACCGACCGGTAGGACTGCTGCCGCAGAAGAGACGTATCCTTCGGTCGCTAAAATATATCCTCTTCGGTGGTGAAATCTCAGACCCACCCACCGACGACCAAATGCCGATTGCACTGCATAATTTATCGCCACCTAATATCATCGCCTTAATAATAGAATCCTCGTTATAACTGAATGACCGCAATTATTCCCCCGGGAGATGCTCGATGTGTGTACCCGGGGTGGGGTGGTAGGGCGTTACATCTCTTTGTGTGCAAACATAACGTAAGTGCCTCGCGAAACATCATCCACTTCCACAAACCACTCTTAAGAAATCCTTTTATGCGAAATGCAAAATTCATGCTGTGAACCAGCAGCAATACTTACGCTTCCTTAACAACCCCAGGATCGTCCATAGTCCTGCGCCAAGCCTCGTGTGTATCGTGAACTTAGCCGGAAACCAAGAGATGTCGGAAATGCCTCTCCTGCCCGTGCCAAGGTTTCAACGTCTAATGAAATATTGACATATTCCTGCGGTGTTGGGCGAGAGCAACGGCGAGGGTGTATTGGGAAGCCAGGGACGCTGGCACCGTAAGTCGTCGTGCAGGAGTGCCTGATGTCACACAACCGGTGGCGGAGTAAGAAGCGATGAGTACGCGGCTGTATGAAATGAAATGTATACGCTTTATTCCGGGTGTCGAAAATCTCCTTTTGTGTGAATGAGGTGAGGCGAGGACATATCGTTAAAAATGTATACACGATGATGTGTTAAAATGACGCCATGTTCCGCCATTCAAGGCACAGAACGATATGGAAAAGTCAAGTGTAGGAGCTAAGTAGTTGCAAAAGAAAGTCAGCGCGTACTCGACGCTGCTCGGCGAGTATGATGTACAGTGTGTGCTTGGTGTTGTGATGTGTAGATTTGGGGGATGCCATCAAATTTATTTGGAGGCAGGTGCCGGGGCGCGTCACGGGAATCAACGTAATGGAGTGTCTTTTAGTTCTGAGAGCGTGTCACGGCAAGTGCCAAAAATGAGTGGGTAGGGACTAGGGAGTATAGCAGTGAACCTGTGTGACCTCTTCGCATGGTCAAATTGTTGCTTTGTTTCAGTTATCTCGTGCGACGGATGGCCCCGATGCTCGTATCAGAGCATGAGATGTTGGAATGACTCACTGAAATGTGTGGTACTTTATGTTTGAGCGACGTGGTCTTAGCTTGAAGAGTCAGAATATTTCATTCGGTTTGGAAGACAGTTGGTGACTTTGTATGAGACTTATGACTTTGGCAAGAATGTAAAAAAGAATCTGGGGTGACAACCTATCCAGGAAAGCGCATGTAGTCGCGTATACCTCTTTGGCAGCATGCGCGACATCACCCACAATGCACGTATTTTAACAAAATAACTCATTCAATTCCACCAAACCAAAGATATGTAAACGGCAAATAACGACTTCTAAAGACAAGAAAATTTCACTATTGGAGAGGTATTACAAGAAGCTATTACCAAAAACATCTTCACAACCCATCCAGTAATGTAACTGTCGTCGTCACAGCCTTGGACTTGTGGAGGAAGGGACCTCATTGGCTAAAACAAAATGAATCGGATGTTACCGTCGAGGAGCGGCTAGTCACAATTTTGTTTAAGGTCGTACGTCGTATGCATAATTTACGGCAAGCATCGAGTTTATTATCCTCTTTTTGCTAAAGAAATTCATGATTCGCTTATACTTTAGATATGATTTTGAGAAGGAACCTGTTATGAGAAGGAGTTGAATTTGTTTGCTTATAATCAATCGGTTCTCATTTTCAGTGACCTGCTTAGGTTGTCGCCAACTTATGGCAAAAATACCGATACCTTACGAGTGGGAGGACAGTTAAGTGAAGCGGACATACATATCATGTGAGGCTGGAACTACTATTATTGGGCATTTCACTCTTCATATATTAAGCAACATTGACATACAACAACTTGTATTCAACTGGTCAAATAAATGCCGCATCCATTCTTCTGGAACAATCAGGAAGGACTTACACTCCCCAAAAATTTCATGAGGGTGGAGCCCAGAATAACTGAGGAGGCTCTAAATCTAATCAATCCTGACCTTATGACACTATGTGGCGCACTCACTGGCCAATTCTTATGGAACTATCACTTATACAAAATTTGGCATAGCAGCCAAAGAAAATGGAGACAATATGCACAATCAAGAGAGACTATGGAGATAGACACTAAGCAGATACAACATAACTGACAGATTCACTTTATTAGGAACAGAATATAAAGAAATTCTATCTTAAGATATCATACATTTTCTCAAGGTATCTTTGGAGTCCTAGATGAAGAAAGGGGCAGAATAGATCTATTGTGATCGCAGTGCTATATGCCTCTATAGTCAATTCAAGTCAACCTTTAGCCTTAAACCACCGTTGCCGTTTATCCTGTTATATCAAGAGTCTACTGTTACATAACTCAGATAAAGTGAAATTTGCTGTTTCATGTTCCCATACAATTGCTGCTTCACATTATTTAATCAAAAGCAAAACTCGAAACGCATAGCTACCATAGAATTACATCTCTGGTTTTCGAGTTTCTTGATTAGCAGTGAAGTGACAGTGACATTACCATTGGCATGGCTTCCTCTCATTTCAGTTATTTAACAATAGTTACGGATTCAAATGTACATCAATAGATTATACAGCTTTGATGAGAGAATAGGTATGGATCTTGAATTTCTCATGCATTTCTGTATTTTCTATTACTTTTTTAATATATCCCCAAAAGGATCACCTTATTATTGTTTATTTTTTGGTCAAAATAAATGAGTTCTGTTCATATCCTAATTGGGTACCCATATTGATTATACATTTTTGGGATGCGAACCCCATTGTTCCAAAGAAGAACGAAGACTGATTCTGCAGTTAAGGAGTCAAAACAAAACATATTCTGCAAGTTAATGAAATGAGAATGTGTAAATTAAAACTGATCGACGAATTATCCGAAACTCTAGAATTGATAAATCATGTCGTGAAGGAAATCGAATGCAATATCAGTGCTAGAACTGTTCGGAGAAGGCTAATTAAGCAAATGTTTTGGCAGAAGGGGGAGAAAAGTTCCCTTGTTAATACCCTGACTTAAGAAAAAAATAACCCGGAATTAAGGACATTAACCGATGGGAAAACATCTTCTGAAAGACGAAACTAAAATTCATTTCAAAGGTCGCAATGATATAATAAGAGAGAAGCGAAGTATATTTTCATTCTTTTTCATTTACCCCACAAGCTGCTGTCTCGATAAAATGATGTGCCAATAAAGTATTTTTTTATTTGTTTGTAAAATAAAACAAAAATCTCCTGTTACTTTAGTAAGTCAAGATGGAGATCTCCTGTTTGGTTACACTGCCTTAAACTAACTTGGACAATCATTTTAGATTCCTTCTTGTGCAGAAGTGGGTGGCCGTGGCGTAGTGGGTAAGTGCGTCGACTCTTACGCAGAGGGTGCAAGGTTCGATACCCGAATTTACCACCTTTTATATTTCACGGCCCCACCTCTTTCGAGTCACTGACAATGCTCAAAGAGTATTTCCTGTCAAGAAAAAGCTTCTCAAATTCGCCGTTCGGAGTCGGCATTAAACTGTAGGTCCCTTCCACTCGTGCAAGAACAATAGCACGCACAACAAGAGTGTTTGCTGAGAAGCTAGGCCCACGTCCGCCTCGAACTGTAGCGCCACCCATACTACTACTACATACTTGTGCAGAAATAAGACGGCATATACAACGATGCATAATCTGCTTTGGTACAGTGCATCAACCAAAATTCAACTAATGGGAATGCTACCCTCATGACAATCCTCCCTCAGTCAATCCTGCAAAGCGTCCGCTAACGCTGGGATTGATTTTTCGTGGCCAGTTGACATACGATATAGACCAGGTAGAAGACGTACCTCACATTAAGCTTATATTGCCCTGGTTATCTGTATGGATATATTCGCACTTAGACGGTACCCCTTCTGTAGGAGTGAATAAAAGGGACTCACTCTTATAACAACGACTGCAACGTTCCCAAGACCTAGCTTTATTCCTAAGCATAAGACCACATTACTCTCTACTAGCGTGTTTAATTTCCCCGTCGTTGTATGCAGTCGACCATACTGACCCAACACCTTAAGCATCAGGTTATTTCTCGATGGGATCGGTGGCGCCACTATTGTTGCCGGAGTCAAGCGTTGTTGGCGAGCACTAGTGCTTGAAAATAACTCTGAAAATTTTTTCTCATTTGGTTTCTCACAGAGATTGCATTGGTCATTGATATTAAGGTCTTGCTCCGAGATGAATTTAAGATCATAACAACGGTGATGCAAATCCGATGTTAAGTGACGTTTTTTTTTTTGAATCTCAACAAGTGAGAGTAATTTAAAAACCTTTCACAGGTTGAGAGTTATTTTCGAGCAGTGGTATAATTCACTTTTCCAGATGGCATAAGTACAGCAAATGCAAAACAAACCAAGCGCTCTTGGCGAAAATGGACGTGTGATTAATTAGTCAATCAAAGCAAAACATACAGTTCAGTCAATCAGAATCGTGTAAAGTACAAGGGGATCAGCCGGACTCATTCGAGTAGCTGCAGTGAGGGGACTAAGGGCGGAATTTTTTTTTTCTAGAATCCTGTGAGCAAATTGTGCAATGTTTCAATACGTAAGGTGGCGACGACGTACAGTGTTTGGTTTGTATGGGAGAGAGCAAGAAACTCTGTCAAATCTGAACTATACAACGGATCTTAAATTATGTGTAATTAGTTATGATTAATGTTATACCTATTCAAAATTTGTTTAAGAAAAATGGTTACAGAAACTTATTGACAATTTTGTAATTTTTTTTTTATTGAAATAAGTTTTTTTTTTTATAAAATCCGAACTTTTTATTTTATATGCTTCCAAAATAGTATTAATACTAAGACCTTGCATTCTATAAATGCTATAAAAAAGGTAGAAGTAGTTATTTTATAATGTTAAAATGAGGTTTTTATTTTTTCTCTGTATCCTTAAGCCATAGAATATGTGTAAATTGATGCAACACATCTGCAATTGGACAGCATTTTTACTCGAATTAAAAGTGAGATATAATTTATTATCCTGATTTTGGCAGTCCTGGGCTTCCTCAGAGGGGGTACCAGAGTGAAATGCACAATTTGTAATGTTTTTCCATTTGTGTGCCCATAATAATAATAATATAATAATTAATAACACGTTCAAATAAAATACTTTTATTAATTATTAAACATTTATTACACTTTAAGCTTGATTGAATAATAACACGCGTCCGAACTTCTTGACGATCCCAATCAGAAGAGGAAGCTAATCTCTACTCTCTTCCTGAAGAAGAAGAAAGTGAGAGCTTCATTCATAAATGAGAACAAGAGGTAGAGAGCGGTAAGAGAGTAAGGGAGTAGGACAATGATACTATGTGTATAACAATATAATATAATATGGTTCGCGCGACAGTCCGAGGCGGACATGGGCCTAGCTTCGCAGCAACCACTCGCGTTGTGCATGCTATTGTTCTTTCACGAGTGGAAGGGACCTACAGTTTAATGCCGACTCCGAACAGCGAAGTTGAGAAACTTTTTCTAGACAGGAATACTCTTTGAGCATTGTTAGTGACTCGAAAGGGGCGGAAACGGGAAAAATTATTTGTTGGTCAAAATCGAACCCAGGCAGCGAGCTTAAGTTGCGTAGGGGTCGATGCCACCACCATTCATAACTTTTTTTACACCACAGTAAACAACAGAAAATATAAACATCCCCATTCTTAGTCATTAATATTTTAAAACTGATTACATTCTATGCCCCTGGAGCTCTTATACAAAATGTCCACAATATGTGGCTTTCAATACAAGCTATTGAGTTCGACATATTGCCACACTTACTGGCTCTAGCGCCCAAAGCGGTTCGTAGAAGTTACAACTTTAATGGAGCACTTTAGCTTTATTGATAAACTTCTTTTATGGATTTATTGAGATTTAAGAAAAATCAGATCTCCCATTGGAGACTTATGCAGCTTTTTTTCTACAGTCAAACAAGCATTAAAACATCCCTCTGCAAAGATGTACACAATTTAGATCCCATTTTAGAGATTGAGTATCTCAGAGCCATATTTGTTTCAAAAAAAGAAAGATTTATATTTCTTCTAAGAATCCTGATTGCATTCCTTACCATTTCTGACATAGCAATAACGTCAGACAGTCGTGCCGCTATCCTGGCACTAGACTCCTATAACATCAAATCCAAGCTTGTGTGGGAATGGATACAGAAACTTAAGAAGCTGAGCAGGAGTATCAGAGTAAAAATCTGCTGGATACATGGACATATAGGGATAGAAGGCAGCGATATGGCCGACACCCTCCCTAGGAAAGGAGCATCGGATCCCGAACTATTCTGCGCTATAGTAGATCATGCCCTCAGGAAAGAGTTTAGGGAACTAGAAAGAAGGAATCGGGCAGATGTCTGGAAAAGCTTTCATGGTATTAAGCTGGCCAAGAAAATCTTGGGTTAATACAACCGGCAGAGGACTGCGGCATGTATCGGAATGAGCAAGAACAACCTTCGTATCCTAACAGGGTAGGGAGCACCCACGGAAACTAGGAGTGCCAGAAGATGGTCTCTGCAGATTCTGCGGAGGATCTAACGAAATTCAAGAACATATACTGGGATTTTTTAAGCCCAGTAAAGACAAAGATATCTGGCCAAGCACCTAATATCAGAGGAAGAATTCAAGTCACTAGAACCAGATCAGGCTTAGAGAGAATACTCTAGGATAAATCTCATACACCTTTCCGCAATACACCTAGCGCAACAACTTTGAAAAGAGCTGCATGGGAGGGGAGCTGTTAAGAAAGCTAAGGTATGAGTATGGCGCACGGTAGATCTATAGGTCGCGGTGCAACATACCCGCAGCAATAACAATAATAAAAATACCATGAACAAGGTACAAACCGTATTTTTTTAAATCCAATACAGTGAAACAAATTTGAACATTGCTCCGAAATATGTTAGACTATGCACTTGATTTTTTCTTTGCTGTAGATTTAAAGTATTAAGCACACGTTGATGTAAGTCCTTATGCCTAGCTTTAATAAAAAAAAAGCATTAATCAAACACGTTTCTTAAGTACCTATGTTTGAGGCGACTTATCCAAGGCTTATTTTAAGATTTACTTTTCTTTTCAATTTATATAGTCAAGAAAAGACCAATATAGAATTTATTTAAATACACTTACGAAATAACTTGCAAAATTTTGTTGGTTCGCAACTTGAATAAATATGTTTTTAACTTTGAGGGCTTTGAAAATAAGTGCATAGAATATATGCAGTCAAACCACTCTCGAAGTCGAATTCTTTAAAATTCGAATAAAATTTTTTTAATGTTTCAGAGTTTAGAGCTAGATTTTCCCATATTCTATACTCAACAGCTCGAACATATAAACCGAAGAAAATATTTGTTCCCGTGACTATGCGACCTAAAAAGGTTCGACTGTATTTAAAAATACTATGAAATCATAAGCCCGAGTTATGAGTACTAAGTCAAAAAACTAAAGTTTCTACAAATCCCTCAAGCCACTTTGAGATAGGAGAAGGCGGTTTCATCTTGGGCGATATCATCGACCAGCAATAAGTCGAGGCGGGCGAAATGTTTTCGTTAAAATGTCTTTCATAAATGCTGCTAGATTCTACTGCAAATTAATTCCATTATCCTTATCTTTCTGTCTGGATGCATACTATGTGGGGAGTGGGATGCACCTTTGAACGTGAGGTACCTTTGAACAGCACTAATAAAATCGTATATCCTGTTCAAAAATGCCTATTTGCCTCCCCAAGTTCGATTTAAAAAAAAACATCCAACACTTTTTTAAATTTGAACAATGACAGTCGCCCTAATTAGTCACTCTCGCTGTAGACTTACACTCCCTCCCTCCCTCATTCGAAAGTAATTATTAATTTAATGCAAACTCATAACGAACTGGCGTACTCAAATATATAATCATTCAAGATTTTTCGAGTTCGTTGCACCATAACGTTCATGTGGCATTCGGTTTCGCACACTGATCTCGTTGCTGAAGGCAGAGTGTCAATATGTCAACAATAAATAACGGTGATTAATAATCGATACAGACTGCACGCTCCATGTTCACACCATCAAGTATCTCGTTCGCTCGCTTCGAACAAATGAAAATACGATCCGGCGGCATTGTTTGGCATTTCCTTCCGACAGCACGAGCACACCCACCAACACTCCCGCACACATTGTTCGTGTATATTCTCAATCAATTTGCTAATTAGTCTCAGAAATGTAGCCGCATGTGTTTGCCTCCGTCATCTGGTCCAAATACCTACGTTCAACCATCAGCGCCAGCAATCCCTAGACAGTAATTTACTGACGCAATCCTACAGTTGTACAAACCGTGCCGTGTCAGTTGGGCGTCCGACTGGTATCCACATAAAAGTAGGCCAACTCTGCTGCCAGTTGTGTTAGCCAAAGTATGTGCAGCTCACATTGCTTAGAGTAGTCCAGGCTACCGTGGCGACCAATCACTTGTGCCAGCCAGAAACCTGCATTTTCACTGGATTCCACAGATCCACTATTTTCGAGGTTCGTTTGCCATTTATCTCCGCTCATACAGAGAAACTCATGCAGGAAAATTTGCCCATTGCCACTGGGCTGGTCGGATGAGAGATGAGAGTGTTCTATTCAAATAGTCGCGGACAATCGGATTCGATATGGTACTAATGGGTGCACGTCATCGTCGCAGTCTCGGGACGTGTGCACATCAGAGTATGAAATGGGGATATAGATTGTGCCTCTGGACCTGAAATGCAACCAATGTCAGTTGGTGGCAGTTCATGTGCTTGGGGGAACTTTACGCTGAAGGATTGCATAAGATCGGTGCAGCGAAGTTGTTTAATATATACATAATAATATATTGATGTATAATAATATGTGCCTCCACAATTCCCCAAATCAGACTTGCCGACTTGCCAGGCTTAGTATTCGAAAAAGCTCGTTTTCTAACTTTATCCTCTTTGAGGATAAAGTTGGAGAGAAGCTTTTCAGCTTGAATGCTGCTTAGCAACCGGGCCAAGCTTGGGCACTTAAACATTAAGCTTTAAGTACCGTATGATAGCTCGCTTGGCTTCGAGCTTGGTATAGGTTGTTCTGAGGACGTTCGCGCTCTTCCTCTTGTACTAGCAGTTGGTAAGGACGTGTTTCGCCGAGCTTAAGTGAGAAATCTAAAGTGTTTGTATGATAAGCAATTAATAAGTGAAGACAACAATAGTTGTTTAATAATAAAAAAAAAAATACATTTAACAATATTTAAAAACAGATTGTTTTAATTTATCCGATAAGGTTCGCCTGAACCTTATCGTTACTATATAATTCATATAACTAAATATATATATATATATTAAAAGACATCACTGCAAGATCTGGAAAAGGACTAGATGGTGGGCGAGCCACACAATGCCCAAAGGCTTTTACAATAAAGCTGTCCCTGGTCTATGCCTTAATATTGACAGCAGCGCGTACACTGGGCACAGGGAGTCCAGAAATGAATTTCGGCCGGTACCAAATGGGGTTCTGGGCACGGGTGTGCTGAAAAGGGTTTCTGGACACGGCTGTCGAGAAAGTAATTTCGGCCTGTTCCGAAAAGGATTTCTGGACACGGCTGTGCAGAAAGTAATTTTGGCCCGCACAGAATGAGTTTCTGGGCACGGGTGTCCAGAAAGTAATTTCGGCCTGTACCGAAAAGGATTTCTGGACACGGGTGTGCCGAAAAGGGTTTCTGGACACGGGTGTGCCGAAAAGGGTTTCTGGACACGGCTGTCCAGAAAGTAATTTCGGCCTGTTCCGAAAAGGATTTCTGGACACGGCTGTGCAGAAAGTAATTTTGGCCCGCACAGAATGAGTTTCTGGGCACGGGTGTCCAGAAAGTAATTTCGGCCTGTACCGAAAAGGATTTCTGGACACGGGTGTGCCGAAAAGGGTTTCTGGACACGGGTGTGCCGAAAAGGGTTTCTGGACACGGCTGCCCAGAAAGTAATTTCGGCCCGTACCGAAAAGGATTTCTGGACACGGTTGTGCCGAAAAGGGATTATGGACACGGGTGTCCAGAAAGTAATTTCGGCCCGTACAGAATGAGTTTCTGGGCACGGGTGTCCAGAAAGTAATTTCGGCCTGTACCGAAAAGGATTTCTTGGGTGTGCCGAAAAGGGTTTCTGGACACGGCTGTCCAGAAAGTAATTTCGGCCCGTACCGAAAAGGGTTTCTGGACACCGGTGTCCAGAAAGTAATTTCGGCCCGTACCGAAAAGGATTTCTGGACACGGGTGTGCCGAAAAGGGTTTCTGGACACGGCTGTCCAGAAAGTAATTTCGGCCTGTTCCGAAAAGGATTTCTGGACACGGCTGTGCAGAAAGTAATTTTGGCCCGCACAGAATGAGTTTCTGGGCACGGGTGTCCAGAAAGTAATTTCGGCCTGTACCGAAAAGGATTTCTGGACACGGGTGTGCCGAAAAGGGTTTCTGGACACGGGTGTGCCGAAAAGGGTTTCTGGACACGGCTGCCCAGAAAGTAATTTCGGCCCGTACCGAAAAGGATTTCTGGACACGGTTGTGCCGAAAAGGGATTATGGACACGGGTGTCCAGAAAGTAATTTCGGCCCGTACAGAATGAGTTTCTGGGCACGGGTGTCCAGAAAGTAATTTCGGCCTGTACCGAAAAGGATTTCTTGGGTGTGCCGAAAAGGGTTTCTGGACACGGCTGTCCAGAAAGTAATTTCGGCCCGTACCGAAAAGGGTTTCTGGACACCGGTGTCCAGAAAGTAATTTCGGCCCGTACCGAAAAGGATTTCTGGACACGGGTGTGCCGAAAAGGGTTTCTGGACACGGCTGTCCAGAAAGTAATTTCGGCCTGTTCCGAAAAGGATTTCTGGACACGGCTGTGCAGAAAGTAATTTTGGCCCGCACAGAATGAGTTTCTGGGCACGGGTGTCCAGAAAGTAATTTCGGCCTGTACCGAAAAGGATTTCTGGACACGGGTGTGCCGAAAAGGGTTTCTGGACACGGGTGTGCCGAAAAGGGTTTCTGGACACGGCTGCCCAGAAAGTAATTTCGGCCCGTACCGAAAAGGATTTCTGGACACGGTTGTGCCGAAAAGGGATTATGGACACGGGTGTCCAGAAAGTAATTTCGGCCCGTACAGAATGAGTTTCTGGGCACGGGTGTCCAGAAAGTAATTTCGGCCTGTACCGAAAAGGATTTCTTGGGTGTGCCGAAAAGGGTTTCTGGACACGGCTGTCCAGAAAGTAATTTCGGCCCGTACCGAAAAGGGTTTCTGGACACCGGTGTCCAGAAAGTAATTTCGGTCCGTACCGAAAAGGATTTCTGGACACGGGTGTGACGAAAAGGGTTTCTGGACACGGCTGTCCAGAAAGTAATTTCGGCCCGTACCGAAAAGGATTTCTGGACACGGGTGTGCCGAAAAGGCTTTCTGGACACGGCTGTCCAGAAAGTAATTTCGGCCCCTAACCGAAAAGGATTTCTGGACACGGGTGCGCCGAAAAGGGATTCTGGACACGGGTGTCCAGAAAGTAATTTCGGCCTGTACCGAAAAGGGTTTCTGGACACGGCTGTCCAGAAAGTAATTTCGGCCTGTACCGAATGGGTTTCTGGACTCTGGGTGTCCAGATGGGACATGTGAAGCTAATCGGGAATGCTTTTGCAAATTCACCATATGATGTGGTACAGGCTCCCTACCAGATCATAGCCTTCACCCTTAAAGTGTTCTTATTTTAAACCGACCTACGGGTTTGTTGTTGTTTTCTTTAAGCAACATATTGAACATTGTAAAACAACATATATACTAAAACTTATTTAAACCTATATTGTCATAAATTAATAAATTCCTTAACACTTGTTAACAAAACAATTAAAAACAGTTTTACTAACACGTGTCTGTATTTAGTTTTGCGATGCTAAGCTTATTTTGGTGTCAATTCGACACTCATAGTCGAACAAAAGTCTATTCTAAGTCTATCAGCAAAAAGCTATTATATGCTGGTTTGATGGACAAAATGTTAATGTGGTGACCACTAGCATTTCGACCGATGCTGATGATGGTTATGATTTTGATGAAGAATTCGAACAAGAGAAGCCGGGGAAATCGACGACGACGAATGTTCGTGCCATAGTTTTGATATTGCCTTCACATCTTGTTCCATTCCAAAAGAAATTGATCGAAGAGCAAGAAGGCACTGAAACCTGAAATCTCAAGAATAAGGGCGCAGACCCAAAGGTATCCCCGCTGCTGGACTCGGAATACCGTTCAATCCATAATGTCGCAGTTGCCTCGACACTCACTCAGTGGAAAGTTTACCTGACTTTCTATTGGACTATCCGCCACTTACCAAGCAAAGACATATCGCGCTCGGCAAACCTTTCCTGAGTTTCCTCTCCGAGATTGATAATCAGAGTATAACAAACATAATCAAGTTGCTAAACTCCAGAGGTTAGATTTAGCTAATCCAAACAACCCAGGGCTACGAGGTGTGGCATCAAAACTGCGCGCTCTACTCTACTTTTACTCTGATTAACAGCAATTGGGAAGCCATTAAAACTAACCAACTAAATCAAAGCTAACGCTAACGTTTAATTCTATGAAGTATCATGGAAACAAAATCAGACTTAGCCAGGCCTTCATATGCAGAGGCAGTGGCAACGTAGTAGAAATAGAGGATCCTGCTAACTACCTTTGTCACCGCCGATACAAAACTCTAGGAAAACATGCCTTCCAGAATGTTCATATATTAACAGAAATCTCACTAACTTCTATTTTCATTGGGATTCCTGCATGACTGCACAATACAGGAGTAACTGCATGACAAACACGAGGAAGACGAGGACGAATAGGATCTAGGAGGTTTTCTATCCGCCTTGGCCATCACAATAGGTCCAACAGGACCTAAGTGAGACATGGCCTACCCACGTCTACCCACGCACCTAATCTAAATTATCAGAAACTGTGGCCGTTTTGTGTCATTTGCTCCATTAAATATGTACGGTAAAATCTGAAAGCTGAAAAATCGTCATCAATGACCTATTTTACTTGAGGACAATTACCAGATTCGTCACACTGCGAACTATGGCACTCAATTTCAAACGAAGCTGGTTGCATATGCTTGTGTGTGATAAACAACAATATTACACTTCCAGTAAGTTGCATAGCTCCCCATTATGCGTTTCCCTTAGCAATGTACCGCAACTAGTTTGAATCTATGTGCATTGCCCATTTCAGTTAAATTCTCAATGAATTTCCGCTGGAGTCTTCTAACAACCAACATTCAAAGTAACCGGATGCGTTCCCAACTTGCAAAATTTCATACATATCGAAGTGCACAAGCACAGCCACACACAAAAACAACCCCACACCCAGAACGTAGACGCCCACTGAAAATATTTGCAATTCGCACCATCCAGTTGGCAAAGTATCCTTTGTGTTGCATTCACACCCAGTAGTTGTAAAATTTTGCGCTTTTGATTGAAAATTCCAAAGGAAAACAACAGACACTTTCTCACGCCATCCCGTCATTTCCATCAGCATGTCGGTTCCCATCTCGCTACATAGCACTCAGCCAACTAGAACACATGCAGACATTGAAGGGTGAGAAAAAAAAAACCTGCATGCTCTCATGTAAGCCTTGGCGACGACGAAAAGTTTCACGTTAGCACAGCTAATTGCAAGAAACACCAGCGCATGCAGGATAACACCCCATTAGTTGCAAAGTGGAAGGCACAACGAGAAGAAAACGAAAACATGAAGAGCATGTCCTTCCTCATCATTTGGCGGAGGGATGTTGTTTGGCTTCGCGATAAGGTTGAAAAAGTGCCAGAAAAGAAGACAAAACAACTGCATGCACAGGACTTGAAGATATCCTTCCGCAATTGAAAGATGAATCCAGAGCAAAAAAGCACAAACTTGTAAGTTGACTTGTTTTTCCGTTCCCAACTTAACCCAACCCAGGTCGCCTGGTGTACAGTAAGTGTAGAACAAGAGAAGGACAAGTCAGAGCATCATGATACCAGGACATTTCAACTTTGAGGGACCACAGCAGCTACGGCGGCGGCGACGGCAATGAAAAGAAAGCAGATTATCTCTTTGTGTCAGAATCGTTGTTTGAGGACGCAAACGGAATGCCTGGCGAGCCAAGCAATGAATGACTACACAAGCCAAGTGCTGGAATTCGAAATAATTAACTCCATCAGGAACTGCGTGTGAAAAGTTGCACAAACGAGTGGGCGGCAATGGGCATAGCAGGTCCGCTTTTGAAAGTTGAGTTCGAAATCGACTTCGAAACAAGACTCTCCCCCAGACAGCCGCAGCAGACAAAGAGAGACAGACAGAGAGTACAGCTGCTGGCGCGGGTGGAGACTTATTTAACGAAACTCTCCAAAGTGTTGGGTATACCAAGAACATCCAAACACCGAATTGCGCATGTCCATCCCAGTGGAGAGAGAGCACAAGGACTTTTAAGATTATGCTCTCCGCTCAGAGCACTCGGGCGCGTGTTCTCTTCTGCGAGGGATACAAATGACATCCGACAACAATTCTTACATTGGGATGGTTGCTCCTGGCTTGTTTTCGTGACACACGAATAAAAGGTCTCACGACTGATAACACTGAATACTGACGGATCTCATCCGCTCTTTCTGCAGAGATGGAGAGTGCTCTCTGAGAGCAGGAGAGGAATGACAGTTTCCTAGATGTATGTATGTATGTGCCTCTGCTCTGGCGTTCGTCTGTTTTTGCTTTTTTTTTCTCGCTTTTTCTGTGTATTTTCCTTCTTGTACTCCAGGTGGGGTTCGTCCAGTATCCTTCAGTTATCTCCTTTAGTTTATCCCGGACTTGAATATGAATCAGATGGTCCGTTCCATTTCGTGTTTCGTACGGTTTATTTTACTACCTGTCGGATTATTAATTGATAATTCAATTTGACAATGTTACCCTTGAATTGAGGCAACTACGACCCGAAGAGTCTTCGATTTGATTCGAGCAACCAAATGGATTTAAACTCGAAAGGATAATTCAGCGGATTCCGAGTGTGCCCGCAAAAAATGCAAACAACTTTCGGAATACTCGTACGGGGCATAATTTGTGCAAAACCATATAACAACAGAGAATTAGTATGTGAAGCCGCTGTCGTCGGTTCAAAGTAACTAACAGAAGGTCCTTCGTGTTGATTTTCTGTGAATTGTGCGTGCGCGTGTGTGTGCGTTCGGTTTGCCCAGCTTTGAGTTTTCCACATCAAGAGATAACAACTTGTGCATTGTTATTCCTACGCCCCAGAGCCTCGCCCCCCGTTTGCCATCGTCTCCCATTGAATGGCACTATCCTGGTGGCCGAAATTCATTCGAATGCAGAACAAAGTGCTCCATGGAGAACTCTGACAACCAGCAACTTGTGGCAAGGATAACTTGTGATTCATTGCATAAAAGAATTTACCAAAAATCTATCCACATTCATATACACACAAATGAATACCACAGAGTCTGGTGCAGTGCATTTGAAACCTTGTTTAGTCTTTCGTCTGCCACCCTTTACTTGTTTCGTACTTCTGGTCTCTGGCGTGCCAATGCAAAGTGAATAAATAAATAAAGAAAAAAAAATATCCCTACAATTGTGCTGTGTTGTGTAGTTGCGTGCATGTGTGCGCACGGTGGAGAAAGGGATCAAGGAAAAAATCTAAGAAAAATAAAATAAAAAAAATTCAAATGAAAAATCAAAAGGATATGCATTGTTTGTTTGTGTGCATTGTTAGTGCTTGTGCTAATTGTCGTTCGTTTTGTTAAGTGAGCGAAGGAAATCGAAAGGAAATTGAATTAATTTCAGAAACGGCCTAAACGACAAGAAATCTCAAACGACCGCATCAGTGGAGAGTGCTCGCATTCACAAATCCCATTACCGCATGCAGCTGCAGTAGTTGAGCATTAATGAGGACGACAACATGGGGCTGCTGGCATGGTTTTTATTGTTCCTATCTGTACTGATGGATTTCACAGACGCTGTAAAGGATGGTTAGTGTTGTTGCTTGTTTTTAAATTTTTTCATTAGAATTTGCATTTTATTTTTTTTTTTGCGGAAACACGTTCATTGGTGGCGAATCATCGCATCTGCGAATTTGTTCGCGTGTGAAAATGGAGATTTGTAGATTCGGAGTGTTGGGTATTGGGTTGCGTCACTTACGAAAATGAGTCAATTTGTTTTTTCAGATGATTCCAAACAACGGTTTATATAAAAGGCGGTTCCTATCCTACCATCACTGAGTAGATATGAGAGTTTTTTTTTTTCAATTGTCAGAGGACCCCTCACGTGGGTGGGATTGTTTCGCGCGGAGTCATTCACATTTCGCTGGGAGATCATTTTGACGCTATTCACAAAATGTGAATCAATTTACTTTCCCGTGATATCAAAATTGTGCTTGAGCTCCAACATCACTTGAGGATTGAAATCGAATTACCACCGCCCCATCTCGATTTGGCTGCCGGGGCAGGAGGTCTTGTCGGTCGGTTCATTAGCTTTGTGGTCGCGGCTACAAATTGAGAGCATGATCTCAATTGGATATCAAATTACCGTGCATTGAACTGAAACTCATTTTGTTCTTCTTTTGATGTTTAATTCTGGTAGGACGCAAATAAAAACGTGAATGGATTTTTTTTTGCATTTAGTGCCGATAAGTGGATTTTAAATGTGCTACAGGGAATTGAGGTTCCCATGAAAACCGAGTGTCGGATTTATGTGGAAAAGTTCGTGGTGCAAGTGAAAGCTTGTGTTCACGACGAGGGGCTATTCAGTTTCATTAATTCCTGAGAGCTTCTCATGGCTACTTAGAGTTCCATTTTCGAACAGCGCACCATGATACGGGGTAAGAATATCATTGGGCGTTCAAAATTTGCATACTTTGTATTAATTGCTTCATGAGATTGGCCTACTTATCATAAATTGTCTAAATGAAAGGTTCATACGAACGGAGATATTTTCAGCAAAACTTCAGTGTTTTCATCAAATTATGTTAGACTTGCTATTTGTGAAATCGAATAAGTAACTTTGTCATCAATTTCTGTCCACATTAAATCACTGCGGTTCAATAATTTTGTGTTGCCTTGCACTCCTTCGAAGGCGATTGTTTTGGTTCATTACAGACCACAAAATTCATTTAGTACTTGCTCCCAAAAAGGTATTCTCAAATGGATGTTTACTTTCCGACTTAAGACAATTAATTGATTGTTTTTTTTTTAAATTAACACTTTAAGTTTTAATCAAAACTCTGCAAATTTTAGACTCTAACCGGCTGCAATAAATTTTGTTGCAAAGCTTAGTACACGTGCGTGAGTTGTGGAATGAGAGATCTTTTAGCAATCAAAGCCTTTCGTTTGATATCGTGAAATTATTTTAACTTGCAGCTTTATGTTCTACTTGGAAACGACTTCAACGATTTTATTCTTATATTTTTTTAATTTTCTGCTACGTGATAGGAAGTTTTTACTGAAAAATTATAAAAATTGGACTATTCCACATCTAATCAGATATGTTAATTTTTATACTTCGGCCCTTTGTTGAATGTTCATTTAGCAAAAATATTTTGTTTCTGTTACAAAAATTGACTACGATTTTTGTTTAAATGGACTGCTATATTAACGCTCCTCTCGTTTGACAGTTCGCATTCCGAAATTATTAAAAAACATCATCCAAGCTAAAATTTAGAAAGCTAAGTATCTATAAAAGTGACGACGTTTTGATGTATCCCTATGATACCGAACAATAAGCATAATTAAACGATTAAAATTTCCAGTGTGGCTTGTCTATAAATAAATTGCAAGGGCAGTAGTTAAGCTTTTGTTTTTTAAACGGCCAATTGTTTGTCACCTGTTCTCATGTCGGAAAACCGTCAAAATTATTTATTTATGCGCCAGAAAAGGAATCTAACATTGCTGTCTATCAAAAAGCACTACAATAAACAATTTTTTACAAATAATTAATTTTATTATTTACTTAAGTTTGAATTGAATATTCAATAGTAAAACAGTACAACGTGTGTGAGGTTAGGTAGTCGTGTATATTAAGGAACAATATAAAATACAAAATATAGTGCAGCTTGACAACTGCTTCGTTGCTTCTCAACCTATTCTCATGTAAGCTCGTTCCTCTTGAATGGGCAATGTGTAGACCGTGGAAGAAGAAGTATGGTAGCGCATAAGGTCAGAACATATCCTTGTGCACGATGGCATTATTCACTCGATCGAGCCCATTCATCTTACAACTACTTTAGAAACTCCCATTCTGAGATTCTAAGCAAAGGCGTTACTGTCACTTTTAAGAATATTTTCTATACTGAGTCTATAAATTATTAAAATGGCACATAATGCTGATTAGGTTCTCACCGAACCACATTTTTGGCGGATCTAACTTAGCTTATTGTACAACTTAGTAACTTATTCAACAACGAAGTGCATTTTGAGTGCGATGTGATTTTTTATAAAAACGAATGCTTAAAAAGCAGAAAAATTTCAAAAGTGTGCAACTTTCATTTGAGTTAATGATGATGAAATCGTTGTCACTTAGCTTAAGATTATTAAGATTATTCTATGTAAGTATTTAATACGACTATGGCACCGGCCCAAAACAAGTGATAAATTCCAAAAAACCCATTTCGCATTTCTTTATTGAAACGTCTCAAGGCCCAGAAGAAAATAAAAAAGCGACTGGCATATGCAGAACAATTTGTATATTAGTGGTTGGAATAGGCACATAAGTACAGTTAGATATAAGTTTTTTTTTGTGATATGCCAAAATTTAGCATTTAGGTTTTCAGTGGTGCCCAATCAAGTTTCTTCTATTTATGCAATTGAAGGAAATTTAAGAGCATTTCGACAAACGCTTCCAACAAGAAAGTTTTTCTTAAAAACTGACACGCCATGGTCAACTGGAATTTGGGAAAATGAAAACAGGTGACTAAAATTAGTTTAATAACAAAAGTGATTTTAAATCAGGGAAACCCCTTAAAAGGTGAAAAAACATTTCAAAGTATGTAGGATAACCTCGGTAACGCGAAGTCGCTAGCACAAAGGGGCTACTGCGTTTCTTACAATAGCCACCTATATTATTAGATATTACTATGAATTAGTTTTCCCATCCACTCGTGAAAGAACACGGATAGCACTAGTGGTTGCTGTAGAAGTTAGGCCTAGGTCCGTCTCGGACTATCGCACCACTCCTATTATTATTATTGTATATTTTGAACAGTCCGCGTTAAACAATTGAGTGTCTTTTGTGATTAACTCTCAAAATGGATTAGAATTCGTGAAGTTGGATATCTTTAAAATTGTTGATATCTGCCATAAATGCCGATATAGATGCTGATAATACCTCCAGTTGACGTTGTCGATGTCAATTTCGATGGCTGAATGTCGATGATCGATAATAATCAAACTCAAAACATCAATGTTCGTAAACATCTTAAAAAGGGAAAAAAAGAAACGACATCTATATTTATGTATATTTTGACACACGTCATGTCAAAAAGCAAAAATGAAAGAATACACAAATTACAATTAAACTCAAATCTTGTTGCCAGACTAAAGTCTAAAAGATCCATGAACCAATTCCAAGTACTGTCTATATCAATGTTGTTTCTAAGAAATGCCTTCTGGTCCAATTATCTGCAAGAAATTACGGAAAATTATTGAAAATCCTCAATTAATGTGTACATATGCAGGTTTTTTTTTTTTTGCTAACGTCGAAGGCTTATGAGATGTTTTACGTACCTTAACAACATTGATCATCATTATTTTGAAACGATGTTAATTGAATTTTTCATTGCTGCATTAATAGGTATTGTCTAATTCGCCCATGATGTCCATGATGCGAAAGCTGATCGATAATTCAGGGACTCGAAGTCAAATTCTTGTTTACTTTTTTTTTCAAAATTGGATTTATTTTTCAAAAGAAATTATCTACCTTCTTTTTACAATTTGCGCGCGCTCAATAGATTATTCATAACCTTAAGTGTCCGGGATCAAGACACATAACGGTCCGAAGGTCTAGAAAAAGAAAGGGAGAAGAGGTAAACGTTTCCTAAAGGTTTTGAACCCTCGATTTTTCAAACGCTGTAGAATAATCATTTGTTGCAAATTTTGCCATTTTTGGTGCAATTTCTTCTATTGTTTTCATTGTAGTTGTGTATCGAGTATTCATCAACTTTTACGAAACTCAGCAAAAATGCACTTCAAAATTTAAGTTCCAATGTCTGTACTTACAAAAAAATAAATGTTGACCAGTTTCCGTTTTTGGACCGCCGTCAGTACACGGGGCACACATGCTGCCCAAATATTAATGCCCACTGCAATCGAAGGACAGTATTATTTGAAACTGCTGCAATCTTAGTTAGCTCACATGCCCTTATCCGACGATAGCTTAAGTGCCCCATACACAGCAAGTTCAACCACATTTAAAATATCAGTCCCATTCCGATCGTTGGAGAGTGACGGACTCTTAAAGCGCTACAAGGGACATTTGAATGTTTCTTGCTATCTGAGCATTTACATAGGCCTGGACAATAATTGTGCCGTCCATGAAAGATGTACAGAAGCCATAATTAGATAATTATTGATGCGCATAGTGCAATACTACTATCACCCTGACTGTTCATAGCGCTGTTCAGCCGTCGCCAATGTGCAATGAAGAACTAATGTGCAGTGCATGGGGCACTTTAGAGCAACGAAATTCAGTGATCCACTTATGCAACATACGAAGAACCAGCGTCTCCACAATAGATTTTAAGTCTGTCCTCAGTCCGTTCCGTGGTCAAAAAGTATGTGTACAGCTATCATTCACATTTTTTTAATTTTTCGCCATATCTGATCAATTACGCTAAAAACTCACAAGCTCGTTGTGAAAGGCAGAGTTTTTCACAGATCAATTTGATTTTGATTGTGCAAATTAATGTGATTATGCACATCCGAAAATATAAGAGTCATCGTGCATCAAAGTCACTAACTTTTGAACAGCTCGTAAATTAACGGGGTTGAATAACCCTACGAGAGCGATTTTTGGTATTCAGTAAAATGTATTTCGAGTTCATCCTGCACAACCCTTATTTAATTTCTGGGAAGGATAGAATTTGTGTCCTATCTACAAATATATTACAATATTTGTTTAAATATTGAATGGAAGTCAACAATAATGTTAGCATTCAGCAACAGCTTCAATGTTTTTGGGCGCTTCATTGTTTACTGATGTGTGGAAATTTAAGGAAATTAATCGATAACAAATTGGACTCAATATCCATGCTTGTTTTTATGGTTCCGTCAACAAAAACGATTTTGCCTCCCATTGTGCCCGAGTGCACGGGTGTGAGCACGTAGAGCTATCGAAGCGTGAGCGTATGATTTTATATTAATTGAAGGGTAATGGGTGGGATATGTCGAAAATTCAAATCGCGAAGTGGTTTGTCGGGAAAAACACGCCAGCTTCGTGCCATGACGTCCCAATTATGGCCCATTTTAATCATTTGATGGCGGTTGTGGAAGCTGTTACACCTCTCGAATGATTCGTAGAATTTTAGGAAAATTTATCATGTTAAACATTCCAATTTTGAGGTTATTTTTGCCATCTCTCAAAAACAAATACTTGGCCGTCTATTGTTTGTAAATAACACGTATTTTAAATGGAGCATATATCAATTCTATTTAAAACATTGTTGAGTAGAAAATGAATGTAAATAGTCGAATTCCCATGATTTTTTTCCGATGCAAATTTTCAACAAGGCTCTATGGCGAACGTTCTCCCACTAAATTAGGGAAACCAGTTCCCTTTACATGTGATGTTGAACTAAAAATAAGTTAAGCTCTTATCCAGCTCTTATCCTTTTTTATTTCTTGATGTAGATACGTTTGACAGGTAACTCCCAAGCATTCTATTAAGTTTTCCCAGTCGAGATCAGCAAAGATTAGATTTTAGGCCTTCATGCCAAACTTTGTCAAAGGTTAGGGAAGCATCAAGAACAAGAGAGCTTTTTTTCAAATCCTTTTTCTCCTACATAAGTTATACAATATTATTACTCAACAGTTGAGTGGTAACTCCCAAAATCAAAATCGTGATTTGGAATAAACTGTTTTTCTTTCAAAAAGGGATATAAACGTATAATTCCTTCTGAAGTGTTTGATGATGGAGTAGGTCTTCCGTGCCGCAGGCTGGTGTGTAACCGTTGCGAGTGATGTGGGCAAATCCCTCAAATAACACTTGAGTGAAAACAAAAATCGCAAAAATAATAAGTGGACCTTATTTATATAACATTCAAGGAAAACTTATGAAACCGAATGAAAGGGAAACTTTTCGTTTGAATTATTTATAATGATAATAATATGGGTGGCAATACAGTTCGTAAAGGGTTATGCTCTAGCTTATACAGCAACCACTTGTGATGTGCGTGCTATTGTTCTCTCACGAGTGGAAAGGACCTAAACTCTTATGACGACTCCGAATGGGCAAGCTTGAGAAACTGTTTCTGGACATGTGCACAGCTTGAAAATTATCTGTGATTCGAAAGAGGTGGCGAATGTTTTCCACCTGCATTTAAATTATACGTTTTCCAAATAAGTTAAAAGTTTAAATAAAAAAAAACTAACTCGATCACATATTGTAAATCTTTATCTATAGCTCAACTAACAGCTAAATGCCATTAAATGCTTCTAGCACCCACCAAATGGTGGTGATGAACTGGTTTATAACAACTCGGCTCATTTACAAACCAAACTGACAAAATAATTTTTTCGCTTATTGGGAATTAATATAATAATATAAATAAAATATTACGCCGCAAAATATCGACATGACTTCTAGACATTGCCTTGATTTTGTAAGAGATTTAAAAAAGGATTAGGGAACTAAAAAAAATATCATGAATTGTCAATTAATAATAAATAAAAGACCCGCCGGTTTTATTAGCTGACCGGTCCCTTATTTTCAACAAAATATTAGCATTAATATTAATTAGCACCAGACGATGTAAACAAAACAAGGAAATAACTCAGTGTAGATGATGATGTTGATGTTCACATGATCCACGAACTCCCAACGCGAACATTCAGAAACAACTATTTTTCAGCAAATATAAACTTAAAGTTATATTCCTTGGCATGGACAAATATGCGCAATGAGTAATTGAGTTTTTTTATCGACAAAAGTCACAACAAAAGTGAGTCTTGTATCCTAATTAACGATTCTAAATTAATTCTCGGGGAATCAATCATTCTATTTGCGAAATGTCAAACTGAGAACGCAATACACAAATAGGCAGACGCGATCCGTATATTCACGTCTAAAAAATTTACGATGAGGTGTCAGTTTTAATTTTCACACGAATGAGAAAACTCAATGCAGTGTCAGAGTTAGCGGAGTTCCGAATTGGATGAACGTGCTCATATGATCAGCTCTTAACACAATCCCACGAATGGAAGAAATCACGGTCGTCATTAACACTGGCGGATACAATAGCAATATACGTATGTACAGTCAAAATTCGTATTACTGAAAATCTTTTGAAAATCCTCTTGAGGTGATAATTTCTCACGACCGTGGATCGCGAATTGAGGTTGCACAAGAATTGAGGTTGTACAATTCCCTAATCGTAATCCTATATCGTAAGATTGGTAAGACATTTGTTCAATATGGTCAATACGGCAAATTTTCACACAGCATGAATTTTGAAATCAATGTCATTATTTGTAGTTTCATAGGCTGCAATCAGAAATGACCAGAGATAGCCGACTTCACAGCTGATTGCCGCCTAGCCCATCGTTGAATTTGAGTGACTTTTTGAGAGATATTGATACATTTTTGTCGGGTATTCACAAAATAACATGAATGCCGTCTTCTGATTGATCAATTTGGTTTGAGAAAACCATATCAAAAACAGTTGTCAACAAGGGGCAAGAGACGTAGAATGTCCTGCATCTCTGTAATACTTCATTTCTGGCTGCAATTCTCGTGATTAATGGGTTCCACGATGAAATGCAAATTCTAACTGAAAGTATTTGACTTCACATTTGACACATATGAAGACAGGTTCGAATTACTATTCTCATTCCGTGGAAAGAAAACACAAACATTTGCATTTTTCCGAGATCTCGACCTGCTTCAAATCAATTCCCCTCACAATTGTTTTTAATTTCTTTTCACTCATTGATTTATTTTTTACTCCTAATTTTGCACTGTCAATAATATGACCGGACATTTGTTTATACCACTGACCGAGAATTTTATCATACAAAACTACCGTGCAAGTGGTTTTGCTTTCTGCTTTATTCTGTATGCATTGGAAGATCAACGGATGTTTATCGGATGTATGAACAGTGGACACCCTCTTAATGGACATCTTCTTAAGTGGACGCTTCTCTTAAGCGCACAGGATGTACTGAAATGGTTGGCTGGCAGATATGATTTTTGTTATGTTTTCCTCCTCTTAAGCGGACACTCTCTTATGTGGACAGAAAACTCAAGTCGAATGGCTGTCCACTTTATGGATGTGTCCACTACAGAGATGTTATTCGCGAAAGCTCGTCAAAATTTCATTACTGAAAAACTACCGGGCAAGTCTGTTTTGAAATAAATCTCTAGTAAGCTCACATAGATACCCTCCATTCAAGGCTCCTTAAAATAAATTTGAGGTTTTGGTATTCCCTACTGGGAACTGAAGAAGAAATTAATTGTTGCATTATATAGTGACTTTTTAATTATTTGCTTGCTTAAACTCTCACTTCAGTCATTTTTACATTTTCACCATCGCTATTGTATTAAGTCATTTGTTAAAATCTTTTTTTTTGTTAGTAATATCACTAAAAATTCCAATTTGTGGATCTATTATTTCACGCGAGTTAACGCATTGTTTGGATGATTTGTAAAAAAGCCGACAAAAATGTATAGCTTTCACTGAATTCAAATAATTCTGTGTATGGGGTTCAGGGCTTTTCAAACGCCATTCTGTTCGTGGAATTAGCACTTGCCTGCAGCTTTTTACGAAGTCTATAAAATGGGAATTCGAATTCACCACGAAAAGTAAACTCATGAATTGACAGTGAATTCGGATTATTGTCGGCAAAACTTAAAAACTAGTGTCTTAGTTTCATATTTTTTTTTTGACGAAACAAGAATGTTGCCTTCCTTTTGGAATCATTAGTTTGAATGGTTGTTGGTTTTTACACAAATGGTTTCAGTTCTTTAAATCGTGTGGCACACATTTATCAATGTTCAATGCTTACATTACTAGTCTGGTGCCCCATGACCACCATGCACCTACCAAAAGCGAGCGAACACCGACGCACAGTGGGGCAAATATAGTGATTTGTGCAATAATTTAAATAAATTTACTTTTACTTAGAAAAGATATATATTGAGGGCATTTACGTGAAACATAGAGAAAAAAAATTTGTTTTGCAATTTGGTGTTTATCATCTATGATAATAGAGAAGATAAACACGCATCGCAGACTTAAAATTAGTTCCTTCGTATGCAATAATTAACATTTATGTATATCCCTACAAGAACAAACAATTTGCAACCTTGCAATCCTTGACTCCAGTTCAGTACTTTACTTGTAGTCACGCATTGAAATACTTCAATACACACCAAACATTAATATCTGAAGTGGATACACAACATACACACAGTCCCTCACTTGAGGTGTCTTGAAGTTAACATACTGATAGACGTTACCGAAAAGTCTTACCCACATCAATTTAAAGTCAAGCTCTTCCCCCTCCCAGACTGACAGTGAAGTGTAAACCTTGATCTTCAGATATACGGATTTTGCAGAGGACTTTCTGGTGATGGCTGATAACGATTCAATCCCATGTCCAGGGAATGCCAAACGTAACGGAGTAAGAAACTAGACGTAAATCCTGCTTAACAACGTTTCCTAGGAAATAAGGTGAAGCGGAGTTCGACAGTGAATAGCAAGATATGTCTTTCAATGTTTTCCATCTTGATTGGATAAAATTGAGTAAATAAGAAATATAGTGGATGATGGTTGATACTAACACGTGCTTCTTGTCTTCGGTGTTCAGTTCAGGCAAAGTGTAACATTTCTCTTGTAATGTCCTTCTGCTACCCTTTATCAATTGAAAGAGGTTGGAGTTGTTTTTAATTAGCAGCAACTACAGCTGCAGCTGAAGCAGCATGCGAGCTTCAGTAGACTTTCGCAGAAAGAGGGGCATATATGTTCCTTAATAATTTCACAAGCGATTTCCTTCGTCATCTCGCTTTCTAAACCGATAAAGCAGTTGTCTCTGAAATATAAATATGTATATGAAATCGAAGTTTAAATATTGTCTTATTTTCAATCCTCATTTGTGGCAACCTACAATGCTTCTGGTTTAGCCTGTGGTGTGGCAATATTTTATTATTCATGTGCTGCTGATGACTGTCTTTCCATGACGCCTTTCTTTGGTTTCAGCAAACCTAACAGAGGACTGTTCTCCTTGGACCACAGATGTATTAAGATAAAATTGCATGGAGCTTTGGTTGAGTTGATAATTACAACATCGTTGGCCCTGTACTGCGTAAAATATTTTCTCCATGCATTTACGAACACAGAAACTGACGTAAGTTTGCAGCAGGTGAGCGTTGTCAAAAAGTAGTCAAAAATACAGCATAGAGCAAATGTGAAAATAAGAGTGCATGTGATTAAAAAATGATATCATTGTGATAAGTGCACAATGATTAAAAATTTTTATAATAGTAGCTTAATATTTCATATAATAAATATACCAACTTTTAAATATATTAAAGATAGAAACAGTGCAATGATTTTGAATAGAAAGTATTCGAAGTCTAGATATGTTCCAAAGCGTGAATTTCCGTGTGAAGGCTTTAGGAACCATTTTTGAATGAAAAAGGTTCCCTGTAATCCCGCAACAAAACAAAAATCACTACCAAGTTGATCGCGGTTTGGCTGACACATTACTTTTCTGAACGCAGTTAACGACTGCTCTCATGCATAATCACTACAGTTTACTTGCATTCATGAACGCAAATTTTGCCAAGCTGCCGCAGTGTGACATTTATGAACTCAGCCTTTATTCTTACGTCCCATAAGTAGAAAAATAAATACAATGAATTATCTTAAAAAAACTGCAGCAGCATTCAATTTGCGAAATGTATTAAATAGTATTTTAAACAAATTCTTTTTCTGCTTTGGCTTTTAAAATTTAGGAAGAGGTTTAATTAATTAATTGTGTTTTTAAGCGTTTAGTTGTTAATTTGCTAAAAGAAGGCAAAATTCTAAGTGTCGATGCAATTTTTAGTTGAGTTGATAAAAGAAGAGCTTTTTAAGTGCTATTAAATAATAATATTATTACACATTAAATATAAAACATACTAATAAACGCAAATGTTGACCACGACTACGTTGTAAACAGTTGAGTCACTTTTCCGGCATATTTGCTGGTATCGCTCACAAAACGTGCAATGTTGTCTTTCAAGTCTGCAGTTGATGCGGTCTTCTAAATATTGCGTGCTTTGTGGCATGTCTCGTCTTGCTGAGACCACACGTCGATTTGGCCATTTGTTTTCACAATCATAATTAAAACAATACGGACCACTGATTCTGCTTATATTACCCAAGGTTGCATGGTCGAAGTGGGTATTATTCACAGAGCACGAATTTTATAAATAAATGTAAATAACTTGTGAGTGTTTCGTACGTCGTTTCATAATGGCAATAGTGACTGAGCATATTTGGCATTGACACATGTCAAGAGGCACGCGCCAGTTGCTATAAATAGAACAAGTAAAAACCAACGAAAAAAAAATTCAAAAAAAAAAGAACAAGTAGAGCCAAGGAGAAAAAAATCCTGTTTGATTCCTAAGAAACCGCATGGTTGTTCTTTTAGTTGATACGTTTGAAATTGTGTATTAGAGCTGGCTACGCTGTTATTTCATTTTCCCAACTTCCACTCGAACGATTTGCATTTTCATTCCGACTCCGATATGTGAAGCTCAAAATGGAGACCTAAGACGTCGAGTAAACTGCCGGCACTTATCCACTTTTCCCTTAGTTTGTAGTAATTGAATAAGTTGAGCATCCCTTTATGAAGTATAGACCACAAATCGCTGGCGTAGGAAGTTTAGTACAAGCACTCCCGTGCTTGGCGAACTGGAAAATGTACTTGTTTTCAAACGTGCCGCCATCATCATCATCTTCTGGCAAATAAATCCACTTGATGTTCAACAATGGCGGTTCTACACACATCCACAAGTTTAAGAATTCTCCCACGCTCATCGTCTTGCGTTGATAAGTATTTGCAACACACTTCATTATCGAGTTGAGCTAGTTGTTATACGACTGCCACCATTCAAAGTTAATCCTGAAAATGTATGAGCTCTACCACACCACTTTTGTGGCGAGTAATTGCTTTACGCGATGGTTCTGCGCCTTTTGTAAACTTTTGACGGCATTTCAGTAAACTTTTGCCGATATTCACAGAGAAGCGCACGCAAATAGAGTAACTTCGATATCTTTTCCTTCGTCACACATAAAACAAGACAAGTATCTGCCCCATAACCGCGCTGCGAGACGAGGGTACACACTCATGTGTATCTGGGGCATTTGGTTAGTTTCCTTATGTAACTTTTCGCTAAAGCGGGAGGATGTGGAACGAGATATGATGAATGAATCGAAACTTGACGACGACGACGCGATGAGATAAAACCCCACAAACGAACGCGGGGAGCAATGGCACAAGGAATGGGCTAGTAGGAGGTGTTGCCATGATTCTGATCCAATCATTAATTAGTTGGTAATTAGAAAATACATGATGTGTTCAATTAATCATGCCTCTCAGTGGATTCTAGCATTTCATTTGCTTCATTATGTTAATTTTAATTATGTAAACTTGAATGGCACGGCCTGTGAATGTTGAGTGGGCCAGTGGTTGGGGCAGTGGCCTACGGAATGGTAAAATTATTTCTAAGGATATAATCGATGTAGCATAATATGCTGGGCGGATTAATGAAATTGAATGTAATGTTCTGCTGGAGTGAAGCCATCGCTGGAATGTGCCAACTACATGCGGGGAGGAATGATATTTCATCTAAGCACGTTTGTGGCAAGCAATTTATGAAATCTGTCCGGTGGGGGTATTACATTTTAATTATTTCGTGTACTTAAATGGATTCGGTAGCTGTAAGGATCTTTTGTGGTGAGGTAGTTTGGGTGGTAGCTTACTGCGATTTATGTCTTTGTGGGCGGATATACCGAGGCGTGTGATGAAAGAAAATGTAACAACTTTTGCTTTAGGTAGTCATAGTCAAAGTTAATGTGAAGTCAGAAAAGAGGTTTAAGCTTTTCTAAAGCCTTTAATCGAGTCAGTGGTCAAGGAAGGGTCACAATTGAGGGACTATGGTTGCAGTGCATGCTCCCTGTTCTCCAGCAAAAAAAAAAAAAAATATATATATATCAAGACTTTTTATTGGTCAAAAAGCATAATAAGCCAAGATGTATTGGCTACTATTGAGTAACTGCACTGTTGTGGTGTCCGCGGCATTTAATGGGTGGTAAACATTTTTTTACAATACCCTGTCAGTTACTGTTGACGCTAAAAGAAAGATAGATTGAAAATGAAGATTGAAAAAGAAGATACTCCGAGTGCACTGTCATTGCAACGAGCCACAGAGTTTGAAGGATGCTCTTATCCTCGCCAACGCACATTTAAGTTTACTGGGTGGGTCGCCGTGGCATAGTGGATTGATGCGTCAACTCCTACACAGAAGTTTCCAATATGTCCACCAACAGACAAATCACGATATCATAGATATCACTATGGTTTGAATTCGCTCTCCTACTCAAAAAATCTAGTTCGTCAGACTAAAATGGCCATTTTCCTGTTTATGCACGAACAGCGTCTTGCAAACTGTGAACAATTCTCGAAATTTCATTGACTTGAAGTATTTTCCTGTTTATACACGAATCGCGTCTTGCGAACTGTGAACAATCTCTGAAATTTCATTAAATTGAAGTATTTTTACTCACAGATAGCTAGGGCTGGAATTCGGGAATTTGTAGGTCGTACATTTGTGAACAATTGGTGGCCGTGGCGTTGTAGATATGTGAGCCGACCACTAAGCAACTTAAACTCGCTGCCTGGGTTCGAATCCCGGCCGGCACGAAAAAAAGTAATAATCGCGGTTCCACCTTTTTCGAGTCACTGATAATGATCAAAGAGAAAAAGCTTCTCAAACTTGACCGTTCGGAGTCGGCATAAAACTGTAGGTCCATTGCACTCGGCAGACAACAATAGCACGCACAACACGAGTAGTTGCTGAGAAGCTAGGCGCCGGCCCAATACGGGCGACCCATATTATTAGTATTATAAATTTGTGACCCGCATATGAAAATTTGTTGATCTCGTTTTCAGTTTGTCAAGTCGACAAAGAAATGAAAATGATTGAAATGAAAATTCGCTGACAAAAAATGTAAAGTCGGTAATTAGAGTACTCATTGTAGGTCTTGAGATTTTATTTTAGAACCTGGAAAATTAAATGCGAAACTATTGGGAAGCGTTTTTCTTGTAAGAAAATTAACAATTCTGTGCCTAAAAGATAAAACAGCTTAAGTCGACTGGAGTTGTTTTAGGTGTTTAACTTATTTCAAATATCTACATATATTCTCCCTGCATTATTTTTATGCCAATCTAGGTAAAAATTTTAATTTAAAATGGAGAAGTTGTAACAGCTTGTAAAACCGCTTAAGTTATAAGTGTCAATTGCCTTACATTTGGGAAAGCAGCTTATGTATCAATTATTCTACTGTTTCAAAAAACTTTGCGGAAACTATTGCAGTAAAACATTTTAAGTCCGCATTAATTCCCTGATTGAATTTTCAGCAAAAAAAGCTATAATCCACTTAAGATTCTGAACCACGAAAAAGTCACGAGATTTTTGTTATTAGCCCGACTTAAATTTATTTACCAGATCAATTTTTAAATATACATAACTAAATAAAATAAATACTATACTAAAACTAAAAATAAACATACTCATATTTCATTTGGTAGAACAATTTAAGTCAAAAAAGCATAAATGTGTACCTTATTCGTATGAAAAATAATTATTTTTCATTAAATAATTATATTTCTTTTCCGTACTCCCAAATTTTTTCACGGGTCATTTAAAGTGAGGCATTGGTCTCCGAAAAAATGTACAAGATTGAAAAAGATGTTATATAATTTAATCACAGAATTTATTATTGTTTCTCAAAATTCCCGGCCGCAGTAACACAAGTTACAATATTATATTTTCCTTTTCCTGATCACAATGACTAACCTGTTGCCTCATCTCGGATTTACTTGCACCAATTTTGTAACGTCCATCTTCTGCCTTCGCGTGGTCATTCTTATACAATCTTTGGTACGCTTTCTATTGGGCTTATGATATTTTTGTGCCAGAACGAAAACGAACGCGTTTTTCCATGTCATATATTCTGAATTAAAATTTACAAGAAAAATATGAAATTAAAAATTACTCAAAATAAAATTCATACGAAAATTAAATACTTGCGCAAATAGTCGCCTTAGTCTGCCAAAAATTAAAAGTGAGAAATTAATTTTATAAAAATGTTTTTCTGGCCGTCAAAACCCCCGAGTGAGTGAGATTTAACCCACGTCTGTGAAATTCAAACGCCCTACCGCTCCATCCCGGCTTCGAAAACGATTTACGTGTATCCTAATTAAAATGTCAAAGTCCGAACTCCGTTGTCGAGAAGTGAACTCAATAGCCAATGTCATTTGAGAGCCTTGTTATGAATCACACCACGTCCAATTCACTTGTGGAACCAATGCAACATAACAATGGTTTGAACAATACTGTGGAACATACATTTAGTCATCATTTGGAGAAAGGTGTCATAAGGAATATTTGTGTTCTCCTCACTTTCATTAAAACGTATATTCTGAAAGGTACAGTTAGACAATTTATAACAACTCAAGGAGGAACGGAACCTCCGTTTACAAGCTTTTTAGAGAAGGTTTACTATATGAGTGTGACAGCCAGGGTGATATAGCGACCAATCCATTTTACAATTTATCGTTTGACCTTTGTATCGAAATTAGCGTATATTCGTTTAGTTGATCCCTCCGACAAACTTGCGGGAATAAATCAAGGTATTTACAGGATTATCTTTGCAGGAGGCTGTGTTACCCTCGAAGCGATCTGTTGGAACCAGTTAACATGTTCCAATGAAAGAATTTTCGCTTTTCACATCGATATGTATGCTTCCCTCCCGACCTTCAAATACTCGCATAGAGCTTACACTAAATAAAGGACCAATTATAATCGGCGGGAGACTTATGTCAACTTGACAAATCGAGCGAATCCACTCAAACGATACACTGTGACAATAGTGCCCACAATCGCACATTTCTGTTAAGTTTCCTTCCTTTTTCCTTACTAAATGGTAGTGAAGTCAATCGCTATCAATATACGTGAATTTTGTTCATAAATCATTTATGGCCATTTGGAAATATGTCGATGATCATGACATCTTTTCTTTCTGTCCTGGCCTTCAGACCTTACTTTCGTCAATGATGATTGGGCTTTCATTTTGTCTCAATCAAAGAATTTTGTTGTGATATTATTCAAATTGCTGAAAAAACTCTCGAGCCCCACTTCCACATCACCATCAATACCTCAATGATTGGCATGTGAGTTTCATTCGATTTGAATGTCTGCCTGATGTGATGTTGAACATAAAACCGAGAAATAATCCTAAATAGCTTACATTCATTCAAGAAGCCTAAAAAGCAAATCATTCATCCTCACAGGATTTATTGAGCATTAAAGGGAATTGGTTGGGATAATGTGCGGCTCTCGGGACGGCCACCACAAAAGACAAACTTCAACTTCAAGTATATTATTCTTCGTCATAATAAGCGCAACATACGACAGCAAATATACACACGTGGTGGGCGGGAAAAGAATCCTTGAAAGTGAATCCATATGAACTTGAGCCACAAAATAGAATAATTTCATTTAGAAACCAGTTTGAAATGAGAAAGTTTCGGAGTACAAAACTTTTATTGAATTCGGAAATCATTATTCGATTAGTGTCCAAAGTTGCGAAACTTTCCATGCCATTCCATCAGCGCTTGTGGTTCGTAGGGAACGTCCGCCCTCGATCGATTTCACCATCGAAGCGAACCGATCTGAAGCCCGCTGCGAGGACAACAAAAAAAATTCACAAATTCAAATGAGGTTTTCAATCAATTGCCCGAACATTCGAAAATTGATTCTCAAGATTTCGAATCACCTGGGATCGTTGTGAATGTTTGCGCCTCATCGTTGGTCGTGCACGGAAGGGTACCGTGAAGTGAATTTCAATTCGAGCGTCTTCCCCCAAGTGGGGGTGAAGTTAAGTATCCTTCCAGATGGCGAACTCTAATACGAGACAATGTATCATGGCAGGGCTGAAGGGATTACAGTCACGTTGTATTAATAGGCAAGGGGGAGGTAAAAGAAGAGACAGATGAAAGGCGACTGGACAAGGATTTCAGACACTTTCAGAAACGAGAACATCTTTCCTGACCCAGATCCTCTGCAGTGCCGACCATGCCGACATGGTATCGTAATTAATACTAAACTGTTTCAAGCTGGCGAAAGACGGATTATGTGTATCCACATGGTACAGCGGGCGCAAATAAAGTGTACTCATGTTTTCCCAGTGCAAGGTAAAATGAGTTTGGGGCTGGAAGTGCATGCTTTCAAAGCATGTGCATATTTCAGTGACTTCTGAGACGACACATGAAATATTAGAGGCTTTTGCTGATAGTCCTCCGTGTGAACAGAGAGGACGTCCCTTAGTTTCACAAGGTCCTCCTTGAAAGTGACAATTGAAAACACGTGTTGGGGATTCTGGTATTTGATGAAGAAAACACGAAACAAAAAGTACACCAGAAAATGATTCACAAATGTGAACCTCTTGCGAATTGAATTTGGATTTCTAAAATAATTGTATTCATGAATAAAGAGTGATTGCTTGTGAGGAATCATCATCTGTAAGAGAGTTCTCATGACTCACGCTGGAGGTCGGAACCGATTTTGATGACCTCAGAGTTCTGCGCAGCGAATGGAGTAAATTCAATTAAGCGGCGGAACAACTGGATGGCGCAGTTGGTTGAGTGCCTGCCCCTAGTTAGCGGGGTCCCAGGTTCGAATCCCAGTGAAAGCAACACTAATACTGAAATCTGGTCCAGTCACCATTTGCCGTTAGGATCAAATTAACGGCACTGTCACTGGAGTGGTCAATCAGTGGTAGTAGTCTGATTGTGAGTATCATAATAACCAAACATGGTCTAAGTGTGCTGGTGAAATCACTGGCAGCTCCTCTATTTAAGCGGCGGGAGGAAGGCTTATGCTTTTTGTTTCTACAGTCCGTGGTGGAACTGTAACTTAACCTACATGCCTCTCCAATCAGTACGAACGCCGGCTAGCTGGCTTTAGTTTTGTACTCCAGATTGGTTGTGATCTTTCTTGCGTGTGCCACCGTACATGCGGTTGTCCCACAGGCTTTAGAAGACTATGAAGTACTTATTAGCAACACTAAAAGTAGTAGTTAGATCTCTTTCGAATTATATGTGCCAGGCCCTATAATGTGTATCCAAATGAAACTGGAACCTTTCGTCAAAGCATAATAGTCTAAGAATTAAAAAGATAAGCACCGACTTCCCAACACTGCCCTACCAATCTTAAGTGAATTTAATAGATTAACTCAATGTTCTTGTTCTTCTTCTTCTTCTTCTGGTGGCGCTACAGTCCGAGGTGGACCTGGGAATCAACCAGTAAGCCTCTCCAGATTAGCCAGCTATCTCCAACTGCGCACACCAAGTTGATTGAGGTCCTTCTCCACCTGGGTGTGCCATCGGTTCTGTGGGTGTCCTCTAGTGCGTTGTCCAATTGGTTCGGAGTCGAAGACTCTTCGGGCTGGAGCAGTATTATCCATGCGCTCTACATGGCCCAGCTATCTTAGACGTTTAATCCGTAGACGCCTGACTAGGCTCATGCCGCTGTACAGCTCGTGGTTGATTCTTCTTCTCCAATAACCATCAACTCAGACAGGACCAAAGATTGAAGGCAGAACTTTTCTCTCGAAAAGGCCAAGTCCGCACCATAGAGCAGGACAGGGATGATCAAGGTGTTATATATATATATAACAATGTTCTTGTTAAATTTTACTTAATTGCTTTTCAGGGCAACGGCCCATGGAAGGTCTGAGCATTGAAATGTTGGTCGTCCTGAGCACGCAGCTTTCAATCATCATTTTGAAGACCAAACTGCCTTGAGTTCGATCTTCCTCGCATTTTAGACAAAGCAGCCTCGGATTCACCCTCCATGTGACTGAGACAGGGCAGTCGACGGGTTTTTTTACATCCGTACTGCCTCCATACCTTTGAAAAGATAATAGAGTTCACTCTTTTATCTTCACCTTCCATATAACTTCCTTGCAGACAGAGGCATACATATACGAAGCCAAATTTTCGAAGCCACCAAGCAATCTGTGTACTCTCCAAGATTGGCAGGGTAAATCAGTCTGATGCAGGTGATTTAATCCAAAATGTTTGAACAGACAGAACGGTAACGGTTACCAATAGCGATTCTGCTTCGGAAATGATGACATTTGTGGAGTTCATACTTGCTCTTACTTCCTTAAGGTGGCGCTGCAGTTCGGGTGGATCTGGGCCTCAACCAACAGGCGTCTCCAGCCAGCTCGATCCTTAGCTGGTTGCCTCTACTTTCGCACGCATATTTGGTTGAGGGTACTTTCCACTTGTGTTCGCGACCTGAGTCGCGTACGACCTTCTGACTGCTAAACAGGTCGTACAGTTCGTTGGGATCGAATATCATTCAAAGAATATTCCTCTCAAAGCAACCAAGCGCAGCCTCATCAGCTGAATATCAACTAGTTCGTTGTCTGAATTGATAAAGGTTCCTAGTCTTTGACTATCTGTTTACTGTGATGTTCTGTCTGAGGCTCCGGAGATCGGTGTTCTTTCTCGTTGACAGCATGTACTTTGTCTGAGTATGTCTCAGTTGCAATTGCAGCACTATCTCCTCCCGAAGAAGAAGTCACTTGGTCGCTTGCTACATTAAAAACTCAATTGTACTTAGTTGATTTAATGTCAGTCATCTTCATCGCTTTGTCAAAAGCTCCGATTGGTTTGTGAAATAAGATTGCTGCCAAGCAATCAGCCACATTAACCCAATCTAATATATCTTGTGCAGGGGCTGCTTTTTTGTAATTTGAATAATAAATAATAGTCAATGGTGGAAATTAAAACGTTCCAAGTGGAGATAAGGTGTAGAATTGAAAAGTGCGTGGTAGATCTTGTTTACCTATTCAATTTCTAAGAAGCTTCACAAAAATTTCTAAGTCAATGCTGTCATGAATGATACGAAACCGCTCCTCACTCTCCTTTGTGTTAATATTTTTGTTACATAAGACATATTTCATATTCTCTCTTACGAAATATTAGGAGAATACACATCGTTAAGCAGCCAGTAAATGTAAATTTAATGGAAGAAGTGACTACTTTACTTTTACAGTAAGTCCTGAAAACGCCCAGGGGTAGTGGGCTCGTGCGTCTATTCCTGCCCGGAGTTGCCAGTTTCGATGAATTTACCAGCATTCATAAATCACGGCACCGCCTCTTTTCGCGTCACTGAAAAGGCTAAAAGAGGATTCGTGCTTAAAAAAAAGCTTCTCAACTACTCCGTTCGTAGTGGGCATAAACCTGTTAGTTCACATGCAATGCGAACATAAGTGGTTGCCCTAGAAGCAAGGAACAGGTTCACCTCCAACTGTCTCGGCACACATATTATTATTAATCCTAAAACAAAATTTCAAGGCAGACATTCTTGAGTTTCGTGGAAAATACGAATTAATATCTTTTCAACTCAAAATTAATTACGAGAGATCAAAGTCAGTGAAGAATTAAGCCCCGCCAGTGATTTCCAATAGCTGTAATACACTGAAGCTTCCGTCAATTTATTTTTGCAATTTTCATACGTCAGTGAATATCGAACGCAGAATTCCTGGAAATTCTAAAATAAGAACAATCAACGAAATTAACATAATACAATTTTTTATAGAAATTTAAAAACGTATTTTCACTAAAATGAATTGAATTTCATATCGAACTTTTAATTATTCGGAATTATAAATTCTGCTTGTTCCTTCGAGTTTATCTGTTCTGACTTGAACAGTTCCAGGATTTGAAGATTTGAATTTACTTTAATTTCAAACGACTGTAGGAGACATCATCAATTTCAAAACTAGTGACTTATGTACGGATTTGTCGAACGATCCAACAATTAGTTAAGTTAGTTACTGAAACGGTGGTAGATGTGTTATATACAGTGACGAGCAAAAATTAGTACATGTTTAAAGAATAATATTGTTTTTTTGTTAACACATAACAACGGGAGTGTTTAAGTGATTGAAAACGCGTGATTTTTGGATTGGACTTGGTCGGGAGTATTTTTAACAATGTTTGTTGGACTCAAGAAAAAAAGCTCCAAGTATCTCGAACGGGAGACTTAGTTCTTCCGGATGTTTGATTGAATACAATTTTTTAAAATATCATAGTGGTGTGTTACCTGTGTAAGACCGGAAAACCAAATACAGTGTTTAAGCATCCATATCGCAACAAAAGAAAATATTGAGTGTTTTCATGAACGTCAGACTAACAAAAGATTGCGTAAGACATGTCTGTTAATAAACGACGATATGGCGTCGATGTCGGGCAGAGTATACAAGCTTTTTTTTTAAATATTTTTACTTGAGAGACATTCTGTAGCGTAAGTGTTTTTAAAAACGCATGAGAAATGAAATGCGATTTTTCAGATTTCCGACGCTTATGAAAACATCCGTCATTCATCAAATGCTGACACTTTTCTGAAGTAGGTAAATTTTTACAAAAAAAAAATCGGAAATTTCATGTGGTATAACCTAATACATATTTACAGAGCCGATTAAAACTGGATTTAAATTATTAAGTTGTTAATATACAGAAGAACGACTGGAATAAAATAAAATATGTGTACAATTTTGCATATGGCCCACCATTATATTTCCTAAAAGCGGACACGCATAGAGTGAAAGTTAATTTCACAACAAACTTATTAGAATTGGTTCTTCCCGAACCTATCGGCGTTGGCCTGGTGCGAGAAATGTGCAACATAGGAATATAATTGCGTTTTTTCTGTTTTCATTGTAATTTCTTTGTATGTTTTAGTAAGTGTTTTCACAGTGACTGTTTGTCGATTTCACCATATCTTTTTAATGTTAAATAGTACTCAATGTGTTCCTATTATTAGTTACATCAAAAGTAAAAAACAGGTTCATGAAGCGTGATTAAGCTTCACGTTAGTAAAAAATGACAACATTGTGTGTAATATGGGCTACCCCATGTGCCTGCAATATCGCCTAGTAGGCCAAATTTAACACATGAACTATGCCAGCTGCATCTATTACGCCAGCTTGCGTACAACAAATTGTATACTCAACGTGGGTACAAAAAGATTAGGCAGTTAAACCCAAAAATCATTACAAGACCATATTTAACACAAGGCAGGCCGTATTGGCCGCAAGTTTATTGAAAGCACAATATGAGGTTACTTTATTTTCTTTTTATATATATTTGTTATGTTCTTAATAAATTTTTATGTCAGTTAAGTGTGAAGGTACATTGATTTTATAATAATATAATATGGGTGGCGCGACAGTCCGAGGTGGACCTGGGCCTAGCTTCTCAGCAACCACTTGTGTTCTGCGTGCTATTGTTCTTTCACGTTGGAAGGGACCTACAGTTTAATGCCGATTCCAAACGGCGATGTTGAGAAGCTTTTTCTAGACAGGAATTCTCTTTGAGCATTGTCAGTGACTCGAAAGAGGTGGAGCCTTAAATTATGATATGTGGTAAATGCGGGTATCGAACCTGGCACCCTCTGCGTAGATCGCACTTACCACTACGCCACTACGCCACGGCGACCCACTACATTGATTTTAATGATTATAAAAAAATAATTAAAACAATTCAACATAAATTGATGGTATTATTTAGAAAAATGTCAAGGGTGGGCCAAATTTGCCGAACTTACTCTGTATTTCGCCATTCTGATTCAATCCGGTCATATGAGGATCTTCAGCTTATTGGGCTCGGCTCTGGTCTGTCGAAGAAGCTAGTTCCATTAGCATCTCGGAATGTCGGTTTCAGAATCTTGCCATGAAAACCTTACGAACAAAATAGAAAATCATTCTTCAGCACCACTATCACACAGGCAATATTCGTCGGCAAATGTATTATCTTATTCATCGCTAAGATTAAGTGTACATATGTTCGACACTTCTGCATCAACTCAAACGACGTTGACCAATATCACAATTGGCTACTATTATCCACCAAAAAAACAATTTGAATGTATTTCAAAACGACCCAGAACCGACCTTGTTTAATTAAACTACCCAACCAACGCAAACCGAATTTGTTCCACGTAATGAATATTCTCGACAATTTCGGACAACACAAAACCGGATACACAAATTAAAATCATAATTAATTACACTACACAAAATCTCAACTAAATTGTTTGTCGTCCTGTTAAACAGCAATAATTGCACACAAAACCAGAGTAAAAAAATTCACTGTCTCCCTCGCCCTTTGGCGTGAAACGAGGCTGTGTAATGAAATAATAAACCCAGTCCATCATGCTAGGCGAACAAAGCAATCTCGTTCAGTCCAGTGAAATACAAAATCACCCACTTCAAGATAATAAAGCCAAAAAACAAGAAGGACAACTCAACCCAGCCCGCCGTCCGCCACCCGGCCACAGAGTATTCCGCCCTCTCATTGAGTCAGCATTCAGCGCCACAGTAAGTTTTAAGAGATAATCCTGCCAACCCCCATTTGGAGATTTGCTTAACTACTGGCGACACAATTAAATCGTCCTTACGCTTGATTTAATTTCGAAGGAAAATTTCACGCTTTCGCGCTTTTATGACGGCCATTCGTCACCGTTGCTAATTCGAAGCAGGGATATGTACGAGTGTATAAGTGTGTATACATGCTGTGTCATTAAGTCCCACCGTGGTAGACACTTTGTCGCATACCTGACTGTTCTCCCTTGTCAAATCTCACCCATCATTTTTTTCGTCCTTTTTACAGGGAAGTGCCAGGGCTTGAGGTGTAGGAGGAGCAGGGCAACAGCAACAAAGTAGCGTCTCCTTCTGCTGTGCGTGTGCAAATGGATTTCAGGCAATTTGTTTACACTCCCGCATTGTGAATATAATTAACACTTGGGCATTTAAGCTGAATTTATGGCTAATTGTGTGCACTTAATGATATGGGCCGCCCACCCACTTGTTCGTGCGCCCTGTATGTCCTGGCGAGTTATGATCATAGATTTTGTTTTGTCACTCCAGATTAACTGTGTGCTTTTTTTTTTGAGTGCCATTAGGTGTGTCATTCGGACGGCGTTTTCATGAAGTGGAAAGATAAGTGAGCTCGTGCGCCAGTTTGTAACTGAATACATCCTTAAAGTGGATACATTCAAGAACACGACCGACAGTATTGAAGAGAATGAATGAGTGCTTCTGCGATAAGTAATGTCGACGTTAATGCTGCCCAGTCATCTCGTGGATGACTCTGGCAAAGATATTAAAAGGAAACAGAATGCCGGGAAATCACAGTAATTGATTTTTTTTTTTCACTGAAGTACTCACGAGGATGCTTACCGAAATTGTAAAACCTTTAGGATTATCGCAAGTCACGGAACGTTGCTTACTTTCAATTTCGGAAGTGTCACTAGAAGGCATTTCACAAACCATAAGCGATAAGATAAAATGGGGAATGACGTAGGAGACAGCAGTATATCAAAGAATTCATAATTTATCATAAGAAAAATTAAGGCTTATCTAATTAGGATAGCGGCGTGTATATATAATGTCTGTAGAGAGGACTGTTTGGAAGAACAAAAAATATACTTAAAGTCTTGGTCATTTCGGTTGAACGTTTTATAGGGGTCGCGTTAAAAAGGATATCTGTAGCTGAAGTAATAGAACGGCTTGTCGGAATATAATGTAAAATGAGTAATCAAGGTGGACCTTCTAGTTCAATCAGTCTTGTGGCGTGAGCTATTGCTTAGCCAAGAGTGGAAGTCAGCTACATTTTCTGCTAACTACGAACGTCGACGTCTAAGAAGCTTTTTATAGACAGAAATACTCTTTAAGAATTGTTAGTAACTCGAAAGAGGTGGAGCCGGAGCATTATAAGAATTTGTATTCTCTGATATTAGCCCAGAATCTTCAGTCTAGGAGTTAATGCACCTAAGCACTAGAACTACTAGACCGAAGATGGAGAGAGGTAGTAAGTTACATCTTATCCACAGATACATATGACATCAACACAAAAATCTTACATACGCGGTGCAGTATCTAAAAACTTTGATCTGGTCGTGGGAATGATTAAGATTGCCAGCAAAGACAGAAAGTTATAATTTGGACTATCTGTTTTACATGAGTAGATAGATATCGACACGTATCTTTGAGCGTCTACTTAATCTTTTTTCTTGCGAGCGTATGGGGGCCGTTCTCACATATGAAAAGTTGCTTTTACAATGGGAAAATATCAGCCTTTAAAAGAAATATTTTTTTATACTACAACTAAGTCATTTTCCATTAAACACTTATCGATCTATTTTAGTTTTCTGATTAAAGCGTGCTTAGCAAGATATATACCCAGCTGCAAATACCGCAGGTAGCCGTAGGATGAATTCAAGGGGCTTAGTCCTTTCAATAAGGCGGAAGACGTTACTTCAGTCCAGAATTGGAAGCTTTGTAGAGTTTATGTGCTCTACCACAGGCTATGGGACGCCTGTGCTGCTTATGATCATGATTCTTAATCTTACCATGAATAGATGAAATTTCAAGATCACTGTGGATATCGTCGTTTCGTATATATCAGGGTGAGTTGGTGATGTTTCTTACTTCTTAGTACTTTATTTTGAAAAGATACCACAAACTTTTCAAAATTGTTGTTGTATACCATGCTTTGAGGTGGGCTTCAGCTCTTGTATATAAGCAATCTGTAGTCAATAATTAGCTTGAAGTATTGTCTTAGAAGTCAGTACGTATCTTTGCATTTCTATGGAAGATCGTCATGTTTCTTTTTGTCGTACTCCATTTCAACTTTACATCGTGAGTTATCCACAGTACACCGAAGGGTATTTGATGATTATTTATAAAAACGTTCTTATACGTAAAATTAATATGAACAGATTTATATTCGTGTTCCCAATCAAAATTGCACATTGCAATTTTCTAGTCATCTCTTCAATTGTTTTGGCAGTTACCAAAATGTCGTTGTTATCAACAGGAGACGACCAGAAATCCAGCTTGTTTGGATTTGAATATGGAATATTCTCCAGCACATATCCTTATCCTCATAGAAAAAAAGCAAAAGTAATATTTCGAGGTAGTTAAGGAGTTTCTCTACCTTTGGGAAATCGTCTAGGGAAACTCCACGAACAGTATCTTATTGAAAATTCAATGATTTTTTGCTCCTGCGGTTTGTCGAAACAACTGGGATTGAGACCCCTGTATGGCAGACCCAACATCTTGTAATACAAAGTTCTTATTTCCTAAGTCCTGTTGTAGGGATCAGAAAGCTGGATGGAAGCGAAACATCAGCAATCTAATTATTGGAGTCTTCGAAATAAAAATTCTGCGTCGGTTATACGAGTATGGCTCAGTCTGCTAAAAGCGAATGAAGGAGAAGACCCACCAATTGTTAATGATGTGAATATAGTCCTGAAAGTAAAAATCCATTCAACTCGGACACATTGGGGGTATGGACATTATTTATACATAAGAGCTGTCATTTTACGCACCGTGAATTATCTAGCCAATTGGTCCATAATGTGAAAATGAAGTTATATCAACGTACAGTGTTTGTATTGCATTAGTATTGACAGTAAATTCATCATATTTTGTTAAAACTCTGCCGGCAGGAGTTCTTGCAACCGGCCCAAATGGTGCACATTATTTGCTCTTTGCTTAGCACTATCTCCTCCGGAATGAAAAGCTAGCCATGCGCTTTTCGATAGCCTGGCCGTACTAACCTGCCTTATTGCCGAACAGCTTCATCGCTTTATTATAAGCACCATCTGTTTTATGGACTAAGATCCACTGGTTCCACATAGGAAGACAGTAGTCCTAGGCTGGCAAGTGTAATTACTGCTGGCAGTTGCTTCAATGGTGACATCTTCTTTCGAAACGAATCTCTTGACACCCAGCCATTTCTTCAGGATTGGAAACAGGAAATAGTCATAGATGGTATAGGTTAGGTTATCGTGACTGTCACAACTGACTCAGTTGTCACTCTCTTCGATCCTGTGTAGGCAGAGCCTTGCTGCCCGTCTGACTGTCTGACCGATATAGAACCTGACTAACGATTTCATTGACAACAAGAGGTCAGCTTCTTGTATAGCTTTTATTTCTGTCTGAAATACAGTCTTACAGTGGTTAGGCACTCGAAGGGACAGTGAGAAGGATACATCCGACGATATCGCGAATGCTTCCTTGATCCGTTTTAGAGTCGTCCATACTTCCAGAGTGGCAGATTTACTGACTTAATCCATCCCCATAAGGGTTCAGTATCTTGTACGCAAATTCAAAGTCACGACGGTCTCTAAGTTATCTGTCTGCTTCGGAATCCCCACATTTTCGATTATTTCCGTATACCCTAATGTTTTTGTTTTGATTTAATATGATGGATCTGGTAAACAAACAAGTGACAACAAGTGTATTGTCACCGAGCAATTTTTTTTTTCTCATCTTATTCCCAATTTTACAATAATTAAATTGGAATGTTTCACTTACGTTATATAAACTCGACACTGGTTTTGAAAATAAAACAAAATCGACCGAGGATATATTTGGCAGCCTGTGCAGTTGTTCTTACAGTTAAAGTTTGGACTTCAAAACATTTCAACGTTGGACCACTAATTACCATGTTTATACAAAAGTTGTCTTTTCAATCCCTTTCAAATGTGACCTCATTCGGATATTCAATACTTAACAAATAAAGTGGATACTTTACGTACATGTTCTTTGAATACGATTATGCAGCGGAAATTGATTCCTGTTCAAATTAGATGCAATTCACTCAGACGTATTTCAATTAAGTGACTTGATATGCTCATCTATGAATAGAAACCGACAACGCAATCCTTTTTGAAGATTCAATTCAATTTAGCCGAATTTCCATCAGAATGTCTACCGCAATGCCCTGCTCCCCTTCTGACAAGCATCTCGTGTTTGTGCCTTTGTGATTTACATACATCCCATTCCTTCAATGTCTAACAAGCCATCATATCGTTCGCTGTACTCGTATGTGTACATTTCGATATGAATACATTTCAGGTATCTACCCTCGATTCAGTTACACTCTAAGTCTCAACCGTCTCAAGTACAATACTCGAAAACCATTTCGAAAGGATAAACAATCTTGAATTTGTATTGCGTATTTGTTTTCCAATAATTACTCCCATATATTGCCTTGTAATCGTACTTAACCCACCTTGCGAGATTGGTATACCGGATCGTTATCCTTTCGTTTTCAACCCTTATCCAGAACCCACCTTATTCCAATACTCATTGCCAATTATTTAAATTCACATAAACATTCTTTTTTTCACTGCACAAATAAACGGAAAAATCAACAGACAGCAACTGGGAACAATCTCCAATTTTGGCTTTTTGCAGCAACTTGGGAAATTGAACTCCCGTCTCCAGATGCTTGCCCGCAAAGGAAAATGTTATGTTTGCAGCCAATTTGAATAGATAAATAAATTTCCCACATCGTGTCTTGTGTTTCTTTTTGAGTATCTTTGCATTATCGTAGGCATGCATAACAATAGATACACATCCGATACGTATGCACATATCAATGACGGCAGCAACGACAACGAGAACAACGGCATCAACAATACCGGCATTCCCTGAGGGACTTTTATCCAACTGCTGCACTTTGCAGCAGGAGACTCCTCATCCTCGTCGTGGGTGTGTTCAGTTATGAGTGCCATCCAGACGAATACACGAACACTGAGCGGTGGAATTGAACGTGCAGCATGACCACCCCGCATGTGGTGTGTGCGTGGGGTGAACGATAACAAGAATAATAACAATAATAATTGAACATTTGGGGCAGCATAAATCTGAAAGTCAAACACAAAAAGGCTTTCTCCTCTCCTCTATTATGTCATGCTGCCTTGAACACTGTTCAGATACACAACCACACAGTGCATTGGGAACTAAATGGGGGGAATGGCAATGGGAACCAGAACGGATTGATAAACGTATCAAGTTGCCATGGGATACAAAAGCCACGAATATTCTCCATTTATAGATTTTTCTTTTTTCTGCTATTTTTTTATGAGATTCAGAGTTCAGCAATAGTTTCACTAAATCGCCACACAATCAGTTTTCTTTTGGTTTATTTATTTCTCTTTGATTTTTGTGTGGATTCGAATCGAACAGAGGGACACATACACACATGGATGATAATGACCTTTTTGTGGTGGTTACCAACGTCCGTTCGGTCGTACAAAAAGGGATCAGCACAGTGGGTCGGAACATGTGCCGTGCATCGATAACATTTGCATTCGTGATATGGAAAACAATTCATGCGAAGCGATACCAAAAACTAATACAAATCGCCGTCGTTCATTTTTATGCAGATGACTAGATATAAGCGAAAGCTATAATTTGTTCGTGCTCGAATACATGTGACAGGCTGGTTTGTGATTTTTAAATTATTAACAAAAAACGGAATATGTATCCATATGTTATGAGGTTAAACCCTGAGGTCACTGAAATGCCGCTGGTATGAAAATGAAATTTTATCCTTTTGGATTAATTTGAGATACACATTTTGGACGACGAACAATAATGACGGATGACCCAAATTGATATGCTTCAGTGGACAGGATGTCCATGTGTAGAGTTGTCCTTCCTTGTCATTCTGAGGAAAAACTCAAAAATTAAGGAATGTAAATTTAGTGTTAAGCCTATGAGGGTGGTCTACGCTCATCAATTTGCTTGGTTTCTCTTGTCTTGCCCTTGCGGAGCTTATTCATAAAATAATACTGTTCAAGTGGAAATTATATGTGCGCCGAGGGAATAGTTAGAGCGGCGTATCAGTTAAAAAAAATGTTATAAATACACTGTTTGTCCTAAACTTCATTTGATAAGGCACATAAATGCACAATTTGCACTATTGTCTTAAAAAAAATATTTCTTTTCCGTTTTGTTAACCTTTTTCTAAGCGTATTTCGTTTTATAACTCTTTTTTGCAAATAATAAATCGGATAATATCATCATCGTCATCTTCTAACCCACATGATCCACTAAAGGGGTCCACGCGGGGTTAAAACACGCACGAGAGATCTCCAGGCGACTCGATCCTCAGCCATCGACTATAAATCATCAGGAGTTATGCCCAAGCGTAACGTAAATAAACATTTGACTGTTATGGAGTGAATTGTGTTGGACAATAATGTTTTAGGTGCTGCCTGACTGTCTGAATGATTAGAAACTTGGCGCCCTTAATACATTTTAAGGGATAATGTTTAACGCATATTTCGATGGGGTTGATTTTTGTTTGCAACACTGTATTATTCCACCACATAAGTACGGGTTTTGGGTCCAGACTCCAGATTCTGCCTCTGAACTGTATTTACCAGACATCTGGGATCTAGTGGTGGAACACCATTGCTCCAGTTCTCACAATGCAATATTTCAACCTCAAATAGTCTGCTGAAATAGTGGCGATTATAGCCAAGCAGCATTTTTTTAATTTTTTTTGTCATTGTAGAAAACATATCTTTAAGCAATTGAATTGGGCCTACTAAAGTAACCCGTTCCAGTTTGTACTTATACTCTAGCTGCAGTTTGATGACATATCTGGCATCATTTCTAACGAAGATCGGCAATGGACGCCAATGGCCTCTAGACCTGTTGTAGGGCCGGAGCGCATGGGACCCCTTATTCCAAGATATGCAATTCTTTGTAACTTCTGGAAATTTCTTGTCGTTGTCTGTTCGAGGGCCACCAAACGTAATAAATGGTCACCACATCGCTGTCTACAACCAATGTATAGAAAGTCCCCAGGCCATGCCTTATAGATGTCTGCTGACGAGTGATGTGTCAGTCCGAAGATTTCTTCAAAAGAAATAACCCAAGTTCTAATTGAAGAAAAACGACTTAACCCTTCGGAGGAAGCTCAAGGCGCATGGGAATACAAAAAAATCACAGATATAGAGACACAACTTCGTCTACCTAACCGGATACTTGTTGGATGAGGACTAGTCAACGCCGAGCTGTAACAGCAAAGAGCCCCACAAAGAAGAAGAAGACGACCGTTTAGTTTTATTCCAAATATTGTTTTTGCGACTTACTACGCTTACTACGCAAAAAACTACGCTTTTATCTGGTTTTCAAATCCGGTCCAGTCACCATTTGCCGTTGGAATCAAATTAATGGCATTATCACTGGACTGTGGGTACCGCAATGGACCAAGCCCCCTACTTACCTACCTACATAAATGTCATGCAGAATTCGCATATGATGACAGACAGTTTGACATTTTTGCAATCTAGACATCACACCCAATAAAAATAACATCCACATCATGACGCAGTTAGTTTCAGTAAAAAGTTGTCGCACACGCTGAATTCGAATGAAATGCTCTAAATCTGAACATGTGCTGACTACATGTCTTACCCACCTAATCGAACATTTTTGAAGTATCGGATTCACATCCGGAAAAAAGTTGTCAGAATAGCCAAGGGACAACTATTTTGTAGGGGCATGTAAGTGGCCTGGAATGATTTGAGTTTCCCAGAAGTGTATTTATAAGTAAATGTTTATAGATTCCGTTGAAACTAAACGGGAAAGAATTCCTGGTGGAGCGCTTTTCTATTCGAAACATTTTGTTGAAAGTTCATATTTTATTCTTTTTCATCCGAAACAGGTGGACCACCGAGACCCATGCTACTTTTTTTTTTGTCTAGAACTTCCCACCGTCCTTATGATGTACGAGTAGGAAGCATGTGGAACCATGTAGCAAAAAGGGCTGTACAAGACATTTTAACATTAGTGCCTGCATCACGAACGGGAACTTCGCCCTATTATCTTCGCCATTACAATCATCGCCGCCATCGCCAATGTCGTCGTTGTTGTCCTTGTCGTTGCCGTCATCGTAGTCGTAGCCGTTTTGCTAGTCAGCAAAATAAATACAAACAACTGTGACACATGAGCGCGCAAGCAGAAATTTTATCTTTTTAAATAATGACATATTTCTTGGTCTCTTGCGTTTTAGGTTTTGCGACGCGGCGGGACATTAGAGGCTTTTTTCTGAGATCCCCACTGCCGTAGCTGGCTAGTGATGATGGAGATGAAGATGACGAGATATCGGTGGCCTGTGTTGGATGGTTTTTTTTTTCGTATTTTTTTCTTCCTTTCTTGTTGCCAACAGCCACCCGTTCGTCTACTAAATGTACGAGGAGAGTCATTAATTTTATTCGAGGCAAAAAGAGAAAAAAAAATTTAAGTTTTGGGTCGCTACAGAGAGCAACAGAGAGTGAGAGACCGAAAAAAAGGGGACATTTCCATGATTGCTGTTTGGCAAAGTAGCTTTGGGATGATTTTTTGCCTTTCTCTGCCATCCTTCATGCTTGTTGTTCTTATGCTTCTTTCACTTCAACTTCCACAACAATAGATGTTCAGTGCTGCTATTTCCAATTTGTAGCCACTGCCTCTCCTCACCGCCCATTCAGAATCTACGAGGAAATCCTTTTTCTGACATAAGGGAGGTAAGTCTAAAAATATACATGCAACCCATGGCAGGAACCTTTTTCTCTTAGACTCTCCTTCTTATCCAAGATATTCGTCCCGCTGTGGTTGAGATTAAGTGCCCGTTGATATTCGAAATAAGTGAGAACCATTTTTAATACATCGATTGGTGTTGGAAATTTGTTTCCCTTCTAGTTCGGTTGTACATGGCATTTTGTATCTGGCTCTTTTGGTTTTATGGCAGCAGGGTTTATTATTATTTTATTTTTTGCTTCTTCTTCTTCCGCTTCCATTCGAATCCCTGAATGTCCATCACATTGTTCAGGGCAGATAAGAAGATTATAACGTTTTTCTTTTCAGTTCCGATATTTATTTCGGTTTTTATCCTTTCGGGCTTTTCCGATGATTGCAAGCTTTTTTCTTATATTTCTTTCCTCTTCTTATTCACTTTTCTTGGAACGAGGCATAAATATTCATTTGTTTCATTTATGTTCGATTGAGTGTTTCTGTATTTTTTCTGTCCTCGTTGGGCTTAGTGCTGTTGGGGAGACAAAATGATTTTTTTTTTCTTCTCCCTTCTGATAGAGGTCTTGAAAACTTATTCTTAGGTCGTAAATTTTGCTGTTGAACTCTTGGTTGGAGTTCATTTGTCTAGAAGTCTAGACTAAATTATTAACATTTTTTATGTCTTTGCTCCACACTTATCTGCTCCCGGAAGTCAGTTTAGATATAAGCGAGCCATGAAATAGTGAAACATAAAAATAAACAATTGTTTTGTGAATGGATTTCATCTTTTGATGAGGTTTTGTTAAATTCTCTCATCGATTCGTACAAGTTTAAGCTTAAACCGTTTTCAGTTCTTCCAATAAGGCTTTTTTATTGAATCTATGAGATATTTTTTCAACAAGCTTACGACTTGCTACGAATGGAATCATCATGTGTTGTTTTTTTTTATGTTTTTTTTTATGGTACAGGGTGGACATGGGCCTCATCCATCATCCAACCATCTGCAATATGCGCGATCTCTAGGTAATCGGTTGGGATCACAATTCTCTTCCACAGACTCGGAATCGGAGATTGTACAAATTGTAGTCAAAATTTTGCACGCACTCTACATTACCACGCCATCATACGTATTATCACTATGTCCCAGTGCAGCCCTTGCAGATCCAGTTGAATCTTCTGTTTCAGATTCCATGAACGCAAAGACCACCAAGCATCGCACTCAGAACTTTTCCTTCGAAGAGACCAAGCACCTCTGCACCGTACAGCAGGAGAGGCATGACTATTTTCTTGTTTAATGCCAACTTGGTCCTCCAAGGGATTGCAGCGACTGGAAAAAGTTATTCTTCATTTGATCCTTCCTCGTTAGGAATGAACTTACTGGACCTGAGGAGCTGATGATGTCAGGGATGTATGAGAGTAAATGAGTAAATATATGATTACTGTTGCTGATAGCACACAAACAAACTTCTAGAAGATCATGCTTCTAGTGGTGGCTCATCAGTGTTGCACGATCTTCTGCAGAACCATGTTGAAGAAGTCAAGTTTGACATGGAAAGTCTTAATGATCAACGATTTCCCTACGGAGCTTGATGGAGCAACGAGAATTTGCTGTCATCTTGAGCTGTCTGTAATTTTATCTTGGTCTCTTTTTCCTGGCCTGAATCCACACTCACAAGGATTTTTGTTGACAAAGCGTTTTAGGCTTTACACGAAAAGGGGAAGGAAATAATGTAGACGTCTTAATCATAATAATATAGGTGACGCTATAGCCCGAAATGAAAACGTCTTCTATCCGCGACTTCCAACCATGTTCAACTGCCCTTCGAGTAGTGACGTTTGAGAAGCTTTTTCTTGACAAGTTTAGCCTTTGGGAATTGAAAGACTAGCACCTGGGATAATTTGTATCGTGCCGGGAATAGATTCAAATGCATGTGACCCACATTCCAAATTCTCCACGGGGACCATGTGTTGGAAACTTATCACCCGATATCTGCCGCTTTTAAAGCGTTATATTTTTTTAGTAACCGGACGATACGGAGATTCAACTCGACGGACATGTTTACTTCCTATGATATCTTACATATGAGCTGTTCCATGCAACCGAAGAGAATATCTCCATGTGGCTTACATATTTCAGCGGACAGCCCAAAAGCTTTGGTAGATATATGAGGGGATTGCATTCTACGTGTCAGGTCATCTACGTCTGTGTCATTGAAGATGGAGTGAAATAGTTTTGTTGGTGTTATTGACTATCGGCTAACAAAGATTACACAGACTTGAATGCTCGCCAAATAATATTGGAACTTGGACTCAGTATTTTTTGGACCATTCTTTTGTCAGTAATACTCCTTCAATTCAATTAATTTTTGTTGGACAAATGCATTGTCATTTTAATAGCACGTCGATCCCCATTTACGAGGTTACCCTCCGCACCCTACACACCAGTACGCATCACTTAAATAAAAAAGCGATACGTTCCACACAAGCACAAAATTAATAATTCATGGTAAGAGCCTCACACGTGTCACGCTCTCACAATGTCAATCACACTTAATTAGGGATAATCGAAGAAAGGCTTCTCACGCTGTGCGGTCGCATCCAACGGCTCATTCCACAGCACATGACATTAATCGGAGGCGTTCATACCGTTCCTACTCCCTCAAATGTGCCCCCATTGACCAAACCTAATTTTTATTACATCTTTCGGCGTTTTCCCCAAACCGAAAGCAGAGAACGCAGGGAATGATAAATCACAAATCAAAAGTTGAAAAAAGGACTGGAATGGAGAAAAAAAGGAAAAAAAAAAAACAAATTCACAGCATTGCTTCGGGGACACGGATCGAACACATCTCTTCACTTGCCCATAAATAAAGGCCAGGGGATCTGAGAGGGTCTTCATGCAGGGAATGGGGAAGTGAAAAAGGCAAACACAAATGTATGTTCGCATTCGGAGAATGTGTTTATCCCTAACTGCTATGCCGAAGGTCATTGGGGTCAGTTTCATCTTTCGAACCGTTTCTCATCAAACTGAAGTATCGAGGAGCACAAGCAGTATGGTGGAATGAAGTAACAATGCCCCAAAGTGGAGGCAACCCCCGGAGTTTGACATTAATCTAAAAAGTTAGCCTCCTACGGAGACCCGCCCCGCTCTGACTCCCACTGGGATAGAAAACAATGAGGCAGGGAAGAAAACTTTTCTATATCTATCCAACATATGTCGTCGAAGGGATTTGAGGTTGTACACATTTGCATCAAAATCGAATTTTGTCCCCTCACGGGTAGGTGGGGCATCCAACAAGGGTGAAAAGAGCGCCTCCCGTCCGTCCTGCACGTTGGAGCCTAGAGTGAGATACGCACGAACGTGTGTCCTCTTGTACTGGCGGTATTTACAATTTCATCAGGGGGGATATATTCTCGCTTGTGTTCACATCTGAAATTGTTAATTTTTCCCCCTGCAGTATCAGCGAATCGCGTTCCAGCATACTAAACATCAGGAGCACGACGCACGCTACCACCAGGTATCACTGAAATAAAGCCATGATGAGTTCTTTGCTGCAGCGGAAACATAATAATCATCTGTGTCGTCCTTGTTTGACAAGTTACCCATGATGTTGGGGAGGATGATACTCGCATGTTGGGGAGTATTTGTACCATTTACCTGAGGGCACTGATATCTTCTAGTGACTGTGTGTCCTCGGATTAATTCTCGCTAAAGTACGTGTGTGCGGGCGCGCGTTTTCTGCTACACTGAAAGAAAGATAATGAAAAAACTTCAGAAATACACCATACGGCAAGTGGGTGGATGCGGTGGTTGTATGAGTATTTTTCTTTTCATCACTGTTCTGCACGTGGTCTTGTAATCAATTAGGGGCCGCCTGCGTGAGCAGAGTGCTGCAAATGTTTTGTTACGTATATTTTGTTTTCTTTGTTGTGTTTCGCTCAGCCTTGTGTCTTGTTACAACCAGCTTTGCTATCCGCACGTATGTACAGTTGGACGTAAAGCACAACTTTCAAAACCGAGGACATTTTCAACATATGTGCAGTTTTCTTTTTTCTTAAACTTGTGCCAATCTTTTTATCCGGTATTTATTTCCACTTCACGCTGTACGCCTTCTATGCTTGCCTTAAGACTGTCCACATAGGAGGCAGTTGTGCATAAAGAGCTGTGTGTGCAGTAAAATGGACCTTGGATGTAGCAACAGATTTTGCAGCTCAGACCATTGTAACTGACAATCTAGTTAAATGATGTCAAATGAATTTGTGCGCGTTTGTGAAGCGGAAGCTATGGAGTTTTTACTATCTTCCAGTTTCTACATCTCAGCTGAGTGCTCACTTTGAGGGGATCATCTCTGTCGCTTCCCGCCAAAAATTCGTAGAAATTAGGTCGTGATAAGGACTTCGAGGAAAACTATGACTATGAGTAAACCCAGGATGCCGTATAACCATAATGTCTAGAACCATTTAAATTTCTCAGAAAACGGAACAAATTGTGGGACAATGTCATTCCTCGTTACTGCAACTGGTATTTTGTATGATCGCTTTTATACGGTCAATTTTCGTCAGACTCCGTCACAATGACTGCGAGGTATCGTATATACTCTCGAGTGTGTTTATGCTCTTTTCCTCTCTTTTGTGTATTCCTATTCTCAGCGTTGCGTATTGGATGCATATAACGCATGTGTGAGCAAGAAACAACGCGTGTGTGGAAAAGAGAGAGAAACAGAAAAAAATCACATTCGATACAGCGAAACTTGTCAATAGCGGAGAGCTGACCATCATGATTGTCTGCTATGCAGAGTTGTCCATTCTATCGGGGTATCAAAAATTTTTTAATGAAATACAATTTATTTCTACTTTCTGTTTTAAAGAGAACAAAAACATGCGCCTCCAATTTCATGAATAAACTAGCACTCAAATAGTGAGAATTAATTTAACTTAGAGTACCCGCATAGGGTCAGTAGGTTAGTATTAATAACATTTGTAATTCTTAAGATAGTTCAGCTAGTTTTAAGTAATTTTGTCTAGCAACTAAGTAAAAATAGAATGAATTAAATAAAATAGCGTAAAAAAAATAGTGAGAATTAAGTTCCGAAATACATAAGAGTCGATTACTCACTGACCTTTTGAAATGAAGAAACGCAATAAGTTTATATAAATAGAGCGATAATCTCTACAAACGCTGTGGGTTCATACATCTGTTTAGACATTGCGCAAGTACATTGAATGCTCCTATTACGGACAACTCTTTTAGGCGGACAATCCTCTTGATCGGACCTCGAAGTTCAAGAGGAGAGGTCTTGAACTTCTCACGACAATGGATCTTGAATTGAAGTTCCATACATTTCATATTCCGTGTTGCTGACACTCCCTAACCCGGATGTGAACGATGACATGAGCCGCAATTTGGTGAATTTAATTCTCTTAATTCCTTACCTTACAAGGAAAACACCAAGATAGCAACAGCACAGTGTGAGTGGTACAAGTGCCAAAAATCATTTACTCGCACTTTACTCAAATAGATAACTGATTTTATTCCAGCAGCTGTGTTCTGTTCCTGTATCTTGTTTTTTTTGTCTTCATGTTCATTTTAATTACTTTGCCAATTTCGAAAACTGCGTACGCGGATTGACGCATCTTTTTCTTCAAGTTGTCGATATGGTAGCTCCATTTGAAGTTGTAGTCTATCGTTAGTCCTAGGTATTTGTATGTCGACGCGTTCTCTATAACTGCGGTGCAGTCATAATCTTCTTGTATACCGTCACATCTATTTCTGTGCAAACAATCAACGTCGTGCATCTTAATCTTAAGTTTTGTTCTGGTAATATGCGGCGGACGAATGTGCATTACCTTTGTTTTAAAAGCGTTGATTAATCCATTTTCGTGACACCAAGCATTGACTCTATATAATTCAAATTGCATAAGTCTTTCTGCTTTGTCAACGCTCCTATGGCTAACTACGATCGGTGTGTCGTCCGCATACGCATAACCCGTACTATACTTCAGCACTGACAGTAAATCGTTGACGTATATGATAAAAAGCAATGGACCTAGTTTCGATCCCTGCGGTACACCGTACTCAATCTTTTCTTCATCACTGGCATCCTCACCAATTTTTACCCGGAATACTCTGTTACTTAGGTAGTTTTCAAACCATGCTAGTATTTGCCCTCGTATTCCAATATTATTCAGATGTCTCAGGATTTGCTTGTGGCTCAAAGTGTCAAAGGCCTTCTTGAAATCAATAAATACAACTACTGAATTATGGTTTTTGTCCAGGCTTTGGTATATGTTGTTTGCAAAGTCTCCTAACAGTCTGTTAATACTTTTGCCTTTACGGAATCCAAATTGATTTTCATTGAGCAGGTTGTATTTTTCGAGGAATTCGTGAAGTTTTCTTGCCATCACATCTTCCAAAACTATGTCGACAGTCGGTAAGATTGAAATAGGTCTGTAGTTCAGGACTTCACTTTTCTTGCCGCTTTTGTGAATTGGTCGAACTATTGAGGTCTTAAGCGTGTTTAGAATTGATGTCTGGTCCAAGCTCATGTTGATGAGTTTTGTTATCACTGGAGATAGTACTTGTGCGTTGTTTTTCAGGTCTATAAGTCTTATTCCGTCTATCCCCGCCGATTTGTTGCCTTTCAGAGATCTTAGGATATTGAATACCTCCGCAACAGATGCGTGTTCAACATAGATGGAATGCTGTACGCCTCTTGTATAACCAGAATATGTTTGGTGTGTACATTCATGCACTGTGTTTCTCACTTCTGACGTTAGTGTTTTAGCAAATCTATTGGTCAGGTCATTCATACAGCTCAATAAGGGTTAAAATACAGGTCAGTGTCCTGTATAGGGGAAGGGTCCATTGTAATACATGAATGACCATTAAGAGGGGTGCCTGTAGGTAAACGTTTCGCTGTAATTTCACCGAGTGATACCATGGTACGATTACTTTAGATTAAGGGCAGTATTTGATGCCACTAACTTTGACCGTGACAGAAGACACCTTAGAACACCGACGCAAACGTGTTGTATGTAAGCCTCACGATTAGACCTGAAGTACTTCTACATCTTGTTTTTAAAATCTGTTCACCGAGCAAGGAGAGAATGGCTTTTATATGGTGTACTGACGAACTCATAAAAGTGTGTGTCAAACAATGTTCGATGAGACGTGATGATGGTCCTTAAAACTATTCGTGACATCATCGCGGTAATTTATATGTCAACCAAAAGTTGAAAAATTTGTTTTCAAACTGGAGTGCTTAATATAGCTTCCCCTGCATACCATTGCGGTGGCCGTGGCGTTGTGAGTATGTGCGTCGAACCCTACAAAATTGTGTGTTCGATTCCCGGCCGGGACGACCAAAAATCATTTTCAAGGTCCCAACACCTTCGAGTCACTGAGAATGCCGAAAAAGTGATAACTGTCTAGAAAAAGCTTCTCAAACTTGGTCGTTCAGTATCGGCATAAAACTGTAGGTCCCTTTCATTAGGAAGAGAACAATAGCACGCACATCACGAGTAGTTGCTGTAGATGCTTGGGTCTGGCCCTCTACGGGCTGTACCGCCACCCATATTATTTTTATTATCATTGCAAAATGCGTCATTTCCCATTAATAAATCATGAATGTTAATCCTTTCATCTTGCATTAATTTTGCAATTTCATTCGTAATTTTCATTTTTAAATTTATTATGCATAACTAAAATGAACTTAATCCGTGAAAGCTTCAGCAACATAATTGTCCAGTGTCAATAACGAACCCCTGAATGAAAATAATAAAATAAAAAGATGGCGGAATTTGTTCACCACACCTTGTTTTACTTACAAGTTTGATTATCCGTCAAGTAGAATAAAGTCAATTTCAAACAACATCACGTGAGTAATTTTTGAGGTCGTCAACTCACAAGCAATTGGTAATAAATTTATTTACTCTTGGTTAGGAGCGCACAAGATAAAGGACACAATGATAAAGAATTTTGAACTCCGATTAAGATGTTTCTAGTGATGAAGAATGTGGGGATGAGGTGACGGAGCTGCTTGAGCAGCATTTGGAAAGGAGGTGAAAGTATAGAGATGCAATTTCTGGATAACATCATTGCGGATGCCGACGAGAAAGAATCTTCATATGTTGAAGAATTGATTTGAATACACTCAAATGGAGATCGATGAAACTCCAGAATTTGTAATGGATTATGTTTTGAAGCACTAGTAGACTATTTCCCGAATTTGTTTCATACTCGAGCTGTACATTTGATCACACAGCTTTAATCTTCGTGCGTAGCTGATCAAACTGTTGGGGTTTTCAAACATTGGAGCCCGGAAAAAAATTCATACATGCTTAAAGATCAGCGATTGGCTCTTGGTACAATAAAGGCATAGCACCAGCACAATAATAAGGATCACCTTGTTAATCGCTTTGGTCCCGCCAGTGTTGATAGTGGTTGCAGGATAACACCGAACAATACTACCATGCCTTCAGTGTCGTATACATCTGGAAAGGCTGAATGTGCGTAGCTGGAAGCAACTACCATAAGACTGCTCAGGATGAAATAGACTGTAGAGCCAGCCAAAAAGAAAGAAGAAGACACTAAAGGCATGGGAGATAACAGATTTAATGAAACTCTTCCAGGGCAACTGCCGTTCAAGGAAGTTAATTTATTATTGCATGGGAACATCCGTAGCAAATGCAAGTCTGCGTTGCTCTACTGGCAATTCCACTTCAAATTGCGGATGCACTTTTGCAATCTATGTCTTCTGAAGTTTTTGCCCAAGGAAATAGCTCTGCACTTAAAAAGGGTGTCTACGCAGAATACAAGAATGTACAGATTCCGGAACATTGGGCGGTATTTGGTGGAAATAGAGCGTTGCAGGCTTCGCAAGATAGGTACTTAAATGTCAAAGTGTATGATCCATCTTTGCTGTAAAAATAATTGCTCCTAATTTAACGTGTACACATAAAACGATAACTCTATTCACATACCAGTGAGCGCTAAGCAAAATATTACGTATACGCCACACTGACCTTGTGTATCCCTTGAGCAGACTCGAATCGACCCACTTATACTATCCAACCTGACGGCGGACTATTACATCTCTACGACAAGCCAAACCAACTGTGAAGTCGTTAGTACCTGAATTTTTTATCAGTCGCCTTTCTAATATCCACGTTACCGTGTAACTATACGCATTAAAGTTTTCTTTACAGTGTAACGTACATAAGCCAGCAAAGCAAGAGCACTCCCTGTGCTCCGTCATGCAATCAGGGTTACACAGCGCACAGCCTGAGTCAGTACATTCCACTCCACGCTTAGCACACGTACGGTAAAGGCTCGAGTAGCTATCTCCTGGTATCGTTTGGCTTGCTGGAACTGCTGCATAAGCACAATGTGAATTTTCAATTAGGATAATATTATCCACACGTACATCCATCCCCATCCCCTGTCCCCCCTTATTACCTGCTTGTGCCTTTGTTTTTACGCAACGGATTTGCACGAGTACTATGAAGTATGTATCCTACTTTAATGCACTCAACCATTGGTCCTGTTGTTGTTGAAATTGTTGTTCGTCAGCCCTCAGCTCAATGCAGATAAAATGATATCTAGGACATGCACAAGGAGGGAAGTGAAAAAAATATTAAAAAGGGAAAATAATTAATTTTGCTCCTCCTTTCTACGCGCGAGTATGTGCATTGCATACACACGGCACTGGTTGGAGGGGGAGTATGGGAAATGAAAATAATTTTAAATATTGCACAACTAAACTTGAGATGATGAAAGACCCGTGACGGTCTGCCCTCTGGAGGATACAGCTCTTTAAAGATGTGACTTAATTTAATGAAATGCACATGCCCTCGTCGTTTAGTTGACAAATTAAATTTTGCATCATCCGAGTGGACCACATCGGGAGTGGGTGGGCATGTAAAAAGCCTTTCATCGGTTTTGCTCGAAAGAAGAAAGCTCTCAAACTGATTAAACTGCATGGTGACTGGCAGCAAGGACGCTGGAGTCGGTATATGGTCGTATTAGGAATTACCACGATTCATAGCGAGAACATCTGGAACGAAAATGTATGTACATTCAGACCGATGCTTAAATTAATGCTACGTTGCAAGGAGTGGATGAGCCGGCTTACAATGCATTTTCTGACATGTCTGCATGCAGAATTTCGAATGGGGAAACTTCAATGGAAGCAAGCAAGGATGGAAAAGTCGAAAGCAATTTGAGGGAGAAATGCTTTGAAAACATCGACACACACAGATGTTGCCTTTGGTCCTTGCCAATGACAAGAAGTGAATTGGATCAGATTTCGAAATTATACTTGCAACACCTTTTCTAAGAAACTACTGCTCCGTGCCATTGGTACAACGCAATAGAGAATGTTCACAAATCCAATGGCGCCCACAGCGCTGGTGCTGATTTCAGACTGAGTCAGATGGGGAGGCTTGTTTCAAATCAACCGCTGCCAGAAAAAGAAGAATAACCAAGTACAGATTGCGCTGGAATTAACTTTCAAAATCAAAGAGCTTAGCTGCAATTTTAACATCCAGGTTTGGGTTAGGAACACTTCTACTGCCCTTTAAAGCTCTAAAAAAGCCGTTGGATGCAAATGGGGACTACAGACACGCAACGCTTGTTGGATTTTACCTCTATTGTTAGACTGAAACTTCTTAGAGACAGCGAATATGCTAGAAGACTCTTCAAGAACCCGTCAATGATTTTTGTGAAGGCTTTCTTGACAAGGGGAAACTGAAAACTGCTCTCTGGCGCTATAGCAAACCGGAGCCAACACCACCTCGGAGACCCCTTCTATAATCTGGACGTGAAAATTGATTTGACTTATTCGCTAAGTGCGTCTAGGGCCTTCTGAAGAACTCTAACTCCCTAAATTCTCCGTAACCTGCGTGAAAATATAACGTAGATGTACCGAGATCAAAAATATTTGGAAAAAATGTTTAATCAATTGAAAATTGACACTTAATTTCTATGCGGAATGAGCACCTTGTGTATAAATCTGTCTATAAGGGTGTACCTTATCAGCGTGTTTTGTATGCGTCGCTATCATGAATTGAGCCTATCAGCGCAAGAGTGGCATAACTCACAAGAATTGGAATTATGCTGACCGTCACTAGAGAGCCCTGAGAGACTCAAAAATTGTTATTTTTGAAACTTTCGGGTTTTGTTGTTTACGCCGCTATTGCACCAATACCCCCCATTATATGAAGAGCTAACTAAAACTAGATCACAAAGGTTAATATCCGTTTTTTTTGTCAAGAGGTCAGAAAGAACCTCAAAATCATAATCGTAGACTCTCATAATAGTTTTTTTTGTATGTATGATTTTTCAACTATTCTTAGAGGGCTGAAGAATTTGGAACTTATGGCCTTTTTCTATGTAGTTAACGTCTTTTTTAAACGGTTTTTTCTGAAACGTATCTACCGTGTAAAACAGAATTAGGTGTGGACAAATAGCCACTTCTCACACATTTCGACAGTTGAATTCTGTCTCCATTTTGGTGTCGATAAAGAGAGAGAAGAGGAATGTATTGAGTGAAGATTTGGAGAAGTTAAGTGTGCATTTGATGTAACTTCAAGAGAGAAAAAAGTTCGAAAAATGGAAAGTAATGTTTCGGCAGAGGCGTAGTTAACTGAAGGCCTTGACAAATATTAATCTGAAAAAGAAGATCATTTCATAAAATATTCACAATTTTATACGAGCCTGCTGAACAAACCCAAAACTTCAGACAAGTGGCCTTGGAAGCTGTAGAAGAAAAAATGCATCCATATATTTTCTTTTGCGCACTTGCAAACTGATCTGTGAATCCTAATGTCCTCACCAATTCTTACTTGGACTCACTTACCTATCGAAGAAATATTATTCTCTTCAATTCTTGGCATGGCACCACCACGGCTGTCTTCCGGAATATCGGAAAGCAACTGACTACTTAGGCATTCCATGTTATGAAACTCGAATATACACAAATTCTTGAAAATATATTCCATGTGCCCTAGAAACACCGTGAATCATACTTCCTTGTTTTTTCATTTGATTTCATTTTAATTTTTTCATTTATTTATTTTTTAATTTTTTTATTTATTTATTTTTATTTTTGACATCAATCGCTGTTCTTCGCGCAGCAACTTGCTTTTTTGGTATTTAAGGTTGCGCAAGGACAATCCGACTTTGTCTGCCTTTGTCTGCTCCATCAAAGTCGAACACTGAGACCTTGAATGTCAAAACTGGTTTTAAACACGGCAACGATATGTCATGTGACTTTTTTAACAACTGCTAGTCAATGATGCGTATTCTGATACTGAAACGGAGGCTGCCATTTTTCGCGTTTGTATGTTTCAAGACAATATTGCCTATACAGTAAAGCGCCGTTAAGCCCGACCCCAGTTAATACGGTGATCTCGGTAATCCGGACGGACACTCGTAATGTGTCCAGTACTTTTCCATAGCAACTGCATTCAATTCGGTTAACAATTATATTTCAGGCAGAACACATGCCCTTTTCGAACACATGAACACGCACAAAAATAAAAAATAAATTAACTGCGATTCTTATTGTCGTGTACTCGCGTGGAAAGACAAAGTCCAGTCGACTCTCCGTAAGTCGAACTCTCTCTAAGTCGAAATGCTCTCTAACTCGAACATTTTCCCCATATTTTACGTACATTTCCCTCAATTTAGCATACAAAATCCTGTCTCTAAGTCAAACTCCCTCTGACTCGAAAAAATTTTAGTATCCCGTCACAATTTGACTTGGGGGTCCACTATATCCCCAAAACGCCGCCATTGTGTAAGCATACAACATTTACCCTTAAAAATTGACTAGAAATGAGTTGAGCGAGTTATCACGTAATTTTAGAAAAACTTGGCATTGGAAAATCAACTGTTGGTGATACGAAAGAAAAAAAAATAGCAACAAATTTTGGAGTTTGTGAGCCATGCTAAACGCGGACCAGGTACGAGAAAGATACTGCAAAAGCCTTAGAACCCATATGCTGAGAATTCGATTTTTACTTGGTCTGTTCAGCAGATGCAACTTAACGTTCGGATGTTAGAAGAAGAAAAATCACGTTTCTTGATTTATAAATTGGCATTTTTCACATTTTCTCACATTGGCTGCACTGTGCTTTGGACCAGCCTTTACCCACCTTTGCCGCACCCTCAATTTCAAGAATTCTAGTTTTCAAATGCCAGATTGAGGGGAACTTACTACTTTAAGGAACAATTTTATTCACACCAAATTGAGAGATGCCTCTTACGAAAATACTTCACTCATGTCCGTCTAAACGCTCATGAGTGAAGTGTTTTCGTAAAAGGGATCTCTGTTTGTTTTCCCTTAGTTTCTATTCACAGCATCCCAATGTCCAGACATATGTTGACAGGAACACCCATGATATTTCTACTTCACTCACTACGTCGTCCCTCAAGGAATGAATTCCATTTCATGATAGGAACTCCGACACACATACGTGCTTATTTTGTTGATCCTAATGATGTTTAGAAAATATGTATACAATGGCTGGTATTGTGCTCCATCACCGATAGATAAGAATTCTGCTTCACCTCTCATTCTCGTCCTTTTCAATCTATGCAACATATTCCATTCAATATTGCATATCTCACCTTAGTTCTTACTTATAGTGGCCCACATTAAATCACAAATTCCTGGCTCTCCATCCTAGAATACTAGATCACACACATCCTATGTCTGAGCGTGCAACTATTTTCACATGAGTCCATGGATATATGCACAAATGTGTGACTAAAGGGAACATCAACAAATGCCATTGTTTTGTTTTCATTCGGCCTCAAATTCGATATTTATTGACCCTAATGCGTATCCGAATTTATTTGATTTCGCCCGAAAATCTACTAGATACATTATCAAAATTAGTCAACGATATCCATTACAGACGTATGGCAACACACACAACACATGTGTAAATCACAATTAAACGATGTGTCATTTATCTCGTTCTGATGATAACGACTTGGGCAAATGTTTATTTTGTCGTCTTCTATCGTCGATGTAATAACACTTATCCACGAACGATTACGTAGCCCATTTATTTTATTTTGATTTTTATTTCTCTCCTCACATCCTTGTATTCGTACAACCAGTGCAGTTCGTTCCCCCTTCCCCGTGTTGTACGAGGAATTGAAAGGCCTTTCAATTTGTAATTTAATTTATTTCACCAAGTTTTCTCCGTTGAATGTTTTAAGGCAAATCCCCCGATCGGCTCGAATGTGAGGGAATGGATGTAAGATGGAAAGCGGGTGGAGCAAACTTAAAAGGGTAAATACTTTCCGAACTACTGCAAGTGTTCGTATGCTGTTCGACGCGGTGTAAGAAAGTAAGGAAAAGAGGGATGAATAAAAAATCGTCTCATTCTTCTGGATACTTTCTCATCTTTAGCTCTTCAGTAACTCTTGCTACTCTGTCTCTGTCTTCAGTCCTCCACCCCCGTCCATGGCTGTCTCGTGGTGTCTCAGTTCAGAGGATAAATTGAAAAACACCCTTGAGCGGTTGAATAAATTAAGAGAAAGTATTTGTTTACGATTTTCAGTCCTTACTTTGTAAACTGTCGTTTAATTTCCTTTAAAAAAAAATACTGACATAAAAACGATGGAAGGCTATTAAAAGTGTTTTATTGATAGGATCCAGAGGACTTTGTGTGGAAAGATTATTTTTGTATTCGTCTTTGTTGGGGAATGTATGTATATGCATCAATCAATAACAATTTGATTCATCGAATTCGTTTGCATTACCTTGGTCTTATCTAGCAACGATGTCGTTTTGATGTTGATTCTAACATTTTTATTTGTATCTTGTGCTGACCGAAATGCGTTTTGGTATTTTGGTAGGCTCAAACGGCATCTCTTCGAACTGGTGCGTATACTCGCTACAATTCATTTTGTTTTTTTTATGTATTTGCTATACTTTGCAATTTTAAGATGCCTTTCTTACAGTCTTTTGGCACTTTTGTAACCCATCCTTGATGTTATCGGGCATTCGGGATTAATAACAAGGAAAGATAAGAAACTTGTAAAATCACTTCAGATAATTCATCAGTGGGGCTAACCAGTGGAAACTAAATAATAAAAAAAGACAAATATTAACTATTAGTTACTTTAGTCGGTGCGCAAAAGATGTGAATAAAGTAAAAAATACTAGTTACTTTAGTCGCTGCGAATAATGTTTCATAAAGTACCTCAAATTAAAAAAAAAAAGTAAAATGGAAGGCAAACCCATGCAGTAATTTTATGAAGTCCATCCATTTAAGAGGAATGGATGGACTACATTACCGAACATCAGTTGCCTTGAGATCAATATGCTCCCGCTTTCAAAAGAGCGAAACAAAATGTCCATGTGGTGCAGAACTGATATCAAAAAGGACTACACTCAGGACTACACACAGCAAATTGAACTCACTTAAAGGCTTAAACGGAACTGTCAAACCGAATAAATCGTTGAATTGAAGTACTAACCAAAAGTGGTGCTTATGCTTGCACTGTGAAACTAGGCATTTAAGTATTTACCATGCAGATGAAATGGCTTCTAGTAGTCTGTACCAGTATTGATGATCTACATAGCAAGTAATTCATATTCTTTGCCTAGAAACAATTATCAGTAGTCTTTCAACAGGTGAGCTATCTGGGTATGAAAGAGAATGAATAGGTTATATTCGATAAAATAGCAGTAGCATTTCCTTCATGGTCAGTTCTTAAATACCGCCTTATATCAACTAAAAGTTAAAGGCATGTTAATTCATCTCCCATGTCGAAACACTCTGAAAAACTCCAGAAATTCTGATTCCGGAACATGGGCCATAAGTTCCACTTCGCCATTAAGCTAATCAGAATGCACAATGTCCTTAACAATGCAAGAAATAGTACTCTCACTCTGAAGTCACACGGTTATCACGTCCATCGTGCAGCGAAGTAATTCCTTGAAGACTATATCCACCGTGTGGCAACTAATTGAAATTTTCTCTGAAGGGGTTTGGATGTCTCGCTGAAGTCGCAGACATGGTAGTGAAAAGCTCTCAGGTATAAGCGTTTGAGAAGCTCACTAGACGGCAAACTATATAGATTGTAGTGGCAATAATCAACTTCGTCTTAGTCCAAGCAACTCCTACAGAAGTTATATGACAAGTGTGCAACTCTTTAGCGAAAGTGGCAGTGACATGACACTCGTCATCGGATTATTATACCGAAACTACTCTCGAGGATGCTGTCTAAAATGGTTTCCTACAGATTATGGAATAAGCTGTGGAATAGTGGGTGTCTATACAACTTGGTGAGTTTTACGGTAGACCTAGGAACTGTCAATAAAAGGCGGCAAATATGATTTTGAAATAATGGAAATTTTTCAATATTCAATCGATCAATACCATAAAAATGACAATGACTTTTTCATGAAATTTGAACTCCGAACCAAGTTTGTCGTTCAATGATGTTTTCCGGCTGTGGCTAAGCCCGGCGTTGACCTGAGGCGGTCTTGAGCTAGGCGCCTGTATGTGCTTGCGTTCAACTGACAAAGATCATTTCCCAGCTCTGTACGAAACTGAAGGCGAGGCTCTTTTTTACCGATTTATCGATAACGTATTAACTTTGCTTTCACTGGGATTCGAACCGGGGACCCCGCTAACCAGGGGCAGGCACTCTACCAACTGCGCAATCCAATCGTTTTAGAAGGAGACTAAGTAAAACACTTAACTTCAGGATTGAATTACTAATCTTGAAGTGAAGTTCTGAAAACGTCCAAATTTTTATTATTGGTTAAGTAGTTTTAATAATTCGACAATGTCGGCAGGTGTAGGTTCAATTTCTCAACAATTTCTTTTCGGTGCTTTTTCTTCTTCTAAGTTCTAAGCTAAGCTTAATAAACTGCACTAACTACACGTGAGTAATTTTCTGCCTTCTTACGTACCCGTCTGAAGTCGCTAACAACCAATGTGATGTATAAGTCCCTGTCTGTTATTCTTCAGACCAGCAAAGTTCACCATAGAGTGGATCTTCACACGACGGCATATGGACGTGTATAGACCAATAGCTTTATCATCATTAGAAACCTCATTGCTCTATAAAGTTACGAATTCATCGAGACCTGCAATATAAAAAAATGTCCAAGAAGTGGCGTGGCGTTGGCTTTTAACATAGTTCTCTTTAAGATCCATCCTGCTGTTAGCACACCCTGAAGAAACTAACATGATGCAACGATGTGTGTTATCATTGAAACGTTACTGACCAAAATGTTTTCGACTTTAAACGAGTAGAAAACGAAATGAAGACGGCGTGCCTCAAAAAAGAATATGCAACATCGACGATAGAGCGTCACAAAAGACAAAAGTTCGAGGTAGACATGGATTTCGTCTAATGTGCGTCTGTACTTTACGGGCTATGTGGCTTCATTAGCACAACAAGGCGTTTACGGATCCAACGCTTTAATTGGCTGGGCAGTGTAGAGTGAATGTCCAACTTGTTTTCGCCCTTAAAATTCTTAGATTTCGAGATAATATCATGATAACGAGGGCGTTATCTAAAATAGCTCACCCATGTGGAGAAGAATCTCAACCAACTTGTTGTATTTAACTGGATGTAAAAAGCCAGATATCCCTCTATCTGGTTGGTGGAGGAGGGGAGGGGTAGGAGGCCCATGTCCACCCTGGTCATAAAATTTGGGTAATGACCGAAAGAATATACTAAATACAGGCTGACGAGATGAGAATCAGAGCCTGGGGACCTATATTGCGTGCCTCAACCCGCGAAATTTTCAGTGGATCATGCGGGTCAGAAGAAGATGATGAACATGCGTGGGCTTATCTGACTTAGTATTTCACGCGTAAGAACTGGTTATATGCGTCGAGATATAATTCCCGTCTAGTTTCATAAGCATGTTCGAATTATGGCCGCCAAACTTTCATTACTTTTGAGATATTGCTCCATTGTACTAGCTCCAAGCTCTCTGCTGTCAAATGTTTTTTCAGTTTCGCCAAAAAGGGGTTGTACAAATATCGGCAAATTTAAACCTTGCTTTAATTTTGGGGCAAGCTTTACTTCCATTTACATTCAAAGCTTTGGATGTTTCTGCCCATGACTGTAAATCGATGCCAAGTTCAATGACCTCCTCACATTTTTTTGGAACAGTTTATAACAAAGAAATATAAGTCCTTACTTTTAATTTTACTCACTGAGGTCCTGGGTCTGAGTTGCCTTCTATTTTTATTAGACTCGTGAACGAGGACGTTCAGTTCTTCACCAAGACCACGTATGCTCTTGCATCTTGTTTCTTTGGTTAACCTTCGAAACCTGGCCTGAAATAGCTTTTCATGACTTATAAGTAAATGAGAATTTAGTCTTATGAAGCTAAGGCTAGCAAAAAAAAAAAAAACAAATATAACAGGTTTCTGATGAAATTATGACTACTGTCTGTTGTGGAATTAAGGCGCTGCAAGGCACGCTCTATCAAAAGAAAAATTCCATGATTATGGTTAGAATCTAAATCTCCTTTGATGGGCTAATGAAAAACTACAACCAGAAGCATTTTTTTCTCCCAGCTCTTCGTCTCAAAGGCGCTTGAATTGCATTCTCTTTGACTACTCAATGAACGTCCACCTGCGCCGCGCCGTCTTCTTTTCATTTTCTGCCCACCAATGAATGGTTGGATTGAATGGAAAACTTCCATTTTGCCCGACAAAGGATAGAAAAGTGAAGAAACTTAATTTTTTCCACGTTTATGGTGCGCCAGCCAGTATGTTAAGTTCAAAAGAAAATTAGTTAATTTTAAGCTCGTCCGCACAGAGAGAAACCGTTTAGTTAATTTCACCACTCTTTTCCACTTGGCTTGCACCATTTTCACGACACGATCCGTAATGAGTTGCAGTTGAAAGTATTTCCAAGTAGTGCGACGCTAAGGAAGGACTCCCCGCTATGTCGGTGTTCGAATTAATGTTCACTACCAGGGCGGTTTTCGAGTACAGCCAACAAAAGCACTCAAGAGAACATTTCACCCCGTCCCCCATGCTCACACATTTTCACTTAAAAAAGACTTTGTGCTGTGTGCTGTGCTGGTAGTCATTGGCTTCGTCTTTGCTTTCTTTTAATTTTACTCCCTAGCCCAACTTCACCAACTATCGTCGAGTGTCGAGTATATTAGGAATTTCTATTCGTACTTCGTTCAGTTGCTGCGATGTGAGGAGTGTTATGAACTCAACTCCTTTGGCGAGAAATTCATTCATTTTAATTTATATGCATTGTCGTCGGTCTTATAACTTTAAATGGACTATTAGTACAACCCCATCCCGTCTGACGACCACCCCCTGCGTGTCTTAACGCTAAGAGCGAACGAAGGAAAGGACCTTAAAACTTTTGCGAAAAATCATAATTATTCCTTTTCTTCGTTCGCCTAGTTCACATACCCTTTTGTCAAATTAATTACTCAAACTTTGTTTCGACATTGCCCTTTGGGGTTGGCTGTGGTTGTCAAATATAAATTTCTTACATAGTGTACCCTGTGGAAATTCGTTAAATGTTTCGCCGACTCTATTTGTATGCGCGTCCTCATGTGCTTGCTATATGCAGTGTGTGTGTGCCTGTGTGTTAGTTGGTGTAAGGAAAATGAAGAAAATTCATAAGCATTGCAAAGGGAACTGAGACTGAACAGCTGTGAGAGAGAGAGAGGGAGAGAGGGGGAGAAACCGAGAGTAATTAAAGAACACATTTATTACGGAACTTTGTCCATATTGCATGTGAAATTAGTTTCTCAATCAAAAAAGTATGACGGTTTCTCCTGCGCGCCTTCTTGCCACTAGGAGGGGGTCCGCCATTTTGCCTCTGTGGGATGTTGTCCGCATAATGGAATGTCATAAATTTACCAACAATTCATTTGTAATCTCCTTACGGCTGTCAGCGCCTGGAAATTCTGCGGTTCTGTTCGCAGGAATATTTTTGAGAACATTTCTGTTCTTTCGCTTGTTATTGCTGTTAGGTGACCGTGTAAGAAATTATTTTACTTATGTTCTCGCACTTGGTGAGAGGGACTATTGTGAAGTTTCTGTTTTTCTGTCATCTTTTCGAAAAGTTTCTTCAAGTTATGGACTCGAGTTGTATTAGTTGGACGAAACTTTTTAGTGGCTTCTTGGAAAAGGAAAACAGAAAAGTTAAAACTTCGTAAGAAAAAAACACTGGTTGGTGATATATGTACATATTTGGAATGTGACGCCAATGAAAAATGTTCCTGAGATCAAATAATGTGATGTTCTGACTGTTGCACGGTATACTTAGAATACGATCTACTTCTAAGACATAAAATAATTTCGAAATTGAGTCATCTGGAAGAGAAAATCAAGTCTTGCCGTGTTTACCCCATCAACAAAAGAAGGACCTCTTTGACTGGGTCAATTTATTGTGCGGCAAGATGTGTTCATATAGAGTGCAAGTAGCTTCCTGCCAATTTGAAGGATCGCCTGATTCTCCAACTATTATCCTTCAACAGCTAATATTGGCTGCGCCCCAGGTCCATCCCAGGACGGTAGCGCTACTAGAAGATGAAGAAGAAGAACCTATCAATATAACCAGTGACTTCCAGAAGTCAAACAAATTAGTTCTTCATTCGCCTCCCATTCTCCTGCACCGAATAGCAGGATTGGGATGATCAGTGTTTTATACAATGTTAGTTTTTTCCTTCGAATGACGTTTCTACTATTGAATTGCCTCCTGAGTTTTTAGAAAGAGCAGTTGCCAGGAGTTGCTCTACATTTGATCACGTTACTGATGTTGTTCCTACAGTGTTCCTCTACGCTGAGGTAGATTAGGCCACCATTGAAGTTATAGCTCCCCATTGTAACGATTTGTCCAAGAGGTCGATGTTGTATGTCTTGAAGACAGCATATCCATCCTCTTGCTCTCATTCAACACAACAACGTCAATGTCATTGGCAAATACTAACAGCTGTCCGGCCCTCTGGAATATCGTGCATCTACTGCTGACGTGTGAGCTTTACACGATGTGTCTGATAAGGGACCTCGCATTTCACGAGGGAGTTAACCTCACGCACAACCTCCAATTGGCAGATCAAATAAATGCATCCGGAGTTAGTAACCTTGCTTAGGCTGTGAGCGCCGCCGTTGAGCCTAAATGCAAATATACTCCAAAGCCCCGACCTTGCCTTAGAAGAAGCCTTTTACACCCTTGCTCCGAATATGTCAGAGTTCCTCTACAACAGATGTGTACTAGGTATATACTGCCAACTGGATTTCGGTATATCGTGGCTGACCAATATGTTGATCAGCATAAAGAGAGATAAGCCTATGTACAGACTCACTCACCTCCCTCTCTCGTAAGCAGTCGCCATCGACGACTCACAATGTTTGGATAGTCCGTCTTCAGCCGAAGGTGTTCGGATCTCGAATTTCAGTCCGTGGTGATGAGGGAATGAGATCGTGGACAGAAAGTGGGTTCAAATATTTGTGCCTGAATGAGACGCCATATCAACGCTTAGATTTGTGCATATGCAACTTGAGTTTCATCACGAAGTCGGTCATCATCATGACTACATTGCACAGGCAATGCGTCGATCCGCGGAAATTCAGAGCGTGAGTACACCTTTTTTGACCCTAAGCCTAAGCTCTCAAAGGACAAATTTTACGACTGGATCATCTCGTTGCGACCCTTGATCAATTTGCCTCCACGATGACGCGATTAGACAACATTCGATTATTCACTTTCCGGCTTATTAACGTCCCTAGTTTATACCAACAAGCCAACCGCTTCGGAAAAGCTTGATGCTAACATTCGAAACGCTATTGCCAGCATAACAGCACTGGTAACACTGCCAGCGAAGCAGAGTTGGAGGTTTGAACGATGTGATATACCGTACGTAATGGCCAGAATGTAACTATAAAATTAATTCCGAATCAGTTTAATATCTCTTACCACAGCTTTTTGTTTTACATTTCTCAATCTTATGTGGTCACTCTATACAAAAACATTATTGAGTATTTCTGTTTTTAAATTGGACTAGTAGAAGACATATTGATCATATATTAAATTCAGAATGATTGCAGTGCTCACTGATCTATTAAACTGATAAACTCGCTTCATTTAACACCCCACATGATGGAGTACATTTTTAAATCAGCTTAAATCAAAAGAAATATAAGCCAAACAGAGCGTATCCCTTATGTATGCAAGACTCGGCACATTTAATTCGCTGAGAGGAGAAAAATTTCATCTGATTCGCACAACGCATGTGAACCCCGCTCTCCCAAAGCGTGGCACAACAACCCGATGAAACCCCCCTCTACGTCGCACCATGTCGTCTGAGGCTCGAGTAGCTTTTTCTAAGTACACACATTTTGCATAGCGACATTCTGTTCAATACTTGCAGATTCACTCTGTGTATCCACATGAATTTTAATTTATTTCCCATCGACGTGACACAACGAATAGCAACTACCTCAAATAAGGGTGTGTGCAATTAGAATTTCGCATGTCTTACCAAAAAGGAAACAAGCATCTTAACCAGGGTCCTTCATTCAACCGTATGTGTACACACAACATCTGGGCGGGAATGGAATCCGATTTGTTCTTGTTCCAAGCTAATTTGCTAGCGTGGCAATTTGGTAATACTCGTATAAACTTCTGAATATTGTCGTTCTGTTTGAAAGTCACCTTCTCTCAAACAAAAGGACATTTTCGGGGTGCGTTGCGCCCTCGCCAATGAAATAAATTAAATTCATATAACCTTCATGCATGTACCCACAGATTTGATGTCATATCAATGTGTATGCGCAGGAGGACATCCCGGCTACGTAATCCCTTCTACGAGGGTTAACGAAAATAGTACAAACTTATGTCGAGTGCGAGGATGTGTCGCATTTCGTGTGTGTGTCCCTTCACAGATGTCAACATGGTAATTTTCGATTCTTGAGATCGCACATGACTGTGTCGGGATCGGTGGCGTATGCGTAATATATTTATTCCTCCCATCTAGGCTCGTGTGTACCATTGTGTGTGTACTCGGTGGCGTATACGTAACAATTTTCGTTGAAAATCCCTCTCGCCTTACCGACGAGTTAATTTGAACAAAATTATCGGGGTTAAACCTTTGTCCTGGAAATTTACGACCGAATAGAGATTACACCTTAATTTTCACCTCGATGGGGTTATTAAAACGTAGAAAGAGGGTACCCCGAAGGTGCCGGTGGTGTCGGTTGTACCGGTTGTGCCGGTGGTATTCCGGAAGGGGATGAATCCAAGGCGCTGATGTAAGGTGCTGAAGGTGAACAGAAACAAAAAACAAAAAACGCTGTTTTCGAGTTAGCAAAAGTGGTTATTACAAGGATTCAAGGAAATCCTTTTTGTTACGTTTCTTTTCATTACCCGCGCCCTCTTTAATGGTCCTAGATGGCTGAGCCCTACGGTGAGCTGTGGAAATCTCATCATTTGTTATTTATGCCTTGGGTGGTGTTGTAGCGCCTACCGCCTACACTCTAGCCTCTCTGCCTTCCCCCCACCTCACTCTCCCACAACTTCCATCTATGCAAGGCATTTTGATTGTCATTTTCTTGTCTTGTGCTATTGTTGAACTCGGCGAAAGACAAAGTCATTTATCCTCCTATGTAAGGTGTAATGAATGCGCAAGGCATACTTTTTCTCCAACAATGCATACATACGTACACTCGCATGCTAAGAGAGGTGTATGTTAGCTAACGGCGGATGTTGTGATGGCAATTTAACATGTTAATTAGGGCGCCCATGCAAATGAATGTCTTGCCGTCGTCAGAATCGTTCTCGTCGTTGTCGCTCTGTTGTCCTCCTCGCCGCGTCCGCATCGTCATAACCGATGTTGTGGATACGATAGCGGTTGTTGGGTGGAATGAATGAATCTCTGTTGTAGATGCGCAATTGTCTTATGATTGTACATCCGTGTGTATCCACACTTAGGTGTCTGAAATGAAATGAATTAATGATAAAGATGTAGTAGTCGGAAGTTGATGAACAAACATTGAGGATGTGAATGTGGGAGGGAGGGTGATGGATTTCTGCCAGTCCTTCGGTCCTTCGCCGGAGTCAACTGTGTTCGCAGTCAAAATTTTATGCAAATCTAATGAGTTATTTTGCTTGCTTTTCCTTATTGGGACTGCCAGCTAGTACAGTAGCTCCTGTCGTTCGGCTGTAAACGTAATGGTTCCGAAGGTTCCTTGATTAAATCAATTGGAGAAAGTTGTGACTTATTACTTATTCTATGGTTCATTAATTCCTGTGAAATTTTCGGGTGGAATTGGTATAATTGCCGGAGTTGATGGTTGGAATATTGAATTTTATTTAAATATTTGCTCTATGTTGGTGCTTTGTCTTGGGGGTTCTGGGAGTTTTCCATTTTATTCCGAGATGTAGTTAGCGCCTGCAAAAGCGTTAAGAGTTAATTATTTTGTTTACCGACAAGCCGGGAAGGGACTGGGAACTGTGGGGGAATCGTTAACTATATTTGGCATTTTTATGTAAATTTACTGGAACAACTTTGAGTTTGTTTTGTGTTCGCGCGAGGGATGAAATGGCAAAGGCAAGGGCGAAGGCGAAGAATATTTACTGATTTATGAATGCCACTGTAGAAGAAGTGGATTGCTTGTGTATTTTGATGTATCCCTTTGTGATTTCTTCGGGGAATTTGAAGTGGAGATTTGAAATCACAAAGGGTGCTTTTACACTCAATTACGAAAGACTTGGGTTTCCATTCCGTAAGATTTAAGGAAAAGCCCGCAGCGAATTCCTAAAATGGGTCAAACAAGAAATGTATACTCTTTCATCTATCAGTCGTGAGGTTGAGAAAGGTTCCTTCCATGAGGTTGCCAATGCGGTCGAAAGTAAATTCACAATTTTTAATGTGATTGGAAGCTTAACTGATTGCTTGTGTTGTATTTGGTTATTTAAGGGACTAAATTAAAGGAAAACTGAATTTGTGGAAGTAAATGTGCTGATGGATGTAGCGGATATCATAACTGCGCATTGACTCAATCTTGGGAAGGAACAAAGTACATTTGGTTTGTTAAAAAACTGGCTGTGCCCCGCGGTTTCACCCGCCTTAATTTTGAAATTTATAATTCGCTTCGACGCACAATGAAGTAGTACATGACAGTGCTCATTAACTAATGGCGAATTTCTTCGAGGTATTCAAAATTTTTAATAAATTCCGTTTAAATAACAAAATTCATGTCAGTGAGCCTGAACACACCTCTTGCCACGCCTGATCACGCGAATGAGCAACAGTGATCGAGAGAGTAGGAATCAAAAGATCATAAGTCAAAGTAAAGTAGCGCGGCCAACAGCACACTGCGAAATATATGCGAGATATAGTCACGCTGTAGGTGTTTGCTTTTTTTGATCTTGCTCTCTTGCACTGTTAGGCTCTGTGCCGTATTCTTAAATATTTGGATCACAGTGCTGCTTAGCTTAATAATGGAAAGAAAACATGCCTGTGGAAATTCATTCAATTAAGAAAAACCTTAAACGCAGCATAAAACGACCTGTCTAATGCAAAAAGAATTTTTCAAATCGGACTGGTAGTTCCTCGGAAAAAGGAAAAAAAACAAACAAAACAAAGTCTGCTGCTTTTTATATTTGTATATATTTCCATACCTGACGTAATAATGATAATAGACTCTTCACTCTCCTCGTTCCTGGCTGGCAGATTGCTAAAAGCTGAATGATATTCAACAACGAATCAAATGCCTCAGACTCTCATCTCTCTCAACTTCAGTGAAGAGTTTTCGATTCTGAACCCATGAGATAACGAAGCAGAGCACGGTTGCATTGAATGAAGCGCAAACAATTGGAGTTAGTCGAATCACCAAGCGGTCGAACACCTTGTGTGTACCACATACAAATAATACACATCGTGTTAGGATTTTATTTGTTCTAACTTCTGATAGACGGGGTGGATTTTGATGAAACTTGGTGTGTATATTGCTTATGGTCCCTAGATAGGCACCAGATATTCAGGCCACCTGATCCTCCCCCATCTACTCTAGCTCATCAGTAGTTATGCCTAAGCGCAATCAAGTGAGTTTTTGAACTTGGTCAATGTTGGGTCTGGCAAGCGGTACCTGACTGATCGAATCGCATTCAAACCACATTTCGCATTTCCTGATGACGGGGATATTCGTGCCAAGCGACTGTAGCATTACCGTTAGAAGGATCTTGTTTTCCAGAAGAAGTAGGACTCCACTTACATGTAAAGCGTATTGAGTGGCCGTTCTGAAAATACACTAACGCACACAAACTTATATACCACACTGGAATTCCGTCGGGGAGGACGAGAGGGCAACTAAGTCATCTGGATTTATAAGGCGTCGTACCCTCAACCCTCCTATTCTTCGCCTGGTCTGAGCTCCAACATCCAATTAAAATACATGATGAAAAGAAGAGGGCTTAAGACTCACAGTTGGTGATGTCCAGCGTCCATTGTGACACTAACACAGCTGTTACAGTTTGTGTATAGAGAATGAACTGCTCATAAAAGATAACCATAAATCCCATCTCCCTGCAGAAGTCTTCAGAGTGTATCTCGAGAAACTCGGTCGGCATACTCCTAAGCCATCTCTAGATTGCTATGTGGATGTCAAACGTGGAAAATGTTTATCAACTCTTCCTTAATTCCTTCACCCATGTTTTCGAGGTGACTTTGTTGAGGCGTTGAATCTTTCGAAGGAATTCCTGAATTCCTCAGCCAAGATCACTACTTAATTTGGTCCAAGCCGATATAGATGATATTTGTACTTCTCGAGTTAAAACGGATCATTTTAGAGAAATCGTTGTGGTTATTGTGGACATTTCCGCGACACTTCCAGAAATTGCCTAAGGACGGTCGACGCATCCACCTTGGCCACAACACTTATTCACTTCCTGTGAAGGTCAAAACTTGTAAATGAAACCAGCAATAAAACGTGAACAAAGTTGCTTGTCAGTATCAAATGGGAAAAGGTCTGACACAAATGCTGCTTCCTAAACCAACCAAACCAACCAAAGCATAATATACAGGAAACTTCGTTTGTCCCAATTAAAGGCAAAAAAGTTTTAATGTAAGGGGTATTGGTAAAAAGTCGTGGCATATTCAGTCGCTGCTCCTCAGATAAGTTGTATTCCAAACAAATGGATAAACTTCACGACTAGTCATTGAGTAGTTGACTGATATTCAACCATAAAATCGTCAAACTCACTTCCTCCCGACCTCTCATCGACACGCATATTCCGATTGAAAACACCAAATATCCCTCCTTTCGATCGAAGTGAGAGCATGTATCCTCTTCAACCAAACATTACCACAAAATCCATATATCGATGGCTCGAGGGAAACGTCTTGACAAAAGCGGGACGCAGTGTACTGGAGGGGCGCTGGGTAAACCGTCAAAACCGGAAAAGGATACGAGAATACAAAAGAGAACATTTGCGAGCATGGGCGTTTCATCAAAAGTTCCGGAAGGAAACCTGTGTGCGAGAGGCCTCTTATCTAGAAGCAGAAGGCAGCAATACCTCCTTTTTTCTTTAGAAATGAAAGATAATCTGTGGACTGGGGGTGTGGCGCCGAATGTAATGTCATTATGTGTGTTTTCTCCCTTCACTCGCCTCATCACACTGCTCATTGTCATGCCTTAGGGCTCGTCAGGAACACCATCACTGCGCGTGGATGGCGAGGCGCAGGAAGAAGAGAAATCTAATCAAAATATATTGTGCAATTTAATTTCGCCCCGAAAAAGCAAAAATACGCAACAGAATGAGGAAGAAAAAATTCTATCGGAGCATGTCTCAGTCATCAGTCGGTGGGTGGCTTCAAGGTGCTGGGAGGGTGGTGCTGTTCTTTTTTAAGTTGTTACTGCGAAATGCGAGAGTAATTCCACTTATGTATCGTTCTAGGGAGACTTCCTCACTTCCCCAAAAGAGGAGAGATTTCCCATTTTTTGTCCTATTTAATTTAGACAATTGCACCCCTTATTGCCGGATCTTCGTCGTGTCGTCGTTTAACAAGAAGTGAGCGATTTTCCTTTCATTTCGTTTTTTCTCTCTATATTTCCCTCTTTGTTTTCTTATTTTTTAATAGCTCACTTCGTCGTTTAGGTACATCCTAGGAGCTGAAGGAAAAGTTTTAATCAAACTGGTGCTAAAACTTCAACAGCGGGGCAGGGTGTACTCCTATCTAGTACATCCATTAATATATCTATATCCAAGTGTATGCGATATACTCTATTTTTTTTTTCTACTTCATACTATGATTGTGCGTGGAAGAAGTTACTTTTGAGATTGTTCATGAATTAGCGAAGAGAAAATCATGTTTCAGTGCTCTCAGGCTCTTGTTGCTGGAGAAGGAAAAGTTTGAGCATGAGATTTAGGAACGTAATTGGATGGCAGCGTCATGATGGAGGGAGCAGGGGCGTTTCTAAAAGGGTTGATATTGGCAGTATCATTTTGCTGATAAAACAATTTACTCTCTGAATTCCAGTTTTCAAAAATAAGAAATTATATCAAATCTCTCAGGGCTGCAGCGTTATGAAACAGGAGGCTGCCAGGAGTTGATTGTGGCTGCGGATGAGTTGAGGAAATATACAGTAATCCTTGGATTGGAGAACAGAAGAAAGTGCCTCAATTAGAGCAGTTTATTGTTGGCGATTAAATCGATGTTATGGAGAAGTGAATTTTGAAGATACTTCCTTGGTTGGTTATTATGTTTTATTTGAAATCATTGAGCTTCTTGCTGATGTATGTGCGTAGCATGCAGCACGTAATTAAGAGGATTGGATATACTATCTGCAAAACCTGGTAACTTTCAGTCTTACAAAGTTGAAGATGATGATAATCCGGATTGGTGGGTGCCGGTATTCTCAAACTGAAAAGTGAAACTTTCAAGGAGAAGAAATAGATATTGTACATGAATACATGTAATCTGTATATTTTTCTTTGGAAAAAGATCCACTGCCGCAAAGTTTGAAAGGCTACAGCGTTTCATGTGCATTGGAATGACAGCAGCTCTATAAACTACATCTACTGCGCCACTAAACAAGATTCTACTCCTACTTCCTATTATCCTATTTGCTAAAGGCGTTGCGACCAAGCTGGCACTAAGACTAAAATAGTGCAGCAATTTCACACTGATAATTACTGGGCATTGTAACTCTATAAATACTAATACAGATTACTAAAAACACATCACCCTCTTCGACCGTAAATTTTCTGCAATAATCCCGAGAAGAGAGGACTGGTCAGAGCCCTCAGCTGTGCCGGAAAACTCTGTTAATGTATATACAGACGGCTCAAAGCAGCATGAAGCTGGTGTATACAATGCATCGCAAGTTACCAAAACCTTTTACAAACTGGTCGAAAGAAGCCGCATCTTTCGAGAAAGCAACTTAAAGCTTGAAATGCAGGGCACACTGAACTCGCATTAATATCTATGTAGACAGTCACGCAGCCCCCAAGGCACTTAAAATTAACGTAATAAAGTACAAAACAGTACTCAATTGCTTCGAAGCACTGTAGGACCTCTGTTGTAATAACGCAGCCTGCCTCATATGTGTTCGTGGACACATGGGAATCCAGGGAAACGAAACGGCTGACTAACTAGCTTAGTGTGGCGTCACAACGTCATCTGACAAACTAAGCATCGCCGCTCTGATAAAATTGTTGTTCAAATAACTCGACAATGAACTACTTATCATTATTATAATACCAAAATCTTCGGGCCCAAATACAACATCGACAAAACAAAACTAATAATCTCTGTTCCGAGGGTTAATTGCAGTATCTTTTAGGGTTCATTACAGGCCACTGCTTATTGCAACTGATGGATGCAGGAACTGCAAATAAACGGCGGTGGCTGAAAATCTCGAGCTTGTTTCTTAGCCAGAGCTCGATATAATATTCTATGCCAACCATTCTTTAAATCCTTAGATTAGGCCACATCAATTGTGAAACCAGACACATCTTATACATTCCCTAAAAACCACTGGAAAATTCTGTTTTAATCAAGTAACAGTGGACTACAACTAGGTTTAGGTTAGGTTAGATAGTGGGGCTGTTAGTGTATCCACCATCACAGACACTCAGACTACTACCACTGACTGACTATTCCAGTGATAGTGCCATTAATTTGATCCCAACGGCAAATGGTGACTGGACCAGATTTGAAAACCAGATAAAAGCGTATTAACTTTGCTTTCACTGGGATTCGAACCGGGGACCCCGCTAACCACAGGCAGGCACTCTACCAACTGCGCCATCCAGTCGTTTTACAACTAGGTTTACTCTGTTTAGTGGTAGCCTCATGGACCTAGGCCTTTAGTGTGGCTAAGGCGCCACCCCCTATCCTAACATACCCAGCACTTGATAACTCTATGCTTGGCCATATACTTCATCCCCTTATGCATAATAGGGCCTCTATAACGCCTACGTGCCATACGTGTACGGTTTCCCGCAATGTGCCACTTCACTGTCTAGAAAAAGCTTCCCAAACATGGCCGTACGGAGTCGGCATAAAACTGTATCTCCCTTCTACAATAGCACGTGCAACACGATTGGTTGCGGCGAAGCCAGGCCTTCGCCTTCTACGGGCTGTAGCGTCACCCATATTATTATTATTAAGAAGCATAGTAAGCATGAGTAAGAAAAATAGTATAAGAAAAGTATAAGAAAAAGCATAGTAGTATAAAAGTATAATTAGTCTAATTTTGACGTGTGGTAACGCCAACAATTCCTTATCCTTATCTTAAAAATGTCAGTTTTTGACTTATCGCTCTGTCGCAATAAGGGTGCGTCAAAAGAACTTAATTATTTTTGCACGAAATTTATATAATGATCGGATTTAATTCAATTCATTTTTATGGTACCGCTGTTATTCCTCTCTCGTAAGACCATCGTCCTTATTGGGAGCCAAACTGTCCCTTATGGACAGGACAGGTCGTAATCACTTGGTGCAAGGTCTGGACTAAAGCGTGGATGCTCTAAGAACCTCCCAGTGTGTAGCTTGGCATTGCCTTCATGGAATACAATTCCTCTCATGTGGGCCAAAGCTGACCGCTTTTGAGCGATCCCTTCCTTCACACTGGCCTATTGTTGACAAAGCAGGTTCGAATTATGATTTTACCGTGATAATGATTCCCTGCCTTGCCTTCTTGGGCGTCAATCCTGTCCTGTCCACCGTTTGACTCACAACGATCCGATCATGATATCCGATTGATTCTGTCGTAAGGGATCCACTTTTCATTACCAGTCACCATCCGCTTGAAAAATGGCCGTTGTTGTTGCTATTCAACAGTGACTCGCAGATGGAAATTCGGTTCAGAAAGTTCTTTGGTGTTAGCTCGTATGGTACCCATAGTTCGAGATGTGTCCACAAAGAATTGCAGAGACTCCGCAGAACCAGGAATTCTTTTAAACTGAACATGCAACAGTTTCCAGTCAAAGCGCAGATTCACAACTGCTTTTGCTTTTGCAGAAGAAAAATTCTAGAAGTATGAAGCATAAAGTTACGAAAAGTAATTTGGAAATATGTACGTTTCGTTGCGAGGTAGCCTTGGAGCAGTGGCACGTTTGCCAGAATAGGACGTATACAACGCCACAATATATTATATTGTTATATTTATATAAAAAAAATATTATTATTATTATTATTATTATTATTATTATTATTATTATTATATATATATATATACAATAATATTATAACCTGAATTAAGGCCTCATATGAATTCATTTCCTTAGAGAGTTTATGCAAACTTGCAAGACATGTCTTCGCACGAATTTTCAGTTAATTTTGAGGATTCACGTGAATTTGTAAGTAATGGCGCCATCCATACTGCATTGTAGGCCTTAATGCGACTTTAATTAATCTCACACTAAAAGTCGACCTCACAAGTTCGATGGACCCTAAGTGTGAGATTGAGATGCCGTGTAACACAAGTTCACAAACGAATACACGTAAATTCACTGTAAATTCAGCTACAAACAAATATCGCCCTCGCTTACCCGCCGCCAACAACAAATAAACCCAACACTTTGTGGGAGTGAATAGAAATTCCAGAATGATTGAAGTTCATTTCACGTCAATTACAGCAGAAATTTGTGAAAAATTCGGATGTCTGCATTTTTTCTTAAAAAACCCTCAAGATTTATGAAACGTGTACCTCCAAACATCAACGTGTATCACTTAAGCTGTCAGATTTAAGTTGTTAATTTAGTCCTGCAAGGCAACGAAGAATGAAATAATCTCATCCCATCTCAACGCTCCTGTCTCTCAGCCATGTCAAGGGGAAACGTTCCGTCTACTCAGATGTTCTGTTCAGAAACACACTCGTATCATGAAGGGGATTTATATATACATATGCCTTGGAGCTCGCTACCTCATCCCGAAAATTCTCCATTGTCTTTCGCTCTCACCGTACTTCCTATCGTCATCTTCAATTTACACAGCGGCGACGCACGGCGGCGTGAGTGTTAGAATTTGCCTTCGTTTGGATAGGAAAATAAACGCGGTAGGAAGTGGTGCGCCATTTGTTGGAAATAGCGTAAAATAAAAGATGAAAAATTCCTACGTGATTCAATTTCGATTCAATGCCATCTGACACCGTAAAAAATTGTTAATGTTTGAATAAAAATGTGTATCCTGTATCCCGGTAGTTTGTTTTCATTCATTCTCTTCGTTCGTTCTTTCCTTTTCCGTGCGCCATTGCGCGTTGAGTTGGGTCTCCTTTAAGTGTTTCCTTGTTCAGGTACGGGTGACATAAAAGTTTGCACTTTATCCTGTCTATAACCTGCACATGGTCGTTTTTTCGTCTTCTTCTTTCTTTCCGGTGTTTCTGCGCTTATTGATGGCTCTGTATTCGGTAAAAGTATTCGAAAAAAGAAAAAGAAAAGAAAATAAATGCTAAAAGGGACGATGAATGGAGCGGTGAATGACAAATCATAAAATTAATACCGTTATATTTAATATAACCCAGCATCCCAATCTCGCGGATTGAGGATAAGATGACAAAAATGAGAGAATTGTATGAGAATTTGCATTTTTCAGGTTGGGCGTTCAGAGTGAGAAAGAAGCCAGCCCGTCGAGTACACTTGATGTGTACGGCAGTGCTACCCGCAGGGGTATAATTCATTACACGAGAAATCTATAAATTTCAGTTATGGCTTATGAATACTTTAAATTCATCCGCGACAGTAGCATTTGCATGTTGATGGTGTTGTCAACGATGATGAATTGAGTCTCTTAGACTCGTACTCTGACGACTTGATCGTAAACAGTTTTTATCACTTAAGACACAGTCAGAGAAGTTACATAATAAAATTCAATTCGATGAAGAGGGTAGGGCCGCGAATAATTCTTTTGGGGTGAAGATATTAATTTTGAAGCAAGGTTGAAAGGTTATTCGGGTCAAAGCAGTGAAACGAGCGTCGATCAAAATGGGAATACTAATGACTGGCAATAAGTACTGAGACACCCAGTCCTGCATTTGAATCTCGTACTTGCGAGAGAAACGGATGTCAGTTGGCAAGGGCCGAGTCATTAATAGAGTCCTACATTCCCCTTTGAATTAGCCCATGCTGAATCACCTTGGGGATGACTGGGGTGAGCATTGTCTTGTGAAAAGTCATATTGATCCTTACAGATATGCCATTCTTATAAGGTTGCATCGTGAGACAAAATTAACAGCGAATTGCAAGAGTTATTGTGATTTATTTCGTCGCTGAACTTTTCAACTCGTTGCCATATCAATGCTAACTAAGCCTTCATTGGCGACTCCGTTACTTTTTCGACCAATCCTTTTCCGTCATTAGTATCTTCTAATAGCAATTACTCGGACTTCTGGTAGATTATCCCACCGGTGCTGGCGTGAGAGACTTGCACGATCTTTTCATGACATTCAGGATCTCATGAATATCTAACACAATTTCTGACATGGAAGTTCCCAAATTCTACAAGCTATATCAAGATGTGGGAATAGGAAAAAATACGCCGATTACACTGACTTTCTGAACCAATCCTCCGGCTTGTAGTGTTGTTGTTTGTTAAGAACTTAAAACAGCCAAGACAATTAGGAAAACACGTGCTCTTTAATCTTCTTATCGACTATATATTTTATTATTTTTCAATATAAAATTACCAGGTTGCTTTATACAATCAATTCACAGGTAAAATTACAAGGTCTGTTTATACATTACTCGGCCAAGATAGCGTTTGCATTTTAAACATCTTGGTTCGAGAAGGCGAGAAAGACCAGGTTTCCGGGTCCGCTCAGGGTAAGGCCCTCAATGTGTCGCAGACCTTATAATCAATTATAACTCAAAGCTACATGAGCAATGACCTTAAGTTAGAGTAGACAATAATGTATGTTATCAAGGAGACGTGAGCAATTGGATCTTCATCGCAGTTGGCTGGCACACTATATATGCACGAAGCAAGTCTGTGTCCATACGCCTAAACCCTTTCAGATATGCATATGCACACCCGTTAGAGATATATTTCCCTCCTTTTCGCATGTCTAAGCCACCCTTGTTCTTTTGGTGATAACCTCCTGAGAAGATATGAATAGATCTGCCATACAGACTAGTTCAACAATATAATGAGGGCTTGTCACCTCCACGATAAACGTCCTATCCTTCCTCAAAAGTTATTCGCTAACACACTAACACGCTACAATGGTACAGTGTCTTTTAGGCAGGGACTTAATGTAACCTCTGGTGTGCGTTGTGCAGTCACTATTCAGTCTAGATACCTCAGCGTCCCATTAAGCCTTCAACAGCATTTCCCGCAATTTGCTTTTTAATTGACTCATGGTCAATCAATAATTCTAATCTTATCGAATATTCCAATTTATGTGCCTTGATCGTTTTTATTTATTTGACGATGTTCTTTTGCTACACTCTAATGAGGTCTTTTTTCTGGTTTCTGTATATGCGTGGGAAGTGCCAAGATAGTAGAATACTGTTTCTTGGAAAGCCATTGAAAGGGACTTCTAGCCTTCTTATCTAAGGGCCTAGTGTCCAGCTGGCTAATACATTTGCGCGTTCGGTTCTATTTTGAGTTAGAACAGTTTTGCACAAGAACAATTTTTTAAAGTCATGCTGATATCTAGTTCCGGTGAATCTGCAATTAGGTCTGGAATTTGTTCGTTACAATCCTATGGTGGAGTAAGTGTTATGAAGAGGTTTTCAACCCTGTAATAACAATGCCCTATATCTTTTAAATCAATTCTATTGGGATGTGACTCTTTACCTTCAATCTGCTGTTATTCATGACAGCAACGCGGGCCTACTTTCTTCAATGATTTAGACCGACTCCGTGGCAAGCCCGCGTAATATTTCCAATAATGCGCACAACTACAATGTAACCCAGTCAAAGACTCTTTACAGCAAGAGGCCTCAGTTTGCAGTTAATCAGTACTCCGCCGGATTGTGATATCATTCTGTATCCCGTGTGATAAAGTATTTTAATGAAGTACTACACCGCGTTACGTATGTGAATTAATTACTTAGTGGCAATTTCAAAAGTCAGTATAATTATCTTTGACGCAGTACATATTGTATTACCTTATTAAGCATCAAAAATTTCACAACTTGAAAATTAGTTTCAACTCTGCAACTCATTTATGTATTTTTTTCCACCTTACGTTAGTGAACAAAGATTCAAACGCAGCTCACATAGCTGTGTAGCAAAAACTCTTTTCCAAAACGACTTGTTTCACCAAACTTTGAAAGCATATAAGTATTGTGAGCATATGGTGGATTCTCATACATTTAAGTGAAAGATTTTACATTTGGCGCAGTTAAGACATTTTAAAAGAATCATTCAAGTGAACTTTTTCGTTGGAATGGATCGTTTTTTGAACAACAATGAGAAATGAGTCATTCATTAGAAATATTTACATACAGTAAGGCCTCACAAGTCCGGATAATTAAAGTTTCGGGTGTGTCCTGAGTAGCGAATAGTCCGGACTATAGAGAAAAAATAAAAGGAACTGTACAATCGACAACTTTTCAAACACATTTTCTCACAGGTAGAAATTTATATGTACAATGGGGAACACAAATGAGTACATGTCTGTGCTAACAGACAAATCTACCCAAATGAAACTGATTGAGCTATGTCAGTGAGAACAGTGCCAAAGTCCGATTGCTCGAAATGATATTATAGACAAAATGGTGGAAAGTATGCTAATACGTGTAGAAAATGTAAGGTGATATGGTGCAAATAGCAAACATTTGAGTACATTGGAGTTGTTTTTGTTTTGTTTTTTTTTTCTCCTAGGATTTTTTTTGGTACCCGTTATGTACTATATGTATACCGTTTTGTTTGGAATTGATCAAGTTAATAATGTGTGCAAATATTTCCATTTATTACATTTAGCACAAGAATGTACTGTTTTCCTCCCAAAAAAAAAAATACGCATTTCAAAATGTTTGAAGAGCAGGAAAACACGACCTTATGCTGGACCGTTTCTCTTAAAAGATCTCTTCGGCTTTATCGTGTAACCTTTCCTTACTTCGTTTTTTTCCAATTTTTCCAACATACATAACTTTGCAAATCCCAACGGCACAAGCGACTGAACTAGTAGGGGAATTTCCGTAATTGTATGAAAATACAATTACGTACATAGAACGTATTTAAGAATATTGTACGAACTTGAATACTCTGTCTGGACCGTAGAGGTAACATTTTGAAAGTGTCCGAAATATAGGAGTGTCCGGACTGCTGATGTGTCCGAACGAGCGAGTGTCCAAACTAGCGAGGCTGTACTGTATTTCAGTTTAAAAAAAATGATCAATTACAAGAAGTTCTCCAATTCCTATAGATTCGTATTTTCCAATTTATAAGGATGGCTACAATTTCAGTTTTGATGAAAATGATTTTAAAATTACTTGCAATATGTTTATAGCAAGACGTCGGTCGAATGCACACAGCAACCGAAACGATGAACCAATTGAGAAATAAATTAGTTGCCAAATTTATCTCCAACTCTGGACAGGAGAATTGGCAGGCTATACTGTCTTTACTAAGACTCTGGTAGGCTGGCTCGATATTTAGCTAGCTGCCGCCAATTGCGTACGCTTAGTTGGTTGAGGTACGTTTCCACTTGCATGCGCCACCTGCGTCGCGGTCTTCCTCTATTGCGCTGGCCCTGCATGATCTAGCCATCTCAATCGTTGAATCCTCACTCTTCAGGCTAAGTCGATGTCGCTGAACAGCTCGTACAGACGACCGAAAATCACCCGAATAATATTCCTCTCAAAGCAACCAAGAGTCCGCTTTTGACAATGCCCATGCCTCTGCGCCATAAAGCAGACTGGGACGATCAAGGTCTTATAGAGGGTTATTATTGTTGTTCGAGAGAAGGTTTATCAATTGCTTTCGCGCCCAGAGAAGCAGCGATTGGCAAGAGTTATTTTTCGTTTGATTTCTGCGCTGGTGTCGTTGTCTGAATTAATAGCGGTACCAAGGTACACAAAGTCTTTGACTACCTCAAAGTAACATCTGTCTACTGTGACGTTCTGTCGGTGTTGGAAGTTTTCTCCCATTGACAGCATATACTTAGCCTTGCCCTCATTTACCGTTAAACATATCTTAGTGGCCTTTTTTGGAATACCCATTGACATCAGGCTGCGTTCTTCCGATAATGTCAAATTTTTCGACATATGCGAGTAGTTGGACAGACTTCTGAAAGATTGTTCATCTGGTGTTGGCGTGCGAGCTTTTTCAAGAATGATGTTGAAGAAGTCTCATGACAGCGCGTCGCCTTGTCTGAATCCTTTTTGGAAACCAAAGGTCTCGGTTAGGTCTCTACTGACCTTGATGGAGCAGCGTGCATTCTCCAAAACTAGACATTGGTCTGTATAGCTCGTCTCTATATATGCTGTCATACGCAGCCTTGAAATCGACATCAAGATTTTGGGTATTGATCTGCTGTTCCTGTTTTTTTTTGTCAAGATTGACGGTGGATTCTCCTGGCCTAAAACCAGACTGTTACGGGACGGCCAGTTTGTAGACGATGTTGAGAAGACTGATGCTTCTATAGTTGGTGCAATTCAGAGGATCTCATTTTTTGTGGAAACAATGCTGAGCATCGCATGCCCGATGAATGAAACCTCAGCATTCATTCAAGGCCGTGTATTACAGCATCTCCGACCATATTTTACGGACGAGTTTGTGCATGCTTCTTACTAAGTCATTACCTGACGGTTTGAAGAGCTCGGCCGCTAGACCGTCAGCTGCAGCAGTTTTTTTTTTCTGATTTCAGTTTAGATATTGCTATCTTGACTTCATTCGGGTCGGGTTGACGGGATTGCTGATCTACATCGTCCCTTTCCCTCGGTTTGGGGCGCAGTTCTCTTCTATCATCATCCATTGTGTAGTGTGCACCATTTTGTCCGACAGAGGTATTTGTTTCTTCGGCTCCGTTACACATGTCTGCAGATTGTACTACGATGTTCCCTTGATCATTCTTACAGCTTTCGGTGCGGGCATTATAACACTGGCTGGTTAACTTTACCCTTTGGGAAAGCTTCCTTACTTCGTTCCTGCAGTATGGGATCCTCTATTCTAACGATCGCACGCTTCTCATGCCAAATATTTGTCCTCCTGAGAAGCCGGTGTACGTCTATCCTCTTTCGCTCGTAAATCTCGAAAGCGACTATAGGCGAATTATGAAAAGTAGGGCAGTTTTCAAGTCCACTAATAATAAGATGGGGGGTACAAGGATGTGAAGTTCCGTGAAGTTCGATCTTGAATTGTTAGCAAAGTAGTACCACTCCTTAGCAAATAATTTATCTAAGGGGATGGCAATCCTATGACTCTCCTAAGTCCAACCACAGTGGTGCTCTCAACGCACCTGTTTACCACAAACCACAACCAATTAGCAGTACCTTCTATTAAGTGCTTAAATTAAGAATTTCACACCAAATCACAGAGAAGACTGCCACTAAAGTGCATAAATTAGTGAATAACTTCACAAGCAGTAAAGCGAGTTTTGTTAAAACCCACTTTAAGATGCCTTAATCCATATTCAGTGCACACGTGTGGAATCTTACTCCTCGCAGTGAAATCCCACATAAAAGATTTGCCACCAACACTAACCCACCGTAATAATAATAGCGACACTCAGATGTATAAAAACAGAAGATACAAGAGAGAATGCGCCACAAAACAACCCCAAAGATACGAATATATCCGCATTTGTGTTGCCTGGTTCACTTACGGCACTTCATTTGAGAACAACAGCATCAGCCGAGACAGAACGTGTGGGTGGGCCTGCGACTTGAGACTCTGTGCGAAAGCGGCACAAATAAAAAACGGAATGTGTGCACGAGGGTTTGTTATTATCCTTTTATTTCTGGTGGCATTTCGTGCCATTTCATAAATTTCACTTTTTCTTCTTCTCATCCCTTTGCCACCGATCCTCGCACCGAACTCTCTCTCTGTGCGCGCAACCCCAACAGTGAAGCAACCATCATATCCACCACCCCAACGCACAGCAGCACACCGCACACCTCAAGTGGATGAGGCGACGTGTGGAAAAATAGAAGAAATGAACAATTCCCATCCAGCACAGTTGGACCTCGACAGATGAGGATTTTTATCCTTTCTATCGTGTTCTCCTCTTCACAGGCTCTTTTCTATTCAAAAGTAATTTGCATAATTCATGCTAAGCAGCTCCACCGCCAGCAGCATCCACCTTTACACCCATCACTTTGGCCAGTCAGCAGCAGCGGCAGCCGTCAGTTGAGCAGGGCCATATGTGTGCTGCAGATATCCAAGGAAACTTCAAGCAGATTGACATACCGCATTCACACACCGAACACTGAACAGTGAGCGATGGGATGACTGGCAACGTTTCTTTAATTTACGTAAATTTGCCCCCAAAAATAGATTTTCGCAAAAAGTAAAACGAGATGAAGGCAAAAGTATTTTCCCGCAATGTTACTTTCCGATGCACCACACACGACTTCCTGTCAAAGTTTGACTGGGAAACTTAGCCACAAATGTGTGTGCAGCTGAGTGCGCGCTGAATCGAGTCATAACCGTCCCTCAGTTTCCGTCCCTTTGCTACCAAAGAGGTGAGGTTCCATTTATTGAGCAAATACCGCAATCTAAGCATTCGACTGCATGTACATGTAAATGCGTTCTATTCCCCCGATTCGGTAGAAATATTCGTCAGAGATGGAAGGAGTTGTCGAAAATTTCAATAAGGGACATTGAATGCTATTTTCCCTGGAACAGCACACACACACACACACTCGGGTGCACATAGCCCAAGAACGAGGGTACACATGTGCTAAGAGAGAGAGAAGGTTTTCCTGTGTGCCGGCTGTGAAATGGAATGAATTTTTGTAAACTTTTTGCTGCCATTCTTATCCTGCTCCAAAATGCTCTGCGGTAGCAGGCTACCACATGTGAAGTTCGGAACTTTTAACTATTTCTGTCCATATTTTCCTGGAAGTATCCCGCCTTCCTTCAATCAACCTTATCGAAGGAAGTCTAAGTCCATGTTTGCACTGATATCTGGCGATGGTCAAAGATGACTGCATTCGTTCAGGAATTTTCAAAAAATTCCTCTTTAACATGAACCCAACAACATCGAGGGTGGTCGATGAGAAAAAAGTAGCCGACATCCCCAATTTATTGCCCGAATTTAATTGTGCGTGTGTATGCGTTTCGTTTGTAGGGGGTGGTTGCGTTGACAAAAAAAAAAAAACGACGACGGCGGAGGAGGAGAAACAAGATAAAACATCTATCAGATACGGAAATTGGTGCTTAACGTGTTTATCACTTTTTTGGGGGGCGATTCCATCTTATTACGGTTGTAAATTGTTTGGTGAATTGGTACCGGAAAATAGGTGTCATCTTGTTTCAGATCTACAAACAAGTCGAATAAATTGGTTGCCGAGTGAATTGCTGAATCGAACTTAAGTGCTGTGCACCATCACCGGACAGTCAAATTTATGAGTGCTGTCAAATTTTATGTCGATTTCGCACAAGTATTTCGATTTAAATGCCGGCCGGTGGAATGGACGTGATCCTGCAGTTAGAATTTTGTTTGAATTTAATTAAGAATTTGTTCACTGAGTGGAGGACGAGTGTGGTCGGAGTTAGTTATGTAACACGGTTCGACATGAACTTAAACCTATACTGTACAGGATTTAGTCGTGTTGTGCGACTTATTGTGTTGAGTGGACGTCCGCGTTTTACTTTCTGAGCATTGCATTAAAGGCGTGAGGAAGTGTCGTCAAAATATGAAAGTTACTTGTACCGCGAATTGATTACTCAACTGTCAGCGTATGTTGGTGGTGCTACAGCCCGTAGAGGACCAGAGCCTGCATTCTACAGCAACCACTCGTGTTGTGCGTGCCATTATTCTCTCATGAGTGGGAAAGATCTACAGTTTTAACGGCCAGGTTTGAGAACCTTTTCTAAATAGTTGTTATTCTTTGAGCATTGTCAGTGAAAAATGATTGTGGTCCTACCGGGATTTGAACTCAGGCAGCGACGTTCACTTGCATAGGGGTCGACGCACATACCCATTACGCCTCGGCCACTGTCGGCTTAGGAGTTGATAAACGGATGGAAGGCGTAGTATGCAGACGCTACGATCGTTTTTTTAGAATTACGCATGACAAGATAACTGAAGTCCTCGTTTGCAGTATCGGTACGGTGGGTGTGCTCCAGTGAACAGGTGCGAAGACGAAGACTATTCGGGCTTGAGCTCGAACTCGAACTATTTTTTTTCTCCACATGCCGAAGCCTTTAAGGTATTGGTGAATTCATTACCGACCTTGATAGCGCATCTACAGTTCATATTAATCCTTAAGCAGGAAAATCAAAAAGGACATGACGGTGTATTAGTAGTCCCTAGTATATTTGCTATGTGTGTGGCCTGGTCATGTCATGTAACAATATTGCTCTCCTATGGGACGAAGCTGGCCATTTCTTAGCGATTACTTCTTTCAGATGGTCCAATTGTTGACAATACTGGTCCGAATTAAGAATTTTGTGGGAGAAGATTAGTTCATACAAGATGATTCCTTGCAATCCCACAAAAGTAACAGCAAGGCATGGCTCGACAACCGTTATCCCCGACTCACCGCGATAATGATTCACCGCTGATATGATCCACTTTTCGTCAATAGAAACCATCCGCTTCAAAATTGGTCGATGTTGTTGCGATTCAGCAGTGAGTCGCGTATTCCGCCCATGAAGTTCTTTGAAGTTACCTCGTGTGGAACGCATAAATCATCAGTCAGAGTCAGTCAATCATAAAACTGTCGAACAGAAATAAAAAATAGTCACAGGTGGAAAATTCTGGAGAGAGATACGCAGTTGCTTTAACGATTTTCGTCATGATGACTAAGCCCTTGTGCACCCGTGCATTGTCTATATGGAACAGCAGTAATGTGGTCATTCTATCCTCGAAGCAATAGGGAGTTTATCTAAAAGATCTCAATAATCAACGTCGGTGATAACTTCACCCTTTTCAAAGTAATCGACTTCGCGTGCACAAAAAAAAAATGGTTGTGATCATGTAAGGACTATTCTTGGCCTTCTTTAGTGTATACAAACAGGCTTTATTGTTCCGTGTTCTCTGGTGTGTAATCGTGGATCTATGTTTGTGTCCACGGTAAAGAAACTGCGACACAGCTTTTCGAATTGAGGCAGAACATGGTCAAACACTCCTTTGAAGTTGTTTCACGGTTGCGCTTGTGGTCGAGTGTGAGCAATCACAGCACCCATCTCCCGGGTAGCTTTTGGTGGTTTGCCCAATTCTAACACAAGGATCAATAGTATAGTGGCTGACCCTTAGGAAAGATCGTCTTAACACCATCCTTGAACTTATACCGTGGAATATAGTATCATCCTAACCAGACTATCTATACGTTACCCAGACTTAATCTGTCGAACGGCTATGACTCTTAAATTCCCCAAAGAACGGGGTGGCATAGCGGCCTTATGTGCAGAGATGTTATCTGCGAATTCCACACTGACGGCTTTAACATCAACGGCGGAGGGTGTGTTTTCGGAAATTCTGGGCATTTCCTAAACTACAGACTACCGGACATTAAATTTTGCTAAGGCAGCAAATGATCAAAAACGCCAATAGCACTGCAGCTATACAAGCAATTGTCTTCCGTACAGAAAGCCCAGGCTGATTTAGCGACGTAGGAAGGCCAGCTCGAAATATCCCTTATCTAGATTCTAGATCACAGTCACATACCCGGCAATGAGAAGGCCGAAAAACTGGCTAGGCAGTGATCTGCACTTCAGTTCTCGCTTCTAGAGGAGGAGCAAATCCGGCTTCAAGGTTCTTCTTTCTTCTTTCTCTAGCGCTACAGTCTGAGATCCGAGTTTAGCCTGGCCTTTAGCAAATATGCCTCTACAACTGGTACGGTATTTTTCCAATTTTGCACGCCAAGTTGGTTGATTCCCTTCTGGTCTTGTGTGCGTCATCGGTTTCTGGGGCGTCCTCTATGACGCTATCCATGCGCTCTACGCTTTAGGTATTGAATACGAAGAGACCTGGCTGGACTCATGTCATCTTATAGTGGTTAGGTCTCCTTTTCCAAACCATCAACAACACCAACAGGACCAACAGGACTTACAGGGCTATAGATTGAACGCAAAAACTACAAAGCAGACCCACAAGTTGTTCAACATCAAGAAAAATTGAACAAAAAGTACAATCGATTTAAAAATTAAGATCTCCTCTGTTGAACTCGTCATGATAGCGCTAGATAAGATATTAGGTATCTGAAGAAATGCACAATGTCGCTGGATAGCAGTGAGCCCTTAACACATTTCGTGTGTGCCCGTCCAGCTCTTTCTAGATCCATCGATACTTACGAAATGATCCGCGTAGAAGATAACAAACTGATTTTGAAAGTAACTATGAGTCGAGATCTTGCCTTAAGCTAAGTTGTTTCTTAACTCACTGTCTTATCTTGTTGTTACATGTGGGATGAATTAGAATTTGATGAAAGCTCATTCGGTGGTCGCCGTGGCGTAGTGAGTTGGTGCGTCGACTCCTAGGCAATTGATGCCAGGTTAGATACACGAATTTACCAACTTCCATAATTCACGGCTCCACCTCTGTCGAGTCCCTGACTATCCTCAAACAGTATTCCTGTCTAGAAAAAGCTTCTCAACTTCGCCTTTCAAAGTCGGAATTAAGCTGCAGGTTCCATCACCTCGTGACAGAACAATAGCTCACAGAGCACACATTTTTGCTGTAGACGCTATGTACAGGTCCTCCTCGGACTGTCGCTCCACCCATAAATCTTTATATAGTGGACTCTCTCTAAGTCGAACCCTCTCTAAGACGAAACTCTCTCGAATTCGAACATTCTCGCAATATCTTACATACATTTTCCTCAATTTTCCATACAGAGACCTCTCTCTAAGTCAAACTCCGTCTAACTCTACTCTCTAACAAATTATATAAACCCCATTCGGTAACTACCATTTTATCAGCCATGGACTTTGATTATGTTTAAATTGATTGTCCTGACACCGACCCATTCCTTGCTTGTAACCTAATTATTCGCAGAATCTCTTAATCCACACACACTGTCCAATCAACTCTTACCATCTGTAATCTGAGACGACGAACTCTATTTCTCATCAATCCGTCCACCGTTCTATTTCATGCACTTGCTGAGAAAAGTTATCGGTGCAGATCTAAAATGAAGAAATAATGAAAAAGGAACCTAAAAATGATCAAATCATGTGCTCGGCATCAGTGTCAAGCTCCATGATTTCTCTGCTTGCTCATGACCCAATTCTGTTTCCCTGCCCTGTCAACCCAACATGTTCCCACTTCTTCAACAGAAAAAAAATCTATCACACATGAACCGAACTCTGCAACCCTTCCAACCCAGTCCAAGTTTCAGACGATAAGAAATAATAGTTGACAGGAACAGGAACAATTCCCGACCCCGCCATCCGCCCACCGACGACAAGTGCACATTCGATTCACACAAGAATGCAGCCTTGTCACGCTCTGCCAGCTGTGTAATAATTTTCTCCCACCCTCCATCCGTTACCATGCTGATAATTCCACATAGCATCCTGGCGAAAGAGGAATTCCTTTCTTCACTCCAAGAGTGTACTCCACTCTTTGTCCTCACTGCCATGTCCTTGCATTAAAGTGATTTTCTCAGTGAAAGCAAAACAAAAAAAAATAAATGAACACCACATATCCTTAAATTTTTCGCCAACAGAGCAGAGCGCATCGTAAAATCTACGCATAGCGAACAGCGAACGAAAAGATCCTTCAAAACTGATTAAAGAAATTCTCTGCATCGCCGAGGAGAAAGGACATTCACCACAGTTATCAACCCCGCCAAGAGCAACATCACTTTTCGCGATTCTCGGGATTTTTTTTTCTTTCTCGCACCAACTTTTTCGGGGTGCAGTTGAGATTGAAACGAGGAAGCGGCGAAAAATATCCCAGCGAATAAAATATTAAAACCCCATTCAGCGGGAGCTCTTTTTTGTTTCTCTATAAAGGCAAACACTGGCGTCTGGTATCCATAAAGGATGAAAAAGAAAAATTGTGCACACACATACGCACACAATGAGGCGCGTATCGATGTATATGTGATTTTGTGCCACCCTCGCGCTTAAGTAGGCGTCATAGTCGCCCTGGTTCACCCGTTCTTGCATTTCGATGAGAGAGATGGGCGCCCCCAAACCCGCCGCCAAGTACACACATCCAATTCGTCTTCATCGTCATACCGTCGCTCGTCGCTGTGCAGAAACAATTTTATGGCCCTAAAAGCTCGATGTAAGTGGGTTATAAAAACGAAAACAAGCATACTCCGGTATACCCGATCTCGCTCCTTAATAGATTTCAGCTGAGCCCTGGTTCATTGCGTATGTGGTTCATTCGAGTACATATACGCGCGAGTCTCCTTTCATCATTTCGAGATATATGACGTATTTTAAGGACTTTTTATGGTCTTTCATAAATTTCTGCACTGGCCCCCTGCTCAGAGACGTCTCCTCACAAGTGTGGTGGCACGTTGACGGACGGTGAGAGGGTAGGATGCCTTAAGAGGTTATTGTTTTCTTGTTTAAGTCATTGCCGGTTGGTACATACAGGGCAACTCCTTAGACACCACATCCGAATCTATTGATTTTCCATTTCGGATTCTTATGCATGACAGGATTTCGGCTGTTTGTGGGTGTGTGTGTGACAAGGAGCAATCAAACGATGGAAGCACGGAGCAAGCACGCCTGGCGCTGTGTCTTAGACGAGGAAATGACAATTTTTCATGAGCAAATAATTTTATAGTTATTTGCTTTTCCCCAAGGTGAGCTCGCTGGGAGAGCACAGTCATTCGGTGAGAGCTATTCTCGAGATGCTGAAGAAAGCTCGCCGAAAGCGCGCACGTGTGTCCTGAGTGTGTGTGCTGTAATAGAAATCCTGTAGCATTTTATTGGATATGTTCCGGGGAAGGAACGGGGAGGTATTTCTTTTTTTTAAGTGCTATCACTATGCGTGTGGATTTTAGTACTCGGGATTATTATTCTTTTTTAAAAGAACTTGAATGTGTCAACCGTACAATGTTGGGGGAGTACTTTACGATTGTGCACGAAAGAAAAACGAAGAATGAATCTGAGAGATCCACGTTTAGGTAAGGGGATGGCATTGATATAATCTTTGCGGAGAGTACACGGTACGTCGTCGTCGTTGTGAAAGTTGATATCAGAATTTGAGTGGAGGACGACTTGTTGCGGTGATGCTCCTGTTAATGCTGATGATGATGATGTGGATGAGAGTGCGTAAGTGCTGTCGGAAGTGGTTTCGTTGAGATGAGTGGAATACGTTCATTTTTATCTGTGTCATGAAAACTTTAACCATTTTCTGTGCTTTAGGTGAGAGTTTATTTTTTTCAAAGTTTCCGTATGAATGTGGGGATGTATAGCAAACATGACTTGAATTTTATTGCAGCACACATCGATTTGTTTGGCGTTTTATTTTAGTTTTTGAGTATTGCGTGTGCACGCATTCATTTGGATGGGTGTCTATTATCATTTTCGTGTTAATCGTGGAAAAGCTCAGTAGTGTATGTCTTGTGTCATGTCAAGTGATAGGATATCAATATGTTGGTTTGGTGGGTGACTACCAACATGCAGCAGTTAAGCGTATAATATACACAGATATAGATCTGGATACTAGGTAGGTAGGGAGGTGTATGGGTGTCCTTATGGCCTTACGGCCGTGGCTCAAAAACAAAATGGGTCCATTGTACCCTTAATAGAAATAAAAATATACTACTTACTACCGTGAGACCTTCTTTTATTATACTAAAACCATCCTGCTTCAATTGAAAGCTTCAGGAGGTCACACAGGTCTTCCAGCTCCGCAAAGAAGTGTTTGTCCAAGTACTGCTTTATTTATCTTTCCAGGGCTGGGCACTCGCATAGCAGATATTGCATAGATTATTTTTCTTCCTCATCTCTGCAGCTTATGTAAGAGTCGTTGTGTGGTATGTTCAGTCGCGATACATCCGCGACTATAGTACAGTGTCTGGTTAGGACTCCTATTAGCTTCCGCATGTTTTTACGATTTAAACTGATCAGTGATATCGACCTCTTTTTGCTCAACGTCGGCCACAACGGCTTTGCTATTGCACCGATATCCAGACTAAGCTAACTAGTTTTTATTCTATTCAGGGCTTCTTCTTACAGTTTTCTACGTACAGAGCTAAGCGGCATGAGTGCGTAAGGAATTGCCCGGGAGTCTCCAAGCTCGAATCCATTCTTCGCGAGACTGTCCACTTTTTCGTTTCCTTGGACGCGAGTATACCTTGGTACCCAGCATACGGTCCCCTTGTTCACCAAGGAAATATCGCTGACGCCTTGTCTGCATAATCTCACAATTTTTGATGTCATAATCTCCGACGCTATGGCTTTTATTGCCGCTTGGCTGTCGGAATCTCTATCTAGATTGTTTTGTTGGTTATGTTGCGCTCTATTGAGGCGAGTGCTGCCTTGGCCTGAAAAACGCTGCAGTCATCACTTAATGCCAGGGATTTTTCATTTAAGATTAACTTTGTTCCTTAATCCTGGCCACCAAACAAAGATATCGTATGTTGGAATTAGTCTGAATGCAGCTATATATATTCCGTGTATAATTCCGGTTTCAGTACCCATTCGGGGCTTAGGAATGTCTTGCAAGTATAAACACGTCCATCTTGAATATTTGGTTTCCAGCGTAGTTTACTGTCAATTATATCGCCTGATTAAGGGACTAACTACTAAAGCTTAGTTCCTTATTCTTCAGCTTTGGTGAACTTTTTGGAGGTATTTTATATCTCGTTGTACACAGGTAGACAACTGATTTAGAAAGGGTTACGTCTACCCCAGCTCTTTCCGTCCACTTTTATAACTTATTTATCGATGTACTCATAATATGTCTAATAATGTGAACAGATTTGCATGTTAAGACTAAGGCTATGTCGTCTGACAATGCATTGGATTGCAGCCACCATGACTAAGATCCTTAAGAAATTATGTTTAAGTTCCTTGGAAATTTTTTTCTAAAGGCAGCACTTAAGTCCTAGACCAAAAGAAGGGGGTACAATAGATCGTAGTGGTCGCAGTACAAGAGTCCGTATAACACTCCCCAAATCTTCAATTCAAATAATTTAGAATTTCATCCACTTGCAATCGCAAAAAGAGAGGGGAAAGTACCCACCCCTAGGGGGTTCCTCTGACAACTGTTCTGCTTCTATGGGATAAGACTTAGTCCAGCCTCGAATACTACCTGTTACTTTTTGCCTGGCTGAAGCGTTGCTAATCGCTTCAAACTTGACAACTTATGTCGAGGAAGGCTAGATAATATTCATCTCAAATATTATTAGAGATAAATCACTAGGGAGTGAAGTTCAATAAGGCTTGGGATAAGCATCTGGGGGTGGTGATAAAGAATTGAAGTTAATACTTTCCCTAGTATGTACATCCACTATCTTTTTCATCTATTTCAAAAGAAATGAATACAGGTAGATTGAGATGGAATCTTTGGTAAGCCGTGGCTTTCCCACACTTTGGTATTAATACCACCTTTACCCTCCTCCATAGTTTTGTAGTGTAGCTTAATCTCAAAGAGGTGTAGAAGATAGACTTCTGCCACTTTGATAGTATGTATGTAGTATGTATTTCCCCATTACTTGTGGAAACTAAACTAACAATGCCACAAGCAAAATACTTCAGGGAACTGTTGTTATCAAGCCGGGAAACTAAGGGCTTCAACAGAGGAAATCATAGTCTTGCAAGCTCTGACTATAGCTAGGAAGACATGGAGGAGACATTCAAGGGATGGACCGGCCTCTTGTCTACTGCCCGAGGATCAATCCGGAGGTGTCCAGCCATTTGTTGAGTGGACTCTCTGCAGGAAGTAAGTACCGATGAAGCACTGATGAGTAGTCCTCCTCCAGTGACGGAACTTGTTCTCCTAAGGAACGGTGGTGCACCATCGTACAGTGAGGCAGCTACATAGACAGCTGTAATAAAAAGGTCGCTTTGAAATTTCGGAATAACGCTTGGAAACAAATGTTGGCCTGACTACAGATGTATCTGTGTTATGCCTTGAAGTTTAAAAATCACTCCAGTCTGTAGAATCGGTTGCAAAGGGTGCCACGTTTTTCTGAACCTTTTGACCTCTTACCTCTTACCCCTCTTGACCTTTTACACCCTTTGCATAGAATATATAGAAAGTTTGTATTGACATGTTCTCTGCTGATTCTTTCTGATAATTTCTTGCTTTGCAATAATACGGGTGCTGTGACAGCTCGAACTGCATCTGCTACCTACATAATGCCGACTACGAGCGGTGAAACATCGGAAGAATTTTAAGATTTGCTAAGTTCGGGGATTGAATAGTGTAGAAATGTGCACACCCACCTGATCTGCCCTTGTCCGACTCTGGTCTGAATTCGACACAAATTCGTAGGACGTCATACCATAGCGAAATTTAAACCATGGGGTCCTGAAAAAAAATGAAATCACACCTATTTCTAGTTAATCGCAAACGTTTTTACACATCTTATGTCTCTAAGACCTAGACCATAATATTCTGCATAAAATAAGCATAAATATAACATATATCCCTGACATTCGTCATAAATTAAGCTCCAAACCAACATCAACCATCTCCAAAAACCATCAGTTAACCCCAAAAATTCCTACATAGAACTACTATACCATCAGCTAGGCGCACTCAAAAATACTCTATGGTCCCAAGTTATGAAGGGTATACAGCCCGGGGTGCATTCTTGGGAATTTTCTTATGACAATTTACTTCATCACGAAATACCCACTAGCATGACTACTCTCCACCCGCCGGTGAATATAGTTGATTAAATTCGCTGGTGCACGCAAGCCTCTTAGAAACACGATACAGTTCTTGCTTCTCCCTGAGATCACGAGGGTACCAAACCCGGTTTTATTGTCCACTCCATCATTATTTCCCGAGGGCATTAAATGCGTTTCAATTGTGCGGCGACCCGTGCACTTGAGAACTGCACGAACTGTTCTCCTGCCTTAGTTGCTGGCGGAGATGATTTAACTTGAAGTGCATTTTCATTTGTGCCCTAGACTCCTCACAGACGTATTCCGAGCTTAGGCTTCGCGACATCGCAATTTCTAATGTCAGCAAAACGTAATAGCCGTACGACAAAATCCTTCTTGTTAGCAAATCTCGCTCAAGTTCCACTCCGAATCAACGCCTCACAATGTAACACACAAATCCCATGCGCCCCCAAGAATGGGGACAAGCTTATTAAAAGCAATCTGTCCTCATCCCCAAGCTCCACGCAAAAAGTGCCATTCTTGCGAAATTTATTTCCAGACATTAGAACAGCAAGAAGAAAAAAAAAAAGAACAACCCTGAAGTAGTTCAAAACAGTTCCCACAGCAGGACCTGCAATTATGAGTGATAGGAGGAGAATACCCGCTGCAACATTTCCACCCAATTGAGCACGAATGCACCAAAAACGAAAGCGAACTTTCCGTTATTTGCTTCTCTCTCACACGCTCGTTGTTTCATCTGCTTCCCTCGCCTTTCCATCATTCTTGTCCGTCGTCGTCGTTTCAGAAAGTAGTCCAAGAGACCACTTGGTCGCGCTACAATGTGAATAACCCACCAAGATGTGCAGCGTCGTCGTCCTCATCACGAACGACGCCAGAGTCATCATCGTTGAGCCTGACGACATGGGAGTCCTTTTAGCCTACTTTTACCTCCCCCACCGCACACCTCGTCAAGTACACAGTGCTCTCACCTGTGCTCTCTAATCTGCAGAGTATCTACAGTGCATTGAGAGTGTTGCGGATATACGCCACCAGGAAGTGTGTTACCATACCCATTTCTGCTTACACGGAAGGCCGCTGAAGTCGGTTCGTATTCCGTCATCGAAACGACAAGTCTTCACCCTCCTGTTTGGTGTGTGTGGGTTATATTTTTCTTTTTTTTGCTTTTTTCTTGCTCGTCTTAATCACCACCCTCTTTGCCGTCACTATCATCAACTCAACGACTTTCCACCTACTAGCCCAGATTTAAGCTCAAATTTTACAGTTCCTTGAGGTAGCGTGCTGCTGCATAGGCTGACATGGGATTGAAGGGGCGAAAAAAAAAACAACTTGCAATTAAAGTAGATTTCCTTATCACATTTTCAGTTCTGTGTGCGCACATGTGCTGCATACACAAGAGGCAGCAACAATTCTTGCTTCTCATTTGCACACTTGCTGAGATTATCTGTGTGCTGAAAAGTATCTTCTTTTAAGAACCCGCACCGCCTTGCACACAACCCAATTTCATTTACTTTCCGCAAGGACATCCTTGGTACGGTGTACCCGGGACCCAGGAGTGTGTCAGCACCCGTGCGTAGGCGGTGACGCCTTTAACAATCGTTTGCGTAGATGGATGAAGACTGGAAGGTAAAACTTTCGTTAATGAGTATTTGCACATCCTTATATATCCTGCCTTACGTGTGTACTTTCACTTTGTCTGACGTTGTCTTTCGTACCTGCAATGCTTAACTCTTTCATCATGTTTCAATTCTTCCCCCGATGAGTATCTGTGCCATGGATGCAGATGTCATTTCATGGTGTCGTGCACATTCTCCTGACGACAAGGTGACGTGGATATCAAATTATTTGAGTGAGGGATTGTTTAAGTTCAATTAAGGAATCTTATAAGAAAACCATCTGAACAGGATGTGGAAGTTCTCATACGAAAGCTGTTTAAATATTTAATCGTAGAACCGCCGTTTGGCAGGATTCCATCAGTTGTGTAACGGCTAATAAATACATGTAGCTTACTTTTTTTTGCTAATCGAGGTCGCATTGTTGGACTTGGAAATTCCAGTGGCTACATCAACGCATGGGGTTTTATCCTGAAATTGAGTGTGTTTTTTTACTTTTAACAAAATTTCTTAATAACGATAGTTCGAGACTTGACATCATCGGTACGTAGACCATTGACGTCAGTGTTTCCGTTGGCACATGATACATGACATGTGTGAAGTTGATACATTTGTTTTTTTTTTCATTCACGATTCTCAATCCCTACATACTAAGCCACACCCTGGACTCCTTTAACTCTTGTCCCTGTTGTCTCTTGTGCTCTTAGTCTTCATGTCCTTTGAAGTTTTGCCTGTACACACACTACTTATAAACAGATCTCCGTCCAGAGTAAGAGACTCTAATAACCAGACGCTGGATGGTTCACTGCTGGGGGCCAGTGTCTATTCCAAGGATCTGAGCATCGAGCTTTCTCTTCGACTACCAATTCACTATAGCGTCTTTCACGGTGAAACTATAGCGGAAGCTCTGTTATGTCTAAAAACAATGTAATATCTACCACAGATGTCGTCATCTGTTCCGGTAGCCAGACAGCGATCAGATCTCTCAGATTCAGTCGCCTTCCACTTCATTGCCGAGGTTCTGGGCCGCTGTGACATTAGAGAGAATTGCGAACCCACCTATCGCTATTACAAAACATCTGCTATGACTTGAAATGCCTGCTCAAACAAACCTCGGATGGACATTAGGCATCATGACCAAATAACTCTGGCCTATGATCGGACCCAAACGGTCGCTTATCTTGACCGGATTAAATAGGGCGAATCTCAGATCTCTTATGAGCGTTCTACCATTGCATTGGCCTTCCTTACAATGATTTCTGCAGAAGCTGCATGCACGAGGACAAGGAAGAAACCATTGAACACTTTCCTGCATAGACAGTGTGTCCACTGTCCTTCTGCGTAGCAGTCAGTCACTTCAACCTAACCTAACCTAGAACATATTCCAATACAGTTTAATTTATAACTGCCTTTTTTTACTGTCGGTGATGTTTTTCTAATCGAGTTAATATTCTAACCGCTTAACATAATTGGGGAATAACTCCTCCTTTTCATTGATTTGTTCGAAGTGCATGTTTGGACTGTTGGACGATAATTGTAGATATTGTAAGGCCTGAGTTAAAACATCTATTAACTGTTTAGTCCTTCGTACCATCTAAAGATTTTCCATAATCATAGAATCCCCGCCCCTGATTAATCTGCATCTGGAAGCCGGGTGGGAAAAACAATCAAACCCATTGCCAGTGACTGTTCGTAGAGAAATGAATGAATTTATTTTTCTCATTATCTGTCAATTCATAACTATCAATGCATCGCTATTTAAAGCTATAACACATTGTGAATGTTGTTCAGATTACAGATAAAATGCATTTCGTAATTCGGTATGCAACATCTATTACAAGCAGTCTATTCGAACTGCTTTATTCATGTTTTTTCAGCGTTGTCTATTGCATGCGAGGCTTTAAAACAGATGAACCATGTGTGAGTAAGGGCGAGAAACAGAAAGAATGTGCATCAATCCGAATTGGGCCATTTTAGCATGGTCGACGTGTCGGTCAGCAACAAAAAATGCAGAATCCGCATAATATCTACAGTACTACACATGTTTTATTCAAAATTCAGGGAACGGTAAGACAACGGTGGGAAGGCATGATTTTGCCAGCTGATCCAAAGGGTCCACACCCCAATGGAAATCTCATAAATAATTTATTCAACGAATCGCCTTACATGACTGAATGCAATTATTCGAGGTATGCGTAGCTATCAGAGTCATAAATTTATCGCAACAACAGTAAGCTTCCCAATTTTGAAGAGTTATTCAATGCACTTGTCTTGTGATCCAACCAAATGGCATCCCATTTGTCTGTCGTAAGTACTGCTGGACTACCAACAAAGCGGAGTATACCTCCATTTTTTGCGTTCACCATCCATTTAATTCTGATCCTATTTCACGTAGCAAGTTACGCTTGATTCCGCAAATCTCCACTTCACATGCTAAATGTAATCCCATCCATCACCATTCACGTGGCCACTTAAGGAAAACCAAACGTCCTCTGCCAGACAGATATGCCGCCACTTCCAGACAAATGAACAGCTTTCATAGTGTCTTACATAAGTTAAAACTTTTGCGCCATTCATTAGCCACTCCTCTGAAATCGATATCCGCATTCGCACACACAAACTCAAGGCAATGAAAAGATTTCACAAAAAATACGAAACACAATCTCAGTATACTACGACACAACTCGCATACATCTGCATAAATTAACCGCAGTCTCGTCAGGCCCCCTCCAAGCCAAAGAGACGTTCCGGCAGACCATATCGGGGGCATGGCGCAGAACCTCCTCGGTCCTCACAGATAAATGGGGCCATTATCACCACATCCACCCTTCCATCAACGCACGACTACTTTGGTCTTGTATTTTTCAATTTGTTGTGCACTTTTGGACAAGGAGTGTAGCGCCATCACCTGCGCAGCCAGGCGTTATGGCGGCACGAGGAGTGCGACCATCTAAATTACTAATTTCCATTCGAGTCGATTCCTTTTTTCTATTATTCATGTGTCCAGCAGAGATAAAGATAACTTCCATTCTTGTGATTTGGCAAATTTTATCTGCACTCCCGCCAGTGCCAGAGTTCGCCATTATTCTCATTGAAATGGAGAAGAATGTGAGCGTATCTAACAATGGCGAGGATACACGATTCCGTGTAACGTGCAGGGAACAATGCCTGGCTCCTGTGAATGAAGTCAAATGAAATTATTTCAAACATTATTCTCGTTCGCTTTCTTGCTGCGCATCCCCTCGTGGATACACGTTTTTATCCCGGCAATGGGCAGATAACTCGTACTCGTACTGACTTCGATTCGAAGGTAAGAGCAGGCCGTAATGTGAAATTCGGTCTGTGTCGAGATTTATCTCATTCAAACGGGAGATTACTCTAGAGCTCTAATTCGAAATGCGGATTCAGGTGGAAGCCATGAATAGAATACAAATTATGGATGCCGTTGACCTTGGCCTCCCTTTAGGGCTGGCTGTCTCTTGCTTACTGGGTGGCGCGAAATTTGGGTGCGACGGGCGTAGGTTGGCAAGGAAGTGATGCTATTTTCGGTCCGCTGCCGCTGTCAGGCAGTTGTTTATCTCACTAATGACAAATTAATTACAATTGATTATCCAAGTGGATATGGCCTTGTCGGTGTGTATTAGAATCTGCTTTCGGGCTTGGCCTGGTTTCGGAAAGGCATGCGGCATTTCGAATAAAATGCCATTGATTGAGGTTGGCAGGCGGTGAGGATAATTACGTTCGAACACATTAGACTCGAATCTGTAGGCAATATTTCCAATCTGTAATCGTCTTATATAATTCGAATCCTCTCAGGGGAGTACATTTGAATAGCCGTCCTTGTCTGTTAAATTTAGCCTTATATAAGAAAGGTGGTGCCTTATTGTAGGAGTTGCCCGTCTAATATTTGTGCCCACATTTCGGTTTTGTCTCTCCTAAGAGTCATGGTATGGTGCTGATGTGGGTCACAGATTTAGTTGCGTTACAAGCACAAAAGACGCTTAGGTCGACTAAATGTCATCACAAATTATCAAAAAAATCCATGATATTGTGTTAGACGGTTGAGCAAAGATTGTAGCTATTTTAACTGATAAAGTCATTCGAATCCCGCTTGATAATTTGGGAATGAAAACATCATTGGTAAAGCGTGTACCAGGTTTTCTGGTGGGCCAAAAAATGATATGCATGATGATTTCGGAAATCTTTAAATACGAGTTAATGAATGCCACGCACCAGGACAAACAAGACAACAAATACCTATACCTTATGAGAAACCCTATTTTTGGACCGGTTGAAAGCCGAAGTATTGAAATTGTACGAAAAGCTTTGGATTGTTTGATTAAGTTTTGCTTAAGTGCGTGGCAAAGAAGACACCAACAAAGAGAAAATTTTCAAAATTTTACAATTTTTTGTAAGACAAAATCGCAAGCCTGACGGCTTGTTTTTGGTCTTGATACTGTAATAGTAAATAATATATAGTTATGGTTCCCTCGATTCCGTTTTGGTCCAACGCGCTCTGGAAGGCTGTGTCGAAAATCTGGATAAGATCTTGGAAATCGTGAGTCTGCCAGATATACAAGCTCTGTTTCGATTGCTCAGTATCTAAACATTGCAAACAACCCACTTGGAACAATATAAACGAAGCTAGATAAAAAAGAAAGTTGTTGTATAGGTACAAAACGAGCTAACGCCTCATGGACCGAATTTCAACAACATCAACCCATTTTTAAAGCTGATGGTGACTGGTGACGAATAGTGGATCCCTTACGACACAGTCAATCGAAAACGGTCGTGATGGAATCGCGATATGTAGGCTAAGGCAGAATTGATGCCTAGGAAGTTCTTGCTGTGTATTTGGTGGGATTGGCAGGGAATCATCTACTACGAGCTGATTTCCTATGGCAAAACTCTTAATTTAGACCTGCATTCTGAACAATTGGAACGTTTGGAAAACAGCGCTCAGAAACGGCCAGCTTTGGATCTTAGGAGAGGATTTGTGATTTAATAGGACAACGCCAGGTCACACACATCGCTAGTGACTCACCAGAAGCTTCGGGAGCTTGTTTCGGAGGTCGTTTTGCATCCACCTTATAGTTCAGACCGAACACCAACCGATTGCCACCTGTTCCTTCTTATACGACAGGGACAAACCGGGATTTCTATCAAAACGGCAATACATAATCCAATACAATGGAGCATATTTGACCTAAATCGTATGATATTTAGTAATACAGCCATACGTTTTATGACAAAGTAATTGATTTATTTCTAGTACACCCTACATATGCCCGTGTTCACGTGAAAGCCTAAAATATGAGACTTTGGCGTACAAGAAAAAGAAGCGACTTAATAAAAAAGAGTTGGGCGTCACGAGACCCCCGACAGATGTAAAAAAAAATATTAATTTTAGAATTAAAAGTTAGTTGTTGCTCGGAAATTATTTTAAGAAAAAATAAAATCCCAACACGTTTCCATGATTTTCCACAAGACTGGGCCATAGTATACATATGCTTATGCATCTCGTAAAAAATTTGGCTTGTCTTACTGGCAACCATTGTACAAGTTTTCGTGACATTTTCAATTAATACTTGATCAAGTTTCACAGAGGCTGTATAAGATAAACGCCCAAAAAAAGCTTTGCATTCATTGGAATAAAAACAATAATAAACTTACACATACTGAAATTATACTCACAATAAACCACAGAAAAGATGAGTGGCTGCATTCGAAAGGGTCTCTCACTAACAGCATCTCAATCGTCATCAATATGTGTGGTACTGAAAATCCACTTATGTACTCTTCCTTTTTTTTAATTTCTCCCACTCAATTCAATTAAAAAATACCTCAATTAAAATTATTCTTCCATCAATTCGGGTGCGTGATGAGGTAAATTTTCCTGTAAGGCATGAGAAAATATGTACACATCAATTTTTAAAAATACCACCCTTGGGCCACGCTGCCACTTTGAGTTAACGTGTAATAATCACTTTTCAACTGAATGCTTCATTTCAGTGGCATTCGATTTCGACAGGTTATTTTTGTTCACGAAAGACTGAATGCACTTCAAAATGTATTTTTGTCCCGGGAAAATGTATTAAAGTTTCATTAAACCACCCCCAGCATTATCTCACGTACACGTCTGTCCTTAATTACACCGGAATTCTGCAAGCAAATTATGTACAAATTTAAGAATACATAAATTGCATTCAGGCGGCCACCCTGCGGAATTGCACCCATTTAACAGTGGCAATAATAAATTCAATGAATCGATTCTGAAGCGCGATCGACCGTTGCGATGCCGTCCGCCCACCAGTCGTTGGGGTTTTAGGTGAAATAAAAAAAGGGAAAAATGAAATAACGAACAATTTCATTTCGTGACCTACATTCTGATGAGTTGGCGGTAAAAAAAGGTTCTCCCCAATTGAAGGTAATAACTCGACAATAATGACGACCGTCAAAAGTTGACGCTTTATTTATGCAATTGTGATGCACACACATTTGTCAAGTGCTTCAACGCCATTGCACATGAATGCGAATGCGAATGCGAAACATGTCCGCCTGGTGGATTCATTGGGTGGGCAATGATGCTTTCAGCGACATGTACAACCGCACAACCGCATAGCCGCATAGTGAAGTCAGTAAAGATAAAACGTTTTCGATTTCCACCAGTGAATGTGTACGTCGACAGTCTCGACACCCAGACGGAGACCTAATGTTGGCCCGTCTTATTTATTGCATGCAATAAATAACAAGCCTTAATAATCAATTGTTTCTCTCTCTCTCTCTCTCTCTTTTCATGTTTCCCGCTGCTCGTCTATTTGTGGCTCATATCGTTCGTTTTGTTCCGACGGTAATACAAAATATTCGCATACATTCAAATCAATTACTACTGTGCATGGATACCTGGCCAACATCAACAACAACGTAACTGCCAATAAACCAACCAACCAAACGATAACACAGTACCAATTCACAAAATGGAAGCATTGAGCGGCGAGACAATTTATCTTCCATGCAATGTGAGTACGTACGAAGGAGATGACGCCGTTCTCATCCTGTGGTATCGCGAGGATAAAGGAACACCAATATACAGGTAAGGCGAAATGGTTGTGTATTCTCTTCTGTAGCACATTTGACTTGTTTTTTTCTATTATTTTTTTTTTTTTGAGTCACTTATTATTCTCTCTTTTTTTTTTGCAAAAGTGCCGCGGTGGTAGTGGTTGAAAAAGTTTCCCTCTTAACATTTCTGCGGTCAATAACAAATTCAATTTGAATATGAAATACATTTTATTTATGCGAATACGAATTGAAGTGCTTTTGGGGGTACCTACCCAAATATACATACATAGCAATTTCCCTAGGTCTCCTTGGTTCCGGTCTGAAAATTTTAAGACAGGATCTGCCGCAAGTTTGGCATTTGTTGTGTTTCATTTAGGAAAGATGTTGAACCTGTGAATGGGAATTTCTTTTATCTTGCGAATGAAGTTAGGTGGCCGCGTGCCAAGAAGCAATGTGTGTATATTGATGGCTTACGACACGTCATCTTGTCACTTAAAATGCTCGGGAAATAGTCATTCACATGAGAATGGAATGAGAATGTTTTGTATTTTTCTCAAAAAAGTTTGACGCCCGTCAACGAAACGTTTTCCCCAAAGACAAGCGAGCTTTTCGATGATAAAATGGGTGAAGTTTGTTCACTTATGATATACAGATTGTACAGATATCTTACAAATATAAAATCAATAATCCTTCGAAATCCTTTGTCTTATCTGCAGGAATCATGTCAGTAGATCTTTAATTTACATTGAATTGAAATCACTGTACTTGTAATAAGATATTTATGACATTTTGTCTTGCAGAAAGTTAATGTCCTCAGTACTGCCGCAGTTCATAGTCTTATGCTTATCGCTTTAAGAAATCGTCATTCATCGAGATAAACGAGCTAAATTAACTTAAAAGCAAAGATGCACGCCATCATATCATCATTTAAATGATCTGAGGATGTCTTTTTCATGCGAATGCAGATTTCCCATAGACTTGAAATCGCTTTAGTTAATTTAAGATAGGATGTACTACCGACCTTGCTCTAGATACTAGGTACACAGATAGTAATAATAAGATAGATAGATATAATATAATAATATGAGTGGCGCTCAGCAAGCACTCGTATTGTGCGTGCTATTGTTCTCTCACGCGTGGAAGGGACCTAGAGTTTAATGCCGACTCCGAACGGCGTATTTGAGAAGCTTCTTCTAGACAGGAATACACTTTGAGCATTGTCAGTGACTCGAAAGAGGTGGAGCTGTGGTACATTCGGGTATCGAACCCGGCACCCTCTGCGTAGGAGTCGACGCACTTACCCACTACGCCACGGCGACCATAGATAGATAGATAGACAGATATTATTTATTGCTTCATGAGTTACAATGTGTTATCGCACAATTTACAGAAAAATTAAATTTTTCGAGATATGACATATTTCGGTCTTTCAACTAGATCATTATCTAATATTTTTTCGAAGGGTGTAATAGATCTATATGGTCGCAGTACTACCTAGCCTCTTGCTATGACGCAACCCAGCTTCAACAATTCCATAGTTAATAAAATCTTTTCAAAATAAATTCAATTTCTGTGATTCTATCAAACTAAATATACACCACCATGCGTATAAGTGTACATTTGACTTTGGTCACTGTCCTATACGACGACGAATGACTTATGACACTCCCCCATGAGCCAATCTGTCGTATCTGTGAATGTCTCAATAGTTAACCATTAATCTAGAATCTAGACGCCCTCGGATTCTTTAAAAGCAGAATTGCTAAATTTCTGTCACAAGATTTAATATGTTGTCTCAAATAGTGTGCGTACTTTCAAAGCGACTGCTCACACGGATGTTGTTGAAACAGGGTCAAGTCGTGTACTTCTTTATGAAGCGGAATTAGTTGTTTAATGTAGTGGTATATTGAATTTAGACAAGGTTTCAAGCTTAGCGCAGTCCTAAACGATCTTTAATTCGCTTAAGAGCAGAGTACCAACACTTTATCATATCTTCGCTCAACGGATTTCCACTTTGGATTTGCCTGATTTTTTGCGACATTCAGCTTAGGTGATGAGGTACAATTGTATATTGGATCCAAAAATGATAACCTTCGTTTGCCAATAAGGATTGTAATAACATCGATGAACAGCAGTGGCCCTTTTCTACTGATGTGTACAAATTGGTTAGGAGCATTCCATGCACTACACCCATTAAATTGAATTAAAGAACTTGAGATGTGTCATAAAATGCACTAGTAATGCCACAATAAAAATCTATTGTACCCCCTTTTGACAACTTCTCTAGGTGAGGTTTCATGGAAGTCTGTCCCTGTTAGGGATGTTCTGTTTATCATTTTGATTACCATTTTTTTTCGGGCCAGGCTAAGGCAGTCGATTAGTATGCCTGCCATAGTTTCCACAGTGTTCTTGGATCAGTTTTAAGGACTTCTAGAGCTTCTTTGGGTTCAATACCCTTCTGATTGTTTCAAAACCGGTTAATTTGTTCAATGATATATTTTTGTAGTTGAATGTAGGAAGACCCAGTGACGGGTATCTGAGCAACTGGCTTGGCTCGTATGTCAGCCTTTTTATTACATTCATGGTATTCATGTTTTGCAAACGAAATAAGCTCTTGTCCGTTATTTTCTGCCTACCGCAAGACGTACCATATAACTTTTCTTAGGAGCACAGTCGTGTGTTCGAAAACACCATTTTAAAGTGAGAAGCGAGAGCCATTAAATTCAATTCACGTACACAATGTACATTTTTATTATTTTCTAGTTTTTTTTGTAAGTTGAGGCTTTATCCTATACATCAATCCATCCTTGTTTCAGTCTTATGCGTCCAATCGACGCAGTATAAAAATTGCCTTTTAATGATATGCATCATCTTGAAGCCGCTAATCATGCATACATTTTTCCTACATAAAAGTGGTTCTTTAGATCCATCGACACCATTGCCCACTTGAGTTAACTATGGGCCTACATATATTCGCAAGGACTTAAGGCATCTGTCATGGGTTCTTGAACGTCAGCGTTTGGATACTCATACACAATTTTCTTCATCGATGAGGTTAATATTTCACTCGGTGGAGATATTGTCACATACCCTTATGTAACTTTAGAAGAACCACGTCATTGTAAAAGTAGTGCCGTCGTGTGCGGTTCTTCTTTTTTGTATCGCTCTCAATATAATCAGTATGAGTTCAAGTTGTTCACGTTGTTTGGAGAGAGAAATTCAAGAGTAAACAGTCAAATTCGAAAAGTATGGGACCCGCTAAAAATACGACAAAGCAGAAAATCACTCCAAAGATACCAGCAACTAATTTGGTCTCTAGTGCTGCAACTGGTGACTCTACGCTCCAGCAAATATTTGAGAAAAATTCTAACTTGGAACAAATGAATTGCCAAATTTTGCTCTATTTATCCACATTACGTGAAGAGAATGCATTTCTCAAAGAAGAAGTAACCAACTTGGAAAGTCGTCTCAACTGGGAGCAACAGAATAAATTAAGGAATAATATAGAAATTGTCGACATGACTTCGTATGTAGGCAATGTAAATGAAGGCAATTGTAAAAGCTTAGCCCAGCAATTATTCCGCAATTCATTGGGAGTGGATGTTCCAGACGATCAGATCACAAAATGTAACCGGACAGAGATCAACTGTAAGAGTTCCAAGCTATCACTTAAACAGTGGATAATGAAACAGAAGATTAAAAAGAGGAAAACTATCAAGTCCATCATTTTTGGTAACACCGGTAGCAGCAGCAACGATTAATCATGATCTTACCAATTATCATATAGATGATAAACATTTTGAAGACTTGTTGCTGCAACAAGACGTAGTTGCATGTCCCACAAAACACGTGGCTTGTTTTATTGTATAGTCCCTTGTTAATTGTTTTTAGTATCTCAATGTTGCTCCATTACTTCCTATAAGCTGCAGTGACACTGAATGTAGTCGTTCACCCAACTGACAAGACTCTTATAGATGGTTTTATAGATTAGTGTTATAGATGGCTCTATAGTCGGAACGTGTTAGGTCCTCAACTAATGACCATTGGTCAGGTTTGCACTGAGCTGCAAGCAGGTTGCGTTACGGAGATTACTCCACCTTTTTGACTCACCTTAGAAGCAGGCGTCGCTCGTCTTTTGAGTTATCTTACATGTTCGGATACGAGTCGTTGCTAAGATATTAGTCAGATACAGCTGTCAAGAAAATCCCTGCTCCACTGGTTTGACGAAGAGTCGAAGCCAAGTTGTCCATGGATGTAGCATAACTATGTAACATAACCTAGCCTATATATATAGACGCCCTTTTCTCATGAAGTTTTACAGGCTGTACAATTCAGGGTCATGTCTGGCGTTCCCAAACAAGTCCAGCCATAGCCCGCAAAACTCAAGGACACTTTTCTTCTTTCAAAGGACTTCTTCATTCACTATAGTACGACTAGGATAATCAAGGTCTTGCTTTCTCAGCTTGATCCTTCAAGATAGAGATACTCAGCAGCCTCTTGAGTCCAAACACAGCGTTTGGCAGGAATTATTCTTTTTTATTTGCCCTTGAAAATAAAGAAAGAAGAAAGACATACAATTTATAATTTGTAAGTTAAAATATCTCCCAAGCATCCCTGACGTGCTATGGTGGAGATGGATGGTATTTTCGCAAAAAAGGCTTAAACATTCTGAAAAGAACTTTAAATAAGTAAAGAATTCGAACAAGTTTCGTGATGTGTTCATATGTGAAACTGTATTGCCTTAAGTCTGAAAATGACACTCAATTTTCTTTGGGGTCCCCTTTGTCATTTTATATTTCCACTTCAGTTAAATTTTGTAAATAATGAGACTTCTTATATACATCATATTTTTTCGACAGCTGGCCATGCTGCTGCTGTCAGACCATAGTATTGCCCCGTACTGGCTAGTGTCCTTCACCCACACCATCATAGATATTTTCATTTCTGCTGTAACGCACAGCCACCTGAATAAAAGCAGAAAGTCAAAGAGAGAAAATTGATTTTTCAGTCGACAATTTGCATGATGTCCACACAGCTCAGCCAACCGTCAATCAAAATCATACTTTTTGCAGTAATCAAAACGATCAGCTTTCATCAGCATCAAGTGTAATCACACATAAGACCTTGAGAGTGCATGGGTGACAGGATTTTGTAATCAAGGCGTTTACTGGTGAAGAAATTTGTTAGACACACTGTGCGTCCTTGATCGTTTGTACGGTGTTATGGTTCTGTGAAGTTTTCAATTCGTTTTTCTCACTCGTAGCACTCCGTCGTCGTATCGAAATTCAGTGTTATTACACTCACTTCCCTCGATTGTATTCTGGAGAAAGAGGAAATCATTGCCTGTGAGGCTTGTTTGTATGCGTGTCGTTTTCATCGGAACGACGACTTGTCCTCCATCGTGCCGGGGAGTTTTGAACTGTTTTCTATCAGTTGTCGGTTTCTTCGGTTTATTTTCAAAAGAGACACACCCATTCTTTTGGAAGCATTCGATTTGGTAAACATCAAGTCAATTATACTTGGAGATTCTTCTTTCTTCAAAAATAACGACCAACGCTGGTGGTGAGCTGAATGGTGCCGTTTTGCTTGTAGTTCAATGCTCTGTCGACGAAATAACAACAGACGAACGTGTTGGGCAGAGAGTTTGCGTTGCGAATTTCAAATGAGTTTCGAAGAATAATTTCCACTGTACATAAACAAGAAACAAATTTCCAAAGAAAGCGAATAGACTTACATAGGGTACACCTGAAGGCAGATACATTTTGAATTTTTGTGACAATATACCTACTTATATAGTGATACACTTTTCATATTAATTATCACTCTCTTCGGATGTCGTGAGGAAAATTGTGATTGACGAAAGAGTGTATTCTGGAAGAATAGTATTGCCGATTGGACCACCTTCAGTAGATTATCCGCTCAGAAAAAAACCAAATCATGAAAAATATGATATATGTATTACTTTTAAATTAAGGATTTGTATTAGATTAAAATATGCTTTAGCCGACAACCCATGCATGGTCTGAACTTTAGTTGTACCGTTTCTGGCTTACATCATTGTCCGTTTCGGACAGGCTGATGTTTATGTTTTTAGGGTAATTGATTAATTTTTTATCCGTTACTATAACAAGTGACTTACAACTATACTTATAACTAAGATAGGAACTCAATAATGGGTCGACATATTTCGTTTGAAATTTTCTACATTGTATCCTTTTACGATAATTTTGAATTGCTAAATCCAATGAGAGAGTAACAGAATGATTTCATTTGTAATTTGCATAAGAAAATTATGTAAAAATACTTTGAGAGGGGACTAGCCTCTGTAGTATCCTTTATGTTTTTATTTTTTGTAGAACTGCGTGTAGTCGGCATCGAATAGGCCATCAAATCCTGGATGTGTAATTGCAGTGATGTTTAGGTATCGGTGACTGCGCTCGATTGGAAGTCGTTGTCTCTTGTATGTCTTGATTCGGATGACTGTTAATATTACTTAGGCCGCTTTCACACTTGCTAAATTCGTCGGCAATTTCCTTCAATGTGTGTGTAATTTCCTTTTGCCCAAAACATTGAAAAATCGCCTACTAATTTAGCTATTGTGAAAGCGGCTTTACCAGATTTGTGAATAGTTGCACGATGCATTTGTATATTGTTAAGATCCTTACTTCTTCGTTGATCCTTCTGGTCGGGATGAACTTCTGTGTCGAATGGTCTCTGTGAAGACTGGTGCAGATTCTTAAGATGTATCGTTATCTCCATTGATGTTGGGCTTATGCTGTACCAGATTAGGCATTCGTAAGATATTAATAGTCTGATAAGTTGCTTATAGATTAGCACTTTAATCTTCTGGCTAAGACCAGTACTTCTTCTGAGCAGTGGACTTGCGTTGGCGTAATCGATGTATTGTCTGGAATTGTTATTGTAAGATATACTTTCTCGGATGTCTGCTGCTGGCGTTCTGAAGCACAGGAGTATAGACTTGTCGCTGTATATTCAGTCCCCATTTGAAGATGAAGTCCCATCGTTGGATGATGTTATGTCTTGTGGCTATGTTCAGTGAGAGGGGGGTAGCTTACGTAATAGAGTCAACGGCATCTTCGGTGTAAAGATTAAATAGGGCTGGTCCCATGCTCGATCCCTGGCGTACTCTTCACTGCTGATCTGATTGTGTCGGAAATTGCATATGAGGCTTACCAGATAGGTGGGGAAACCGAAGCTGGTTAGTTTGAAGATGAGTCCTTTGATCCAAACGGTGTCGAGCGCCTTCTCGATGATCAACAGACATACCACTGTCGTTTCATTTTTGGAGGCCTTGGGTGACATCACTATCAAGGCCAAGCAGTGGATGGATTATACTATGCTTAGGCCTAAATCCATACTGAATGCATGGCAGAATCCCGCGCTCCCCGCTTTATGTAGTAATCCTTCTGAGCAAAGTTGACTCCATTACCTTACTTATACAACAAAGCAAAGCAATATGTCGATAACCATCCACGCGTGACCGGTTCATTTTCTTTGGGACTGGGACCACTTTAGCTACTTTCAAAGCGTTGGGTAACTTCTGTAGAATGAAGTTGTAAGTCTAGCCATTACCAGACGATCTCTTTGCAGGCACGCAGCCCAAGCGGTCCTACATCCTTTCAATCAGAGATTAACTTTTCCTCCCGTACAATATCCTCATCATTTTAAAGCCCATGGAACTTGGCGTTTAGTGCATATATCACGACTGGCAGAATAAGAGTTTTAAGTGCGATTCCACATGGGTCTGCGCTAGTATGTCAATGGTGGAGTTTACGTTTGCCGCCGTGTAGACAAACTCCTTTACTACTTCATGTTTGGATCTGTCGATCGTGACGATCAATCCCAGATCTCGTGTCACCGAACGTTTCTTGCATATCTATTATTGTTTCGTCCTTATTCATCTTAACACCAACGTGCGAGGATATTGATGTCGTCTGTGTAACCCAACCGTTGAATTCTATTGTAGAAGACCGTCAGTGCCTTCTTTGCTTACAGTTCCACAAAAATGTGCCAACCTCAAAAAATGTAGGTTTTATCGTAATCAGGTGCAGGTTTCGAACGGTTCGGAGGTCCGTGAACAGAAGTGCACGGTGCATCGCGTATGTGTTGACGCGGTGCGACACAGACGGATCAATTTTCCGGATATCGCGAAGTCCAATACAAGCTTATACCCACCTCATCGAAAAGCCTGTGTGCCTTTCTGAAATCATTCAGACTTTTGACTTTCTCAATAAATGTAAAAAAGTCCTTCGATATCTGGGAGGTTGGAAGAAGATTTTGTAGGCTTCTTTCGCCGCCCAGTCTTCATGTTGGTTATTCATCTTGTCTTAGTTTTGCGATGCATTGCCTTTTTTTCTACGCCAAATCAGCTGTATGGTTTTTCTGGTAAATTCGCCATCATACCACAGTTTTCTTGTCGGTGGGAATGGGTCAAGTAGTTGCCGCTACCTCTCTGATGAGGAGCGGCAATGCATGCATACCGAGTTTGCCTCACTCGATTGCTGTTCGTAGAAACGTTCGATATAAGCACTATTTAGTCGCATAGTCATATGTCATAATTCCTCTTTATTGGCTGCTACAGCTTTCTGATATTAGACAGTCGTGCTTCTGTGAACATCGTAAGTGTCGAAAGTTGCTCACCTGAATGTTAGCACATCCAGGACATTGGACGCATGTCTTAAACACAAGGTAATTTGGTGGTTCGACCATCTGGAGATCGACAGGTTTCTGTTGCTTTTGCTACTTATTACCATATTACAAGCTATCGAAAACTACAGAAGACATTCTCTGTACCTACCAATCACTCCAGCAAGGATTTTCTCTATAACGATCTTGGCATTGAAGTCTGTTCGACTTCAATGTTCAATGTTCTTCGAACAGGCGCCGTCGAAGGAATTAGGGATGTAATGCTGCAATTCATGCAGGGACATGTTGCGAAATCAACTTTCTTCGACACTTCCACTGGCGATAATCACATTCTCTGAAGATACCTGATTACGGATATTTCTCTTGATTCTGGATATTCTGGATTATGTAGGTCATCCTTTCCTCGTAATGAGTAAATCACTCATTTGGTGTAAGTTTTCACAATTCAACGAGTTTGGCTACTATTGGACAAACCATTTTGTAAAACGAGAACCCTTGCTCAAAATGTGAAATGAAACTACGAATAGGATGAGCTTTTACCTTCCTTGTTCAACTTTATAACAGATCGTGTATTATACCCACTAATAATTTTCACACTCGTTTGCTCAGAAAATAACATCAGGTTAACGTGCTTTTTGCTGTTCTAGAAGTTTGCCCTCTCCTTTTATGGGCTGTATCGCCACCGATATTATTATTATATTAAAGTGTTTTTCGAATCACTTGAAGCATCCTTTTATGTTGTTTATTTAATTCCTTCATAATTTTTTTTGTGCAGAAAGCGATTATGAGATTTCACGATAACCAATCCAAATCAATTATCGCGTACTCATTAAATTTTTTTTTGTATTCCAGTGTCGACATACGAGGCGGTGGTTCGAAGGCCGCCAAACGGTGGTCGGACGAAAGCGTATTCGGCGGACGAGCGTACTTCATTTTCGACAAGGAGCCCGGAGAGCTGTCAATTCAAAGTACACGCGAGGCCGACACAGGTGTGTACCGGTGTCGAGTCGACTTTCTGAAGGCCCAAACGAGAAATAGTAAAATAAACTTAACCATAATATGTAAGTACCCATTCACGTAAACATTATTAACTGTTTCTGCATTTATCGCCCATGTACACACGCACACGTATGATCGCTCCCATGCAGCCATCACAAAAAAAAAGGATATTTCGTAAAAATTAAAAAAAACACACACACAAAATAATATTTAGCTCTGCGGTCGCATGGCGCTTGCTTTATTGTATCGATGGCGTAATTTAAGTTTTAATAATATTGTGCCTACCCGTGGGATGGGAGTCTGTCCGAGGACGTATGTACTATCTACACGGAGGGAGCTTATATTTTAATGCTGTTTATGACGACCGCAGCAGGTCGTTTCGGCAGGAAATTAATTTAATAAAGGTAATCTAGAAGCGGGACAGGACAGGACGTACGCACGCATGCAAAATGGGTTGACTGGCTGGTATGGCTGAAAGGAAGATTGGCTGTATGGCCATTAAAAAGTTTTTAATTAACCGTTTGTTTGGATCGTATATCAAGTGAAACGATATGAAAAAGGTTCAGGATGAGAATAATTCGGACGTGGCGGGTAGGCAATAGGCGTAGGATTGGCCCCAAAGAATGGCGGACACTCGATTAAATTTCATGGAATGATAATAGCGCTAATTGAACCCTGCGCCGTGTTGCTTTGATTGCTACGTTGGCTATACACAGTTACTCTTGCGGGCTAGTAGTCTTTATCAGTTTTTATTTTTGCCTTTCTTTTTTGCTTTTCTCGCTTCAAGGATACCGACAATTTTATTGAAAAACATATAAATTCAACAACGACAAGCATTCACTGAACTCGTTTTGGCTCGATTTGGGCGCATACGCCCCTTTTTAAGAGGGCAAATGAAAAAAAAACCGAAAAAAAACACATTAATAAATAAAGTGAGCAGGGAATATAAAATAGCCCATTGGTGGATAATTGGAAGAGCACGCCTCACACAATGATGGTTTTTATTGGCCGTTTGTGATGCGTGAAGTCATTACAAAAGAGTGTTTAATTCACTGGCTTTTTTTGCGGAAAGATACGAAAAAGGGTTCAATTTTGCGTGCGGAGAAAAGTGTTTTCATCAAATTCCGTTTCTAATTGACGGCCGATTCCGGTCTGAAGGAATGAAATAGTCTCAGAAATGGGACAGTAGTCATAAAAGCTCTCAAGCACTCAACGAAAAAAAAGGCCGAGATTAAGAATTTTTCAAGCAATGAAAGAGAAGTTACAAGGACGGTCACTGTTTTTCGACTGACAGGGAACCAACACTTCAGGGATTAAATGAAACTGGAAAAAAGAGCATTGTCAGTGAATCGAAAAAAGAATTTCCGTAAGGATACTACGACAGTACGTAGGGATGGAACCCATGGTCCATATGATCAAGCTACATTTGATACCATATTCACTTTTTAAAAACGTAGTCAATAGTCGAATACTGACTTTCGAATACTATTTTGGAATTCACACACACACCATTTTCCAATTTTATACGAAATTTCCAGGTGCTGATGTTGGCTTGAAAGACATTGTGGAGAAACTACCAAACCAATTCTAGAATCAATCGACAAACATTATCAATGCTTGCCACACTAAGACACCAAAATATTTGAGCAGTCATTTTCAACAAAGCATATATTTAGAGGAAGCAACTGAATCGGAAGTATATAAGATACTTAGTCAATTAAATAATAAAATAGATCGTGGATTAGATAACATTAGACCAATTGATCTCAAACTGAATGCTATGTGTTTGACTCCAATTACAGTCACACTCTAGGTATCACTAAAATAATCATTGTAGTAAGTGTCAATGTCATGTGCCACAGTTGATGAATTTGTCGATAATTCGCTCAAATTACAAAGGAGAGGTAAACGGAAATTTAAAAAATTATATTTTATTGTCTTATTTCGAAACATAAAGTACGGGTTCTAAAAGGGCAAGAGTACCCAATCATTACTGGGGGAATTTACAAATGTTTGCAATGCGGGCCTAAACAAAAACCATCACGTAGTTGCGCTATTAATCGATTTTAGCACTGACACTTGAAAAACTTGTGGAAAGTGCAGGCAGTATGGAGTTAAAAGGAGTCCTGGCAATCTGGATAAAAAGGTATCTGACTGATCAATCCAAGTCAAGGTCCCTGACACATTAAGTAACGAAAAAGAACTTAAATATGGGGTGCCACAAGGGTCCAAATTAAGTCCCGTTTTATTTATTCTTTTCACAAACGAACTATTGAAGAAATGTACTGTTTATGCCTATGTGAAGAGGAATTCAACGCTATATGAATGGTGGCATGATATTATGGTCAAGTCATAAATGCTGCCACAACAAAAGTGATGCACGTTCGTTCTCCGAAAAAACTAATAGAACCTATTCAAATATTTCATCGAAATAACCGCTGTCCACTATCAACAAATAGCAATGGAATTGACATAGTCGGAAGTAGTAAACACTAAGGAGTTACCATCGACAAGAATGTACTCTGACGTGAGCACATCAATGTCCTGCGCCTTTAACTTAAGAACACTATTTTTCGAATGACGTACCTTAAGCGTTACACAGACGTAGATCTGCTAAAGCAGGTGTATTACTAGCTAGCGGAGTCGTGCATTAGATACGATATTCTGGGATGGGGAAACGCAGCAAAGTGCCACATGGATAAGATATCTAACCTACAATGTCGTCTTGCAAAAATTGTACGGAGTTCGCCAAGAGCAAGGAGGACAATTCTCCGAAGAATACTATTTAGCCCGTAATGGAACAAAATGGTGCTGACAACTCCCCAGCAAGAATCGGTGTGAAGGCAAGCACAAGAACATCAGAAGATATGCTCATTATCATAATGTGAGCAACTTATAGAAGAGCTCATGAGAAAATTGATTGAAGAGGAACTATATGCCTGTCATACCACAGACAAAGCGATGGTCATTGGCTTTTTTCTATAACATTTTGGATTTCGCAGCGTTAGTGTCTTTCATAATTTACAATAAAGTAAATGATATGAGTGCAACGAACAAACCTAAATCGACCAGAGCGGCAGTTAGTGACCCGCCAGATCGAAGCAAGGATAAACGATCCTCAAAATGGCATCGAATCTTTTTTAGGAGCACTATTGCGAAATAGGACTCCACAGACCAGACATCATTGGACCAGAAAAACTAGCGGCAGATTTGGAATACACGAAAAAATTCAAATAAAACCAGATTTGCATTTACCTCGTGGAAGAGCCTGTTCTGTATACAACACAGTCATCAGTTACATAGGCGTCATACACGTGCAAATTAAGCTAATTATTCGTAATATCAATCTTACACTTAGAAAGCCCCTTAAGTTAATAACGTGTCCAAAATAACAAAAAAAAACTTAAATATTTTCATAGAGTTCTGTTAATTTTCATACAAAATATATGAAGGTCCAGACGGACCTATGCTATCGAAGAAAAGGTGTGTTTGTTTGATTGTTAATGTATTTCCTGTACGTTAAGTTTTAAAATACTTTTGGTTCAGTCCTTTGGGAACTTTTTAGCGCATCCGAGCTGTTATCGGGAGAGGTAGATAGATAACAAAGAAAGATAAAAAAAACATAAAAAATCACCTACGACTATCCACCAGAGTCTGACCAGTGAAATACAAATAATACAATGAATGGAAGTAAAAAACTACCTAGTCGCTGTGCATAAAAAGGAAATAATTTTTCATCAAATGTCGAAAATAAAAGAAAATAAAAATGAAGGAAAATGGGTATGGGATGGATTCCAATATCGAACATCAGGTGTATAGAAGTTGAAATAAGCTTGCATATAACCACACTTAACCAAACTGTGAAAATGGGCATAAGTAGTGAGACAATGCTACAAGGGGGCATTCAATCCCGTTTAAGTTTTTGATCGGTGTGACTTTGTATAAGTTGAAAGAATGAACACAATGGAAGCTTATAAAACCTTAAACAGTTTCCTTTAACAGTGCCGTCTATCGTTTTCAAGATGCATTGGTCTTGCAACAACAGCTCTCTTGCATCTAGAATAACTTTTTTTTACATAAATTAAGAGTAACGAAGGGGTTTTCAGTACGGACTAAACGACTTACCGTGAACGCACCTTTATATCAACGACCAAACTGTAACTGTCAAAATATTGAATAAAAACAAGTTCAAGAGAGGAAGAAAAAATAATGCAAATTAATTACCAAATATATAAAAATTGCGTAAATTTTTATAAAATTGCCTTTTACATGTGACTTTTTATCACGTGTCGTTTTGGGTGACATCAGACACTTGGAAGTAGACAGTGCACGGAAATAGTTAAGTTCCATATTTTCTCGCTACAATTACAAAGCTATTCACCAAATTGGAGACATTCTACAGAAGACTCCCTCTTTCACTCCTGAAACGTTTAAGAAACTGTGTGCAACAATTTCGACAATACATCACGAGTGGGGTTCAGAATCTCATAACAAAAACAAAGTTATATTAAATTCATAAATCATTTGCCCTCTGCGAAAATATGAGACTTACAACTCAGAGTTCCCCCTTTTCTGAATATTCAGAGCAAAACACAATTCCCTAACAAAAGTCGTTCTCTTAATGTTGAACCTTTCATTATTTAAAGTTTTTTTTTTCAAAGAGAGGAAGTTGCTGTTCCCCGCTCACCCCAGTGGGTCCTATCATCCCAGCAGCTCGCTTAGAAAATGCATTAACTGAACAAAGTCCCAAAATGAGGGTTATAACTCATTTTGTTGTCCTCCACCGTTAGTACCACTCTGGTGAAATGGCGGCAGCGTCGCCACTCTTGTGTACACACTTAATCACAGGGATACGCAGACGAGTATATGAAACATATTTTTTTGTTGTGTGTACATAGGGACAAGAGGAAATGCACTCACGCTTATAACGATGCTTCATATACAAGGAATCTCTGGAAAGGCAAAAGATTGCACCAGACTCCGCCAACAAGCTAAAAGGGAATATAATTTATTACAATCACTGAGATGTATACACTCGTACATATGTATGGATGCATTTTTTTTATTCAGGCATCCTCCGTCGCCGTTGACACTCTTTTGTGTATGTTGATGCAGCTATAATTTTCTAGACGACGGGTCTGTGTCTTACCCTGGCCGGCAGGTTGCTCAAGAGTATTTCAATTTAGATTTTAATTAAACTTATGAATGGGTGTCGACAGCGGGATTTACACCAAACCATGCGGACGCTGAGACTCTGAGACTTTCAAGATTAAACACTTGTGGCGCACTAATCAAATGGGTTTTCTTTTTAAATAGGGCCAGCGGAAATTATATTGCAGTCTTTCAAGCTGAATGTGGTGATAAACGTATGGGAAGGATGGATGAATCGGCTTTCAAATGAAACGAGGCTTTGAACGTTTGGACCTAAAATTGGCGACGTTTTATTAAAACAAACGAGAGCTTTGCAAACACTTCATCAATGGCATATATCTTCCTTCATCTATGTTTAGCGCTACAGTCTGTTAAAGAAATTGCTTTCAACAAACACAGCCATCAAGCTAGTACTATATTTGGTTACCTGCTTTCAGTTGTGCATTAGTGCCGTTCTCATCTTGTCTCTCATCAAGCATGTGCGCATGCTAATGTGCGGGCGTTCTAGTGCACTGTGTCATAGGCTTTGAATTGAATATTTTGTCCGGCCGACGAGAAGTTGTCCATGCGCTCTACTTGACCCAACCATTTTGGGGGATTAGATCGGAAGACGCCTTAATAGACAAAAGCCGGTGCACAGCCCATATAGTTCGGTTTTGAATCTTATTTTCCAGATGCCATGAACGAAAAGAAACCCAATGGGCACACGCAGTTTCTTACTCTGAAAGATACAAAGAACTTCATCATCCGCTTTTGAGATCGCCCATGTTACTGCACCGTGGAGCGGGGTGACTATTGTCTTGTATAATGTCCTCAAGTACAAAGATGGTTTCCTCAAGAGAGTGCTGTATTACACAATTGCATCTTGAACCAAAAGAAACACATGTACGGTTCGAGCCCCTAGTGGCAGGCACTCTTAAAAGCATGCAACCCGGCTCCTGTTAATTTCTATCTGTAAATAGACTGCAGTCAAGTTTTAAGCAAGCTGATTTAAGTCTGTGTTTGACACCGAAAGCAGACAACTTTGTGAAATTCACCGAAAATGGAAAAAAATGAATTTCGGTTCTGATTAAGAATTACTTTGTTTATAAAAATAACCCACCCAATCAAAGAAATGTATGGTAATCACTATGTGGAATCTGCGCCATCACTGTCAGTGGTTGGACGCTGAGGTCCGTAGTTGTGCTCGCAACAGCGCAAGTGCTACCGATCGTCAAAGTTGCCTAGTAGTGGTCCTTGCCTTGTGAGGTAGCTGAGGCTGTAGGCATCTAAACTGAGCGGATCTGCACATTATACTCGTACATGAATATTTAGAAATGAAAAGGTAATTCGCGTGATGAGGTGGTTTGACAGCCTACCGTCGACTTTTAGAGCAAGCCTGCATATATATTTTCTCGTGATCGTGGCTCGAGGTGGAACATAGGTCTTAACAAGTTATAATTTGACATATTTAGAGAACTAGCAATATTAACTGTCACCATCAGCGCACTGCTTACAGAATTTCTGCTTTAACTAACCGCTTCCACGTGTTGGATGGCCTACCGCCACTGCGATTGCCTTGTGGATTCCAATAAAGAGTCAACTTCCAGTTACACTGGCGAAATTCCAGGTAGATGGATACCTGTCCCGTCGAATCCCAGATGCCGGCATTTTGTGTTGTTTGCCCAGGAAACCCGCATGATCTTCCGGATGCTGCTATTTATGAATATCTTTGCTTGCGTTTCCCCTTTGGCAACTGATTTCACGTTTGATTTTAAAATGTTCACCTTCGTGCGTTTATATAGGCGGAATGATCTGTACACTGTGTCCAGCATACCGAAGGCGACGTGACCCCTTAATAATCAGTTGCGTTGACTAGTTGCTGAGATGTCATTTTTAGTGATTATGCAAAATTCGACCTTAGGGCCGCAGATCTGAAAGCGTTAATTTTGATGCGCATCATGATTCTTTTCGCGACTTTGATTTTGAGGCCCGCTTGTGCTGCGGTTGGCCACCGGCCTTTATTTTGGCACTTGTATGGCTATATTTGTGGGATTATATGGACCCAAATATTTCAGAAATATTGGTCTCCCGCTGGAGTCTCTTGGCGATTTTTTTTTCTACCGTCCAACAAAGATTAAAACACGCCTTGCCTTGTTTAAGAGATTGGTAACCAATATAAAATATATGTAATGTGGAGGTCAAATATATGGCTGTCAAGATAACTGTTAGTCCATTCATCAAAGTACCCAACTCTCTAAAATATTTAACATCAAAACTGCAAAAAAAAATTCATATTTTTTTTTTGTTGATTCCATGGGTGTATGTTAATGGGTATACATGGTTTAGCCATGCCTCAATCAGGTCCTCTGGATTGGACTCATTGTGAAGGGCATAACTTTGAGCTTCACCGTTACCAAGGAAGCAAGAAAAAGCGGGTTGGATTTCACACTTATTTTTATTATTTTTGCTCTATGGAACCACTGTAAGTCGTCCGTATAGTACCGCTCTTCAAGGCTGCTATCCATTCCCAAGGATATGCCTCTTTTGTCCACACAAGCTTCGCAGTATTAAATCTAAAACCAAGTGAACGTGTACTTAGCATTTTTTAAAGCCTTAATTTCCTTGCTTGAAACGATTTCCTTGTTGTTCCTTAGTTAAAGGGAAGCCTCATTTTCTATACATTATGTACTTACTACTAAGTGCGATTCCATTCAATCCGTCCATACCATATCGATAAAAAGTGTGACCAAATTAAAAACCTCATTCCACACAGCTTCTTACACAAAAATGCGAAACAAATTCCAAGGTTATGATTTTTTTTATTAAAAAAAAATTAATAATCTTCCTGCACCCACCCTGTAATAGGCCGTCGGTTTAAAAACCAACTCACCAGAGTCAAATGAAAAATTGCAAGAAATCCCCGTTAAGATTGCAAAAAAGGTACTTCGAAAAAAAAAAAAAGAAAAAAAAACACGAAAAATTATAATAAAGGACTAAAAGGATTCATGAAAAGAATGAACGATGCTTATTCTGGGGGAAAAAGGGCTCATTTCTCGTCGCCAAGTTGAAAGAAAGGCTGAATGGTACCCGCCTCAGGGGTTGACCCAGCAAGAGTCTGCCGTGATCTCACTACATTCACCCACTCGCTGCGGGTGCTGTGTTACACAACAAAGCGTTTGGCACAAGTAAAACACTTTAGTGGAAAATTACGAGTTACGTATAATAAACGACCAGGATAACCGTGGCGTGTACTGTATCCGTTGATTATGCGCCAGTTAAGTACGGCGGCGACGGCGACGGTAGCGTTCGCGGCGTTGGCAATAGTGTTGTCGGAAAAGGGTTAGTGCATCAAAAAAAAAAAAAAAAACAAGAATTGAACACGTGGTTGAAGAGTGCTTTCCTATCCTTTTCCGTTGACTGTTTTCGTTACTTGCTCGTGTTTCGCTTATTTTTTTTTTGGCGGACAAAGGACGGAAGGAAAGAAAAGTGTTCTTATGCAAATTTTCCGGTCTGATATGTATTTGGATGTGTTCCGGCAGTAAAGATGGCTGTTTGCAGGTCTCCTGTTGTATGGCAGAAAATTGCTCCATAATCTCATTTAAAAAGCTTTCCGTTGGCCATGAATCAGGAAATATTAACAATGTTGTAGGTGTGCCGGTATTTCTTTGTCATCTTTCCGAAGGATTTCATTTTGGCTACGCTCTCCAAAAGATACAATTGAAATACTTTTTTTTCCAAGGGATTTTAATATTCTTCTCGTTATGCATGAATTACGGGAGAAGGTTGGAAGGAACAAGATGATTTGGAGGCGCGAATCGAAGCGGTATAATGCGCTGACTTTCTCAATTTGTTGAACAGAAACATATTCAGTTCCTTGCTGTAGTGCTAGTTGGTAAGTGCGTTGATAAAGAAATCTTGGCAAAAGCTGTTTATTTTGGTTAAAGATGTTATTTGGTAATATAGCACTCTCTCGAAACAAGTTAACATTATAAAAGACAGAAGTTACCCCACGCCTGTTTTACGCTAAACTAAGATGGACAATCTCAAAGGCAGATGTGGAAGTCCTTGGTCTCTTTCAGCGTGAAGGTCAGCGTTCGATTGTTTTCATTGATGGTATCTGCAGCTTGTCTTCATTACAGCGTTTCCGGATCCAACCTTCATAATGGGCTTGGGACGTTAAGATCGCATGGATAACTTGACTTGATCCCGAAAAATATTCATTTCAAAGGACAACACCCTCCGAGCTATAATTTGTTAGGTTGGTAGGCGGGGCTGCTAGTGAATTCACCAGCACACTAAGACCAGATTGGTTCACTGTGATGCCCACAGTCAGACTACTACCACTGATTGACCACTCCAGTGATAGTGCCGTTAATTTGATCCCAACGGCAAATGGTGACTGGACCAGATTTGAAAACCAGATAAAAGCCTATTTACTTTGCTTGCACTGAGATTCGAACCGGGGACCCCTCTAACCAGTGAAAGATACTTAACCAACTGCGCCATCCAGCCGATAAGCTATGATTAAGGTGACAGAGACTAAGGGAGAACAGATTCAGGTAACTTGGATTGCCCGATTGTAAGCAGCTAGTCACAGATCATGAGAGACCCTTTGGTTGAGACCGGTTTCCACAATCATTCAAATCATTTAATAATTCCATCATGTCGCTACGAGAATTTCGGCTTGAATTTCCAGTGAAGGGTTAAGAAAATATGTGCACATCACAAAGTACACAAGGAGGCATTCCACACCCAAGCGAACATAGGTTGTGCACAAAGGTTGTGCGATTGGATATGCAATCCCCAAAATAAAAAAAAATCTTTTTGGCCACACAACACCCTGAAGGGATTACATGGTTTCTCCATTTTCCACGATTCACTTGAAACTTTTGTTCCTGCCCAGCCCCACCTTATTAACACCAAAACTCGTAGCTATGCCGCCCCGAAATACCTTCGGTATGCAGACCAAAAGCCACAACCAGGAAATTTCAATTAAACTTTGCTAACCATACTGTGGTTACTCCGCAGACCACCAAAGTAATCAAACATTTCTCTCCCTTATCCCAGTAGCATGTCCAGAAACTTTTACCCGACCTCAACTGCAACGGCAGTTGTGTTCGCCATGAGATTTTCATCTAGATACAGCAATCAGGATACAAAAAATAAAAATAAAAAACTGAACACAAACAAAAGCAAAAGAAAACAACAACAGCAAGAATCCAAAACAAGTTGTTCTTTCCGCAGCGTGCGTGCATAGGAGTGATTAAGCTCAAGAACCGATTAAACGATTACATGAACCACTTTCAACCTCGGCAGCGCTGTGCTCTGCACTGTCTCTCTATGTAAGGTTGAGTGAGGCAAATGCTTGGCATTTTTATTGTTCACCGAGCATACCTAGACGGGAGCTATGCCCGCAATCACGCAAACTACCCCTCAGTGTGAATACTTACTAATTTAATTTTGATTGCCTTAAAAATGTGTTCAGCCATTGTGTCCGCAAAGATATTGATAGCGCCCCTGGCTGCTGTCGTTTATGCGGGTGCTTTTCTTGGATAACGTTTTTGGTACGGAATCATCGTCGTCGTTCCTCACTTCTCGACGAAGGTGAATGCCGTTCAGTGCTGCTGTGTGCAGACATTTCGCGGTGAACAGCAGAACACACAAACTGCTGCAGAAGTTTACGTGGTATCTCATCAGTTTTGAATTCCAATTGTACCTGCAAACTAATTGTGTGTTGATAAATTGTTCTGTTTGATGAGGGCGTAATGGCGCGAGAAACTTGGAAGGGTAAACACCGCTAAATACATCCTGGCATGTGTAGATTCTTCCTGAATGTTGAATAATTAATGAGCGCCGTGTGACGGGGCGGAATAGTTAGTGGGCGTCGCTTAGAGGGGCGACTACTCGATGATAATTATAGAGGGGATGCTTATTTACTGTTTGCGTTGATTAACGGATTGAAGCAATAAGCAGTCGTTTGGTTGTTTGTTGTGCTTGCTTATTCATGTAATGACAGAGTGTCATTAGGCGGTCATCCGGTTTTGGAATAGTTCTATGGCCTAGTGCATAATTTAAGTAAAAAAAAATTCTATAAAAACCAAATACTGGTCGTTATCATTAGATATCATCATGGTTTCAATGCTGTGTAATGATAGATTTGCTGGAGTGACTGAAGTGATTTGCTTATCTACATGTGTGTCCAAGAGGAAATCGTTTAGTTATTTGACGAGAATTCAAAAAGCGAACCCATATTTGTTATTATCGACTTGAAATTTCCTAGACGCACTATTACTCGGGCAGTTAACGTATTTTTTTTTTTTTCTAATTTTGACTTGAACTCATTTTCTCACTCTGACTTGTTCCTGGACTGGACTTTTATGGTGGCCCAGAATGATTCATTAAAATAATTTATATGTATAGTATCCGCAGAGAAGAATTCAGTTTCCGGATACTTATTTTTAGTATTCGTACACAAGAGTTCTGTGTGTGTACGCCCCCTACGCAGAGGGTGCCAGGTTCGATACCCGAATTTACCACCTTTCATATTTCACGGCTCCACCTTTTTCGAGTCACTGACAATGCTCAAAGAGTATTTCCTGTCTAGAAAAAGCTTCTCAACTACGCCGTTCGGAGTCGGCATTAAACTGTAGGTCCCTTCTACGCGTGAGAGAAATATAGCACGCACAATACGAGTGGTTGCTGAGAAGCTAGGCCCTGGCCCTCTACGGGCTGTGGCACTACCCATATTATTATTATTACACAAGAGTTGTGCTTGAAATGCAACGGATTCCCTTATAAATGCTTTCAAAAGTCACTTCACAATTTGAAATTATATTTTACAATTATGAAGCAGTTTGGAACTTGTCTGTTATTTGTGTCACATACTTTATGGGTTTCTTTCTTTAACATTCTAAAGCCCTAACAATTAAATCTCCTAATCCGCCTGGGATCCCTACCCAGTGCATCATCCAATATTCGTCAAAACTCTTCGGTTCGAAATACAGTAGGATCTTAGGAAGATGAACACGACTGGATGGCGCAGTTGGTTAAGTGTCTGTCCCTGGTTAGAAGGGTCCACGGTTCGAATACCAGTGAAAGTAAGTTTATACTTTTTTATCTGGTTTTCAAATCTCGTCATGTCCTCATTTGCCGTTGGGATCAAATTAACGGCACTATAACTGGAGTAGAAAATCAAAACTATGGGTATCACAATGGACCAATATGTTCTAACTGTGCTGGTGAAGCAGCCACCCTACCTAACCTAACCTAGGAATATGAACAGAAGTAAAACATGCTCAGTTCATCTATTCAAATTGTTCAGAATCATATAAGAACGTATGTATCTATGTCTAAAACAAAAAAGAAGTTATTTTTAAAATGTATAAAAATATTTATTAAGAAGTTTTTCTTAAAAGGCTGCTCTATGGTAGACTGTCGCCTGGAAGAAAGTCGAACGTTTCGTTCAATTTGCCCAGGTCCTACTTTACTTTTACAACCAAATCGAATCACTTCTGCAGCCATTTGAAATTTTAAGAACTTGATTTCACTGCATCGAAAGATTGGAATGTTTGAGGAATTACAAGACTCCCAACATTATTCTGACTACATTTGATGAAATCTACTGCTGCGGTAATAATTCCATAGAAACATGCTACATTTCCACCAACCAATATGTACGGTAGCCACCATATCCTTATATCGAAAATGGATTCGCTCAACAGATTGCAAAAGCTTATTTTCGTCAGTGCTCATCCCTCCGACTGTCATATGTGGATGGTATTTAGTGGCAACGCATACAAAATAAATTTTTCTAATGATAGAAAATGCTTTCGTGAGAGCATTCTTACAAGATAATCGTTGTTGTATCGGGTGAAACTTCATTTTTCCTAACCCTAAGCTATCCACTGTCAATTTTGTTTTGTCACTGGTGCCATCAATTTAATGCTAATGTTAGTAAATTCAAATGCCTAAACCCTATCTAACCCTATACACATATGTATATCACATATGTACATCCCACTGAATGTTCGCATAGCGCCAAAAAAGTTTTGGTAGAAATGTGCATTTGAACAGATAAACACAAAATAATTGATGTTAATTAACAGACGGCATACCGCGCCAAACGTTGCACAGATGTGTTCGGATTGAAGTGGGGACTACAACCGAAAGTGCCTAACCGCATCTATGTACACTTCCATTGTAAGACCAATATTACTGGTAAGGGTCGTGGTGTGCTTGAAAGTCATGCAAAAAGAAAAAATATCCAGAAAAAGACCTTGAAAGCTTTACATATGTGCATTGAAATAATGGGGGCTTTGAAAATAAGACCTGACACCTACTTCCCATTGACCAATTTGCCAATGACGTTGCGCCTATGTTAGCGCATATGTGGTTAAGCTCAAGAGTTATTTTAAATTTATAACTTTCCGTCACTTTAACTTTATGAGCATTGGCAATATTTATACGGATTACTAATTGATCTGTTTCATTTTATGTTTTCTATCAGATTTGTATTGACTCTGTTTTTTCGTTTTTTTTTAATTCAGAGTTGGGCAATTTTTTATTTTCAAAATTACAATTATTTGTTAAAGGAAAAAAGAGGACACTTTCTTGACACGTTGTAGGACGTTCCGCGCCGGGGTAAAAACGGGAACATGTCATCTAAAAAAAGGATGCATTGCAACCCCACTTTGTGCTTATAACGAAGTATCCTTTCTGTGATTTGCTGACCTTACCTTACAATGTCATCTGCCGTTTTTGTTTGCCTTAATGCGCATGCTTGTACGGATCGATGTAGGCTCCTGCCTGATGAGTCATCGTACTCATAAACTAAGCAAGATTCCCAGTGAAAGATACAGAAATGGCATCAAGCAGCGGTGGACTTGTATCTCGAACAAATCCTATGTTTCTGCCCGGCCAACTCGATATGAAATTCTAGGTGAACTATTCTGCAATTATTAAATGTCGTAAACTACACAATCTCTTCACTTTTCCAAAAACCACCGGAATAAGCCTACAGTGGACTACAACTGGGTTTACTCTGTTTAGTGGTAGCAATATGGATCAATAGGCCATTGTGAGGCTCTGCCGCCGCCTCCTAACCTAACCATGCCTAATTCCAATGAAATCAGGCAAGAGTGGACAGTATGCCTCCGATTAATACGTTGACATTGCCTTTGAAGCAAAAAGCATGAATTTACTCTTGCTTTGACATCTGGTCCATTAAACAATACCCATTGGTTTAATTATTCACGCTTGTTGTTCATAAGATGCCTTCGAGTTATTCGATATTCCGAGAGTCTGGACATGATGATATAATTACCTTGGTTCAATTTTCTTGAAAATCGAATTCTAGACGAAATTGTTTCAAGAAAACAACCAGTTACATGGAAATTTGCTCAGTCTTGTTAGAAATATGACTTGAACTCAAAGAAGGAATTTTCCATTTCCAGAAACCCAAAGATTGAAATACAACTTGTTTAATTAAGAAAATATACTGTCTGTTGGGCAATATTGAACTGAAAGATGTCCTCACTCACAAGCACATACCATCATTCTAATTTATTGCAGAAACATATTCAGAAAATTAGAAATAATATTTTGATTCATATCCATCTGAAATTTATTTTTGGTGTTATTCTTTGTTATCTTTCAGCACCACCTGAACGCATTAGCATACGGGATGATGCAGACATCGAAAGATCGAGCGTCGTTGGACCCTACAGTGAGGGCGATGTGGTATCTCTGAAATGTGAAGTTTATGGGGGTAAGCTCAAGTGTCAGGCGCACGCATACGTGAATACAATGCATGTGATATATTCGTAATGAAAGTACTCATGGATTTACGAATATACATGCTTTTATGGGCCAATAAACCTATGGATTCCATAAGGAATTCGCATTCTCAAGTCAAATGCCGGTGCACATTAAATTTCGAAAATTCATTCATTTTGATCCGGAGCAGCAACCTCTCATACATTCCATAACTTTGTCCCTATTTTCTTGACCACAGGCAAACCGACGCCAACCATAAGCTGGTACCGAGACGGCATTCCGGTAATCTCCGAAACAAATCATGTCCCAGGCGGACGTTATGTACAAAGTGAAATTACATTGGGTCCCCTTGGCCGGGAGGATCTTAACTCAAGACTGACATGCAGAGCAAACAATCATCCCAGGGCAACACCAATTGAATCAGTAGTACAAATTGATATGAACTGTGAGTATAATGCCTTCAGGATGTCCATATACCATACCGTATAGCGTTCTGTCCACCCACACCCTATCCACCCACCATATCCCATATCCTTCTTCTTCACTGATGTTCACTGGGAGCAAATTTAATATTGCAGCTCCCTCAACACACAGCCACACGGCCACTGGGCCACACATCGGATTCTAGCGAATGGACATGTATCTAAAAGGCATTACATAACTTTGGCTCCTTGATATCCGTTGCAAATTCAATCTCAAATATTAGTTTTTGATTTAGTTACGAGCAGGGGAGTTTCGAAGGTGTAGCTGGTCACCACATCGTAAAAGTCAACTCTTCTCGTCCAGCCGCCTTCCTATACGCCCCGCCTCGAGTTGTGTTTAGTTGTTTTTCAATTCATACTCTCGGCACACCTCATACCTGACGTCATGGCTGCTCGCATTAGAGATCCACAGACCAAGGGGCAGATATGTGCGCAGTCGTTTGCTTTGTAATGAAATATTTGCTCAGTAATATTGAATTTGAAATACAATAAGTAATTGATTTCCGGTCATGAATAGATTGGTGCAGTTGGTCGTGTGTGGTTGCTGAGCTCGAAGTTTTGCCGTGTATTGATTTCCCCAGTAGTTACCGGAGGTTGTAGCCAACGCAAAGCAGTCTAAGGTCGGCAGTGGGGATCTGAAAATTCGAGCAAGCCACAAATCGTGTCGTTGGGCTAGCTGGTGGCATGGCTTCGAGGGATTGGATTGCATTCGGATTCGTTGTCGTTGCAAACGATTCAATCCAAGTCCAGTGTAAGTAAGCACACTCATTGATCAAAGCTAAGGACTTGCAATTATCTTAAGAGGTAAATTTCGAAACAGAGAAGGAATGTCATAATGGATCCGTAATGGGATTTACAAAACTACTAAGAAATAGTTAAATCAAGGCGTTTACTCAGTGGTGATGATATCCGGAAATTCATTAGTATAACGAGAGTTCCTGAGCGTGTGTCAAGACAAGCAGAATTAACCTAAGGAACTGATAAGATGTCAAATTTACTCCGAACGATCATGGCAGTCAACTGATATAAGGAAAAATAAGAGAAATCGCAATCTCGTCATTAATTAAATCGGATGAATAGTTATTGACGGCTTAAAAAAACGTAGGGATTCTGATTTGATGGGGAAAGTATTGTACGATGAAAATGTGTGTGCTAAAGGGAAACTGAAACGATTTGCCTTGAAATGCTGGAAAGAAATGGCTTAGTACAGGGAGGGTACCATATTAGAACGATAATAAAAGAAATTTAAAAACGGAAGTGGTGTGGGAGATAATATAAACCTAAGCTTTGTTTTCACTCCACATTCATGTCAATATGGACATCGTTTATATTGCTACATCGGCTTCGCTGGTAGTGCTTCCACCATCGGTCCATCCAATTTTTGATGATTAGGTCTAATAAGATTGGCGTTATTCCGGCAATAGCATATGGAATGTTGGCTCCGAAATCGTCTAGTGGTTGACTATTTATCATGGACTTAACGTAGCCTCGCATGATCGATTTTTAGATGAGCCAAATTTCTCATACATTATTTGGGGTTTTGTATATTTTCTACTGAGCCAAAATGAAAATTTGCATAATTAGGTGAGAAACCGTCCTGAATATCTTATTTCGACAGATTGGCAGACTGCCCCGTGAGTAACAGTTACGCTTAGGCCCGAGTAAGCCCGACGTGTTACCACGAGGAACCAGTTGAAACCATTTCTCATACCATTAAGATCTTTTTATAAAGTGAAGGAGCGAGAGTCGGCCATAAATTTTGTGATGACGCAACCAGTGCCAGTAGTCTAGTGTTGTATTAGGTTAGGTAAGGTTAAGGTAAACTGCTGCGCATACGGACAGCAGACACACGTAGGCCAAGCATAGGCCTATTGTGTTACCACACTGATCTTGGGCTACCTATTCCGCAATACAATTTTTGGTTTTGATAAAGCGAAGAAGAGGGCTGATTTTAATGCTGCTCAGTTCAGCCAGATTAACAAAGAAATGGGCTCCCAGAAGTCTGCCAGGAGCCAGATCCAGCCAGATAGCTTGTGTTCTATGGTTTCTTTCTCATCCTCGTCTGTTCCGGCACCCACATAAGTTGGATGTCAAAGTACTTGGCCATCTCGTTAAGAGATAGGCGGCAATTAAAGGGTCTTGGAATTAAAAGTAACTGAATTCAGAGATTTGATCGTTGCCTGGCTATCGGAACAGATATCTATGCGCGATATTACATTGTTTTTAGCCAGGACAGGGCTTCCTTAATCTGTATGGTTTCAGCCTGAAAGACGCTAATGTGAATAGGTAGTCGGAAAGATAGCTGGATATATAGATCCTTGGAATAAACACCAGCACCCACACCTGCACCCATCTTCGATCCATCTGTGAAGATTCGCAGTGGACCATCCAGCGTCTGGTGTTCAGACCCCCCAATAAGGTCTGGGCGGTATGCTGGTTGAGAAATTCTTCTCGAAGAGGAGTTTAGGTGTAGTGAGGTCAGTATCTATAGGTATAGGAGCGTACCTGCGTAGAATCGTTGAATTTCCAGACTGCAGTTCTTTTCCAGCTGCTCAGTGATTTGAATCTGATCGCCGTACTAGCTGCTGTCTGTCTGCCAATTTGTTCTATCGGTGGCAACTTGAGGAGTATATTTAGTACTTTGGAGGAGATACTCCTTAGCGCTCCGCAAATGCATACGCAAGCCATCCTCTGCACATTAGCGAGTGGGGTGATGTTGATTTTCTTGTCGTCCACTAAATTGCGACACCATACGGCAGTATAGGTCTGACTACTAACGTACCATTTGCAGCCAATGGCACTTTTGCAGAATTTAAGAGCCGTGGAGGCACTCTTGAACATTCCTGGATATTTAGCTTCCAGGTTAACTTTGTCTACTATAAGACCTAAGAATTTAGCGCTGTCACTTAGCACTAAGGGTTAAAGTTAGGGAGTTTATACTTCGTAGTAAATATGACTTGATCCGTTTTTTGCGGATGGATAGAGCAGATTGCTTAATATCCCTGATCGTGGATATATATTTCCCAGATACTGCGATGGCAATACCATCTGCATAAGCAATGACCTTACACCCAGTCCCATCTACTTTCACAAGTAGTTCGTTGACCACTATGTTGCACAGTATAGAGGTGTTGTGTTACTCATACAAGATGCACTACAAATATCCCACACATCACTACAAAATGATGCAATACCTCAAAAAATATGATATTTGTCCCACTTTAATTTTTGTCATACTCAGACATACTTTTGTCCCTTTGAGCAGAGGAAGTAACAGCAAAAATCAAAGTGTGCGCTGGTTCATTGTCAATCTCATTGACTACAACTGTTGGCACATTTTCGTTTCTTTCGTCATTTATGGGACGCAAATCAAAGTGTGTGTTGATTGATTGACTGTCATATTGGTTTTTAGTTGCAACACTTTTGTTTCTGTTGTCCAGTATGAGATGGTTGCAGGGCAATACAATTGGGTAGATAATAGTAGCAAGGAAACCTTATTGCACTTTTAACTGACAATTTATCGTGTGAATAAAAAAATCCCAAATTATTTAAATTTTCCAATAATTCACTCAGTTTTGTGGCAACACTTACAACGCCATCTAAATAATGATGTACATATGAAAGTCATGCTTATGTGACTAATTTTACACCTCATATAATGTTCGACATGGAACCACCTCACTTTCTGAAATGAGTGCCTCATACAAACTCATTACAAATAAGTGTCCTACCCAACAGTACTGTAGACCATCTACATTTGGTATTTGTAAACGTTTTGAGCTTCAGATGCTTTGCAGTAGCGAAAGGCATGGATGAGAAATATACATCCGGGAAGAGTGCCGTAATAGTATCCTTTCTACCCAGTTCGTCTGCTTCGTAATTCTCTGAGATATTAATTTGTCCCGACAAGACTAAGACAGAAGTCTTAGAGTTGAAATTGTTTGCATTCGGAGATTTGAGCCCTGCCTATCTGGTCGATGATAACCGTGCCTGATAACAAATTGTTTTTTTAGCCATGAAAGAATTTTCTTTCTTGCTATATTTTCTGCGTAAAAGACGCTACTGTGATTTGATAGCTGGAATGAAAGTTTAATATTCAACTTCAGAGTAGACTCCCATACCAACACAGACGTGCGACCAGTGTTCCTTATCCTTATCTGAAAATATTATGAGGGTTTGATATGCTCAGTTGATCTGTTTTTTTTATGCTCCTGATCGAACACAAAATTCGTCCCTTTGACAATTCGACTTATGGAGGTTCGACTAGTTACGAATGAAACAAAATTAGCGAAAATCAAGACAAACGAAAGACAAATATCGTCTGCAGTGGTCACAATACATGACCATTTTCTTCAATTCTTTCATACCTTAGTGTGACTTACGTGTATTAAGTAAAGAAATATATTATATTTAAAAAAATTAAATTTTTAAAATCTTCCTTCAAATAGCTGCTGTTGTTGGCACATCACTTAAAGTCTCATTTCCTTGCACTGAACACATTGACAGGACACGTGAAGCACAAATATAATTTCAAAGTTTCACCATAGCGTGGAGCAATAATTCACACAAAACAAAACACCCACCACCCAGGTATGACATTTCAACTGTCACCCAGATAAAAGATAGTTATTGCTAAACTAAAGGACATACCACGACAGAAAACTTTAAACGGCTGCCATTGCCTAGTGGGAACACAGCGTGAGATCGAATCTGCGGATAACAATACAAGCCACACAACTCACCCCCCTCATACATGTTCATTCTTTTCTTCATTCTTTTGATATACTCGTGTGGTGTGTGCGTGTGTATATCTCTAGCACTTCGGTTGCGATAAAGTGGTCATTTTGTGTCAAGTTCCTTGCAATTATATTTCATAGTGGGACATCGAGGACAAGAACACACAAATCCGAGGAGACAACAACTACAAATGGGACAGTGGGACAGACATACTTACGAACGTCGAACAGCACGAAGAAGAAGTGATGGGGAAAAAAATTAATAAATGGCGGAAGTTTTTGCTTCCGTTCTCCTAATACCGCCCCTCCCCTTCCTGGCAGATGTTATACGCACACGTTTCACAGTTTCTTTCGTTTTTATGTACCATTTTCGGCGTTTGCTCTGTTTTTTTTTTCTTCATCCATTCTTGCAGTTCCTCCATTAAATATAAGACTGCTGGGAGCACACCAGCCATTATCGGCAGGACGTCGATACGATCTCTTGTGTCAAAGTGCCGGTTCACGACCACCAGCTGTGATAACGTGGTGGCAGGATGGACAGAGATTGGAGAAAACCACAGAGACGGTAAGTAATGATGAAATTATTATCTTTCTGAATTTTTTTCTTGCTCCCCAATTCCACTCACTTCCTGTGGCAGTTTTTCCACGTTATGAGACAATGATTTACTTTTGTGGGGATTTCGTTTTTCTCGAGAGTGTCAAACTCAAGATCGAGACCCAATTGTTTTTGGCACACTGTTGGTGAGGAATACCGAAAGAACCTATAAGCACTTTTTTTGAAAGCATATGTGTCAAGATACACCTTGCACAAGCGTATGTTCTGATTCAATACGAGAACAGATACAAATTTGTGAGTATGTATATTCCAGAGAGGGAACTACCATTTAAGCCTTTGTGAGATTATTGATTAGTGTCCCTCTCAGACGGTCTCCATTGTCCGGGAAACTCTTTCAGAAAAATGAAGCGTAGTCTGTTGCTATGGTACACATACGAACATTGTAGCCGGAATGTGGGATCTCGAATCTCCTTAGACATCATACCCACGCAGTCGAAGGAGGACAATATGGGGAGTTGTAACATCGAATGCACTTCGGATAAATTGTTTTCTTTGACAATTCCGCAGACGAACACTACCGGGCTTTGATGCACTTCTCTGCGTCTTTTCCGTCGAAGTGGATAAATTTTATGTCTGAAACCAACGATGGTTCTTGGGAAATTGAATTCTCTTTGAACCTTAAATACATGTGTATTTGTCCTCGTTCGATGTCAGTGGAAAACATCTTCGAGGACAAATGTATTTCCTTTTTTGCCGCCCTCTTTGCTATGAATTGAAAATTGTCTTTTTTCCTCGCACTTCTCTCACACTTCTTTCAATTTCAGACCTCAAGTGATGGAAATCAAACAACGAGTACATTGTCAATAACATTGAGCAGAGCGGATTCGGGAAAGTATCTATCGTGTCGGTCTTATAACCATGCAGTACCAACCGAGCCACTGGAAGATGGCTGGCGATTGGATATTCAATGTAAGTAGATCCGAGTGATTCTTTGCAGCTTAACCTATAGTGCACACTCACTGTCGGTTGAGTTTTTAAGAAAACCCATTTTTTCCCATGAAATTGAATTGTTATTCGATGATAAATGTTCAATGCTTGCGTTTGTTAGTGCTTGCGGAGATGCAAGTGGAATTTAGTAAGCAGTGTCTGCACTGGATGAGTTAAAAGTAAGGATCGTCCAAACTTGTTGAGGAATTGAACGTCCACTTATTGGTTGAGTTCAGAGTAAAGGAGGTCGAGACTTGTTGATGAAGTGAACGTCGTAGTTAACGTTGTCTACTGAAACTTGAAATATACTTACATTCCTGGCAGTTGGAAATCATTACGTCGGAGTAATTAATAAGATTATAAGATTATTAAGTCCAAAAATAGTAAGATGTCTATACCAAAGCTAGATGCAATGAAGACCGATTGATTTCAATTATCTGCACCATCGTACCCAGAATATTTATGTTTGCAGGAAGCGTTCAAACCAAAAAAAAAAAAAAAATAAGTAAGAAAAAAAAGTTAAACCTTCCTCCGAATATATTAACTTAACATGCGGATTACCTGATGGTACTTTGCTAAGGGCCCTTTTGTTTGTAGTTTAAATAAATGAGACGGAGCAAGATATCTTATGATATTTTGAAGCTTGTTATGTTTGCCCATTCTGCCGAAAAAAAGTTCTGGCCATTGGCGAAGAATCGGCTAATAATATAACACCTAGGATAGTTCTAAAATTACGACAGCAATGATGACTTCTGTAAACTCCTGGAAAGAACATATGACCGAGTTCCAGCCACAGATTTCAAAAACAAACTGGATCCGAACATGCCTTGTCCGAAAACGGACTGAGGCTCGTGGATTTCACAACGGGTCGAAGCCCCTCTGCAGCAAGTACACGGTCTCCTATCAGCTGTCCCCTGATCAACCAAACGTCAACCATCTGATAACGTCAAAATGCCCGTGCTTCCTTATATATTGATGGAAGAGTGCAATAACGGAGAGCAGAATGAAACGATAGTATTAATGCTTTTTAATATTCATCTGAGCCATTGACATCCCTACTCCATATTCCTTACAGCACTGTTGCTTTGCATTACCCCATAGCGTCTAAGTTCATGATCATTATCACACTTGCGCTAGCTACAATCAATGCATGACCTAATTTAAGTCATTATACTCGGCTAGAGTCAATGAGAAGCCGATGATTCCCTTAGTTGTGGGGATTGATCGTTTGGCCAAGAGTGCTGCGTGCGCATGCAGTGTGTTAACATATTAGGGTGAGTGCGATATTAGTTGAGCGACTTATATGACTGGCGGTATGGTGCAATTCATTGGCGTAGTGAAAATGAAAACATGTTTGTACTGCAAAATGGAATGGTATATTATGACGATGATATCGGGGTGTGGCGTATGTATGCATGTAGTGTGAATACTACAACTAGACTGATGATATCACGATCGACGTCAAATACTCCTCTAGTATTCTCGTTGTAAAAAGATACGAAGGAACCGTCATTGACAAAAGACTTGAGCAAGAGCACAACAGTTTAAATGTAGGAATGTTACAATCGCAGTTAATTACTACTAACTTTGCTGATCGAGTTTTCCTGATAATATCAGAGAGTCCACCCTTGCCAGGCAACAAAGTCGATGAACAATGGTAACGTTGTCAAAACTTCAAAACACATGAGCGATGCTGAATCATGAAGTACTGGGTTATAAAAGACCAACCAGAGAAATCACTTAGTTTGACAACTAGACCAAGTAGACACGTTCAGCGAAGCAAGCAGGGCAGAACGGTCCGTGGATTAAACATACCTAAACACAACGATGATATATTGATGGTACATACAGTCAATGTTAGGTTAAGACTGTAGATTAAGCCTACTTGAAACCGTGAGTAACAGTTAATAAAGCATTTTATATGAAAACAAATTACTAGATATTACAAATAGTATTATACAAAGAGATTTGGGGATTGCAATAGTGTAATACGAAATATCCAAATACTCTCATAATCCGTCATGTAAGCGCAACGTTAGCGCTTAATATAATCACTCCAATATTTTTGCATACGAAAATAAGTAGACAATTGATGAATTTTGTGGTCTATCCTTACACCAAATCATTACGATTTGCCTGTCTTCAAAACAAACGAACAAAGAATGTACTGAAAACGATGTCAGGTAATGTTTCTTGTAAGGTCTCGAAATGCTTCTCTATTTTGGCTGGCAGGATTATTGATTTCTTGTGCCCTAATTGGGTCGTTTACAGAACATGTAGTTTCTACAAGAAGGTCTAATACAAGTTTCCTAACTTATTTTGCCATTAGTATATCTCTTAACCCGTATCCTCCTTAGACCCAAGACCAAGTTAGGTAATTTTCATTAACAAGACGTTTTTTTATAAGTTGATACCACCCATAATAATAATAATATGGGAGGCGATACAGCCAGTAGAGGGCCAGCGCCTAGCTTCTCATCAACCACTCGTGTTGTGCGTGCTAATGTTCTTACTCTGCAGGATGTGACCTACAGATTTATGCCGACTCTGAACGCCAAACTTTGAGAATCTTTTTCTAGACAGTTATTACTCTTTGAGCATTATCAGTAACTCGAAAGAGCTGGGGCCCTGAACCTTTTTTGCCCTACCGGCCCGGATACCATTCATCTTAACTATAAAGCAGAAAGTTTGTGTGTCTGACCGACAAAGATTCCGAAACTACACGTCGCAGAGCTCTGAAATTTTCAACAAAAATCATTCTAAAATTTAGATGCTGAATGTGTCGGTACGACATACGGTTCGGAAGTTACAAGCACTTTTTAAACGGGAATAAAATTCTCAAAATAAGGGTGGTTGCATCAATCCGGTATGAAACCATTTCAAGTGGCTAGTCGTGAATATCAACCATCCCCCAGTGTCTCAATCGAACATATACGAACAACTGCCTGAGTCACCAAACGAAAAGGAAACAATAAACATTTTCGCATTTTTCTTATTTTGTCATACCCAAACTATCTATGCATGTACATATATACATGAAATTGTGAATATTGAATTTCTGAACGGATTAGCCGATTTAGGTAAAATTTCAGAGCTAGGCTAATTACATAATGTGTTACAAGACAGGCTAACTTTTTTCATGGTTCATGAAGTTTGACTTCAATTTGCACAACAAGTGAACATCGTGCACAGGTACATAGATGGGATTTCCAAGAACGCTTGATATCCCTCCACGTTGTGTATAAATGGTTGAAAAAAACCGTAATTTCCGTCCGTTTTGCTGCAGCACACATTGATAATTTAAACTTCAACACAGTCAACGAATTGTACTCATTATGAGTAGGGATATGAATGAGAGATTGGGATAGGCATCAATGACAAAAGAAAATTCAAATTCTTCTCTGAGTTCTGGTTCGAGCGCTAATGGTAACCGGACTGGAATTGACAAATGCATGCTTCTCACACGGCCAATTGTACGTTGCAATGTCGATGGCAAAGGATCCAGGGCAGTGATACATTGTGGCTGATGATGTTTCTGTAACAAAAGATGTAGTCTACAAACAAGTTTCATAATAAGAAATTATAAAAATATAATAATATGGGTGGCGCTACAATCCGAGGCGGACCTAGGCCTAGCTTCTCAGCAACCACTCGTGTTGTGCGTGCTTTCTTCTTTCACGAATGGAAAGGACCTACAGTTTAATGCCGACTCCAAACGGCGAAATTGAGAAGCTTTTTCTAGACAGGAATACTCTTTGAGCCTTGTCATTGACTCGAAAGAGGTGGAGCCGTGAATTATCACAGGTGGTAAATTCGGGTATCCAACCCGGCACCCTCTGCGTAGGAGTCGACGCGCTAACCCACTACGCCACGGCGACCCATAAAAAATAATAGAAAGTTTAATTTTCTTGGCGTTTTACTATTTTTAACACATTTCTTCAGGATATTTTGAAAAAAACTATGTTTTCACTAGAGGTAAAGTAACGGTTGAAGAAACAAACCCGGGTAAAGCTGGGTACGAAATCTAGTAATTACATAAATTTCAGTAAAAAGAATTACCACCACCCGGTGGGTAAGGGGGGTGTTATGGTATTGTTTCAAAAGCTTCAGAATTACTTATTAAACTTAAAATATTGTATATTTAACCTTACTGTTCATGTTTCACAAAGTTTAAGCTAAATAAATATTTGAAAAAAAACACTACGAAATAACATTATAACACTAAAGCTTAAGCATCTGGAAAAATCAAGCAAAATCAAGTGATTGCAGTTGACGTAATTTGATAACTAGAAAAATGCCACGTGGCTGGATAGACAAGATAATGGGTGGTGTAAATATAAACTGAGAAAACACTCGGAGTAAGAACACATAAGTCGAATATTTACGTTAAACGAAATACTCAATTTGGTGTGAATAAGAAATGTTCTCAAAGTAGGTACCCTCCTTTCAGTTGACGTTTGGAAACTAGAGTTCTTGGCGCTTAAGGGTGAGTGCAAAGTCGGGTAAGGTTGTGTGCAAAGTATATGCAATAATAGCTGTGTTTTTTTGCACGCGTATATACGCTTAATTTTGAAGTGCACAAAAAAACGATCATCGGCGCTTAATGATTCATCATAAAATCTTGGCAGCACCGACGATATTTATGACATTTGCTAAGCAGTCAGGGGTGTAATCGTGGAAGGTGATGGTTGATCTTTGATGGTCACAATCTTCGTTTTGTGACTGTGTAGCGTGACCAACATTTAAAAGCAAAAGCACTTAATAATTATAAAATAAAAAGAAATTTCGTGAAATGAAAAGAATCGCTTACGAAGCCAAAACGAAATGTATAGCAGAGACACTCTGTGTATACCAAAAATTGCATACTTATGGACGCCAAAAAAATTAAAAATGATCTAATACATCAACCAAACCTGCAGGTGTAAGCCACATAGAGCACCCTAAACAATGAATGAATGAATTCAGGAATGAACACACAGAAAATAATGATTGGACGCATTGTCTTCATCCACGCTTATTCCTTAAGCGGCGATAGATATGATGAGTAAGTTAAGCGGATGTAGGACTCGTTGTTAGTGGATTTTACATGCAAATTGAAATTTAGGCATATATACGCTTGCAAAAAAACGCAGCTAATGGTTTTAAACATAGAAACGCGAAAAACAAAGAATGGTTAAGTACTCATTTCCTTTCCAATATTCCTGCCATACCTTTTCTTGTATCTTGTCGGTCAAAGTATTCCTTTATTTTCCATTATTTTAAATTGTTTTCACTTTTTTCTCTCGTGAAGTTACCTCCTATGCACACTTAACTTCTACAAGCGGTATCTGAACACATTCCATTTTTATTCACACCAAAACGGAGGTAAGAATTAGCAGTCTTGAAATATGTGAGCGGAGAGGATTCGTTAAACTTAACGAAATACATTTTTATTCACGCCAGATGCAGCATTTCCTCCAAAATGCTAAGGAAATGTTCAATATACTGAATTCCAAAACATGACATGGGAAAAAATTCTAAACTAAACGTATCACTGGTGATGGCGGGGGTTTTTCGGATTTTATGATCACCTGAATGGACTCCTTTTGATTTCTTCATAAGGGGGTACACCATAAGTATTAAATTGTTTCAGGGAATTTATCTGTACTAAGAAACCAACGACAAGTTTAATGCTTTAACATTTGAACAAAATAATAAACGAATTCAATTTGATACTATTAATTTAACTATATTACCTATTCCGTCGAATTATTGACTGCAGGATCAGAGCTGCACTCTATAATTTGGCGGAGTAGATAACACCCGATGAATGGAAGCTAAGAGACCCCCAAATATTTTTGTTGAAACTTAATTGCGATTTCCTTTTAACACAGTGATTGATCACATTTAATCAGATTTACGTAATTTAATTGTTCAGGAACAGATCTTATTTTTGATTAGTTTACTGAAGAAGAGTAAGCCCATGACTAATTCAAAGTATTTGTCTTTCTTGCAGATGTTCCCGAGACGTACGTGCGATTGGGCACTTCACTTGACCCGAGTTCAATACGGGAAGGCACAGATGTTTACTTCGATTGTCTGGTAACAGCTCATCCAATTGTCTACAAAGTGGAATGGCGGCACAATGTAAGTTTCGATGTCGAACTCCACATCCAGCCAAATGTAATTCGATCCCTCCTCAATGCACGACCCCATTGCAAAGGATAGCAATGCTCACATATTTCCCGTTGGCAAAGTAAAATTCAAAATTAATTGCAATATACGATACGAATTGAAGATAAATACGATTACCGAGATAAAGGACACGACTCGAATGTCCTAAATTTGGTCCACCGCACCGTACCGGCAAATTGCGGCATCTATTACATACGGATGCGTCCAACTAAATGCAACTTGTATTACATGCAACTGAGCGATTTCGAACGATGGCAAGATGATGATTCTCTGTGGGCAACTAATCAGGACGAGAGATCTGGTTACTTTGTGCTTAAGTAAATTTACATGCCAAAGGATTAGTTGTAATTTCGCATTGGATATAGTTAGATGGTCCTGCTCGGATGCACCAACTGTGTAAATTAATCAAAGAAACATTAACATACAGTGTTAGATGGTGTAGAGATGCGCTATTGTTTAACATTTTCTAAGGACACAACACTTGTCGGACGTACACGGTGTGCACGAAGAGAGGCTGGGTATAAACGTTGACCAATTTCCAGCGGAGAATAGACATTGAATTCAATTAAAGCCAGATAGAATGCATTTGTGGACAAATGCTCAATTGTTGTAAGATGTAAAAAGAATTTTAAAGGGGTACCTAACAGCTAGCTTTGGCAGTAATCAGTCGTGTTGTCCGTGGTATTGTTTGGGCGTGAAAAGAAGGGATCTGTACATTATGCCGACTTTAAGGGGTGAAGATTTAGGAGCCTTTTGTTCAACCGTTTGTTCTACCTACTACAGAATTGTATCAGGGATCTAACGATGAGCCATCGACGTACATATAATTTGATGGACTGATCAATCATGTGTAATGCCCTAAATGTGAGAAAAAATTTTGAAGACCATTGAAAGAATGCGGAAAAAGGGCAGAGATGACAGCAGGGTACCATATCTGAGGACGAGCTGAAAGCAGGATTTGATATTTCTTTTCAAATTTGAACTTAGTCAAATCAATCTCGTTCTCATTCATTTTATGTTATCCTTTTCAAGGGTTATTCGCGACAAACGTATTTTGGTGCCCGTTTCCTAGTTACACTATGTGCAAAGTTTATGATTTTTTTTAACATAGTCAGTCACATAAGTGTCACGCTCTGCGTGCGACCTTTGGTCCCGTTTGCGTTGACGGTTTCTGAAGGAGAAGATTCAACCACGAACTGTAAGGGCTGTACACCGACGTGAGTCTAGTCAGGCGTCTTCTGATCCAACGCCTAAGATGGCTAGGCCATGTAGAGAGTATGGACAACTTAGCTCTGACTCGAAGAGTCTTCGACACCGAACCCGTGGGACAACGTAATAGAGGACGCCCGCGTTTAAAGTGGAGAAGGACCTCAACCAACTTGGCGTGCGACACTGGAGACAGCTAGCAAGAGATCGTACTAGATGGAGAGGCTTGTTGGATGAAAGAAGAAGTCACATAAGTGTGGATACAGTATAAATGTGTCTGCGTTCTCATTAAAAATAAAATTCCAACGAGACTTCAGAAAAATCGTTTATGAAGTTTCCTAACGCAATTAGTAATGTACGTTAAAAAAATATGAGGTTATCTCAAAATCCATATACTCGGCGGGTGACAACGCAAAGACGTAATGATATTAAGATCACCGATAAATTACCCATCGAAGTTTTGCTTGCAAGCGATTTTGACGTGGGTTGCTCTAGGGATAGTTCAAGTTTTCAAACTCATCCATTTTGTTGTACACTAAATTGACAACGTTAAACGATAGCCGAAATTCAAATATTAGGGCAGTTGTCTGTACGTGGTGCACATGTGGTATGCTTACTTTTGTGTGAATTTTGATTCATTTCTTGGGTTATGATACGCTGAGCCTATAGTTTGCGGGCTATCCTTACATATTCTTCTGCTTTACGTGCATTAGTAGTTTTTGTGATTCACTTGCTGTTTGAGGTTCGTTTCTATTACGAGATGCGATCGCTTCGATGCTAAAATAGCATCACCCTTAATAGTTAGGCAAAATAGTTGAACAAGTATAAGCATACATAACCACAAAATCTGTGATTTTATCAGCTTTAATTTGCTTATTCGCACGTTGTTGAAATTCTCGTTTGAGTATTGTTTAGAAGTTTTATTACAGTACAACCTCGCTAGTCCGGACACATATAATTTTAGGTGTGTCTAGAAAAAATCTATAGAGAAAAAATAAAATGAAGTGGATAACCGACAACTTTTAAAACACTTCTTATTACAGATGCAAAATTTATAGAATAGAATGCAGAAATTTGTATGCAAAATGTCCGCATTTCAAAAATCGTTAAACATCAGAAAAGTACTTGTATAGTTTTGGCATTAACGTTTCTTCTAAAAACATCTTATCGGCTTTTTCGCGTAACCAAATTTCCTTTCGAAACGAAAACTGCAACTCTCTTGTATTTTTTTTTAACATCTTCGAGTAGAGTGTGGTTCAACAGCTGCTTTCTAAATACTACTCCTACATTCTGGATTAAATGTTTGTTCCATCGGCTGCAATACTGCCGCATAATAAGGCGGTAAACACAAGACTCTGAAATGCCGATCAATGCTTAGGGTGAAATGTTGCACTATCCAAAGCTAAGAGTCCTTTCAATGGCTTATTTTAATACTCTAGCCGGATTGTAGAAGTAACATTGAAAGTGTCCCAAATATACAGATGTCCGGACTACTGAAGTACCCGGGCTAGCGAGTATCCGGAACAGCAAGGATATGTTTTGTTTTGGATTTGAATAATCTCTTTTAAGTCTTTATACAATATAGAGTAGGTTTAAATTTCTTGTTTTTGATGAACTTTGATGGAAGTCTCTGAAACGCTTTTTGTGCTGTTTAGTGTTTAAATATTTCGTATTAACGAAAGGGTAAAAATGCAATTACCTATTTGCACCTTGATTTTCCGGGACTTTCACCAACACTGTCAAACGTGAACGCCAAACTTTCATTATTTTCGAAATATTGTTCAATAATGAAAGAACGTTGTTGTTGTATTATTTGGCGCTTCATTTTTTCAAACCCTAAGCTATCAGCTCTCAAATCATCTGTTTTTTCAGTGTTGCAAAAATTTGCTGCACAAATACCATAAAATTAAAATTAGTCCAGTCCAGTAATTTTGGAACAATGCTTATACAAAGCATTGACAAAATTCAAAATTGTTATTTATTTCGAGAGACATTTACTATATTCTTCAAATATATTTGTATAGACACGTGAAAACATTATTTATCACTACAAAAAAATATCTCTGAGGGCTGGCTGTTAGATAAGTCAGTGACTTTGAGCAAGACAGCGGCGTAATTGCAATGATTTCTTTTGCAATGATAAATGGATTTGTCTAACATTAAGATATGAATAATTAAAATTTGCGGCATCTATTACAAATTGCGGCATTGAGAGAAGTTTTTCGCGCTGAAAGGAGACTGGACTGAAAAACCAGTTTAATTCGATTCATCAACAGTCCTCGTACATCGACGTTCTAAAAATGCACAGATTTTCATCTCCACTTAATTAAAGTTAAATATGAAATTTCTCAGAAAATTCGATGATGCCCGTACATTACACGAACAGCTTTGATAATTTCAATTTTGTCATCAGTCAACACTTCGTTTGTCGTAAGCTAAGAGTCGCATTACAAATTCTTATCATGATTTTTTTTTCGCGAAATCATAATGTAATGTCCCCTGCAGAAAGAAGACAACCATGTCCACTCCACCTAGTTTCTCATCAGAAAAACGGGAGGACACCCTTAATTAAAGCAAACACTCTCAAACAGTACCCAGTTTCAGGAAATTGCTTTCACATCCTTAATATCGTACTTCACTGCCTGAAAGCAGTGCACGCAATAACATTTTTGTCATTATCATAAATTCTCTAAATAGTTTCTTGACGGCGATAAAAAGGACTCACTGCCACCCTTGCTGTGCTCCCCACCGCAACATTAGAAAAATTTCGTTCAACATGCAATTAGTGCATCTAAAAGCCTCGCCATGCTTGGGTGGGTGTTCCAATCCTCCAGGGAGACAATAACCCCCGACACATATTTTTTTCTTTTCATTTTTTTCTCAACTAATGGAGCAAGTCCGCAAGAACAGGAGATTTATTCCACGCCATGAGCACACAAATTTATATCTCTTCCTGCCTCATTCTACGACAACTAGCATGACATGACACGAAACACACGCTTTAACACCAGTGTACTGATGTTTCTTTTTTCGCCCCTAATCATCGGAATGTACCTCATCCGAAGCATTGCCCGAAAACGAAGAGCGTTGTGAGAGGAAGTTGTGGGATGAGGACGATGAGGGAAAAAAGGTCAAGTCATGGTGTTGAGCATTTTACGCGTTCATTATATGTGCATCATGCAGCTTGATGTATGAAAGAAAACAGAAATGTTGTACACGCTTCTTACGACACCCCATTTGGACCAACCTTGTTCGCGTCTTCCAGGGGGCCAGGGTGCAGATGCAATTAAAATTGCACTCCCTTCACCCGGTTGGACTTAACATGACGGATCACTTGCAGACCAGTTCAACGGGCAAGACAGAAACAGTCAGGAAAACATTTCTTAAATAGGACCTCTTTCAAAGAACCAAAGAATGGCTCGCGTTTAATTGAAAATTTGCTTCAAGGATAATTAGAAAAAAATCACACACACAGAGAGACACGGAAAGACAGAAAGACGCAGCCCTACAAACGTGCAAACGTATAAACTTGAAAACAAACAGAGGCTCTACTGTCCACAGATACTACTCTCAATCTAGTAGATGCCTTAGCCTTACCCCTTTCTCTTTCGCGCCCTTTCTCTATACACCGTCGTCGACAGTAGTCAACGCTATCCTTATCCTGTTTAGCAATTATATTCCAAAAAAAGGAATGCAAGATGAAATAAAGGGAAATATAAAGGATAATACTGAAAGGAGTGCAATTAAAATTTCAACGAAAAATTTAATTAAAAATATTAATTCTGCACAACTATTATCCGCTTTTATTTATTTCTATCTTTCTCTTTTTCTCTTGTTTTTTCTTTATTTGTCTGTTTTGTTTTGTTGTTTGTCGTCGTCCTCGTCTGGTGGCATTGGCGTCGTCTCTATGGGGGTTGCTGCCTGAATGATACATGTGTTACGATGGAATGTGCTTGTGATGACTGCTGCGGTTGACTGGGCCGGTGCAATAGAGCCGCCCTTTGCCACATAATATATCACAAGGTGTAATTATAAGTAATCACTCGTTGGTGCTGCAAGGTGTTTCGAGGGCAACGGCCGGCAATTATTCCTGTGTGGGATATAATGCCGAGGGCGATGGGATTAGTCCCCCATTTATGCTGAACATCCTGTGTAAGTGCATTCAATTGTTTGGAATGTATTTCAAATATAAATTTATTTTCCATTCTATTTATTTTTATTTCGGAATTCGATTCGAATTTGTTTGTTTTTCGTATGCACTCGCGTATGTAATCGATTTTTGAACAAATCCCCTGGATATCCGTTTTGAATTACGTGCACACATTGGTGACGACTGTGATGACGATGACAACGCCATCGACAACGACATCGACCAACAACAACGACGACATCAACATCGACTCCGACATCGACATCGAAATTGACGGAGAACAGATGCGCCAACATGCATGCCAAATCAGCCTAGAATCTATGGAGTGGCAAAGCAAGAGGATGCGAAAATTAAATGCACTGTCGATGCAAATCCACCTGATGTTGAATTCAATTGGACGTTCAATAATTCAGCTGAAAGCATCGACGTTGCCACAAATCACATAACCAGATCAGGTGAGTCCCGGGGGAATAGTTTTTTGATATATTTTTTTGTTCTCTCGTTTTCCCTTTTTTGCCTCACTTCGAAGTCGTCGAAGATTTGTTTGATGTTTCTATTAGTGGACGGATGGCTGATGTGAACGAATGCATAGGTCAATGAATAAATGAAATTGAATATCAAAAAATTCCCTTCAAGGCTCTACATTGGCTGTGACATTGGCGTAATAAAGAGCCCATTTGATAAAATTTTTCGCATGTTAACTTCTCACACTTCTAATGTTGATGCTGGAATTCGAATCGATTTGAATGTTGTACTTAAGATTTGTAGATGCAAGCAAAAACGAAAGCGAATAGTCAAGTACAAATTCTAGATGAAATCATTGAATGATTTGACTATTGTGCTATCACACCATCTTATCGACTCATTATAGCATTGGAACATTTGTCCAAACGACGCCACAGTGGCCCTCAGCTGGGCTTACCCTGTGAACACTATGGACCACTATGGACCAATAGGAATATATGAGGCTTATCCGCCACCCTCCGACCGAACCTAAGATCTTCTCGATAACACCACTTCACACACGTCTAATTTGCGTGGGATTGTATGAAGAAACCACACGATCTATTCAGGTCGAATTCGGGCACAAAAACATGAACAACATTCCCCTGCTGTGGTCACCGGTAAATAGTACAACATTTCTCCTGACAGGCTCAAAGAAACAAGGCCCGTTGATCTAAACAGCCCATAAAGTGCAGAAGGCATTTCCTCTACGAGCGGCTCGTCGGTCTAGCAATTGGTTGCTTTCGTTCGCCCATTGTTCGTAATAATCCAAGTCGAACAACGCTTTATCGCTAACATAACAACGGAACCAATAATTATATTAATAAATGCTGTTGAAGATTAATATCTCGAAGGCCGGTGTGTATATACTAACCTACGGGTTTTTTAGAATCTGCCTCTGATTCTGACTTAAGTCTCCAGGAAATGCCCCTGAGACGAAGTTTTCCAACACAGATTCAGCAATAGTGCCATTACAGAACTCTTAAGACCGAAATCTCTATGCAGCCACTTATACAAACGAGAAATGACAGGCTTTGGATACCTGTAACCACTGCCTACTTGCCCTAACGTAGACTATCGTAGAACAGAGGGGGATGGAAACCAAATCGTTGCTTTTACCGGCTACTTCTTTTTAGGAAATCATATCACAAGATTGATTTGACATAATAATGAGTTATGCTGTCGAGGTATGATTATGAACGACAAAAATCCCACACACCTAATCTGTGAAAATGGTTCCTAAAAGAGCTGTCTGAAGCCTCCGCCATAGGCATTATGACTGTCTGAAGGTTTATCCAAAGATTCTAATTGTTCCATTGGAAACGTCCCCTAGTGGTGACATCACTGAACTTCTTGTCTAATTGACCTCGTTTTCAATCTGCACTTGCATATGGTAGGCCCCCAACATACACAGCTAACCTCACTAGAAATGCCCCTTTAATCAGGACCACTCTAAAATATATCAATAAGTTGCTATGTTTTCAAGTAATTAATTTTTCTGAGTGAGCATTGTAATTTTTGTCAGACTATAACTGTCTAAGGCTTAAAATTCATTTAAAAATTTCACTTTGGCACATATCGCGCAATATTTTTGGCTTTAGCTTGAGCAATATTCGTCCCCAAAACCTGAAGCGCTTCCTGATTGTGCTCTTCAGTCAGCTGTTGCTGTTGGTGTACTGTCACGAAAACGCGAAATCAATCGTCGGTCGAAGTGTCTTCCAAGTCATCGATATGAAGCCAAATAGTCAGCGACGAGGTTTCAAGGTGAAGGTTACATCCCACACGTTTTTGAGGAATCATAGACCAGTGTCAGCAGACCAAATTGCACACCGTAAAGTGATTTTGTTCGATGCCCGCCGAACTTCAATGTGGCGTAATGAGTCTTTGTGTCGATTCGGATGGTGTCTAGGTTTGATTCCGAGTAGGCCCTGCACCACCTCTTTCAAGTTTGATAAAGCTCAAGTAAATGCGTAGAAAAAACTTCTCAAACATCGTTATTCGGAGATCGCATGAAATTGCAGGTCAGTCGTGAGAGAACAACAGCCACAACCAGAAATGAAGTATTACAGAGATACTTCACAGCTGATTGGCCCCTAGTCCATCGACGAATTTGAGTGCCTTTTTGACGGTTGTTAATGTCGTCCTCTGATTGGTAAATTTGGTTTATGAACACGTTATAAGAAAGAGTTGTCAAAAATCTTAAGGGGAAAGAAAGGTAGAAGTCAGGCATCTCTGTAATACTTAATTTCTGCCCACAACACAAGAGGTTGCTGTAGAGGTTGGACTCTAGCCCTCTGCGGGTTGTGAACGATACTATATTATGTAATTATTGTAAAGATGTTTCGACCATTAATGTAGACTTCCGTTTCCCATATTGACAACATTTTGTAAATTAGCCTATCCAGCGAGCGGAAAAAGAGCTTCGTGGCTTAAGAGAATGTGACATTAGAACTTCTCTTCCAGATACTGTTCAACCAACAGTCGGCATTTATTCAAAAGCGTGTCTACCTACATTTTATAGTAACTTTTTACAAATATAACAAGTAAAGCGATTTCGAAGCGCATCATATGTTAAAGAAGGGATCCTAATGCTATAAATACCAGTTCGATTTAACGTATATGACGAAGCAGGAATGTTAAATCCGGTCCAAGAATTGGATGCTCATCCAGAACAAACTATTTTCCCTGCCTTTATTGTAACACTAGTTATAGGCTTGGCTATTGCCTATTTTTGGACTTCTTAACCAGAATTATTGGCAAGCAATGAACTTTTTTGGTGTCTCTTGACATATGCCTGTATGAGATGAGCTCTCAGATTTCTCGCGTAGGCAAATTTTGTTGGGGTAAGCATATGCAAATTTTTTTTTATATTTTTTTAATATTTTTAAATAACGTATTTGGATGGTGGAAACTTTATTATTCCCCGTAAAGAAGAGTGTCTGACATTCGCTTTTGAATAACATTTTGTACAAATATTGCCAGTGACTACGGTATTCTGAAGGGTCAATTTTGGTCAGTCCTTACAACATTGTCGGTGGCCATGACTCTGAAGGTCGATAATGAATACCATATGTTGCTCGAAGAGCACGAACAGTATTTTCTATAGAATACAGGTAAATTATTTGGTGACATTGGTGAGGAGTGAGTATTTCAAATAAGAATAGTACGACCCTATGATGCCAGATGTTAGCGGTTGATAAAAAAGACAAAAATCAAGTCGAAATCTTATAATTCTTTCCGAAACAGAAGATAGACCTGCAACAAATTGCTACATTTATTCACCGACCCTTACGAAGCTTGCTTACTTATCAGGCCAGTGACCCATAGGGAGCTGGAGTCTAAGCTGCCTGATATTCTTAATATGCACTACTCTGTTTCCAGTCATCAAGACCAAGTTGTCCTTCACGTTCACCTTGATACCTTTATCCTCTCCTTCTCGGAACTCGGGCTCGGATTCGAAGACCGCACTAGCTAGTGGATTGTGATTCGTAGCCTCAATGTGTCAGTAAGCCAGTAGACGGATCTTTGCCTTCTGGACTGCATCCACATCTTTGTACAGATGACAGACTTCGCGCCTGTATCTCCTCATCCATTCGTCTTCCACGCAGGACCAATTATCCGACGAAAATTTCCTTTTGATTGCGCCAAAAATCACTTCTGCAGCTTTCCCATTCGCGTATTGTCCAGCCTTCGGCACCCTAAATGCTAAACTTGCACACGTTCCTTGTAATACTTAAAACACCCGATTTTAATCACAGATTCGAAGTAGAACCATTTTATCATTCGATAAAAAATAAAGTCAAGTTGAAAACAAGTGCAAGACTGGAGCTTTTACTCTCCAACCGAACGCAACGTCCACAAATCCATTCGTAAAAACCAAAAAAAAAAAAACATTGAGGTCATAATCCCAATTCCATTATATCCGTCAAATAAATGAAGCGAACGAAATGAATTTATGCTCGCGGCAGTATTCAAACGGCAACACCACCGTACACACAACTTTATCCGTTTTGCTTGTTAATTTCTGTGCAAAACGTAGCGGTTATGTGCTCTATTTTATGACTATCTTCCGATTGTGTAGCCTTGGCCGAATGCCCCACAGTATGACTCGTGTACAAAAAGAAAATCCACATAGACACGGTTGCAAGAAGAGAATCTCACACAGCCAGAAGTAAAAAAACCCAGATGAAACAGTTTCCCTCTTCCCCTCGTCCGCCGGCCTCCTTTGGCAGCAAACTACCCCGCTTGACACAGCCAGTATAGGTCAGCTTACCAAAGCCATATAGCCGGGTCCCCCTTGCATCATTCATTCACAATATTTTCAAAGCAAACACACTATCCAAGTGTAATCTGGCTTGAATCTTAATTAAAATCTGTAAAATCTGTACAAACCCATCTACGCTCAGGCGGCGATGTATCCGATGGATCTGCGTGTTTTATCTTGTTGTTTTGTTTAATGCTTAGAAAATGGGTAAGGCGATAACTTCTGTATGTTCCTTAGGTGGCTTCAGGGGGTGATACTCTATTTATTTTCAGTTATTTTTTCTTTCGTTTTACTTACTTTGATTCAAAAGAATATTCCTGTTACATCTCTCACAGGTACCTCATCGATAGTGACCTACACACCCATTACTGAGTTGGACTACGGTACGCTTCTGTGTGTGGCAACAAACAAAATTGGACGTCAAAGGGTGCCGTGTGTGTTTCATATAATAGCAGCAGGTATGTATACGAACGAGTGCACAAAATGTAATAACTATGGTGTTCAAATTGAAAGATATCAGACACGAGCATTGTCTGTAACGGATAAAGGGATATTTCTATCATGTGAAATCTGCTGGAGAGGCCCTAATTCTGCAAGTAAAATTGCGTCTGATTTTCATTCGATTGCAGATTACTTGGAGAATGTTGATATTTTTCATTAGGATATCCAATTAGATTTGTATGCCAGGGAATCGAGTGATGTAACTCGTAACTGAAGTATTTGTTTGAATTTTTAATTGATTTATCGGAGATCTGAATCACACAAAGAGATTCCTTAGAACGAATGCTATCTGACTGGGTAGTGCAGTGTTTATTCGATTGAAATTAATCAACATGAAAAACCCACAAGCAATGATGCATTACGCTCAGGAGTATACAATCCATAATTGGAATTGATCTTGTTTTGTTGGAAAACTGGTGCTTGTCCCCAATACGATTCTTTGGAAATTGGAGTTCTTTGTGGTCTCCATTTGATGGCTTGAATGCCGTTTGAATAGTTTATGTTGCTGTTTTCCCGTCATCGCATCTGGCTCTTCTTTGTCCGGCTCTACTGAACATAGGCCTCAACCAACAAGTCTACGATTGAAAAGCTGATTGAGGTCCTTCTCTACTTGGGTGCTCCACATTAGATGGAGGCATCCTTTGTTGTATTATAACACAGTTCATTCGGGCGACTCTTCAGTCGGAGGTAATTGGGCCAGCCAAACATTTCTTCTTACTGAAGTTGCTTACTAATTTGACGTTCTGTACGAAACATATCATTCACCGCTAGATCCATCTTAGCCGCTTCCGTCTCAATGCCAGCCAATGTCTCATTATGCCACTAGGCACAGATTTGTATAAGTCGTTCTTATGCACGCTGTTATATGCGGACTCGAAATCAACGAATATTTGGTGGTGTCGATTGCATTTCTTGTGTCTGCCGGGTCCAGGGTCCAGGGTCCAGGATCTGCCTAATCAAAATGTTTATAAATGGCAGGAATTGTGAGATTTTGAGTTCCTCAGTTCATTTCGACTGGAGATTTTTGCAGTTTTACTTACTACTAACGGCCAGAAATTCTCCAGCAAAAAATGCAACAGCACTCCTTCAATATCGGTTTGGATGTCTGACAATAAGACGATTCCCTGGGAATATAAACAGACAGTTCGAAGATGAATGAAGGGCTGTGTAGAGGAGTCTATTCCAAAGAGCTCATTATTGTATCTTTTTAAGAGACCGCACCACTGTTTTTCTGACAGAAACCATTGCGGGATTCACTGTAATATCACTGTTCCGTTCAAACATCCAGGCCGTGGTTAAGTCTCTCGACAATGTCACTTTCAAAAACATCCCTTGGGACACTCATCGGCGTCATAACCAGACACTGCATTATTGTCATTCGCAACCGTAGCTAGCTTCTTTTATAACTTACGGCTCCTCTTCTTTCAAGTCACTGATAATGTGCAAAAGGTATACATCCATCAATAGCAGGAACAGCGCGTGCAGTTTCTATAGAAGCTGAGCCAATGTCCATCTCGGATTGTAGCGCCTACAATATCACACCACACAAAATATCATTTATTATGTAATTGCGCTTGATGTAAGTCTGTTGAGAAACCTGACCGCGAAGATGAAGTCATGATATGTGCCATTATCTGGATTATATGTCTATGCTAGTAGAGCCAGTCTTAACATATGGACAAGAAGCGACACCCGCGTCTAGAGTGGCAAAGGTCGTCAATCAACTTGTCATGCGCAACTTCAGACAACTAGCCAGAGATGGTGCTAGTTGGAAAGGCCCAGCTCCACCTCGGACTGTAGTGCCAAATAAAGAATTAAGAACAGTGCAAAAATGTGTATTAGTTTAAGTGTTTGACTGCTAATAGAGTTGATATCCTTTTTCGAATCCGGCATTTAGCTGATGTCACCTTGTCACCTTGCCACCTTGACATTCCCCATGTCACTTCAGACCTTGTCCAATTCATTTCGATTTAAACCACATAAAAAGTCTTAAATCTTTACAAATCATCCGACGGTATTCGTAAGTCCATTGACTTTATTCTGTTTTGGTATTATCAAGAATTAAATGAGACTAGTCTTAGACCGAAACTTTTCACGCAATTCTTCAATTTCTTATTCCGTAGAGAGGACGAAGCATTTTACAAGTATTCACATCCTGTTTAGATTTGTTGTTACTGGGAAACTTGTTTACTCCAATATCCAGTTCTCCTTGTACGTAGACGATGTTAACATCCATTTGGAGGAAATACAGCATCACATTCGCACACACAGCAAAATGTGAAAAGAATTGCTTGAAGTAGGGTCCCATGAGCCAAGCGTTCTTCAAAATGTATACAAACCTCTTTGCTCGCATTCTCACGCAACAAGCCTTACGTTTGGTCAAAGCAAATTCTCTTATGTCTTGGCACTTCAGGCCTTCTAAGTGTTGAACTTATTCAGGGAGAGATAAAAGCTTATGGCATATGACTATCCTCCCCGCTCTTGGCTCCTTTGAATGACTAAGGTTCATTATTGTCATCCAAAGATAAATTTACTTCCAGATATGCATATCTAATTCCTACGTCCCACGGCCATAATATGAGAATATCCCATCAATTTGAGAATTCAATACTCATCAGCTTGTCAGAATTCCTCTTCATCTTCGAAGTCCTGTTCTATTGCGGATTTATGCCTATCCTCTTTTCCAAGTGTCCATTGCCTCTGATCCTATTAATCCTCCACTTGCAGGCGTTCAGACTAATTATAATCCCCGTACCGTACAACTGAAAAATAATATAAAATAGTTATTTAAGTATTATGTATGTATAAAATAAATTAATACTGTTAAACTTCCTTTTAGAACACTTCTGTATTTAAACCCTTCCTGTATTAAAACCATTCGACAATAGACACCCCTACTTAACGGACAATGACAATGGTCCGTCTTCAGTCCACTTTAGAGAAGTTTCACTGTATAGGTAAAATAATTGTAATATAAAAGCAGTTAGCAATATTCGATTTCGACTTGAGCTGCGGTTAAGTCTCTCGTATGTATCTATGCCCCAATTATCTGAACCGTGGTAACCATATTCCACAGCAGCAGCACAGTGAACGATCTCTTTAAATCAGCACCAGCACTTTAACAGTTTAATGTTCATTCATAAATTTAATATCTTTCATTTTGCATATGCCCTCAATTTATCGCACAAACAATGACAATTTAAAAACATCACTTTTCTCTTTCCCACTCGTCTCCCACAAACCGCACAGGACGACCGGACCAAGTGCATAATTGCACACTAACCAACATATCAATGGTATCACTGACTGTCAAATGCACTGACGGTTTCAATGGTGGCCTACCGCAATCGTTTATGCTAGAAATGAGGGATCCCCACTCCAATGTAAGTATGCCAACCTCTGAGAAGGATGTACATTCAGCCACATGTCCGTTTCGTACATTTTCGGTACAGTTGTACGAAATGTGACAGTGGGTTGATGTGTGTATGAAATTCAGCCACTGCCAAGTTTCCTCGGAATGCCACAGGGGCTATGTGTGTTTGGTTTTCTGTACGTTGGTGTGTGTTTCTGTAGAATTGAAGTGCATTTTGAACAGAATCTCAGAATGTGTCTTGTTTTCCTCTTGCAGGAAATAAGGGCAAACATAACATCACCGGTACCGAAATTCTCAGTTTCAGCGCTGACACCTGGCAGTGTGTACATACTGTCGGTGTATGCGTTCAATTCGAAGGGACGCTCAGATCCGGCGACGATGAATGCAGCCATGCTACGGATGCCTGAAAAGCAATTAACATCGGAAAGAGGTTAGTTCAGTCGCACGTAAATAACTTCAAATAGAGGATATCCTTCTTCTTTGGTTGTGTAACTCTTGAGACCTAAAATTCATTTCCTGATTCGGTTCCGTTCTTCTGTTTTCAGAGAAACCACATACGGCACTCCTGCTATCGCCGGTCTTATCCTTAACCATCGGTCTGACATTGGCGGTTATGGTTGCTGGCTTTGCTGTAGTTGTGGCATTAAGGATACCCTGCAAAAGTTCGAGACGTCGGAGGAAGGCGCTCTCTAATGAGAACACATCCAGGGATGGATCACCGGGACCAAGTGATAAGAGCTCCGGAAGCAAGGAAATCGATGGTAACGAGAGTGATGAAAAGAATCCGGATATTATACCCGAAACTATTGATTCGGATGATCAGGTAAGCAGTGCTCACTCCCTTGCTCGTCATGGGTTAAGGCGGTTATAGTCTTTTCTTGCTTGTTGACATAAGGGTGGTTAATTAAAATTGAAATGGGTTTTTGGTGACGAGTGCACAGTGTGTTCATGGAGGGAAAGCCAAAAGAAATTAATTGAAAATCGATATGTCACCGAGTATGCATTGAATTTCTTGTCGAACTGATACCCAAGCCCACCACGATGCGGTCGAATTGGGATGTGTGAGTTTTGTCCGCAGTGCTGGAACGGATATGGTGTGCTGAAGGAATTGAAATTAATGACCAGGTCTGAGATGGGAGCACATATTAAATGTGATATGAAGTTCAAAGAACATGACCTAATGTCAGGGCTGGTATCGACGATGTGTGACTTGATAAAAGCATAATCTATAAGCCATTAAATGGGTTGAGGATATTGCTGGCTGTGTGCTTTGTACACATGGTAGGCCAGATGGGTGTGTCGTGTCTTGAATAAGTTGAATTATTAATTGCAGCAGATAATATACCAACAATCGTTTGCTTCATTTTGAACTAAAGTAAGGAAAAAATGGTTAGAGAGTCTTCTAATGTATCTCAAGATCAGTGCAGTTGATTCATTGGGTCCCTTAGCGGATACAATCGATTTAAGCAACTAAGAGATATTAAGGCACTTGCAATAACCGAGGCTTTTGAAAATGGCAATGTGATAAAAAAACTACATATTTGTAAAGAAAACAAATCTTTATTGTTGAGTACATTTTTTTTTAAATCGGAAACCGAAACTATGGAACATATACATACATACCAGAGTGAGCGCTTTTCTTAAAGAAATTCGATATTTTAGTGTTCCGAAAATCGAGGAGTTGTGCGAATCGGTTGCGTACTTCGAGTTTGTACTGTATCTACATAATTTAATTTGTTATGCCTCATTGCACAATGGAAAGAGATGCTCAAGTTAGGATAAAGGATGCATTTATTTTTTTCTTACGCTTCCTTTTGGACTGAGCTGTATCTGAAGATCAAGTACAAAAGTAATGACTGTAGTCACTTTAGCTGTATCAGATTGAGTTACCATTTGTTTCTTTTCAATGGGCGTCAATCGGATCAATACCCCAATGATGGTCTGAGCCTGAGAAACTCTTTCAACTCTTAAGAACACGCGAGTCAGCGGAACTAATTTGTGTTGCGTCCATGATGAATTGGTCTTTATACCGCAGATTCGTCTTTGAGGCACTGCTGGTGCATTGGTGTCCTTGAACAAAGAAAGATTTTTACTTTTCGGAAAACATCTTGGTACCTCTTTTTAAGCTCGCGGCTATATCATCTCATATGCAAATACACAGTCCTCACAGGTAGAACCATATCTACTCGTATATCGGACGCATCATTTTTTCCTTTCAAGGCAAAAAAAATTAGCTCTGCATAGATATTTAGATTATTTAGATTCTAGAGCGTGTTCGAGATTGGAGTTTCGACTGCAATGTTTTCGAGACAACAAATTAACATCGGTTGACGAGGGAGATGCTTCACCGGATCTCCACTAACACGTCATTTTTTAGACTTCAAGTTTGTCTAGAGGTGGACAAAGACCTTAACTATGTATCTCGAAATTGCAGCTGCCGATCAGTAAGACTATTATGACGACCGTATTTTGGTTACCAGTTGGTAGTAACCTAGCTGTGTCGTTAAACTTTCAAATTCAAATACTTTGTAGCATCGATAAATGGTTTACACTTTTTTATAAATGTATGGCTCCAATGTACATGTTTTTGCCTAGTTCTAGAACAGTGCTGTAGGAATTCTCCTTAAGCTCGTCTCTCTCGCCGATGATTTTCCCATCATGCCAATCTATGTAATACTAAGCCACTGTACATAGGCCTAATTCAATCTAGCATGTGACTTATTTGGATTCAAAGTATGAAAGGCGCAGCAAATTTGTTATCATTGACAATGGGGGGGCTGCTTGACAATTTGCGAATCAGGACCTTCATAATGACAACAGATGTTGTCGTATTTCTGTCCCTGTGTCAATCAAAAACCCTGAGGCTCTGTTGCAATTAAAAAATGAATCTTCCAATTTCAGTCCGACGGGAACTGAAAATATCAATCAAATCCGTCGAAAGGAAAAGTAAATTATGGTGAAAAACCACAAAGACATTCCGCTTTATTGAGACACTTAAAGGCAAACCGGTGTCTCAATAAATCACGTTTTTCTTACTTTGTGTGGCATAGCTTCATGGCATATATAAGCAAAATAATTCGTCGTGGCGTAGTTGGTGGGTAAGTGCGTCGACTCCTACGCAGAGAATGCCAGGTTCGACTACCTAATATACCGACGGCTCCACCTCTTTCGAATAACTGACAATGTTCAAGGAGTATGCCTTTTCGGAGTCGGCATAAGATTGTAGGTTCCTTCCACTCGTGAACGTAGAATAGAACGCACAACACGAGTGGTAGCTGTAGAAGCTGGGTCCAGGTTCGCCTCGAACTGCCGCGCCAGTTCCGCTTAGGTCACTATTTATACAGTCCATACTCTTTCACTCCGATCATCAACAGAGAACGCTCTGTTGAAACAAAAGCAGAGAAATATTCCTACTCTTAAACAGCGTACCCACCTCACCTTCGGATCGGTATTCTCAATTAAACACGTAATTGCTTCAGTCACTCCATTTCGAGAATGGTTTGGTGAAGGTGACACAAATGAAAAATCGATTTCAGTCTCTCAAATCTCACACATGTCTGCGCTTTAATGATGAAAATGTCAAGAATTGACTTAATTGAATGAACGTCCTTAATACTTCAAAAATTCACTGCAACAAGCAGCTAATTATCAAATATTCATCAGGACATTCGAAAGTGCTCTACCTTAAGACTCTTATATGAAAGCACATCTTTCATTTTCGTGACATTTTTAAAGAGCTCATAGGTATTATTTTTTTTCTTTTTGTATTTTTAGATCGATTACATAAGAAGACGACAGCATATATCAACCATAGACACAAGTTGTAGCCCCACTAGAGGGCTTTTATCATCGAGTACGCCTCCGCCGCAAAAGTACAATTCATCTGGAATGACATTGCACACATCCCATCCGAACGCCATGGGATATTGTACACTTCGGAATGGAGGGCAGCCACCAACCTCAGTTGGCACACTTGCAATGGTAAGTGGGCATTCATTGGTTTTCTTCCTTTTTTTTGTTTTGTTTCGTGTGTGTACTGCGAATTGAGAACGGCAAGAGTGTACATACATACTGAGTACATGGCACATAGACATGTGTGTTTGGAGGGCAACACCGAAGGAAATAATCTGAAAACTAGCTGGAATGAATGGAGTTTGGATGGAAAGACAAGTGAATAAAAACAAACAGGTCGTATGTGTTCCTGATAAACAGAATGTATGATGGCACATATACATCTATACGTGTGTAGATGCCACAACGAGGATTAGGCGTGATAAAACCAAAGGCAACGGATGCTTACAGGATCTCAGTCATTTATCCTCTTGACTCCTTGTCTCTGCTGACAATTAAAGTTTACGAAGCATTATTTGGGTATTAGTAGGAATAGTCAACGTCTTTGAACACATCACAAGCTCGGGCATAAACTTGACGGGCATATAAAAAAAGAAACTTTAATCCTGACCTCCATTGATTCCATCTTGTCTGGGGACTAATTTTATACACAAACAAGAACGTGTTTTTCTTTCAGGCACTTCGGGCAATCCAGACTCGTGGACATTGAACTTGGTTAGGTGTGTGGACCAAGAATTAATCCCCACTAGGTTTACCTGGCTATGGTGAAATGGGTAAAAGTTAGTAATTCTTGAATTTCTTCGCGTCGATACTACAATCAGTCGCTAATGTCACGCATTGCTTCAGCGTTTTGTTTGCGTAATCGGTGTTGCCTGTGTAATGCACAAGTCTCCAACTGCTGTTGTGATTTCACGCGAATTGGATAACTCCTATTCCTGAAACCATTTAGGGCCTTGTAACAAAGCGATAAGTTGGTTGATGCTGATATTCGTTGGATTGTTGGATACTATTATCTTTTCTTCTCTGCAATCTCTTCATCTTGGAGACGTGTGTACCTCTATGACACAGTAAGCCGATGCAATGCCGATGACGGTCCGAAATTGGCCTACGATTCACAGTCTTGAGCTCGACTGCCCGGGATCATCAGAGATAGTCCGGAATCCGAAGGTTACCATATTCAGAGTTTATAGACTGACGTCATCATTCGTTTCAGTCAGAGTGGTTCAGCCCAAATTGGAGCAGCGTACAAGAATAGTGGAGATGAGATTCTGCTTGCATATCCGGATCCGCCTACGTTCGAGAGCATTCGAGAGAGTGGTCATTGCGTGACTTATGACTTCTCCCCGTCACAACTTATTTATTCCCTAAATGAAATCCTATTTTCAAGTACAACCTCTAGGTACTTCATTGACTAGGAAGCTTGCGTATTCGACATTCATTCGTCTGACTATGGGGACAGCTTCCGTTTTGAATGCCTGCAGTTTGGAGAAAGTGCTGTATTCGCATACTGACACTGTGACTATAGCAATGTCGTCGGCAAAACCAATGATTCATACTTTCTTGGGAAACTTACTTACTTACTAAAGGTGGCGCTAAAGTACGTAGTGAACCGAGGTCTTAACCAAAAAGCTCCTGTTTCGCACGCATTGTTGGTTGAGGTCTATTTCGCGGTCTTTCTCGAATACGCCGTCCCTCGGTGGTGCATTCAAAGGCTTTCTGTGCCGGAGCATTGGTTTCCACTCGCTCTACATGACCTAAGCATGTCAATCGTTGGATCTTCACTTTTTTGGATATGTCGATGTCGCTGAACAGCTTATGCACTTCGTTGTTATACCTTTTCCTCCACTCACCATATATGCAGACGGGAACGAAAATCACAAAGACTTTTCCTTTCAAAGCAGCCAGGACAACCTCATCCGCTTTGACATCCATGCCTCTACGCCATATAGCATAACTGGGACGATTAAGGTCTTAAGAAGCGTCATTTTGGTAGTTCGAGACAGGACTTATAAATTGATTTCATAGCCCAAAGAAGCAGCAGTCGGCAATAATTCTTCATTTGATTTCAGAGCTAGTATCATTGTCTTCGGTTCCTAGGTTTCTTTGACTACCTCATATCTGCTCACTATTACGTTCTGTCGGCAACGTTGGGTTAGGGTAGGTTAGGTATGTTGGATGCTAGTGAATTCACCAGAACACTTATACAATATTTGTCGATTGTTATACCCACTGTCAGACTACTACCACTGATTGACCACTCCGGTGTGAGTGCAGTTAATTTGAACCAAACGGCTCTTTGGGTTAAGCTTTGCTCTCACTAGAATTCGAGCAGGGGACCGCACTGATCAAGGGCAGGCACTTAACCAACTGCTTCATCTCTTCTCTCTGGGCGACGTCGGTCTTGTGTATCCTCTCTCATTAATTTTGACACTATGCTTCGACTTGCGGCCTCCGTCGTAATACTCACAAAAGTGCCATTGACATTAATATCCACTTATGTCAATATCGTCGGCATATGCGAATAGTTGGATGGACTTCTGTAAGATTGTGCATCTGGTGTGTGCGAGTTTTGAACAAATCTTTCAAGACTTATGTTAAAGAACTCACGTGACAGCTCGTGCCCTTGTCTGAATCTTGTTTTGACACCAGTGGCTTCGGTTATGTCTTCACCGCCCTTGATCAGCGTGTATTCTCCATCGTCATCGTCCGTACTTTGTAGGGATGCCAAAACTAGACAATGCTCTGTATTGGTCGTGTCTATAGATACTGTAATTAACGGCCTTCAAATCGGAGAAAAGGCAGTGGGCATCGAGTTTTTGCTCCTGGGTTTTTTTTTCCCAAAATTTGCCACAGTGTGAATATTTAGTTGATGGTGGAATTTCCTGGCTGGAAGCAACACTGGTGTGGATCAACCACTTGTTCTCGATCAGCTTTAGGCGTTCACACACAACGGCGGGTAACTTATACGCGGTGTTCAGGAGACTGGTGCCTCTATAGTTACCGCAATTCAGAGGGTGTCTTTATTTGCAGGTTCTTCTTCGGGAAGTGCTAGTGAATAAACGCCATCATATATTTCACTCCACAATAGTGGTCCGAAGGTCCAGTTATACCATAGTACTTAATGCTATCGTCGGTGTACTATATCAGCTTCCTGTTGTTGACCCAGTACAATTAGAGAGTATGTGTGTCCAGCTCACAGAGTTATCAGTTAACGTCTTGGGTGGCTACTGCTCAATACTTCGTCTTTCACCTTCCACATCTTTCCTTTTGGAGAGCGTCCGTGGCCAAGTCCACCCCAAATTATATAATGTTGACCTCGTGAAGGTGAGAGTAAGAGTTCGTAACCAGCCGCCAGCGCTTGCACAAGACCACATATCAACTCATTGAAATCTCCAATGACTTTACACAGTCTCGACTTAAAGACTTAAATACGCGAAAACATCTAAAAAAATTCTCGCACTTTGCAAAGATTTTCAAAATCCAAATAAACTTCTCAGCATCCAAGCCTTTCTCGTCGTTTATCAGCATAAATCCGAGCACAAATCAAAGTCACTTCAGTTTGTTGTATCCGTTCGTTTTCCACACACCCTCCATCGTCACTCCGTCGTCTGTGTTATGCGTTTCAACTGAACAACAAGCCAAGCAAAGTATCCTTATTTCATTTAGGAAACCCTGCGCAGTTTTGTGTTCGCTTTGACTAGTGAAGAAGTTACTCGCAATAAGTGGAATTTCCTTTGCACTTTTGTTGCGTACTTCTTTTGCCAACATCCTGGTTTTCTTGACTTTTTTCCCTCCCGGTCCCTGCTCTGTGGAAATTTTTTGCCCTGCAGCCCAATTTCAGTGTTAAGCTTGTGGTATATATCACTTAGTAGGACTTGAACTTTTTGCCCATAAATAAAGTTGAACTTCTGCCTTTGCCGCTGCCACAGGACAGCAAGCTGTATGTAAGTCTTTTACTGTTACTGTTACAGTGTGGAGAACTTGCACTTCCCTCCCTGCAGGAAAGGGGTTTTGCCCCAGTGTAGGTACGCTCTGGTGGGTGTGCATATTGTCTGCTGCAAATAAATTCTAAAAGAGACGTCTGTAGACGAAATCGTCTGCAGATAATGGCCTAGTCTAGTGTTGTAGTACTTTAAAGCGGACTGCATGTCCCCACCGTCGTGCCGACTTGCATGTGTGTCGTGTAAGAGATCTGTCGTAGTCAAGGGAATCCCTCCATGATTCGCTTGGTGGCGCTTTGCTGCCGACTGGAATAAAGTACTTTATTTGAAGTAAAACTTTTCACATGTACAGATAAATGCACACATTTTTGCTATCTCAACCAAAACGGAACGAGACCGGCTGGAGCTTGTGGCAAGTATCCACAAATGGTAACGACTACATAATCTTTGAGATAAGGGCAAAAAGGATAGTCCCGAACACGACGATGAGAGAGCAATCTTGGTAAATTAATTACTATGTGCTGCATGTGATGATTTGCTTGTCACGGATAGTACTTTTTTCTTCTTGGGGCAAACTCTCACGCTCTAGCTTTATTACAAGAGTTTTGCCAGATAATTGAGTCTTCAGTCCAAGTGGGTAAACTTGCACAACTCAAACTTGCTCCTTGTTTGTTTTTTCAACGTACCTTACATGCCACTGACCTACATACGAGTTCATGTAGACGGTTGATGGGAATTCAGTGTTTGTTTGTGCTTGTAAGGTTCGCAAACTCTTACAGTGTTTAACTTACTGATGGCGTTATTGATATGTCTTTTTCAGCCACACACATTATTTGGTAATTACGGGAGATAATTATAAAGCTGGCATTGTTGCCGTGAACATGGGCGTCACCCAAATTTCCAATTCCATGTCGGGGGATGCAAATATGTCGGGACTACCAATTTATGGACAAAATAATTTGAGAAGCTGTCTTGTATGTTATGTATTAGTGATTATACAATTTTAGGAATGGTTCGTAGAAATTTAAGTACGATTTCCGAACTTTTTAGTATTTCGAATTATAATGGCCGACTCTTTCTTTCCTTGGTCTTTCTTTTTTGGCTGGTCGCGTGTATGATTTCTGACTCAAACAATCTGAGTCATGTCATCGTAGAAAGATTTTTAAGTGAGCTAAATAGAGTCAGTCACAAAAGTGTGGAATTAGCGTATAGGTATTCTGCGCCCTAAGTAAAAATTTATTTCTAATGGGTATCTAAAGAAAAAAAATCTGAAACGCGGTTTTCTAAAGCAAAAACATTTTAGAGTGTCTTCAAAAATAGGTACGGTGAATCATAAACTAAAAGTGTATTGAATTTTTTTGCAGTAGTTAGGAGCACTGAGACTCAAAACATGGTTCATTGTACTACCAGGCATCAGCCTACATTTGCTTAAATTTCCAGGTTTTCCCGAAGAAGACCAGCAGGCGCTTCTGTGATGTGAAGCCAACATCATCAGTTCTCACCTCATCCGCACCGAATAACCGTCGTCTGATCCAATATAAGGCCGGACAATGTAGAGGAAGTCCTCTGCAGTGTCGTTGTCTTCTCCACAGACATCGCAGAGGGCTTAATCGTTTAGGCCATTGTTCTTCGGACTTTTTGAGTACGCGACCGTTTTCTTAGTAAAATAATTTTGACGATTCCAATCTAATTACACAAGTTTTCAATTATTGGTGTTGAAATTTTCGCCCGCGTTGCCATGGATATGGTTGAAATTACTTAGGGTAAACAGGTGTCGGATAAGCTAAACAAAAATACCACTTTCTGAAAATACAATGGAGCAGAGAATAATTGACATGGCCTTTGATATTTGAAAACAATTGATCGAAAAATTAAAGAAGAGTCCACAGTTTGCCTTGCAACTAGATGCAACCGGCTTTGTTCGTTTTGAAGCAGAAGAAAACTTTAAAGAAGAAATTTTATTTTCCAAAGCTCTTCCTGCTACTGGATATAGAGAAGGGGAGAGTAACCTGAGCTGGCAAACGAGACGTTGAGGTTTCGACTCTGAATACGTCGCAGTTGAAATACTCTCCACATTCCATGTGGTTCGAGCAAGCGAAAGTATGCTCAAGCCACACAGCATACAAGCCAATCAATGGACCAATTGATAGATAAATTCGGTGAGCTATTTTTCTCTCGTTTTAGACCAGTGAATTGGGTGGGTAGATCGTGCGATTTGACGTCTTCAGTGAATTCTTAAAACATATCGTTTTGTAAGTAGATAGTCAGGCCACCATAAAGGCTCTGAAATCCTTAGACTTAAGTCATGGTGGTAGAACAGTAGAACATTGTATTAAATTGCCTCTAAAATGACAACGGACGTAACCCTGTCCCTCAGGTCAGGGTTAACCAGTAGTACAAATTGGAGGGACACCCTATTCGAAACCAAAACACAGTGAGAGGAGCCCACTGGGCAATCACGGAAAACGACTAAAAACACCGCACAATGACTTCTGTACGAACTGCAGAGATGGGGACGGCAGTTGGAGAGATACACCTGCCGAATTTTGTAGCTACTCATATAAAAACCTACAAACCAAAATAGAAGACTTTTTTAAATACTCAAGAGACACCTAGTTGTTATAATTGGAATTCCGGCCTCATAAAGTATGAACATCTTCTGTTTCACGGGGGATTGTAGACAGGCCAACGACTGTGGCAACCCTATGGAGCCGAATTTTAGTCCATATGGAGCACGAAGTAATTCCTACTATTCGCTTTCATACGTACTTCCAAATTCCCTTAAAATCTCTGTCTTCATCTTCTCTGTGAGGCGCATCTGGGCCTAACAGAACCATCGTCTGCTGCTGGAGTGATCTCTGGCTAGCAGTCTCCAGTAATACCCACGAGGATATTTCTCTACCTTGTCGATTTGTGTGATTTACCGTAGACCGTACCGTTATCGTCGTCAGTTCCATTATCCGGCAGGCTGCGAATAGAAGACTATTTGGTCTGCAGCTACATTGTAAGTCCTACGGCTAAAACAACTTAGGCGTTAGAACCGTTAACGTTAGTTTTCTCTGTCGAGCAGTCCAAATTCTGTTCCATCTACGGTTGAGATTATCTACGCTATGTACAATGTCTTATGTAAAATCAGCTTGATTCACCGACAGAGAGCTCTATTTCTCAATTGCCCCTTAAACGCAAAAAACATCGATTTGCAAGACTAATTCCCCGTTCAAACACTGCAGAGATTTCCCTTGCACTGTCCCCTGGGGGACAGTCTAACTTGGCGAGGTAGACGAAGTACCTGCCTGCTCCGAAATGTCAATGAGGCTGGTCGTTCATCTTGTGATATTATTTGAGTTGAATTCTTAGTACTTAATTGCATCTCCCTCCCCACCCTGGGTAGCATAACTCAAAAAGACAAATGAACTAACTTCACAGACACCACCATACTAATGCCAACAATAGTTGACAAGCATTATCGCGTGTGTTGTCATTTGGTCTCAATTCTAATCACTTGATTAGTGCTAAGCCGCCTTAAATTAATAACACAACATGCAAACAATCGGGCGTCCACGCGCCGCCTCAAGTCCCATGTGAATGCCTGTCAATTACTGGGTAAGCAGCCAATCACTCGGAAGCAGTTTGAAAAGTTTGTGACATGATGTCTAAGCGCTTAGAAAAGGGCTTATCTTTTCAGACAGCAGCAACGCTAATACAAATAGCTTACCAATTTATTTGATGCGATGATTCCCTTTGAACAAACAGCAAATTTCAAAAGCCTTCCCCTTCAGCAGCCAACACGGGTGAACGGTAACGTCAAAGTTGGGGTGCTTCCAACTGCGTAAAGTGGATTAGCAGAAGGTCACATCGGGTCTAGGGTGGATCCCGTGGATGCTGTTCACTGGTAATCATCTAATACGGTCCATTCACTAATTAATCAACTTGGCTGCACAGCAAAGACAGCGACAACTCTGCCAGGTCAGAGATCACTCTAAATGCGAAACCGCCACAACTCGTGTGTCTCGCGGCGATAGCCTTGCATCGAATGTAAATTGATCCTAAGCGCACCGCCTCGGTTGGGGATGTGCAGTGCAAAGAATTAGCGTTGATATATAATATCCACAGAAGGAAAATTTCCCGTCGCGTCAGGACACGCTGAGAGGGGGGTGGTGTCAAGTGAGCTTAGTCATTCGTTCGTGTAATGCAACAACCCTCCACCGCATGTCGTTTGGTTGCCATCGTGCGCCACATACACAGGTGACTGCGTCTCTAATCAGACGTGTAGTCGGATGCCTGATTGCTGGTACCAACACTGGGGAAGGTGCTGAGCCATGAAGGTCCTTGATGTGCCACCGACACCATTAAAAGGGGTTATTTACGAGCATACACGTTGGGGGATAATTGCAAACAGACACCCCCCGTGGGTTTCTGGTTCTGTTCCTGCTTCACATTTCCCCAATCATCAGCGTAATTTGGCAGTTTGTTGTTGAGTTTGTCACGCAATTCAACAATTATTTGAGCGTTTCTATATTCCGCCGTTTCTTCATTTCGTGATTGATGTTGCTGTTTCAGAGTGAGTGATGCCAGATGGGATGTTTGATGGTTTCTGAACGATTAGTCTGTTGTCTTGAGTGCATAAATATGGGCTTCGGTGCTTACTCTCTTGTTTCCTTTCCCACATTTGAAATTAGAATATTTATTGATTCGGAAATTTCTAGGGAATGGCTATGTTAAAAGTTAAATTGCCTTCAGCTTTGAGCTGGAGAACTGAAGATGGAATAAGGCCTGATTAATAGCTTGGATTGCGTAAGACCTTCACCGTTGGTCCATTTCATTTCCCATTTGTTGTAGCTAGTGTCCATTTTATTTATTTTACTTATAACTTCCACATAACAGAACTGTTCGAAATCTATGACCGCAGATTAGCCTCCCCGAGCTCATCTGCGGATGCGTTGCGTACAATCTGACGGTGGCACCCAGCTAAGCATCATTTTATTGTGCCTTGGATACATTTCATGAGATTGTGTATATCAATGGCGTAGGTCCAAACACTCAGGAACCAACTCAAGAGTCCATCTTCGATCCGTACGTGTACCATACCAGACTTCTAGTGTTTAGTGTTGGAACACCATTGGTTCAGTTCTAACGGTCAAATACCTGAACCTCAAAGAGCCTTTCGAAACAATGCAGGCTGCCCATATTATCGGCATTGTACATAACGTGTCTCTTTTAGGGATTGCGTTGAGTACACTTTGGTGACGAGATAAGTCATCTAGTTTGTATTTATGCTAGAGATGTGACGGATATCCTGTAGGTATTCGGTATCCGGCCTATCTGGCCTCCTTTATAATGTCCGCATGGAACCGAATAATATTTGCATATCTGGTCGAATACAGGACAGTTGTTTTTTTTTAGTAAGAAAAAAATACAGTCGAACCAGATCTGATTGATTTTGTTTAACATATAATAAATAGGTGGTCATCTAGCAACATAATATTGAAAGTTTAGTAAGCCCAAGTTATAGTGACGTATAAGATATAGGCTTCAGAAAAGAGTCTCTCACTGTATACTCTGCTAAGGAGTGTCTTCGAAAAAATGTATCCACCTAAACTTGATCGCCAAAAGTTTTGCCTGTTGTTTCACATCCATTTTTTTTGCGTTGTGATCTGGAAACTTTTTTAGTTTATATGTCTTCAAGGCTGCAGTTCTTCTCACTTTATGAACTTAAAATCTTAACCATTCCACATTGTTTTTTGTTTTCCAAATGACGTCTTTTCGGATTTTTTTTGAGAAGGGTTAAGATCTTAGTGACCATTTTTTGGGTTCAAGAAGGCTTAAGATCTTAATGACCTTTTCGGGTTCATTTGGTATTAAACTCAATCTGATCTCAATCTCTTAGTGAAACATAAGAACTCTGAGATGCGACGTGCGAGTAAAGACGGGTAGTAAAATGTGAGGAAACATAAATGTGAGCATCAAAAGAAAAACCGTAATAAAATAGACCGGACAAATATTAAATTTTTAACAAATGCGCTTTATATTTGCGAAGAAAATTAATAAGAAATATAAGGTGAAGGAGAAGGAAAAAACATTTAAATTGATTTTAATTGTACCGGTCTGATTTGAGTATCAGCCCACAAAACCTTTGTATTTTTTATTTGGGCAGCTATCCGGCTGCCGAATATTCAGTATCTGACCTTACTCTAGCTGCAGTTAATTGGCAGATATGGCAGCTATCTATCCTAACGAAGATTTGTGAGGGAGTTAGCCTAATTGTATGACTGTCGATGGTTCTTTCTTTCTAGCCTTTTTTGGGAGTTACTCAAATCACACATGACTGTTCACTGCTGTTCAATTAGTTGATTTCTCAGTCTACCTCACACATTCGGCATTTATTTTTCAGTACTGTATACGATATTTCCGGCGGTGGCGTTGGGAGTCTGTGCGTCGACTCCTACGCATTTGAACCTCGCTGCCTGGGTTCGACTTGTACGACCATATTCAGTTTCACGGCCCGCCTCTTTCGACTCACTGACAATGCTCAAGGGGAAAAGCGTCTCCAGCTTGTCGGCATAAAAACTGAGGGTCCTCCCATTCCACTCAGAGAGAGAAAACAATAGCACGCACAACAAGAGTTGTTGCTGTAGAAGTTAGGCCCTGGCCGTCTACGTTCTGTATCGCCACCCATATTATAATTAGTGCATACACTTAAGTATCAAAGTATGTTTGCATGATGATGTGAGCAGTAAATGGAACTAAAATTGTACATAAAATATATCTAAACTACGTAATGCGTTTTCTACTCTCACTTGAGACAGTAATTTGAAGCAACGCTGCAACAATATCTGTTGAAACGTTTGCCTTTGTACCTCTTCATACAATTCCATCGCAAGATTTCAAAGTGCTATGACGTATTCTAACTGAATTTTTAATTTTGCGACCTAAATCAACAAGCATTATTCAAAAGGATGGAAAATTAACCATTCCAAAAAAGTACTCGGATTTAATATTAACGGTCGGTTGAATTGAAAAATATCAGCGCGCTAAGTAAGTGTAAGTTCCCCGCCCATCGTCATTGAATCAATAAATTTGTAAAACCAGAGCCGCTAAAAAAAGCGAGGCAAGCAAAACGCAAAACCACACACGAATAGCACAATACTCGAAAGCCGCAGGACAAAACCAAACTTTCAACTTCTTTTTTCCCCATATCTCCCTCCTCCCTCCACCCACCATGGCAAAATGACTCTAATTTCTCATTTTTGTTTTGTTCTTTTCTTCTATTTTCATGATTAATGTGTTCAACAGAACCCACCACCACACATCTATTCCAATTCGATAGCACAGTGCACCTTACCCCGCCACACGAATCACATGTGGCCAGGATACAGTGGTACTGTTGCCGGAGTGCGACCTCTACAACCGATACCATCGCTTCATCAATTACCACAACAGCAGCAGCCGTCAGTTGCGCAGCAGTACCAACATCAGACAAAAGTCCAACAGCAGCAGCAGCAGCATCCGGAGCTTTCGGCCACAAATTCAATACCAGCCTCAACAACGATAGCGCTTCAGCATCTGGGTCAGAGTCAGAGGGCACGAATATGTGTCGGCATCAGTGGGATGAGCGGCGTGGGCGGTGGTGGTATTGGCAGCAGTGGAGGCATCGGTGGCATGGGTCTGGGCAATAATGGTGTGGGCCTGGGAAGTGGTCTCGGTAGCCACCACGGTGGTAGCAGTTGTCTGTCCGAAGACGAAGTTACCGTCCAGACACCGCTTATGGTAAAACGTGAGAGCACCGTATGACTATAGGATTCGCACGGGGTCGGCGATACGGCCCTGTGATTTCACCAATTATTTAAACTAATTAAATGTATCTGGAACAGAAATAGTAGATGTATTTTTAAAAAGTCCTTCTCCCCTTATGTGGTTCACATTGTGTGTACTTGAGAGTGCACTCGAAGTGCGCTCTGAGTTCGAATTTACATAAAATCAAGCAAACAAAAAACTTAAAGAAATAGCATAGCAATTGTGGTTGAGAAACTTTAAACCCCAAGGGCTGGCCATTTCATTGTGAAACAGATGCACATTCATTCTCAATCCGCTGACAGCGAGATGTTGCGAAACAAAAAATACTGGTTCAATGAGAACCAACCCAAAATCCGGATGCAAATACTAAGTGTAACCGATCAGAGCTGTAATATAATTCATTGTACATTGAATATAAAATTCACTTAAATTAAATTCACGAATGAACTATTGCTGTAGATATAAGTGGATATACGATAATGTGAGAGCGAACTTTCGTCTTGATTTGTAGGGTAAACACAATGAGTCCGTGAAAAAAGTTATTAAATATTTCCCAAGGATTTTGTAAGAATTAAACAAAAAATGAAAAAAAAAATATATATATATACAAAATAAATGATATGATACTGTATGTATGTATGTAGATTAACTAAGGAAATGGTATCCTCGAGGAGGGTACGACGACGACGTTGATACTGTGACTAAGAAGGTAGATTTTATGTTAAAATCTATTCAATTAAATATGATCTAAAAATAGAGAAAAATAACAACTTACATGTATTAAACATTGTGTGGATTTTTATGGTTTTGATATACTGTCCGAATTTTGATATCATTTTATGGAAAATTGTTAGTCAGGCAGTCCGTGCATTCCTTGGTGAACAGTATATCCATACTGTACTGACAAGTTTTAAAATGTATGACCTATTTCTATAATAGAAGTGCATTCTATCCATCCTTTCGTAGGCTTGATTGATTTAATATAACGCGATCGGAAAGGATTCGGGCGGTTACATTCAGGAATTTTGATAAGGCATCTTCGTTCGCAGTTAAAACTTTTACGTTTGAACAGAACATGTGACTAGACGGTGTTTCCACGTTGTGGGTCATGCTTCGCATGATAAGTTGTTAATAAGTCTTAAACCAATCGGGACGTGGCACCATGTTGAATTCTCAACTATTCTCAACTCTAAAAGATTCTCTTGAAGGATGCGACAAATATTTCCATCCATTCTGTGTTTTTTCAACCAGTTTATTCATATGGTCCAATCCGACCAAGCAGTAGCTTTTGTGTACTCTGTGGGATCTGCATCTCTGACGTAATTAATCAGCCCTATTGTGAACTTCGCACGAAAAATATTTCGCGTGGAAACTTTTGTTCGCCCGGAATTTGGTTAGGTATTGTGAATATTACGTGAACAAAAATGTCACTTTGAACATAGTTTCTGGTGCTTTGATAATAGTAACATTCAAGTTAAGAATCAAATGTCTACGCTAAATGTAACATTAAACGATTTAAAAAGTAGATAATAATATTGAGATAAAAATAAACACTATAGTCCTGCAATTATTTCGTTGGTAGTCATATCAATTTCGTGAACTGAAATATTGGGAATAGTCTTTTCTTCTCGTCTTTTTTTTTTTCGGGGTGAAGCAATCCAAAGGATGGCAACTAGGCAACTGCTTTTTCAGTAACCTAGAGGAAATGTCACAGTTGTTACAGACAGACGTAGCTAAGTTTATCAGGAAAACTAATTGGCTGTAAATCAGCACAGGACTTCTATAGGCTTATTTCATTTTCGTTAGTATAGTCCCCTTTTAGGCAGTGATAGCACAAATGATCCAACCAGGATCTAAGTGGGCCACAACTGCTACAGTGTTTGCAATCACCCTAACCTAACCTAATCCAAAGGATTATGATGAGCCCACTCACTCCACTGCTTCATTTATTTCAACCAGTTGGAATATGGCCTCTTCTGTTGGTGAAAACGTTTGTATTCCTGTCCCTCTTTCGTATATCTTGTTCAACTCTGCTTTTTTACGTGCGTTTCGTTTTTGATCTGTTCAAACCTTAATTTTTTTTTAATTGTGTGCATTTAAATAAAAACATTTCATTCAGCTTCGCTTGGTTCAGCTAACGCTTGGACCCGCAGTGTTCAACTCCTATCTAAGTTGTGTCCAGAACTCAGCCACTTTGTCCCCATTTTTTCCGAGACTTTTGCCTTCGAAATAAAATTATATATAATTGATTTGCACTTTATTGATTTCAAATAAACAAACAACATACATTTTCCGCTTTGTTGTTCTCTCTATCGCCTACAAAAATCAAGTGCAAAATGTCCATGCGAAAAACGTCATATTCCAAGCGAAATAAAAATAAGAGAAAATTGTTCGAAGATGAACATATTTTTACCCGATATTCATGGTAGGGGAAAAGTGAAAAGGGATTTTTTTTCAGGAAGAATACTGTTCGGGTGAAGCTCACAATGAGACTGAATAATCTTCAGTTCCATATAATGCCAACCTGGCTAGTGAAAGTTGCATAATTGTCGCAACCTTAGATTTAAAATAAATAAGGCTCATTCCTACAGACTCACAGTGTACACGACTGCTAAATAAGGTGATTCTTATGAGCTGTTTCTCCAAATACATTTCCGTCGTGGAAGTCTTACATTCTCAATCGTAAATAGTCTGGTACTTCACTCAGCCACTTCATTTTGGCATTATAGTTTCCTGCAATGTTCAGCCAATGACTTTAGCCAATTACATTCTCCAGTTGCATACGCTTTCATATTTCCTAAATCTTACATAACAACACGAGAGATATACTCGCAAAATTCGATTTTGAACAACCGAGGACTGTTATTGCACAGCAGTTTGTATGGTAATGTGTGCTCCGCATTCGAGTTCAACTAAGGAAAGGAGTCCAGTGAGAAATAACACAACTGAAATTCCTATCAAGAGTGAGGAGGTGAGCATTCCCTCGTGTGGGAGGTGGAGTAGAGCTTGCTGTATCACTGTAACTTTCGACCCTCGACGCGAAGCTGATCCACTATATTTTTGTCACCAATTAATTTGAACGCACTTTATTGAACGGCATCCAGTATGTGCAAGGTGATATTTGGTGGATATGATAGTTATACAGTTTATGTAAATGTGTGGGCGAGTACGGATCGTGAAGGACTGCGATTCCAGTTACCAGACCTGTTTTTGCACATATCGCATATCCCTCTCCAAGAAACCATAATGCAACTCGGAACATTTAGACAAGATTCACCGTCTCCGTCAACTTCCACCAATCAACTGATGTTCGTGACATAGATATCAGCAAAATCCGAAGGGTTAAAATATTTCTCACAACACTCTATGAATCATAAGAACATGCATCATGAGAAAATAGCAACATTCTTGGTGGCACATCGAACATGTGGTCATTCCATAGAAAGTTGTCATTCCTACACATACCAAGGACGGAAAGCTTTAGCAGTTCCAGAATTGCAGGTGTCATTTATGGAGAATGGCTGGAGGTTTCGGGGATCCCCAAGCGAGGTCTTCACTTAATTTTATGAGTGAGTAATTTTTCTACTCGTGCTATAGAATGCCGATGTCAATTTTATATTCTGGAGACGATAAGAGATTGCAGATTAACAGACAAATGAATACGTACGATATCAGGGAGTGTCCATTACTTACATAATGTGATGACATTTTAGGAAAATAGTAAAATCAAAAGTTCTCCATTTCGGTCATAGAGTACAAGAACAGACCTTCTGATGCCCTCGAATCGTTAGTGGAGAAGGTCTATTGCACCCAACTCTTTATTACGCTTTGTTTGGCCCTAAGCGTTTTTTTCTTATATTTGTGTCAATGAGTTAACGATCTTGTTGTGTTCCATTTCCAAATATTTCGTATTGTTTCAAATCTTGTTTAGACTGATGGAAGCTTACTAGCCCCGAGGATAAGAGCAAAAAGCAAAACTCTTGGAATTTAATGGAAAGAGAAAAGACGATGTGCATACGTTACTCAATAAGTCAATTATATTTTTCACAATTTCACTTGACATGACATAGGAACCAAAATCACAAATTGTAGCTATTAGGCGTCCTTTTATAGATGCTGCCACTCCCTCGAACTGTGACTGATAATTACCATAAATCATGTATTCACCCAAATTGCTATATTCGGGCATTAAGCAAACATAAAAAACTTAATTCTTAGGAATGTAGGAATAAATTGTTCGAGTTTTTTTTTGGAGTGTTCCACGCTTGGGTTCTTTGATGCAGTTAAATGCTTCTTTTCGAAGAATTAAAAATATTGCAAGCATAACTCAACTGAAGTCAAAGCTCAGACTTATCAAATGGAGATGTATCATTGGAATAATCGCTTATCTATTTTTCTTCTCCTCTGATATAAATACGATTGCCATCGATTGCACGGACAAAACTCATTTTTATTTACTGCCAATAGGATAAGAAATCTATGGAAAAGAAATTAAACTTGTTTACAAACTCTGCAAATAGTATGTGATAAAAAAATATAAGTTTTCAATCCACGCAGTTCATCAATTAATATGATTACATCCAGACTATGAAGAAATATGCAAATTCAAATTTACCAAGTTGACTAAATAAATCTAATAACATTATCAAAACCTAAATAAAATAAGAATTGTATAAAACATAACAGAAATTGTGACTAAAATAAAGCAAGAAACGATAAAATATAAATTTAATTCATTAAAAAAAAAAAATTAAAAAACTGACTTTTGGAACTACGCTCATACGTAGTCGCTTGTAGGAGCATTTTGTCATTCTGAACAGAGAACACAGACTAAGACTTGATAGTAAGATAGGTGCAGTAAGAACTTATATTCTCTACCCTCAGAATTAGGACACACACCCGCATCACTGCTCTTCAGTTATCCTAAACAGAATGCTCCGTAAGTAAGTCAAAATGTGTACATACAAACCATACCAGCATATTTATAAATAAATGTATTAATACTAATTATAGATGAATTATATATGAATGTAAATTAAAATTAGATCGATAAGAGAATGAAAAAGAGAACAATTTTGTTATTAACATCTAGTTTAATAAACTAATACGAATTAAAAATGAAAGGAAATAAAAATTCAGTGCAAAATCAAATACATAAATGAAAATGATAAAATTTCGTTATTTGTTTTTTACATTCATAGTTAGAAATGTTGTTTTCCTTTTTTTTTGTCAAACAAAATTGTTGGAAAATGAAGAAAATAAATTCGAAAATGAAAATTAAATAAATTTTAGCAAGAAAAATAATCGGCGAATTATATTTTTATTTATGACAGAAATGATTTATTGTGAACCTCTGCATTTATATAATTGATATGTGGTAAATTTCTTTATGTGCATTTATTCTGTTTTAAACAAATGTCAAAGCTGAGAAAACAAAACGAGAAAAAATCATTATAAAAACCGTATAGATTTAATAATTAATGATACAAAATTAACACGAAATTTGTTTTAATTACTATGGGACGTGTCGCTGGTAGATACATTCAGTTGTAGCGAGTCAGGTAAGCTTTGACATCAGTTTTCCTCCAATTAATATTTTTATTCCAAACTTCAAACATGTTTGGGGACTTTCTAAACAGAACGCGTAAGTATTCGCTGAAATCTGTACCTTATGGAATCGATGACGTCTACGAACTAAATCAAAGTAAGTACTTTAATATAAGCATATTTTTGACATTTAGTCACAAACAAAGAAAGAAAATGCCAAATTCTAAACTAAAATCCGATTGACGTTATAACTGGGCACTGCACTATCGGTACTCACGTCTCCAGATTAGGTATCCCCTGGAATGACGTCTGCAGAAGCTACAGGGATGAACGAACTTGAGCACATCTTCTATGTAATTGCATCACTCTCTTCTCTCGTGGTCTCTTAGGCCCAGTTTCACAGTTTAAATTTTAAAATTAATTAATTAATTTTTGGTTTAAACTTCAGTTTAACGACTTATTTGGTTTCACAGTATCGTTTAAACCATGAACTGAGTTCAGTTTGTAGTTTAACTTAAACGAGAGGCAATTAAACTTCCATTCTGCGCAGCAGCTTTATTTTATTTCCCCCTTTTTTTCAAGTTTTGGCATTTTGCTGTCAAGACAACTCATGTTCAATATTGGAATACATTCTCTCCTCCTTTTTCCTTCGAAGAAAATTATTTGTCACTTTTTTTTGCAAAGCGACTAGATGAGATTTATTACATATATCAAAATCTCCCTTTTCTGATTTCAGCAAGGACGTGCTTCAAACGTTCCAAAGGACTTCACCAAACTTTCTTTAAAATTACAAAGTACAGCAAATAAAAACAGCAGAGACTCGATTATATGAATTACTCGAATAGATGAAATACTAAATTTATGTACTAAAATTTGTTTATATGCATTGTACTCGTATACTTGCACTACGAGTTCATTTAATCAATTCGCAAGACCGCGCAGTTACTTTTCTTGACTTCAGTCTAGACAATTTGTTAAGACTTAACTGTTTGGTTTGGTTTTATTTAGTTCCGCTGCACGCAGATGTCCATTTTCAAATAATTAAATTTCAAGATCGTGTGTTTTATAAGAGGTTAAAAATGTCACGAATTCGTAAGTGCTTGAGTATTGACCAAAAAGGACAAATTATTTTGGCGTTAGAAAGGGGTCAGTGTACCCTTATGTTAGCAAACATAATGTCGTTAAGTCTACCATAGCTTAATACTTTTTGCTTCCTAACACATGTTCTATTGAAATAAGGTTTATTATTCCGATATGTGAACTTTGCGATTCTATGAACCGACCTCACATTAATTAGTTCAGATAATCGAGACTCGAATGTAAGAGAAACAAAAAAAAAAAAAATATAGCAAGTACAAATACCTACCCAGCACCAAATACCTTCTGGCTACCGTCTTCTAGTCGCGAATGTCCTATTTATGTACGCAGACGTCCACGCTGCCTCTGACCAAAATGCGAACGAGGAGTGTTATTGTTAAGCATGGTTGACTTGTGAAGAACCCCATATCTTAAATGTACCTCTGTTAGGATATACTGCCGGCTAGACAATATACAATTTAATATTTGATTCAGCCATTGAGAGATACAGAGAAAAGAGCACCATCTGCTCTGAGATTAAGTATGGAAAATTCACAACTTTTATGTTCGGCTTCCAAGAGCAGTATCTGGAAATCCAAAGGACCATATCGACTTTATATAAGACACTGATCATCCCAGTTTTGCTTTAAGGCCGCGTCGCAGAATCATGGACAATCACAAAAGTGGATGCTTGGTCTCTTGGAAAGAAAAGTTCTGCTTGTGACCTATGGTCGTGTTACGATAATGTCATCTGGACGAGAAGATTCAACCACGATCCTTACGGGCTGTACGACAAGCTATCGCCTAATCAGACATCTACGGATTTAACGTTTAAGGTCGGGTAGAGTGTGTAGACATCACTGCTCCTACTCGAAGAGTGTTCGACTCCACACCAGTGGGACAACGGAATAGAAGATGTCCACAAACACGTGGAGACGAACGTCAACCAGCTTGGAGAGCGAAATTTGAAGCTCCGGCAAAGAACAGTGTCTGATGGAGGAACTAATTATAATACCCGATTATCGTGTTTGCTCATTTTTTTGACGATTATAAACAAAACCCTTAAAAAGCTGCCTTTTTTACACTGTTCCGCGGAATCGAAGTAGATGATTATTCGACTACATTAGTAATTAGCTCCATAGAAAATAGGCCATCCTCATTTAGAAGTACAGTCCATACGCATAAATTGTTCTGAGCATGATCTCGGTTCCTGCTTGGTACCCTTTTTTATTTCCAGCAACACAAAATTGTAATTTCAGGAAGAGAAATAAGTTTTAACAACATGGAGTTAACATATAACATTTTTTGTATATCAGCTTACAGACTGTGTATCTAATATAATATAAAATATACAAACACTGAGTTCAGCGGTTTAAATTCACTTAATTCATAATGAAATCAGTCCATTCACCTACCGTCTGAACTTTCATGTCGTGCCCTCAGAAAACACTGCCAATGTGTAGGAACAAAACAACACAGTTTTATCGTTACTTGTATCTGTTAAAAGGTCATGAATGTGTCTTAGCCTGCCCAGTAAAATCTTTTCCACCCATTTATACAAACCAACAAGAAAAGTTTCCATTCGACATTACATCTGCCGTCAGTAGCCTTGTATTCATTTAAATTCCTGCCTTGAATTTTTAGTTCATAGCGGATGACCCACTTAAGCCCGGCTTCCACTGCCCCGTACTCCATTGAATTTTATTAAGTTCATTAAAAAAAAAAACAACTACACTACCGGCTACAACCAAAAGTATGACCACTATCTCGACCATCCCCCCACCTCAGCAGAACTTAATACCGGACACGTCTTAAAGCAGCCCTGTGAAAAGTCCTTCACAGCGAATGCGGTGTAGTTTGAATCTATTCCGAGAAGGATGAAGAAACCCCACGAAAACTCAAATGAAACGATTCCTTCTTATTGTGTTCTATGATAGTTATCCTTCGCACAAACTAGGGATACAACCGGTAGCCATAGTTTCGAGGTTAGTATTTCATCCACCAAACTCGTGCGCTTATTTGCCGAGTTAAATTAAAATGTAAATGAAAGTAGTCGAATAATTGCAACGCAAGCACGCCACGACCGTAACCCACTCTGCGAATGTCGATGGAAGGAGGTTAGTATCAGCATTTTCAACACAATGTAACCAGAGAGCAGGGTTTCCTGCTAATATTAATTTTTCTTAGCAGTTAATTTGGATTTCTAATTTAAATTGTATCCTCAACTGCGTACGATACAGGTACCTACTTGCATCCATTTAAGTGCTGATGACCTTTATCCTTCTGAATTCATATCGCAAAGGATTTTCCGTTGTAAAATATGGTAAAAGGAAGTCTTACAAGTTACGGAAAAATCAGACGTGATACTCTGGGCACAATGTTTGCCTGGAAAGGGATTTGTTAAGGGGTCGTGCTCAGCTGTTCATTAAAACACGCGATTATGTGAAATTCTGATTGAAGCTAAGTTCTTGATTACATTGAAGAGAATGTGGGGTGACTGTAATAATCACATGGCACTGCGACCACTACAGGTATATTGCGACCCCTTTCTTGACCTATGACGTTACAGTTACCTCAAGAAATAAGATTATTTCTCTAGATGGGATGTTCTGATTACTGTTAAGGTTATTCTCTTCGTTATTTCATATTTGCTTGGTGTCGGATTTTGACACTCGACGAGTAGGTATTCCATTCTTCGTTTTCTTTGATTGTCCAGAAGTCCCTGTGAGTGGGCCCTGTAGTATCCTTAATTCAGGCTTGTTCAGATCTTTACTAGGTTTGAGTCTCCTTCCTTGCTACCGTGTTGAGTAGAGATGCCGTGAATATTCGGGTAGTAGTTATTTTGTATTCGTGTAGGTAGTCTACTATAATATAACATAAGTTTTTTTACCAATTGTGGTTGGATTCATTAATTACAATATTGTTACCCTGGCACTGAACAAATCCATTCCTGAAAAATTGGCTACAAGTCGTTATTATTATAAAGGTATTCATAAAAGCTTAAAAGCTTCCACTCGTGAAAGAACAATAGCACGCACAACACAAGTGCTTGCTGAGAAGCTAGGCCCAGGTCCACCTCCGACTGTCGCGCCACCCATATTATTATTATTATTCATAAAAGCTGTATATATATGAAGTTTGTACTGATTAACATATTATTGTGGACAATATCTAACAAAAAGTATAACACCTGCTAGGCTTCTTAACAGCTAATAACAGGGCTAACTTTTAAAAATATTATGGAAAGAAACATTAGCAAAATACGAAGGAAAATGATTATAAATGTAAAGAAATGGTAGTCAAGACATGTTCCAAGGAGCAAAAAATTTAAGTAATAAGAAGATTTCCCTATGATTTTTTTAGTAATACATTTTTGCATGAAAAAGTCCATCTCTCGTGATCCCTGCAACCTTCAACAAAATAAAAATCACGGCCAGTTTGTTCGCAGTTCATACTAATATTAGTAATAGTAGTATACGCAGTGTGACGTTTATGAACTCGGCCTTTGTTGGTAGGACAAAATAAAACAATAAAAAAAAAAAAAATAATAGTTTAAGACGAAATGAACAGTCAAATACAGATAAGAATATAGTACACGTACAGGGTCAGTAGGCTGGTTTTTTAAGAATTACTTAATTTTAGGAGGGGCTATGTTTTCAAAATAAGTATACAGGCCATACGTCCTCAAGATCATACACACCATTAAAATCCTGTAGGCATTCGAAGTGAGCCACTCACCCCAGACTTTCTTAAAGGCTAAATATCATATTTGGCCTTATACCGTTGTGGAAATGGAAATAAAACCAATTTTCTCTTATTTCCATATTCAATGCGAGGTATCTTACATTTACTCCTATTTCGTTGAGCCCTATTTCACGTCACCCTGGGCACCTACTCCCAATCCTATAGTTGTCCAAGCAGGGGGTTACAGGGGAGCAGCATGTCCCACATACCTTTTCTACCTTTTATTGTAGAAAATTTAACTAAGCAAATAAATTTATAAGTACTCCTCCAAATTCTTTTAATTTTAATCCGTCTGAAAAGGCATAAGAATTATTGTGACCCACTTCGTTTTTATATTTTTGGAATTATGTCTTATACGATTATGGTCACTTGTGACTCATCCAAGTGGATCATAGGTCCATTGGACGTTTCCAAACTCAACCGGACGATGTCACGCTGTAAAGTGTATTTTATTTACTGAATTTATTCTGCCCGCGGCAATATTGTTTTATCCAAAATAAAAAAAAGTACACTATTTTCAGTTAGTATGCATCGTTCCTGGAATCATTAACTGCAACTAAATTAATAAAAATGTGAATAACACAGAAAGCGTTTGTGCAGGATTTAATTGTGATTGCACGCAGCGTTGTCATCATTACGATAAACAGAGATCTCAGCGCAACGCAGGAACAGAGGAAGGTAGTAACAACAGAGTTTCATATTTCCCCGTACTTCGAAGAACTGCATTATCGTTTCAAAAATATACACAAAGTCTATTGCCACATGAAAATAAAAAACAAAACCAAATAGCTTTATGTTTTGGCAACTTGCCTGAAACAACTGTGTTTGTTATTTAAACGAATATATTAGTTTCGCTGTTAAAAATATGAAAATGTTATCCAAAATCTGTTGAACTTCCATTGCGAGACAATGAGGATGTAATAATAAGAAAATATGAAAATAATATTGATTTAATAAATCACCCATAATGACTGTTTTGCGTAATTAGTTTGGCGAACATTACACGCTGCTGTGGTCTGATACTCCACACACATGGGCTGCGAAACACAAGCAATAAAGCAGAAAATACACGTCAATCGAAAAAAAAACACACATAGAAATCACAATAATTGGTATTAATGTAAACTGTATCATTTTCTGCTCAGTTGCACATGCACCAGAGTAAGCTTGACAAACCACAACATGGGGTTTTGGGTTTAATAAAATATGGCTAACCTAGGTTAAACGGCCGTGTTACTATGAATATTATGTTTTCTTTGTTCGTTTTTATGATACAAGCTTCACCATGGAGACAGGGTGTTTGGTACCAAATAAAAAAAATGCAATTAGTGAGCACGGAGTAGGCAAGGAGTGTGTGCATACTTGACTGGTTTTTGGTAATTTTTTTGTTAAGAGCATTCAATAATCACTGCCAATTGTAACCACTTCAATCGTTGGCTGCGTATGTATCAGCGGAACAGTACGCATAAGAACTGCTGCAGCCCTGGATATAGTTATAAATTTCTCCGATCCGATATAATAGATCGTTGCAAATTTGGACAGATCTCGGTCTTGGGTACTAGACAAATCTTGATTCAGCTCTAGGGGAACTGACGTACACTGGTACTGAGGCGGGAAAAAAAATACCAAAATTGAAATTTGTAGTGAGTTGTTTGATTTTTTTTCATAACTGTTCTAGTTTCTACCAAAATTTGGGATATTCATGACAAGGAATAAGAAACAAAAATCATGTTTTAGCAGGGTTACTATCGAGTGCACTAGAATTTATAATTTAATATTCTTTGCGTTGAGCTACAGTTTTTCAGATTTGTATCCACCCCGAACCAAACCTACACGCAGTGTACAAATTCGTAAAAAACAACCGATTTCCGTCATTAACCGAAGATGTGCAGGCATTATTCGACTAAAATAATGTAAAATAAAATAAAATGTATACTAAATCTATTAATTACAAAGAAAAGAAGATAAGTACACAAGTCATGTAAAATGTAAATTATTTTTTCTATTGATTTCAATAATTAATTAGAAAGCAATGAATAGTCTTAAAAGTAATTTCCCACATTAAAACAAAAGTTATGTTTTCTTACGCAAAAATTGTTTTCTATGGACTTTGTCCCTATAATTTCTGAGTTAATTTTTTGACCACGAAACGAATGCGCCACCTTTGTAATATGTTTCAAATTTCATTAAAATCCGTACACTGGTTTGGATTTAACAGAATTATGTTCCGTTCTCCCATACATCAGGCACCACTGTGTGACGTCCCGCTACCTAAACTCAGTCAAACAGAGTCAATAGTAGATGTGTCTGTCAGAAATTGAAAGCAAACATTATAGTACATATTTAAGCAAATGGGAAAAAAGTTAGTTTCGTGTGACGATTAAGTGAAAACCAGCAAAAGTGGCGCCAGGAATCGTCTGGACGGTGGAAAAATTAAAATACATGAGGAGGGAATCTCAATTGAGAGGATCCATCACATTTTAGACGACTACATGGACAAAAGCTAACTGTGCCATGGGTGCTGCGATTGCTCAAACCCGACCATAAGCGCAACCGTTTACCACTTCATCCTAACGAGATTTTTACGCCATTTCGTAACCACGAACGAAGAATGGAATTATCACAACACATCTGAAACCAAAGAACGTACAATCAAGACAGTGGAGTTCGCCGGGTGATTCTGCACCAAATAACGCCGAAAAGACTCTGTCGGGCATCGCCATAGTTTTTGGTAATCAAGTGCTGTCATTCACATCAATTAATTATGTGTTCACAAGTACATTTTAGAGATTATCGTACGCACTAACGAGAAGAGAGGTAAATCAATATTTGCTTAGACGGATTGTACACCTAACCATAACCAATAAATGGGGTAGCACTAGAGTAACAAAATTTGATAATAGAGGCAAACACCAATGAGGTGGTCTTTCACCCCTTTTATGAATTCTAACCTACATAGATATAACGACCTCAATATACACTCTTCCAAAATATAACAGAATATATCCATCATCTGGCTTGCAAATGCCCACCCCTAGCAAATGAAAAGATGCTACTTTGTAGGAAAACACTTATTATAGCTGGAGGAATTAAAAGATGTTGGTTTAAAAAATCCCCTGGGATTCAAACATGAATCTAGCTGGTTTTAGAACTGCAGTATGTCCCATGGTAGTTTAAGACTTCCTATCATGGGTACAATGGACCCGACTCATAAACCTTAAAAACAAACAACCTACAAAAAAGAAACGATAGTTTTCAGTAGGATGTAGGTAGGTAGGAAGGTATATTGGGTGCCCTGAAGGCCTATTGGCGTCCATTGTGTCCGTATTTAGGAGTAACAAACTACCGTGAAACCTACTGCAATTCTAACAACAGTCAGATTCATGTGCGAATTCTAAAAGGGTCAAGATGTTGGCCTTATTACCGACCAGAAGGGTCTTCACAAATTCCCCACCACCATTCACCCCCTTCGGCCTTTTAGGGACGTTAGAGCCCGGACGTATAATCCTCGAAACTTAGTTGGAAATTCAACGTCGAAGAACGAACAAAAAAGGCAAAACGCACTGGTGCCGTGAAATAACACCGAATATTTATGAAAACGAAATAACAATATAATTTGCAATGCCATCTGAAATTGTTAAAAAAACTGTTGATGTAGGTGCCTGTCAGATGAAAAGTACTTACCCTGGTGCAACAAAGTTGCGTGTGTGGGACCTGCCACATGCGGAAAGGGAGTATAGAACCCTTAATCTCGCGAAGTGGGCCACCCGGGTAATTTAATTTTAATTCTCTACATCTGACATCGACTCAGCTTTATAACGCTTAGTTATTCCAATAAAATATGCGCTCGATTTGTTTAATTTACAACCAACCTTTGTTAGTTTAAGATTTTTCAATGTTTTTTAGAATGTTTCCACATTCATCATATAGGCACCCTCGGTCCAATAATTATGGAATTTCCTCACTCCTACGAAGGCTCGATTCGGCATTTTAGATAGTTGCCTGTTACCTCTGTTCCAGTCAAGTCATGTATGAATTTCACAAGCGCAACACAAAATTGACATTTCAACTACATATTGACACGCCTAAAACCAAAAAAAAAACAATAACACGTATACACGCTCACGGTCTCTGGAACCGAAACTTAAGAGCACTTAGTTTCTCTTCTGCTTCGATTATTTTAAACAAAATAAAGCAAGTCTATATTAGTTATCGTATCTAACAAATGAATGGCAGTTTTTATATTAAGTCTCTTAAAAAAATATTTGCGAAAAATGCAATTTGATGGTCTCACAGATTATGCTCGAGTATAGGAAGGAGTGATGACCGCATAATTCGAATGATTATCGATTAATACCATATCGCGATTATTAAATTCATTCAAATGAGTACAAACTACAAACACATAGGAACTCGATTAATGTCACTCATCAAATCATTCGAATGAATTCAATTTTTTTTTTATTTTTTTATTAATGAACCGAGAAGTGGAATAATTGATTGAGTTCCTTGCCTTTGGGTTTTTCTATCATTCTGGTTATATTCCTGATTAGTACTTCTCGACGAGAACTATTTGCTACGAAGTGAAGACATGTATCGAGTTATCTTGTATTAGTAATTAATAAGTTGTTAGTAGTCTTCGGATGAGTTTGTTGTCATTCGAATGATTTCGTATTGATCAATTATCACTTAGTAGTCATTCGAATGATTTTGAGAATCGACATGTACTAATCGATTATTACTAATCATTCGAATCGATCATTCGATTATTAAAATATCTCGACTACTTGAGCTTCGATTCTTAAACTCATTTCATTATGCCCACAACTAATAGGAATGTTAACTACCTCAACGCGTAGCAGACGTAGGAAAAATAGTTATACTAAAAAATTTACATTTCGGCCATCTATGGTCAGAATATATAACTCTGTGCTAACACTTCTCTGGTTAAGGAAACGTATTTTCCATTGAGAGATATTCACTTCCACTACAAAGGAGACACTATCAATTATAAGGGAAGTAGTCGTAGTTACAGGAATACTATCTTCAGGTCACCGTGTCGTTGTCTTAACGGCCTGTACAAGAGCAAAAAATAGAATAAAATGTAAATGTATTAAATTTTTTCAAATGCAATGTTTTCATTTCGTTGCCGGGTGATCCAATGTTGTGTAGTCTTTGTCTCTGGAAAAGTGGTACTTATTTTCGGTGCATACTGGTCTACAGAATGCCTGCTAAGTCACAATAATGCATTCAAGCAGACCTCTAGCTTGAAGACACTGCACGAAACACACAGCATTAGCTGGTCGAGCGGACGGTAACTTCTTATCCAAATATTAGGTATGAGCCCCTTCTTGACATCATCCGTTTGAATAAGGCATCCAGTTTACAATTTCCATCTGCTATTTGGTGACACACGATCTTACCTGCTTAATACTTTAGAAGCGCTTAAAATTAACGATCTGTAATCTAAAATTTGTACAACTGTGAGGAGTTAAATTTTACGTGCTCCTATCAACGTCATCAAAATGTATTTACCTCCCACAAGCCATTGAATTCAACAATTTCCCACCATGAAATCGCAAACGCAAAAGCAAACGCACACCATTCTATCATCAACTCAGCATCTGGCAAGAAACACATCAATGTGATATCCCATTAAAAGGACCTTAACCGCATGTTACCAATTCGAACGTATTCCACTTTCTTTAAATTTATCTTTGAAATTTGAGAGAGAGAGAGAAGAAAAATAAAAAAAAAAGAAACGATTCCTTATTCCCACGAGGCTGCCAGAACAAACCATCGAAGTGAAATTCATCTATGTAAGGAGCATTTCATTGCCCGCATCTGCAGAGGCGAGGCACGACCAAGATACATCTCCTAATGCTGAAAATCATCACTGCGACAAATACTTATCTGTTCTCCTTTCTGAAGAATCGCCCAGCAAAGTGCGCCCAAGATGATGGGGGCGGCACAGCAGAAAGGGGCACCGACAGCTGATTACCCATTTAGATACGAAGTAATCAAAGAGGACAGCAAAAACGTAAGAGCGCACACTTTAAACTAATGCTTCCGTAATTCTCCTTTTAAAGCAATAAAAGAAGTTTACGATACAATTTGGAGAACCATCAAATGGACAAGGTTGAAATACTGGTGCTTGTAGATGAATTCCGCTGATTTAGGAGGACACACTTTATGGCGGTGGTCTTCGAATGGTTGTGGTCATGGTGGTACGGCACTTTGAAGAGAATTTTATTTCGTTATGACGTCCCTTTCGTTCCTCGTCCCACGGCCACCCACTCATAGCATTCTGGTAGGAATGTAATCTTTGGTAATAATTGAAATATAGCAACCTATAACTGAGTTCTTGTCTGCGGAAAGCTCTGAGGGCCTAAAGACTATGCCATAAATTTGTTTCATATAATCTTGTCGTTCGTGTTTTCTGATAGGACTCCACCAAATGTTTCGATGGCGATTTGTAAATTATGGTCTTGCTCGCTCCTCGCAATGTGCTTGTACGGAATGGGACGAGAACTTTATGACCTTGGCGGCACGCATTCAAATTGAAATTAATCATTACTGAAAGAAATAAGTAAATAAATAGATGTCGCAAGACAGAAAATTGGTAATTTGTTAAGAAGCGATTATGTACATTTATACCTTCTCCCTAACTGACATGAATTTGCCATTGTTTTTAAATTGAATTCATTTTCGAATGACGAGATTAGATTTAAACTTTGTCTCTGAGGCTTCTTTGTTCTACAGTCCAGAGTGGCCTTTGCTTCAGCCAACAAGGCTCTCCAGCTGTCAAGATCTTAAGCCCGCTGCCTAGAATCCACTTGTGTGCATTATCGGTTTCATGGACTTCCTCTCTTTCGTTGTCCTTGGTACAGAGTTGACGACACTTACGGCTGGAGCTGTATTATCCATGCGCTCTTCATGGCATAGCTACCTAAGTACTTGTTTATCTGCTATTGAGATTATCCATACTGCCGCATTAGAGAGTAGAACAGGGATGATCAATGTGTTATATATTTTCAGCTTCATGCGTCGATAGAGTGCTCTTTTTCTCAGTTGCCTCTTGAGCCCAAAGAAACAGCGGTTGTTTACTGTGACATCGAGGTAGACGAAGTCCTTCACTTGTAGTAGTTATATGAATTTCCTCTAGGAGTTGTACCTTTCCTCAGAGATCCCAAACAGCTGTCCTTGTTCGTTGCTGTGTTGATTTGTATGCTTCTACCCTCGTTGATTGTGCCTACCTGCATGGGTTCTGTGGGGGTGTGTATTATTACATTATTCGACATTATTCGTCGTTCTAAGGTGGTATATAGTCTGTATAGTCTGACTGAAAGGCTAATTCAGTATCGATTCTAGTATACAACTGTGTCCATACGGTTTTGACGTCCATAGCTTAGGTTCTATAAGTCTAACTCTGCTATGTATACTTGTGTTAAGTATGTGGAGGTCTGTAGGCAACAGATGGAACAGTAGCATCCGAAGGAGCTGTCCTTATAGTGCCTATAGCTATTCTTTGCACTTTGTTCAGATTCGTGACATTGTACTTTCTTAAAAACCGGCCATTATATTAAAGAGAGGATTGGACGTACTACGGCAATGTACATACACCGAACCAGTTTAGTCACCAACTTTTTACCAAAGACTATGTTACAGGCATAGAAAGCTGTATCTACAAGCTTTATTAACCTGTAGGTCAAGAGGAACTTATGAGCTGAGCTTAGGATTTAGATCCAGATCCATCCTACCAGTACTTTCCGCTGGTTAATAGGGATAGTTTTTTGTCTACTTAGAAAGGGGAGTCAAACTTAAGTATGTCATCATTTCCGTTTTACCAGGGCTTATACTTAAGTCACATCGTGTAGCCCAGGTGTTAACTGCATTAATTTATCTTGGGTAGTGTCGTAAGGCCCAGTACATCAATCACAGTTTCTTTAAGAGCACCGCCAACCTTCTTAGCTGTTTCCGACGATGAGCTCTTAGCAACGCTAGGACATCAGGAATATTGGACTTGATCAATCTGGTTGATGATTGATTAATCAAAGAGCAGTGGCGTAATGATGTATAGTACCGTCACCCATTCCAACAGCGGTGTCTGCCTTGTTTTTCATTCTACTCATTGGTGAGTGTATCTCTTTTGCACCAAATAAATTATTGTTAGAAAAGTAACTTACTAGGTAAAATGCATACATTACAATATCTCATCAGCAACGACAAGGGTTGGTTTTCGCACAATTAGATTGTTGCTTATTTAGTCTACAATGTTACCCAGTGAAATTACACGCTGCCTCTGATCCTCTTAATGGGGAAGTCAATTGTTGACGTAAATTTTAAGTTCAACGAAATAAACGACATTTTTCTAACCACTATTTAGACCAAATTCAAGAATGCATGTCGACTCAAATTAACTTTACTTTAAAAGATCAAGTGCGAAGTACAGATGATTCTCCCTGAAAAATAAAATATCTATTACCACTGCAAAAATACAAACAGAATTTTACAAACCATCAGAAAAGGCATCAAAAATCACACAGCTTCAAACAAAGCTCTTTTTTTTATAGCAAAGAATGTTTTTCATTCGATGTTATGAAAAAAACTTCAAACGAATAAAGTTCCCGCAAAAAATGCCACAAATTGGACAGGAAATAAAGTCATTAGAAAGAAGCTCACCCGAGCAGCTAACTACATCCAACACCGTTTGGTTATAGCTGAATATATTTTCGAGGACGACAGCGTCCTCCGGTCAACCACTGTTGGTTTCATTTGAGCTCGAATTCCCATTTTTATTTTTGATATTTTTTGTTGGAGGGAAATAATTTTCCGTATGGAGCAGGAGTTTCCGGTTATCCTAAATTTATTGATTTAATTCTTGTGTTTTGCACTCAACCACTGCCTGGTCAACAATTTCATTGGTGCTGGTAAACGGATGCTCACGTCGTTTCAATGATGTTGCCGCTGGAGAATGGTATAACCGTGGATACTTACATATATGGAAATCATAAGGAAATGCTATGCCTTTTCGATCACCGATTCGAGGACGAGGTGTTGCAGCGGAGATTTGTATTGTCGTGTGCGATGGATTTTTTTTTTTAATTTTGGTTTCGAGTGATTTACAAGACTTACAAGGTATTTATATTTACAAACCCTGTGTCATTTGTTTTCTGAAATTCCTAGAGTTAATTCCAAAGAGAATTAAGGAATGAAGGAATCGACTGCATTTTAAATTCCTCGTAGAAATTTCTTCGTTTGGATTTGATTGGATTAATGCACCTACGCCTCAATCTGCTTTCGTGCTTGATGCTAAAGTTTCTTTATAAGCCCCTTCTACGAAGTATTTGGTTTCCAAAAATTTCAAGTTGTTGAATATAGCACGCACAAAACGGGGACACGCCTGTAATTGGTTTCTGACAAATATCATATCGGAAAACATTTCAAGCTCTATCTAGTAAACGATGTTTGTGTGGATACATGTTTGAATGGCTTCACAAAGCAACAGTAACAGCAACATTTTCTGAGTACCTTACACACGCACCTCTTGCAAAACATGGATGAGGAGAACTAAAAACGATAATAGTATATGTTTGGTAGGCTAATTCGGATATTCGCTTCAATACACAACCATCGTTTATATCCGAGGAATGCACCTACAGTCACGTGCATGTATTTAGGAACACCAAAAACTAGATTCTTACTTTTTTAATAACACATCTATTTCCACCATAAGGAATTACAATATCTTCATGAAATTTCAAAAATATCTTCCTTTTTTAATAAAAAGTCTGGGTATTTACTTAAGCTACTATTATTTTAGGTTTTGTATATCAGGTGAGAAAATGTTGATTATTGTGGTCGTGCACATAATGAGAATCGCACCCATAATTTCGTTTTTTGGGATAACTGCAGAAACTCGTTGAAATCAACTGGTATTCAAAATTAAGCACATCTTTTACTATAAACAATGTTAAGTAATTAATCCTTATAGCAATAGGTAGTGGGTAAAGTCAAACAGTAAAGCGAAGGCTGCGTGACCCTGGGATCTTCTGAGGTATTGCAAAATAGGGCCGACTTTTAACTAATAGAAACAGCAGGAACATGTTAGAGTCTGTTGCCAAATACACTCGATGGACCATAACTCATTAAAAAACGTAATGAAAAAAATACGTATAAAATTAAATACATTTGAAGCTAGGTACTTTAAGGTATTTTTTAACTTCAGAAAGGATGTAACTGAAATGTTGGGTTCTATGATGTCTTCCTACAGTAATAAGAAACAAATCCATATATTTCGGAAATATATCGCCATGCCGTAGCTGGATAAAATGTATAAGAGAGAAATTAAAACACTATAGTAATTGAATTACTGCGCATATATTCCTACGGTGAATCATGAAAGTTTTAAGTTATTAGTTTTGTTGCTGCTGATTAATATTTCATCATTTGATCTTTGGATTGATTAGCTTCTGGCATATCGAAGGTATTAATTTCCATGCCGACTACACTGTCTGCCAAGTTCATGCTTATTTGTGTGCTTTGAAGTCCCAATACCATTCTTGACCTATACAACACATTTTTTATCGGATTAAAGGCCAGCGGTTGAGAAGATCCTTCCTATGTTCAACCCTTCAAGAGGCAAACCATTCCTTTTTCAATTTGGCGCTGTGTTTTACGTCGTCGTCTACTTTAAATTTCTAAGCCACCAGCATGTTTACATTGGAGTTCCACGTATATTTGCTCAAGATTCTTTACGAGACCAATTGCATACCGAGATGCATAATATTCTTCCTCGTGAACCCAGCATTTCATTCTCCTTTGGGTAGACGCCTCACATAATGAAGCATCACCTTTTATTTAAGTTATATTAATTTTACATCAATTTGTGTTTGACGTGTTTATATGGAAGCCATGGGTGCAAGAACTAGACCAGAACACTGTTGGATACCATGCCTCAGATGAACGTACACGATGCGCTCGCAAACTAAGTCGATCCGTGAGCGATGCGGGAGTTCAAAAAGCGAAACGAAACTAAATAATAAAATACGAGCAGTATACAATGGGGGTGCGGAATTTAATTAGCTATTTAATTCAATTTTATTTCACATTACATTCGCGATAGGCGGGCCAAAAAGCCGTACTATCCTCCGACCTCCGATGGTGCTGTGCGGGTAGCGACTTATTTCATAAAAGGAGCCGTATTATAGCGGTGATATAGCAGCTTAATTCCACCCAGATTAGTTTGCAATGGGCGACCTAAACCTAAAGGCACCATTTGGGTATGAACCCGCGGAACGTTAAGCCGAATGGGGTGTCCCCTTAGCAAAAGGGGTTGTTTGCGAGCGGAAATGATTTGTTTACTTCGAAATTTAATTTATAACTTCTTTTCTCAGGCTGTATATAAGAAAATTAAAGTGTTGACTTTTTCTTGAGCTGTCCTTCAGCTTGGGTGCATTTGTTGCTTGTGCAAGTTCCGTGAAAAAATGTGTCCTCATGGGTCTACCTTAAAATTAATTCTGGGATCAAATCACTGAACTGGGGAAAAAAATTTCACCGGTCGTCTTTAAATTCACCGCAAAGATGTGAATATTTTATGGGCTGTGAAAATGAATTTAACTTTCAATATTAAAGCGATTAAAACGCAAGCATTAAACACTCTATGAGTGCATACTTCCTCAAGGTAAACCTTTTAATTGAATTACAAGATCGAGCCCTTCAACCCTTGTATTACATATATGTGCTAACGACAATTTCAAGCAAATTGCTTTCAAATCCGACTTTCCGTGACTCTGCGGCAGTCAAGTATGTGACAAGCGTGAGTGCAAACAGGGAAATGAAATCGAAACATATGCAATTGTCTGAAAAGCATGCACTTTATTTAGAAACTAATCAAAATGTCGTTGAAATCAGGTGCCAAGCAAGGGAAGTTACAAGAAGGAATCTGTATTTGGCTCATTAGTTAGTTTTTCAGTTTTTATTTCTAAAAGCTGGGTGACTAGAGTTCGCTCTCGATTCTGAAAGACGGCTTGTTCACGACATAAGTTATAGACAAACATGCTCTATTAGCATTGCCATTTTCGAGAGAATTGTGAAGTGGACGAACTCGATAGAGGTCACTGGTTCAATACACTTTCCGGATGGATAGCTGCCTTCCATGCCTATCACTCTGCAGCCCATCTACTGAAGTGGTCTGTTGGCACAGGGTGTTTGCAAATTTGTTAACAGTCGCGGATACCGATCTAAATGTATTTTTAACGAAACTTTGTCCGGATATCAAACATATTATAATAAGATATTCATTTTTAATAGTCATCAATTATTTAGTAATTAAAGTTCAAAATTGATGCGTGATAGTTTTACGTAAATCAAGCCCTAGCTATAAACTAAGAACTCTGGTTCTGGTGGGGATAGAAATATACGCCGTTGTTTCATTTCCTCTTTATGAAACCTCCTTCATTTATGTGAATTTTCCCATATAGTGGCCTCTTCTTATTGCGATTAGGCATAATTCATTCTTAAATAGAGATCCCGTACTACAATTTTATAGTGTTGCTTCCTTTTCATCTTCATTCTAAGAACCCATCATGATTTCAATTTTCACAAAATCACTGAACCCTAGCAAGGAAAGGCCCCGATCCATTCTGCGTTCTAGAAGATCATGTCCTTAGAGAAGAATTCAGGGAACCAGAAGCTGACCCAACACTCATGTCATAATGCAAGCCATGAAACTCGGGTCAATTTAGCCGAAAAAGATTTGAGGCATGTATCAAGGTAAATAAGAATAACCTCCTTACATGGCACTGCAGACTCAGGGTGCATATAAGGAAATTATGAGTTTCCGAAGTATGTCTCTGCAGATTCTGTGGAATATCTATCGAAATTTCAGAACTGTACTGGGATTTTGTGTGGCACCAGCCCACAAAAAAACGAATATATATGGGCAAGCACCTATCATCGGAGGAAAAAATTGAGTCTGTATAGCCATAGTTGTATTCCAAAGACGGACTTGGAGAGGATACTCTGTAACAAATCTTTTCCGCCTTCAAGCAGCATGAGTTTATTACCCTCAATACGGGTAACTCAGGAGTGAGTGAAGGTATCAAAAGGAGGCGCAATAGATCCAATGGTCGCTCAAGTGATCTCAAATACTGCTTTTCTACAGTTGCAGCTATAGCAGGTTTACTGACTATAAAGAACTGGACTAACTTCCAAATAAATAATTATGTGTAGTACCACTGTGGATATTTCAACCATAAATGAGTCTTCATGCTTCTTTTCGGGGCATCCTCCTCCATCTCTTCTACCCATCTTTCCGTGCAAGTGAATGAAATAACCACCCGCGATGATTATTAAAGGCCAATGGACAGATATGACCTAGGGGGAAATATTGCTTTAAACAAATCGAGTTGCGATATTTATAAATGTAGTTGAAGGTATGAAGAAGCAGAACTGGAAAACCCCCACTCTTCTACGCTTTGCCAACTTCTCCGCTCAGATATGGAGAACAGCAACATTTTTCCGTCAGTCTTCATTATGAATAACTTCTTCTGAACAACTCAATGATAAGGTTGTACAGTCAATATCAAAAGCAAAGTAAAACATGTGGGTGTTCTGTGTTTTCATTAATATTTAATTCAAACGGGACCCCAAGGAAGTACATCTTAAATGTATTTTTCCAATGCAATTAGTTATGTACTTAAAACAAAAAAATATAAGGATATATGTATATATAAAACCGTAAGTAAAATTAACCAATAAATGTCCCTTCTAAGCTTTACTATTTCAAATAAGCAAACACAATTTACACAATTTAATTTACAAACCCATATCAAGGCGGATTTCTTTATATAATGTACATGCTGTATTACTTACTTTTGAGATGTGAATTTCGTTCCTTTTTCCGTTTTTGAGATATTTTGATATTTTCTTATTTATTATCTTAGAAAATTGAATTTAAGAATTTTTCTTGGAGTCCCGTTTGACATTATAATTATTTTTCTTGAGAAGACAGGCACCTTTATGCTGTACACTCACTTTTTTCCCTGACTGTATATATATTGACAGTAGAAAACGTTGGAAACTTCTGAACTGAAAGACTTCCCGGTATTGAGAACTTATATTTCACGGAATATGTCATTCTGTTGAATGCACACCTGAAGAGCCAAGACTTCTTGAATTCCTGGAAAATGTATTTCCATAAAGACTGGCAATATCGATGGGTCGATACATTTCTCTCGTATATAGCTGCAGACCAATCAGTTTACTCAGTTGGAAGGAGTTTAGTTTGCGATAAAGTAATCAAACGGAGCTTGAGTGACATGTTAGTATTCGCAAAGGAGTACTGTGTACTCAGAAGTTTTGCTTCATAAAATATGTCAAAAGGAAGAATGCATAAGGGAAAACTACGGATATAGTTTCGCTACATAAGAAGACAACTTTCGATGCCACTACGATATAATGACGTTATTCGCGAAATGTTTCTCTCGCAGGTTCTCAGAAATGGAATAATTTACTTAGCCCGGCGGTACGGGTATATATTAATGATACGTGTTCTCTCCACATCAGCTCTGTAGCAATTCTTGGAGTAAGGTGATTACAATGATTCTGGTTAATTTACCCGACATTTTTCGCGTTACTCTGCCTGGTTTTGCTATGGGTTGGTAGGATTTGTCACTTGCTTATGCGTGTGTAATTTGTGTAAGAAACACAAATTATATCTTAATATCCACGTACTAACATTAAAGTTGCTTGTAATTTTGATGCATTGCATGCACAAAAAGCAGAATCGAGAATCAGGTTATATGGACGCCAAGCCACTGCCAACTTAATGAAATAGCGTAAGCCAAAGAGCCACTCAATTTCGATGATGATAGGCGAAAAAACCAATATCAATACTGAATGGATGGAATACTGAAATCCTTGAAGGGGATGTAGTTGATCTTTTGACCAAGTGCACTCGCAAAACCTACCAACCAAGCAAGAGATTCTCCCAGATCAGATTCCTCTTTCGCAAGCCTGTCCATTTTTTTGTCCTTGGCTGCCAGAACTGGGGGACACTAAAGGGGTGGCGGAGCATGCACGAGAGCTCTACAGGCAACTCGATCCTCCGACATCGACTCGACTCATCAGTAGTTATGCTTAAGCGTAAGCAGGCGAGTTTTTGGACTTGGTCGACCCACCTCAATCTGGGTATGGCAAGCTGTCTACTTCCTAGTGGAATCGGATTCAAGACCCTCCTCGGAAGTCGTGACTCTGGGTACATTCATGCCACGTGACCAAAGCATCAAAGTATAGTCCTTTCCGTAACATGAAGCACTGCCGTGTTTCTCACAATATCCTGGCGAGTAATTCCCACAACAGCGGTGGCCGTGGCGTTGTGGATATGCGCGTCGACTCCTATCCAAATTAACGTATGGGTTCAATACCCGGCCGGTATGATGACATTTAAATGTTTCCACCTCTTTCGAGTCTCTGACAATGCTCAAAGGGTAATAACTATCTAGAAAAAGGTTCCCAAGCTTGCCCGTTCGGAGTCGTCATAAAGCTGTAGGTCTCTTCCACTCGTGAGAGAACAATAGAACGCACAACAGGATTGGTTGCTGAAAATCTAGGCCCTGGCCCTCTACGGGTTGTAGCGCCACCCATGTTATTATTATTGTGATTTAATAAAGGTTATCTGAGGCCCACATCTGGCAATGGGCCGTTGATTTGAGATATCCAGGACCGGTTTTTTTGTATTAATGGGGCACGGATTTTAAGATGATTTGGTGCAGGCGTAGCGCGCAGACCTTTTCTATTTTTCTAGCAAATCAAGATATCGGCTTGGGATAGTCTAAATAGTGAAATAGTCAAACAGAACATGATACCTTAGAAATTTTTTTGAAGTTCCCATTTTAGAAATCCCACATTAATTGCACTGGGCGTACGTTTAACAAGGCTCTGTCTTGGGCGCAATCGTGTCTCTTTATATGTTGAAACGTTATTGCGCTTGCAGACGAACTTGGCATAGTATATGATCACAATGTTAATTTTCTCGATTGGGTTGCTGTGCGGTGCATAGATGAATTGTCATGCAGAAAAAAAATTTTTTTCAGTCATGAGCCACCAGACATTGATATTAATTTCCAGGCGCTAGGTTGCTGTCGCCACTCTTCAAAACGGTAATATCCTATAATTTGTAACTTAAACTGTTTTAGAATTGAAATAGACAAACATTGTCTCATCAATCCGTTGTCTTTACCGTTGGGGCAAATTCTGTTCGAAACGAACTCTGAAAACAGTTTACCATGAAAAACAAAAAACCATTGCTGTATGAGAATAATGAAATAAATAAGAAAAAAAATAACTTAAACTAAGTGTCCAAGTTTCATTTAAATAAAAAAACTGAGATATGAGATTAAGTAGAAGCTTTGTGCTTAATCATCGATTGATTAATTAAATTTCACCAGTCCGTACCTAGGTATACATTCTTCAATATTACCAATCTTCGTTTTCCCTCTTTAGGAAACATCGTGTAATCAAAATGTAGCAACTAACTGATTCTTACCATCACAATTAAAATGCAGACGCCTAAAAGGATTCCATCGTCGCACGAAACATCTTATTTGCGGAGATAAATTAAAATTCAATGATCAGGGATATAAATCGAGAGAAAAGTTCAATAAATTCCCACCAACGAAAGGGAAGTTTCTCCCGTAAACTAAGTGAGTGTTGCCACTTTATCCTTGGAAACCACCAACCGGGCTTCATGGCGGTGTGCGGTGGTGGTTTGGCATGCCAGCTGTTTGCCTTGCATATGGTGGAATTTGTTCCGACGCTACTTTAGTGATGGGGAACTGAGAATGTATGCTCTGGCTATTATTTTCAGTGAAAATTGGCTAAGATCTTATTTATTGGGAGGCTAAGTGGAGATGTTATGTCGTAAGTAATTTGCTGCCGACAAATAGCCTGCCGCACCCCGAGATAAATAGTTGCCTTGGTCCAATTCGGCTGCATTTTGTTTTTCATCGAGATCTATAGCCGGCTCTGTAGTAGCATATGGATGGTACGAACATACGATAAGGGAACAAAATGGGTATAGGCTTTAGGGGGCTAAAGCAGAACCGTCAGCTTTTCCGTTCCTTTCCAACACCACCAGCTACTGCCGCAGGCATTGAGTGATGCTTTTACACACAGATCCACTGACATTTATTTCTTGGACATTGGTGACTTTTAGCGTTCCCATCCCGTTGTCCATTACTGCCATGCGAAAAGATGTGAGCAGAAATTTCAGCAAACAGTCAACAGGAAGTTATGACACAAATGACATTTTTTGGCGAAGGTGTTGAGGAATGTCTCTCTAAATCACTCTTTCTTCATTGTGTGGTGTAACCGTCCGGGGCACTGTGCCTGAACTCAGGTAATCAATCAATGCGGAAATTTGATAAACAGAAACACAAGCATCAAGGGGTCATACGACACTGTGAAGTGCTCTGATGCAGAATTTTGATTAATTTACTAAATGTTTTCATTTAAAGTTTTAAACTTTTGTAACCGCGTCCGGATGCGCTTTGAACAAACAAAAATTGCGGCGAGTTTTTGCTTCTCTATTCTGCTTCGAGCAATGCAGCAGGAGCTTTAATGATGGCTTGTGGTCGTCCGTTGAGGTGACATGGTAGAGTAACAATTGTTTTATGAGCATGATGCCGCGCTGGGTATTTTCTACATCAGTTTCTTAATCATAGTTTGCCTCAAGATAGAAGAACTAATGTCTAAGCTGAATTCAAACTATACTGACTAAAATCATTTAGGATATTAAAGGACTAATGTTCTTCTTAATACCTCAGGTTGAATTTAGACATCTCAAAAATAGACTTTTTAAATAGGGTGACAGAGCCTCTACATCTGCTTACATATGTGCCTCATTGATGCAAATTGGTAGGAATCAAAGGCAAGACTGATGAGAAAGCAGCATGTGAAAGTAGTTTCCGATCCAAGGTTTCAATCTCCGGAATACCTACCGACTGCACGACCCTGTGAAACGCACCACTTTGGTATATATTACAATAGTGATTCAATAAATCTCTACAACAAATCCACAATAAAGTAGCAGAAACTTCTAAAAAAGTTATTAAAAGGAAAGGTATAGCGGTTTAAGCCTCCACGGACATAGAAGCACCATTTGACAATGCCAGCCACATATCCCTACAATCGCGCTATGCAATACTCTCGACGTTACATGCGAAAGCAACAAAAGCCCTCTTGGTTGTAAGACTTATTACGAGGTGTTTCATGATGGATCAATCCAAAATGCTACCCAGCTGAAATTCATGCCGCCTGCAATATTCGATATTTTCTTAATATTTTAAAACTATGTTGCTGTACAAAATCGTTGCTTCTTCGATTCGTCGAAACAACTGGACTCATAAATGGAAGGTCCAAAATCATGCTCGACAAAACAATTACTTGGCCAGTCCTGGTATATGGAGCCGAAAGCTGGGCGATGAACAAAATTGCAAAGTCAATTCTTGCTGCCGTCGAAGAATTATTCTGCGTCGGAAATGTATATCGCCCCGTGTGTGGGGAAGGTGAATGGAGTACAAGACATGGCATGGCCTTGGCCGCTTCGAACGCATGGACGCCAATCATCCACCTAAGAGAGTTTTCGAATCCGAGCCTCCTGGTTCGAGAATGAGTTTGAGACCGAATCTCTGGCATCCCCGATGAACGAAAACGCTTATTCTTGTTGACTAAAAGCTGCATGCCCAGGACCGTCAATAATGGAAATTCAGACTCATCTCTTCAACAGACAGGCAGCTTTTAGTACAGCGATCTGACTCAAATCCCTACTACATATGGAAGCAGCTTAGCTCCGGACACTCAACCATCCTTGACAAAATCGGATCTCTAGCAGGAATTACCGACCTCACGAGAATTAAGCTCATACCCATGCTTGGGTATTAAACGAATTGAAGAGAGAGTTGGATGCTTGAAATATGGTGTTAGCTTTTTTTCTCGACCTGAAGACTTTTGAGGCTTTTGAAACTGCGGACAGAGAAATTACACAAATATGGATCTTTGTTCCTTAGAACTTAGATAGTTTCAATCATTCCTTTCTTCGAGGACGCAACAAGTAAGGCTTGGGAATGTGTTTTTAACGCCTAAAGAAGTTAACCTGGGGGTACCGCAAGGAACAGTTTTAGGCGTAATATTGTTCCGGTTATATGTGAATGACCTAGGAGACTGTCTTGAGATTTCAGATGTATCGTTATTTGCTGATGACACTTTGATTAAAATTGTTGGAAAAAAAGTAAAGTACTTGCGAATCGAAACTAAATGTTGATGCTGGAAATCTGTATGTATGGCTATGTAAAAATAGATTAATGTTAAATGTCACAACAACTAATTGTATGTGCATTGGTAGAAATCAAAATACCATAGAGTCTGTCAGACAAATTAAATATATGGAAATAATTGTAGACAATAACACTTCTTTTAATGCCCATGCCAATTATATTTGTGGAAAAAAAGCCAAAAAGGTTAATATTTTATTAAGAATTAGGAAAAGAATATCCAAGACCTGTTCAATAAATATTTATAATACAATTGTGTTACCACATATCAACTATTGTTCTTCAATCAAGAATTTATGTAATGCTAGCAAAGTTAACTGTCTTCAAATATTGCTTCGTGATGTGTATTAAAATGTTGATTTAGATCGCACAGTGCTGATATGCTTACTGAACTTGAGTGGTAAAAATTTTACACAAAGACTGAAAGTAAATGAACTGATCTTTTAATTTAAATTAAAAAAACAGTATGCAGGAAATTTGTTATAACTTGAGAAACGTGGGTGATTTTCGTCTACCCCTATAAAGGCGAGAAAGAACTGAAAATAATATCTTGTATATAGGAGCACAATTCTCTAATAGTCTAAGTATGAATATTAAGAATGAAACAAAAATTATGAGATTTTTTAAACCGAATTGTTCAACATGCCTTAAGATATATTTAAGGAACATATATAGTAAGTGCCGAAAATATGGCCCATGTGGGTAATATGGCCCACCCCAATATTTCCTAAAAGCGGAAACGCACATAGTTAAGCTTAATTTCACTACAAACGTATTAGAATCGGTTCTGCCCGAGGCTATCATCGTTGGCCTGTTGCGAGAAAAGTGCAACATAGCAGTATAATTGTGTTTTATCTGTATTCATGGTAATTTCATGGTATGTTTTAGTAAGTGTTTTCACACTGAATGTTCGTTAATTTCATACTATCTTTTTAAGGTTAAATAATACTCAATGTGTTCTTATTTTTAGTTATATAAAAGTTAAACAACAAGCTTATGAAACGTGATTAAATTGAACGTTAGTAAAAAAAAAAAACAACATTGTGTGTAATATGGCCTACCCCATGTGCCTGCAGTATCGCATGCACCTATTGTGGCAGCTTGGGTATAATGTGTTGTATTATCATTTTGGTATCAACTATCATGGTGTGCAGGAAGTCGAAGCTCAGTAACGATAACAAAATTTTATTATTTAAATCCATTTTCCAAGCTATTCTACTATATGGTGCTCCTGTATGGAGCAGTTGTGCTCGTACTCACAGAATTAAATTGCAAAGGTGCCAAAATAAAATCTTGAAAATGATGCTCAATCTTCCATGGCACCATTCAACCTTTGAACTTCATAACAACGCCAACGTTAAGACACTTGAATTTCTCACTGAGAAAATTAATAACAACTTCTTCATAAAATGTTCTACTTCTGTAAATCTTCTCATTTCACAACTTGCAGAACCATAAAATATTCATAATATAAAAATGTAACTAGCTCTGTTAGAATTTATTATTCAGAAACAAGCGTAACATTAGTTTTTAAGATTCAAATAAGGGGTTTTCCTTGTAGTTTCCCCTTGATACTTCATATTAACATTCAAACTCACTCTCCTGTCTTTATATATTTTCAAGACTATAGTTGTAAAGGAAATATTGTCCTAAACCTCTAAACCACTAGTTGCAACATTAATTGTAATTATAACTGATTATCTACTGAAATAAAATTGAATTGAATTGAATAATGTGTTGTATGCTCAATGTGGGTATAATAAGACTGTACAGGCAACGAGCAACAATGTATGTCAGTTTTGGTTAAACCCAAAAATCGTTATCAGGCCATATTTAACACCAGGTATTCCATATTAGCCGCAGGTTTTATGAAAACACAATATGACTTTACTCTATTTTTTCAGTTTATCTTTTTGTCATGTTTTTTAATAATGTTCACGATACTAAATAAAAAATTATCTATCTATCTATCTAAATCTTCTAGAAGAATTACTTCACCAGCATCCAGATCTTAGTCGACGTTTGAACGGCAGGTTAGGTTGAAGTGGCTGACTGCTGTACGGAAAGACAGCAACCACACCTAGGCCAGCCTAGGCCCATTGTGCTAACTGCTGTCTGAACGGCATGTGTAACTCGCATCTCAGAAAACTCATTGGTGTTACAAAAGTGGTAGGTATTCCCTGCAACGACTTCTCTAGAATATGCAGAGATGAAGAAAAATAAGGAAACATCGTACACCGCCTATTTAATTCAAGTGCCCTCTCCGCTGGTAGATTTAGTCAGTTAGACGCCCTATACTTCAACAACTTGACAGAACTAAGCAGTATTAATATTACTTTTTCATCGCTTCATTAAAAACTCTAAATGGTTTGAGGATTGGACCCTTGTGATAACAGAACGGGCTTACCCTGGCCCAAGCGTGACTGCTACCCATGGCAGTCGGCCACCCTAACCTAACCTAAGGCAGGCTCCGATTCAGACCCTCCATAGGTCGCTGGCTTTATTGGCCTGACAAGTAAGAAATAAGTTGTCACACAGGGACGAGAACAACCAGGGAAGCAGTACAAATTTGTTCACTAGTCTAGGAATTGCTTGTCTGCTGGGACGAGACTCTTAAAATTAAAATCGGACTTTCGGGAATAAATTTAATTATATATGTGTAAAATGTATTCTGAAAGTGATTAACACAATTAATAGACCTCAGGCTACAGAGACGGATTTCTCTCATTTCGCACCATCCCTCCGTTGACCGTAGATAGGAGCAACGAATAGGAACAGTGACTATACTATATGACAAGACATCGTTGACTATTTCCAACTCATTAGTACAAATTTTTTTCGGATTAAATATTAACGTCTACCGACTTGTTGACAAAAATTCTTGTAGTTAGGCTACCAAAAATATTGGCTTGTAGGTTGTAGCAAGCTTCCTATGTAAAATTCTGAGTTTTAAGAAAATCTGGGTTCCATCCTTAGCAGTCTCTGTTACGCTGCCAACATTCAAAGTTCTCTTGCATCCGTATAACCGCACTCTTTCGATCTTCCTCTCATTCTCAGAGGCTCGTATTCGAAGATGATTTTAGCTGGAGAAGATTGCACAGTTGCTATGATCAATGATTACTATGGTGCAAAGAGTATCGTTCAATTTTTTCCTATGTAAGATAAATTTCTATACCTGAAATTAATAATGAATTCAAGTCAGAAGCATTAGATTGCAACTTGCACTTGACTGCTTATATTTGAAAGTAAATTAAGGCATTAAACCCATAGCTGTGCATTCCCTCTTCCTCATTCTCCCACAAAAGCGTACACACAACGTCTCAACAGAACACATAAAACCACACAAGCAAAAGCCTGTGGTCCATCAGTTTGATTTGTGGGGATATCCAGGATTTGTATTCAATATGAATTTCAATTCTGTGTGAATCCGGATATTTACTCTTTTGTGGTTGTATTTGCGAAGCAAATTGAAATTCGTGAATGGATTTGAAAATAATTGAAGACGCAAGTGTGGCTCACTGTACACTGCAAGTCGAGGTACAATACAATATGTGTGTGTGTGTGTGTGGAATTGTAGCAAGCACTGTCGGAGGCGGGCATAAAGGAGCTACCCGACGCGCAAGATCTCAGAACAATAATAAATAATTCATAAGTCCTCTGGTGGGGTTATTTCTGTTCAGAGTGGACAACAAAACTACGCTCCTACTACCGTATATTCATTTGATGACCGGAAACTTATTTTGCGGTCATTGAAGTCCAGAGCAAACCAATTTTTGGTATCAATGTCAATACATGAGGGGAAGTTTGTTTATTAACTTCAGAATATGGATTCTATTTCTATTGCTTATCATCCTCTTCATTATGATTTTGGGAAGCGATTGTATGGCAAATCGGTCTAGGGCTTCACATTCACGGTTGTGTTCAGCCCTTGTCGGGTATCCCTTGTCTTGTTGGTCTCATGGAACTCCCAGCTTAGGGTCTGGAAGCGCATACGCTTCCTTAACATATATCGGTAAGCCGTTGTATATCTATACACTGTAAGCTGTACGCCTTCATTGTTGTCTACTGAAAACATCTCTAAAAACTACCTCCCTGTCGTACTGAACCTCGGTGGCTTGACTACACAACTCTCAAAACTGCCTCCTCGTCTTATTGCAAGTCCTTGTGTTGCCCTCCAGCTCCAGAGTCGAAGACTCTTCGCTTCGGCTAGGTTGCCTATACTTTCTTCATGGCCCAGCCACCTCAAGCCGTAGATCGGTAGACTCTTGGCAGTTCTTTACAGTTCGTGGTTGAATCTCCTCCTCCAAATACCGCCAACATAAACAGGACCAAAGACCACACGCAGAACTTTCGTCTCGAAGAGACCAAGGACTGCTTCATCTACTCTTGAGATTGTCCATGTCTCCGCGTCATGGAAAAGAATTGGTGTCATCACTGTCTTTTATGAGGTCATCTTGGCCCTCCGCTCTTGGATCTTTTACTCAATTGTCTCTTACGCCATTGCAAATAGTGGTGAAAAGAGTTACTCCGTATGTATACGATGTAGACGAAATGCTTGACTGCTTCGAAGTTATAACTGCCTATTCAGACGCTCTGTCCAAAACGTCGATGTTGTATGTCCTTTCTTGAGGACAGTTCTCGTTTCGTCTTTATTAACCAATAAACCCATTTTGGCCGCCTCCGATTGAATGCCAGCAGATGCTTGATAGACGGCACCCTGTGTGCTGGTACGGACTTCTGAAAGATGTGTGAAGCATGTGTTGGCGAGTCAGATCTGCACGATGTTGTCCAGATTGGTGTTAAAGTTGTCACAAGACAGTACGTCGTCGCCTTGTCTAAATCCTTCTTTGACACACTTCGGTGACTTCGTTACCGACCATGATGGAGAAGCGAGAATTCTTCATCGTCATCCTGCATAACCCGACGAGTGTGGCAGGAATGTCAAAATAAGACATGCCGTTGCATAGAGCGTCTCTTTGCCCGGTCGCATATGTGGCCGGCGCAGCCATAAGGGTCTCATTTCTTGTAAGTCCGTCAAACAATACTGAGAATCCACTCGTCTGGCATGCTTTTCTTCGACCGTGTCTTGCAGATGAGCTGTTGCATGTACCCTATCAGTTGCCTTAAAAATTTACGCAAGCAGTCCATCTACACCAGCAGCTTTACTCGACTTTAGTTTCGATGTCGCTATCTTGACTTCGTCTAGATCGAGTGGGAAGAACTCTCATCTATCATCGTTCATTGTGAGGAATGTAAAATTCTTCCTGACAGCTGTATGTGGGTCCTCATCGCTGTTTAACAGTCTACAGATGTGATCTTTCCAGATTCTCAGCAGCGACTGCGACTCTACTTAAATTCTTTCATTTTCGCCTAGGCAGGCTACCTACCGTACTTCATATCATGGCATAACTGCAAAACCTTTCCGTCAACTTTCCTGCCGTACCACGTCTATCGTCTCCATCGCACCCTTCTTGTTCTCTTTCCTTTTCCTCCTGAGAAGCCGAGTCTTTTTCCTTCATCTCATTTCGCAGCGTTGCTCAAGCAGACTATTCGTTCTAAAGTGAATTGTTACGTATACACCTTCGGCGATTCAATTCGTATCCTTCTCCTTTTCTAAAATGTTACCTAGTCAACTAGTGCCGAAACTAGACAACTGTCAAGACTCTCTCCTCGTCTTACTGAAGGATGTTACCAATACGCTTCCGTGGCCTTACTAGACAACTTTAGAGAGAGCCTTTTCTGTGCTGTTTGCGCCAAACACTGGCGTGTGACGAACTCGTGGTCAACAAACTGGGTTAATAATAGCTACAGCCTGATGCCGACGCAAAATAATATCTGCGACGTCATAAATTTAGGTGGTTATCGCTCTTGATACTAAAATGAGAGATAAGTGTTTCCTGGTATACGGGGCTACTGCGTACAAGTAATTTACATTCTCAATCCTAAGCAAACTAAGGTCAACCAAAGCTCCTATCGAAAAGCAGCATTTCTTAAATCTATTTTAAGTATTTGGTGAATGGAAAGAAATCCCACATGTGATTGATTTGGCGAATTAAACAGATCCTTTTTCGAAATTAAAAAGCGCCTCAGACAGAAATCCATTCAAATAATGCCCTTTCATCGAACCGAAATCTTACGTGAAGCCTCATTGTGTGTGTGTGTCAATGTGTGTACCCAGTCAGCTGAACGTTCCCGTTCACATCGAACCAGATGCGGTTCATCTCGAACACAATTACCCACAAAGGAAACCTTTTCAATGACATTCATCTTGATTGCGGGATGGCAAAGAATATCGAATTTTATTGGGAATAATATTTCAATAGGGCACCATCTTCGCAATCCTCTCAGCATGGAGTATGCCAAGATTTTCGATGCCAATTCAAGAAAATGTCAATTCAATCACATTCACCCCCGAGCACTTATGGTGTGGTTGTTCATTTAAAAATATGACTGCACGAATCCCGGCCATTGACAAGATGTGAAATAAAATTTTCCCACCTCATGCCAAAATTTGAATGGCACAAAAGGCGACTGAACTCTTAGGGTGCTGCGGCGCAAGCTAAGCTGTGAGACAATCTAAGGTGGCAGCAAAGCACAGTACATCACCCGCTCCCATGACACCACGTGTTCCTGCTGCCATTTGTTAAGAGCTATAATACCTGGCAAAAACAGATATATGATTGCCATGCAAATCGTTGACTCATCACCCATTGAAAGGTTAGTTGTGTGGTGTGTGGATTTATCAGCCAACACAATGGCACGATATGAGAATCTATAGGTTTAACACGAGCAGCATCGGTGGCGCTGACTAAACGGCGTGGGAAGGTGGAGAGGAGGAGATGAAAAAGGTCTTGAACCAGTCTATTGAAGGGCGAGAGAAGAAGTCTTATTATTATTAATGGGCTCTTGGTGTCCTTTGGTTGGACTTGTTTAGGGGTGCGAGGAATTGTGGTAACAACGGGAAAACTGGGCCGTCAAAGTGTGCGATAATTTATTGGATGATCCCAGCTTCGTGTGTGGTGGTCACTTTTTATTAAGTGCTTTCGTTAAAGTCACCTTAAAGATTTAAATGGCGTAGATAGGCCTTTAAGCAGTAGTTAATGCTTTCATTTTGTGTTCAGAGAATATGTCATATGCTTGTGCATTTGTCATGATAACAATAGGACCTCATTCAGCGTCTGGTTGTCTGTTTTGATTCACCTAATTTTCTGGTGTACCTTGAGCAATAAATCAAATTTGTTTTCGAAGTATGTTCTGCAATGCATTTGATTTATTCCAATTTTAGTATTTTTCGTTTTGGATTCAAACTATATCTTTGGATATTGCTACATTCAGTCATCATCGAGTGTTAAGCTTGGGCTTTCTTATCCTCGTCTGCGATTGGATTTTGTTGTCCATAGGTTGGGTACGGTTAGAATGGCTGACTACCATAAAGTAAGCCACACTTAGGCCATAAAAAAGTTGTGTTAACAAAAATGTTTAGTAGATCCTAATCCGCAAACCATCCGGAGCTTTTACTAAAGCGATAAAGTTGACTGATTCTGTCTTTGTTGCTTGATTCTGTCAAGTCTACAAGTTGAGAGGGCACTGCAATTGCAAAGAAGGTGCGATATAATTTTGTCTTCTTCTTCATCTCTGCAATTTCTACAGAAATCATTATACTTGTACCTAGCCTTGGGTCATAAATCCCAATGTGACAGTGCCCGGTTATGACGCCGATAAGAATTCTAAGATTCGTCGTACTCATTCTGATTAAGTTGCGTGAGAGTCCATTACCAGAAGACCATCTGCGCTTGGTGAGTAAGCGTTTAAAGCTTTGGCATTTTCCTTTCGGAAAGAGTGTTGAAGTGGTCGATGGGGATCCTCTTCCCCAGACTACAGCGGGCCATCTATGATGTGTTCGGTAGCATTGAGAAAAAAGCGTCTAAACTAGGTCTGGCGTGACGAAAGGACAAACGGAGAGTGTTTTGTCATCAATAAAGAGCAGACTTCATCGACGTGCGTAATTGAACAGAACATTATGGTATATTAACGTCATCAACATCGGTTCTGCAGTGATTAGTATCAACAAGATTCGTTCCGACATTCAAAGCACAATAAATCCTGCGAACCCTTGTTTCTTTATGTTAAAAAGGCATTGAATAGCTCGAGGACCTCTTCTCGTGACAGAGCAACCTTTCAACATATTGCCAATCGAAGACTTTCAGAAGTGGATGAAGTCTCTTAGTGAGCAAAATTCGTTGTTGATGTTAATGGCATCTGGATAATACCCATATAAACTCCTATTTAACCTGCCTCACTTTATCATCCTACTTGCGTTAATTAACTTCGCTATGCAGAGTGCTGGGTAACTTTATTACGAGCCTGAAAAGGAGTACAATCTCGCGAAATAATATTACCTGTTTTATTATTGGACAACACATCCAGCCCGAAGAGTCCAGTTGGATAACGCAATAGAGCATGGAACCGATGGCGCACCAAAGTGGAGAAGGACTTCAACCAACTTGGTGTGCGTAATTGGAGGCAGCTGGCCTGGCTATCGTGGCCGCTGGAGAGGTCAGTTGGTTGAGGCTCAGGTCCACCCCGGCCTGCAGTACACCAAAAGAAGAAGACGAAACCCTGGATGAGTATTGGAGGTACAGCAAGTGCTCTAATGCCTCTGCTGAGCAAAAAGAGATCAATATCATTGATCGACTTTAGTCTCAAGTATGTCCGCACGTCCTAAGTTAGGACTCCTAACCGGGCACTATGCCATTGGTACACACGCAATGCAATTGAGCACATCGCACAATGACTGTTCCTGCAGAGATAAGAGACGAGGAAGAAATCGATTCCGTCCAATTACTGCTCTTCGAATGCCCAGCCCTAGCAAGGAAAATAGGCATTTAATAGGAAAGCTCTTCTTCATAGAGTTAGAGGACTTAAATGTGGTTAAACTGAAAAACCTTTTAAGGTGAACACATGAATCTGTTCGGAATCTGTTCTTAACAGAAACACAATGTATCCAACACGTTGGTATAAATGCGCTACGTCCACAAGGCTTTTTTTGTTTGTGTGGGTAGGTGGAACCCTGTCGTGTCAGATTTTTACTGACTGAAACCACCTTTCTTTGAATCTTTCCGTTTATTTCCTCTCGGAATTTCCAATAGGCACTAGTTCGCGAGGGAGGGATTCGAGCTTTATGCTTCGCCACGTGCTGTTCAACGAATTCGCGTTCTGCTGCCGTTCTAAATTCTTTGGATAGCACATCATTCGTACTGATGCATCGTTCACAGGAGCCCAAAGATCATTGGATTTCAACATATATTGGAAAATGTTTTCTAGTGTTGGCAGCTCATCAAATGCTTCGCACAATAATAGCTCTTTCGTTTGCGTACCGAGCATATTCAAAGAAAACGTGTTCCACGTTCTCTGCCGCTCTTACGCAGCCAGGGCAGGACGGACTCGAATTACGGCTTCGCTTGAATAGAAATTCCTGGAAACCACGGTAAATAGTCAAGAACTGTGTAAGATAATAATTCACTTCGCCGTGTTTTCGATTTACCCAACTTTCTATCCTTGGTATTAGTGGGTACGTCCATCTACGACTCTCTTCTTCGCTGCAGATTGAACATGCCGACTAGACAAAACTACGTAAAAATCCAGATTATATACACGCGAAAACATTAGCAAAGGTGTTTTTGAGTTGTATGTAGGTCTAATAGGGCCGTTATGGCAGTTGGAGGATGATCTGACAAAAAGCAGCAAATTGACCATGTCCTGAAATGCGCTCGTGTTCTCCTTCAGACTCGTCTCGCTTTCGAATGAATCTTAACAGAGAGTTGTGATACATTCCGTGGATCTCTGTCGCATTCCGCAATGAACTGAATGACTTCACCTTGTCATAAGCCATTATTTTGGCTGACAAAGCAACATTTCCTCTTGTAGTCTTCTTTATACGTATCTAACTATAAAACAGAAAAATGTAAACATGCTTTTTCAGCCGTACCCATAAAAAAATGTTTTAACCATCCTAAGCCCCTCATCTAACAGAACAAAAAATTAAAAACAACGTAAACTTCACGGAAATTTCTGAAGATTACTTTATTATATTCTACACTCTCTTCTGCAGAAATAATAATAACACTCGACACTCTCACTTGAATACAACATAAAACAATACAATTTAATACAAACAAAAAACTTACTTTTGCTTGTCAAAAAAATCAAGATCTCCCTGTCCACGACCAACGATCAAAGCAAGGCTGAGTATCGTGAAAATAGGACTGGTTTCTGATTAATTTTCTCTCAGTAATCAAACACATTTGCCTTGTAAGATATTTGTGTTGTTTCAACCGTCCTGTGTTTCAACCGTACCCAGTCTACCCTAGTGAAGGTGAAGCGCTGTCATCGCATTTTTTCAACATCGTCTTCAGTTGATCGTGCAGAATCTTAAGCAAAACACTAGATTCATGATATTCTAAATGTACTCCTGTACAGCACAAAGGCATGGACAATATCATTATCGATCTTTAGTCCTGTTTGCAATAATGGCATCTGGAAAAGAATTTTCAGACACGAACTAAGCGGACTGTAGAACGACTTCTTTCAGTTTGTGAAGAAAATCAACCAGCCAATCAACCATGCACTGCAGAAGTAGAGCTCAAAATACGGAGGTCTAAGTCAAACTGTAGCTGTACTGTATGTACTTTCATTGTCCACTGAGCTGTGAATATCGACCTAAGTATACTTAGCGCTAAGCTCCAGGTGCGTCTGTTTGAAACGAATTTCCGAAGCAGTTAATACAAATTAAGATTCTTCCATTGCTGTTTTTGATGTCCTACACAAGTTGAATAAAATTCCAAACGCGGCCGCATTGCTTTGCAGACTGCTATTACCCTGTCGTACCCGCATGCATGACAAATCTCTTTACATTTTAAGGAGGCACTGAGGTCCTTTCTTCCACAATCTCATTACAAATTATCCCCTAACAGACATGTTAGATCCTTATCCTTATTGGAATGTGAAAATAATTGGCCATCATTCGCAATCGTCTAGCCATACACTTATTCCTTGGCACAAAACTCCGCTTCATAAGTACATGTATGTATGTACATGTGAGTAAGTAGACAAAAGCAAAGCTTCAAATAACACCCAATTTCTCTGGTTATCCCATTCGAATGCGTGTTATGTCCTTTAAAGGATAAAATTCCATCAAAATCACATACGACTACACGCTATCCACTCAGAAATCCCATGGCTACCGCTAGTAAATTGCTTACTTATCGCTTCGAGAACACCACTTTGGCAGAATTAAAAAAGAACACACTCACACACGCAGACAGCACGAGTCCAGTTGTTCCGTCACGACACAGTTGGTCCAGAATAAAGTGAACAAATTCATGGACTATACCCTCCATTCGCACGTTATGCGAGGATGTTTATGAAATATTAATACTTGCCGGAGCTGGAGTACTGTAATCTGCCAAATGATATCAGCAGTTCTGTTTGTTTTTATTTTTTGTTATTTTTTGAAAAAAAAAATAAAAATAAAGCCGAAGAGAGACGCATATATTTGTCTGTTGTTTTCATCCGAGCGTACTCGTAGCATCGCACGCGACATGTTTACCACATCGCCGGTCTTACAGGACCTGCCTGCCTCATTGGAAGTGTATGTAAATTTGGTGTGTGTACAGTGTGGTAAGTGAACTCTCGCCAGCCAGAGCCTAGTGGAGTACAAAAATTTGCATATAAATTAAAGTCAGAGAGAACAACAAAAATATGTCAATTTATTTTTTGAAAAATAGCGATTGTATTGTAATTTCTTGCCATTTATTTCTTGGATCAGGATTAAGTGGATGTTTGTTTGAATTTGAAGAACGACTTTCGGGAATAACATCGAGGTGTTTAGTTAGTAAGAAATCATAAATTTGTCTTCTTTATTGTTTTCGAATTTACATTGAACGAAAAAAATTTATGTGAACAAATATTTTGAAACACATTTCGGGTGATTACCGAAGTTTGACTTTTGTAAGCATTTACTTTGTCAAACAACAGGAAGTTGCAAAAGTGTATATAATTTCAGAGCTGGATTATCAGTGCTTTTTTTTAAAATTATTTCATGTAAAACTTGACCACTTCTGTTGTAAGCGCTATTGTTTTCACGAGTGGAAGGGACCTACAGTGACCTACACGACAAACTGCATGGGATTCAATCTCTGAAGTCGTGTTTAAGTTCAGTTCCTGATCACTATCATCTATTATTCGGAAGCAATGTAGTTCTTCTCTCCTTGTCATTAAAATTAATGTTTTATATGCCTTTATCTTTGTCTTTGGGTACATTTTTAAACGAATGGAAAGTATCATTTATGAAAAGTTGGATCCAGGCCGACAGTTGGAAAGAAAATGTCTTTTGCAGTCAAAGAGCAAATATCATTACCACAAAATGGAACCGTTTGCGGTGGATCCATCCTAATTTATCCACTTATACTTCATCTCAGCATCAGCATATACAGCCATAAACCTATCTAGAATAAGTAAGTAAGTACCTTCAAACTCTCCCAATGTGAAACATTCCTCGGCTCGGCTGCGCTCAAGCACCCAGTGCATATATTCAATGAAAGAAAGCGGTGACATGATCAGGGATGGGAGTTAATGCATTACGATTATTTTGTCACTGCCATCAAATAAAATTAATGGTAATGAAAAAAATGTCTTTCTTTACTATAATTTAATGGGACATCCGCTTAATTGGAACAAACAAGCGGTGTCCCAATTTAGCGGAATGCACTGTACATTTTGAGTCAGACCATTCCCTATCTTAGGTAGATAGGTAGATGTGACTGGCAAAGCCTTTATGGGTGTTTGCCTCACTTAGACCTTAAGGTCCATTGTGCTGTTACTATTCGGATTTTCCCGCTACTTCGTTGACCTACTATACTCTTTCCCCCTTGCATTTTTTTGGTGTGTGTAATTTTACATTTAACCAGTTGGTGGTTTTAATGAACTTGAGGATGTCCTTTATGTTGTTAGTTGCTAGATCCTCAAGACTATTGAGGAAGTAGCTACCCGTATATTTTCTTCTTGTCTCTGCAAGCGCCGGGCAGGTTCCGTGTTAGTGTCTTCCTCCTCATCCATGCAGGTTCTGCAGAAGTCGTTGTAGGGTGCGCCAAGTCTTCTGGCTTGGTAACCAATTAGGCAGGGGCCAATGATTGTAGTATTGCTTATGTTTCTACTGTCTAATTGTAGGAGAGCTTTAGTTTTTGGTGGTTCTGGTGTAGGCCACATCTCTTCGATGAACTACAGGTGTCCAATTCCGCCCATCTACGATTAGTATTTATTACGGCGCCTGTTCATAGCATTGTTTTTATTGCTCTCATTGGGGGATAAGGTGTCTCTTGATTTGCGCCAGTCGTTAACTCGCCCCCCTTCTTGCTAATTCGCCGGCTCTTTCGTTGCCCGGAATAAACATGTGCCCAGGGACCCAGCACAGGGTAAGGATGCATCTGTCCGCTATCTCCCTTAAATATGGACAGCAGAGTTTTACCATCTCAGAGTTGATCGATGGTGTTTCGGTGGTCGCCTGACTAGCTTTCTAAATAACAATAGATCTTCCGTCCATCGGGATCATTGCGGAGGCCTGGCGCATGAATATCTGTTACTTCTGCCAGGAAAACACTGAAATGGTTCAGGAGATGTATTGTTACTACTAGCTCCGGCGAACTGGCGTATACACCAGAGCCTGTGCATTCTTCAGACTTGGAGCTTCCGTGACAGTGGAGTTGCAAACCTTTCCTTGATCCCATTCTGATCTCGAGGAGACCACCGTTTCGTGCTTTATTTCGAAATCCTCAAATGGTGTTGTGTTATCAGATTGCTTGGGAATCTTCGAGTTATGAAGTATTTCCATGTGCCCTTTAATGTGAACCTAACCCCAGTGTTTACAATCTCTCAGACTTAATGCAGCATGCGTGGTAATAAGCTTGCCATAGATGTCGAAGGGAAGGAGATTGAGTAAGATCTCGAGTGCCTGTGCTCCTGTGATACAGATGCATGCCGATTTTTGTATTCTGTTTATCCTAATTAGGTTTTGCTGTATTTGTAGTGCGAAAAAAATGCTAATGATCAATGATGACAGATGTTATTTGCATTGAATGAATGGTAATTCCAAGGTAATGCATTACCAGTCCAACGCCCACGATGAAAAGTGTTGGTTTAGCACCGTTGGCCCGAACACAGCTGCTAGAGCTTGTGAGACAGAATGGCCTTCAAATGAGAACATTCCAGAATTTTCCTTGAGGAACTCAGTCCTATGACTTTTCAAATCCACAAAACAGCTGTAGATCTGATTGGTATACTTCCAATCCTACTCAAGTACAATTTTTAGGGTGAAAGTAACACTGTTCATTCTCCCAACCTGGACTCGACCATAGATCTAGAGCGCTCTTCCAAGACCTTAGCGTAGACTTTCCAGTGTGAAATACTAACATGCCAAACCAAATCTGATACTAACATGCCAAACCAAATTTAGCTAGTCGTCTTCAAACAATTAAAGGTTGTTACTTATACTTCAACTGCATTCAAAACAAATCGGAGTAAGCAATTACCACAATTGCAATAATTATATATTTGAATATTTTTCATTTCATCCCCTATAAACGGTTTCAAATGTGTTTTATCTAGTATCCATCCACTTCAGTCATAATTTTTCCTAGAAAATGCTAAAATGAAATCACTTAAATGTTTTCCCCAGCGTAGTACTGGTTAAGTCCCCGTTGCGTGACAACCAGAACGCATCCTTCGGACTTACCTTGATTGCGAAAAAGTTCCGTCTCTCCGAATGCGATACAGTAGATCACCATGACCCATGGCATAATTCCAAATAATTACCCCAATTACTATAGTTCCGAGGGCAGCGGAGGAATATAATCCCAGGAATTAGAAACCCCTGCCAGAAGGAAAAAGCTGTGTTGTGAAGAAAAGAATCGAACAGAATCTGGTAGTTGCGCAATTAGGCACACGCCTGTGGCACCATCACGAAGGGAACTTAATTAAGACCGCTTAAGTTAACTGACACGCTTAAACTTTATTCAGTTCTGCAGGTAATTGTCCGTCGTCTTTCGTAAAGTTTATGATTTGCCAGTGACTGCGAGTGTTTGCTGATAGGTACTGAAGTTTGACGCTTGAATGATTGAACAAGAAAAACAGCTGAAAGGGTAGTTACTTGATTTTTCTGTCCCAGGAGGAAATTCGTTTTAAATCGTGAAGCAAGTAAATTTCCATGATTACGGAAGTAATTGCATCACTACTTTTTAAGCTGGTTAAGTGTGAGATGTGTTCACACTTCTAAAGTTCCGTAAATTTTTTTTAAAAGAATCAATCCTGAACATGTTACCACGACTTCGAGCTAACCTCATCCATCCATGCTCCTCCTCCGCCAGCAATACATTTTGTAATAAATAAGACCACGTTGGTCAGCCTTCGGTTTAATAATACAGAGTGAAAATGCGTCCCTAGACTTGTCCTAATGTATGTTCTTGAACAATGCAGGCGTCAACAGTCGACTCTACTAGTAACTTATATTCACCATCAGGGAAATAACAGGCAAGAATTTTAAGCATTTCACAATAGCGCGTCCGCGCCTTCGCTCTTTGACATTTTTGTGGGATATGGGCATAGTTTTCTAATACTTTTTAGGAGGTTCTTATGGAATGAACATTTAAGAAAATTGTTCAGAAAATAGGATAATTCCAGAATGGGTGGCGCGTTTGACAATTCGCGTTTTCTAAATTTTAAATGTGAATTAAAAATAAATTAAATCGGTTGCGTTTGGATTTTGGCAATGTTTTAAGCCGGCTACACCCATATTCCGAAAGCTTTTATCCATCAGTGTATATAAGAATTAAACCCCTTGGTTAAGCGATAACTTGAGAACGACTTTCTCGATTTCATCATTCTCACTTTGAAGAAGATTCATGCTGAAATCTATATTTAGAAAAAAATGTATACTTTCAGAATATTTTAAATTTGCATGTTTGAATAATGTGAATTCAGCGGACAACGGTTTTTTTGGTAAAAAAAGTAGGTATTAATTTATTATCTTTAAAAGTTAAAATTATGACAATACAAGTAGTTTTCGAAGTTACGTTATGGAATAAAATACATCAATAACTAAAATAAAAAAGGGAGCGCGAGAGGAGGCAAAAGTAGGGAGCCGTATAAAAGTGAATAGCAAAAATAAATACAAATATAGGTAGAAATATCGTGGGGTAGCAAAATAGGAAAATAAAAGGAAATAGCTCAATTCCTATTCAGTGGACAGCAAAAAATTTAGAAAAAGCAAGGAACTAGTACTAATTGCATATGAGGAAAGAATTATTTAAATGATAACACAAACCAGGTTAGAAATGCCATCTTAGCTTTTATACATGACCCATAGGGTAGGTAGGGGGGCTGCTCGTGCATTCACCACCTCACTTAGACCATATTGGTCCATTGTGATACCCATAGCCAGTCTATCACCACTGATGGACTACTTCAGTGATAGTGGCATGAAATTGATCCCAGCGGCAAATGGTGATTGGACCAGATTTGAAAACCAGATAAAAGCGTATTAACTTTGCTTTCACCGGGACCCCGCTAACCAGGGGCACTCTACCAACTGCGCCATCCAGTGATTGTACAAGAGCCATACTCTTATCGTATTTAGAAAAGTGAATTTAATTCTAAAGATTCTAATGTTATATGTTAAGTTATTATGGAGTTTAGTAGCCAAAACCGTAAAAAACTAGCAGATTATTATGTGGTACACTAACTAGACTCAAGTTGTCGGTAATTAGGTTGTTCTAATCAAGGTTTCTATTCAGTTCATAGCCTGATCTAGAAAAATATCTTTAAGGCCTAATAAGAGCATACATGTTTTGAGGGAAGAATTCTTAAGCCTCTGAAAAGTAACAGATTACTAAAACGATGATTTTTGGCATAAATTAGACTAATAATTTGTTTTTGAGAAATTTGATTTGGGCAGAATTGTTGAAATTCCATCTTAGGAGATTAAACCGTATTCGAGTCTGGAATGGCCTTACCCATAGTAGATTCACTAAAGAAGATTTGCCCCATTCACAAAAAGGGGATCCTATCTCGTGAAACAACTATAAAGGTATATCTCTGCACAAAGTCACCTGCAAGATCTTGTCCAGCGTACTGTGTGAAGTTCTAAATACGTTTTACACCGCACTAATCGGCTCGTACCAGTGCGGCTGCCGGTCCGGCAAATCGACCAAATCTTCACACTAAGACAAATCCTGGAAAAGACCAGGGAGTTTTAAATCGATAATCACCACCTTTTTATTGATTTTAAAGTCGCATACGACTAGAGTAGTCGAAAGGAGCGATGGCCGAATTCGTAATTTCGGGAAAAGTGATCCGGCTGTGTAGCACCATGCTTACACATACGCGATGCACCGTGCATTTCGGCTCAAGGACTTCCGACCCGTTTGAAACCTGCACCGGATTTCGGCAAGGTGACGCGCTGTCGTGTGATTTCTTTAATTTGAGACTGGAGAAGATAGTGCGGCGGGCAGTCGTAAACACGGATGGCGCTATCTTAAACAAGTCAGTGCAATGGTTAAACAACATCGTCTTGGAACTATTGACGGCAATTGATGAAGAGGCGAAGGGAGCTGATCTTAAAATCAATACGATAAAATAAACCATCCGTCACACATCATCTAAAGCAAAGTAATATGATCGACCGCTACAATTTCGAGGCAGTAAAGGAGTTTGTCTACATCGGGGCAAACGTAAGCTCTACAAACGACATCACTGTGGAAATCCGACGTCGGTGTTATTTCGGTTTGTCAAAACAACTGGCGTCAAAACTCCTGACTCGTAGGACTAAGAGCATGCTCTACAAAACCCTTATTTTGCCAGTCCTACTATAGGGAGCCAAGAGCTGGACGATAAGCAAAACTGTATAGTTATTCCTTGATGCCTTCAAAATGGTCAAATATGTGAGGATCATGAATAAAGGAGTAGACAGAACCGCGAACTTTACGAGATGTACCAGAATGTGACTGTAGTCCGGAGGGTAAAAATGCGTGGGTCGGCCATATCGAGCGCATGGACAACAATGTTCCAGCTAAAGAAGTCTCCGAAGCCACCTGATTTGAGAAGGAGAGGAAGACCGAACTTCCTGTATAAAGATCAATTAATCGCGGATGCAAGACAGCTTGGTCTTGATGACTGCAAGCAACGTGCTCAAGACCATCAGCGATGGTAGGCAGCAAATGTTGAGGCATGGACCATCCAAGGGTCCTTGGCCTGATAAGTATGTAAGTAGAATTGCAGAAGGAAACAATTTCTCCAAATTAGTAACGTCAAAAAATTAGTACAACAAGTACAAACTCTATGATTGTGAAGGGAATGCAAATCAACTTTACATTCTCACAATATTTAGTGCGGCTTGCATTTGCAACATCGATAAATAAATCGCAAGGGCAGTCGTTAAGTGTTTTTGGCATCAATCATGAAAATCAATATTTTTTCCACATGGCCAACCGTGCGTCTCCTTATCCCGTGTGGGGAAAACATCAACATTATGTATTTTCCTGCCAGAAAAGAAAACTAACAATATTTTGTATCAAAAAGCATAACAATAAAAAATATGTACTTCAAATTATTTGCTTTTAATACTTATTCCAGTTCAAATAGAATATTCAACGCCTGTCGGGTCACCTAGTACTTTATATCCAAGGCCATGGCAACGTAAATATTTAAATTAGAGTTGTATTTTCTTTGAAACCATCAACGTGAAACATAAAACACATCTCGTATTATGAACAACATCAGCGTCACTTGCTTACGAAATCCTGAGGTTTAAAGGAAAATAACGAGTAAAATCTTAGCGGATTATACTTACATCTTCACTTGCAGATTAACCCCGTAAACCCCTAAGCCCTGCAATCAAACTCAAAGTAACTTCATATCTTATCAAGATTTTGGCAATAAAACGCACCTCCTTTCCGCCCCGAAATGCCACTAGAAATTCGCAAAAAGAAACCTCTTAACGAGAAAAAGGAGGAAACTTGAGGAATTTGTTTTCGTATTTACAGATTCGTCCATAGCTCAATCGTGAAATCGTCCAATTGTCGAATAAAATGGTCCCGCACGAGTTGGATACACATTATTAGCCAATAAAAGTGATTTATGCCGCTATTATGCTTCCTGAATTCAGTCAATCATATTTTCGGTGCGCTCCGGCTCATTGATGGTGGTGGGTCGAACTTAATAGGTATTTAGGTCGTTATTACTGTTAAATACATTTCGTTTTTCGATACGGCTTAATGGCATCCATCTGAGAATTATTGTTAAGTTAAGAGCTGAGGCGTATCACTGGTTATTGATGGGTTCCGAAACTTAAAAGTGACTAATGTTGGTATATACATAATTCTTATATTTTTCGGTTTTCCTGGATGTGGAATTTGGTGCGTACGCATTCCCCCAATGAAGGGGGGACTGTAATATATTTGAAGCTGTCTCAAGTTGAAAACATATAACTCGACATTTACGCTTTGTGAATGGGACACGCTGTTTAAATTTTTCAACAACTTTCAGATTATTTTCGCCTAATCTTACATTTTTACAGGGTGTGCCATTTTATGCCGGTATGTTAACACTAAGTCATTTCAATTAAAACCAATTTCCATACAAGTGTTACCTATTTCTATTGTTTTAGTCTTGTTTTATTTACTTGGACTAGTTTTAAAACAGAATATTTGTTGTTTTGCTGGGTTTTTAATAACTTTGACGGCCATCTCAGCCGGTATGGCCATGGTTTCAGCTGGTAAAGTTGCCTTGAGCTTGTCAATGGTTCGATGATTTCTGTCGTACACACTACTTTTAAAATATCTCACACAAAGAAGTTCAGAGATTTAAATTGGTGTCCAGTCAAAATCGTTATTTTTGAATACACACACCCACGAAATATTCTTTGCAGAAACTACATTGCTTGCATTTGGAAACAGGGCATGGCACGCCATCTTGTCAAAAATAGTAACCACCCAGAACCTTTTCCACACATTTCTGAGAAGATCGACTGTTTCCAAAGCATTCAAAAAATCAGTTTTGTCCACATCCTTCTCCGATCTTCGAATCAAACAATTTTGTTTGTTACCGTTACCCGAGAGTGCGAAGTGGGCTTCGTTGGACATACAAATTTGGTTGCAAAAGTTAGGTGTAGTGTCAATGATTCGAAAAAAATGCCAAATGAATTTCCAGAATGCGCCTAAAATTGGTTACACTGACACCAAAAATCTGGGCGCGGTAACGTTTCGAGACATGAGTGTTCTCGGCATCAGTCTGCCTATTCGCACCAACCAGTTCTTTGCGACGTCCTTGCCTCCGTACCGCAAGGGCACCGATGTCCGTGTGCATAGAGTTCTATACCGCCATGTATAGTCTTCACATTCTTGGCAAATTTGGCGGATAGCACATGACGGCAATATCGAATTCAGGCTTCCCCATCAAGACCGGCAACAATTTCACTGAGAGCTTCAATATCAAAATGTAATAGGCAGGCCTTGTCATCTTCATAATCGTTAGTGAAAAGATCGTGCAAGGCTCATTAGCTGTGGATATACGGGGATGACATTGAAGTGACTAACCGATGGTAACCAGCAATAAGTGAAAATTGGTCTTGGGAGAGAAAATCAAGGCCTATGTATATAGGTCATATGCTGTGAACAACAATTTTCAAACGTCTTTGAAATAGCGTTGCAATTAACGAATATAACTTCGAGGAGGATAAGATCTTCGACTACCTCTGCTCCGCATTATACTAGAGTACAGAGAGAAAACAAGGAATAACTCTTGCAAATCGTGGCTGACATGGCGTAGTCAGGTGGGGTCCTTATCTGGGGTTCTAGGTTCAAGCAAATTTAGCAAATTCACCATTTACGGCTGCAACTCAATCGAGTCATTTTCATTTTTCAAGATCATAAAAAAACTTCTTAACAAAGTCGTTATAGAAGAATCGCACGCACAATACGATTGGGTGCTGGACACTTAATTGTTTTGAACCAACATTCCCGCCGTTATGTATGAAGTAGCACATCCTTCAAATGACCAGTCGCCTTTACTGGCATTGGTTCATCAATTAATAAATGCTCGCCGTGAGACCACCCAGGCTCGAAATTTTTCCTTCACAATTTCAAGAGTTGCGTCGCTAAGGTATGCAGCGCCGCGGCCATCTTGTTAGCTTGTACATCAGCTGGTATATATGTCGATGTTGTCGTAGAATATCACTCCATCGCACTCCATATTTGAGACCACTGACGGTATCGTTGGTCCTTCCTCGTTACTAAATGAATATGTACCGATGAAGCCGCCATGCTACAAGCCGCACCAGTCAATCTTTGGATTGTGTTCACTCAATTTACTGAAATTTTTCGTGTCCACATAGATGCTTATTAAAAAAAAGAAACTATTTCGAGAAGATTATTTTTGGCCAAAAATCCCGAACACCGACCAACATTGCTACTTAATCAGCAAACTCACAGTGCTGTCTATATTCATCCGGCTGGAATTCTCCCGTCTGCACAGTCTCAGGCTAACATCAAAACGCCAAATAAACCGGGTTGACTCTATGGCGATGCCCAACTCAGCTGATGTTCCCCGATTCGACATGGCTAGGTTTCCTTCAATTCTATCTGCTTTGTTTATAATTTTCCAGCAAACTTAGTCTAGTAATTGAAATATGGGCCAAAAAGAGTGAAGTCATACTTAATGTTGTCCTCGGTGCGACGAATTGCCTGCACACATGATGCATGATGATGACCAACCACACGATGAATATGAGCCGAATTTCGAAATTTTATAATTTTTATTTTTCTTGAAAGTGTACAATAATACATGAAATGGCAAACCTAAGTAAAAATTATGTCAGCTGGATGTGAGTTTGTCTACTTTACTACTAAAACCTCGGCAGAAATAAGACGAAGAATAACACTTCCAATCGGCTGTTAACTAGTAAGGCCCTCTCCCGAACAACTAAGTAGAATGTATATAATACCTTCATCGTCTAAGTCCTACTTTGTGGGTCTGAAGCATGAACTTTGTTAAAAGCGGATTAGAATATCCCTACAAGATGAGAATATCTTAACATATATATTTATTTAGCGACGAGCTATACGAGCCGCACACTGACATCGACTTCGAAAAAAAATGATTGCTCATCAGTCGCTTATGATGACTAGGACTGTCAAAACACAATAGAGAAAGACCGCACCTTTGGTGGAGCGCATGTTGAAGGGGACATCAAGTGATTGTGCCACTGAAGCCAACTATCTAAGGACCGTACAATTGGGAAAACGATGACAGCTATATGGTCACCCTTTATTTTGTATCACCGTTGACTTCGACGTTAACAAAAACCCCTATCCGTGTAGCCGTATGAACTCTTTAATCATCTTTACTTCGCATCTAACCTCATCTTTACTTCGTGCTCCAATCACTTTCCTCATAAGTCATATTCTCCAAAGTTTCTTAGTGACACCCATGTCTGTGTTTGGCTGAAGTTGCAGGTGCTTGGTTTTTACCCGCAAATAAGTTCATTGTTTCTGTTCGACTTCCAACTGACATTCATCTCATATTATTCTACTTTTGACTGTATATTTAATTAATAAACTCTCGCTCGGTTGTTTGAAATCCACCATTATCACTAAAGCATCACAATTTGAATAACAAAGCTATAAAGTCCAGTCTGCATAAAACCATCTAAAACTCGTTAGAACGCTCGTATTGAACGACACAATTGTTCTATAAGTTGAATACATAACACATCGCCGGCAGTCACCTTGAGCTCAATGTGGCGAATACTAGGAGTATATCGATCGCTCCTGCCAAAATTCCCAGTTGGATGGACATTAATCGAAATTATGTGTACCATAGATAGGTATATGTACTTGAATATGGCCCAGCAAATTATTGTAACCTCATCCGAATTGAATGGAATAGAGAGTTCTCCGAACAGGCATTTATTATATTCGTCAGCGGGAACATACGAGTATATGTTTTTTTTTCAATCTGAAGGAGTGAGCCTCTCCTTGGATAAAGTTTTCCGGTCACGAAATATTCCACACCCTCCTGAATTATGATGGAGTATGTTCCAATTTACAATTTTTCCGCCCCACACAACGATCCAGTGCACGTGTTCTGGTCTCTACGATAAAAGTCCTGACGTTGGACACGTTAAGGATTCACGATGTTTCAGATTCAGTAAAAGTTTTCTTTTTTTTTTATGAATCTGGAATCTGAAACTGTGTGAAATTATATGAGGGCGGTTGAAGGGGTGTACGAGGTGCCGAATATATTGAGTGTCGTCATGTGCTATCACAACAGCTAACGTGCACATATGAATGTGTACTCGTATCTTGTGGCGGTCGTGTGACAAGAGTTGGTAATTTGAAAATGAATTCTGGAAATTCGTGTCATTTGTATTGTAACAGAAGAGGTACGTGAATAAATTGGATAATAAAATTCATTTATCTACGAATGTAAACGTCAGATGTACGATTGCATACACATGCACATTTGTCATACCGGACGGAAGAGGACAATTCTAATATAATCGCAATTTACTCCAATTATACTTGTCTTTACTTTGAGACCAGCTTTAAGTGCCTTCATTTATTATTTGATTTCCTGTCTGTTTGTTAAGTTTGTCATTCAAACAGCTCAGTAGAATGTTAAACTGAATGCTGGAATAGAAGCTGATCACACAAGACGTTGAAAGAGGATCTTTAGTGTTGGATATGCGCCACTTGTTGATATAGTAAAATTAATCGTAGTACTTTTGGACTGAATCACGTATAAAGAAATACTGTTAATATTGGAAAATGTGAATCGAAAGGAGATGGTTGCTTAAGCAAAGTCTACATTTGTGAAATCCTTAATCCTAGCTAGACATGTAAGTTCATTTCGAAGACTACGGCATGAATAGCAGCGTTCAGACCAACGGGTTACAATAATAAACATACATACAGTGACGGCCAAAACAATAGGACCACGGAATACCTTTCTAGATTTCATTCCAAAGCACAGAGGCCGATATTGTCACATAATAAAATGCTGATAAGTGTTTCCCTAGGTATGTGACCAATACCCAGTAAGCACAGGAGAGTTTTCGCCACGCTTGTCATTTGGTCATCAAACATCAAGCGTGCTTTAGAACTTGTCCCGATATAATTTCTCTTTCCACCATGATCCTCTTAAGAGGATAAGGTTGGATAGATGTTTAGATTGTAAGTCTAGTTCATAAGTTAGCTTGTAAGTCTTGCAAGGCAGTCGAGTTTTGGAATCAACTTTGTGAACTATTGATACAGCTTGTTCCGAGTATCAAATAAAGTCTTAAGGACGTTTTAAAGTAAAATAATCTAAATAAAATTATATGCTGCATTTCTTGATTGCGATCCCAGCTCTTGCCATCAGATCAAACTAATCTCACCTTTGTCTCACTGGACTAAAGAATAATTTGTATTTTTTTTCTCCGCCTGTCAGACAATGGTGGTCTTCTGCGTGTTTAGGACGGTTTTTCCTGTGATTTTTGGCCAGGTGTTCCTTTGGGTATGAAGAGATCATATATTTGAATTAGACTAAGAAGTTTAACTCAACCATAATCTCTATAGCTGAATTTCTTGGACAGGGCTTTAATTTTGTCATTATCCTTTAAAGATGTTTTTCGTGGTCGACTTTATGGCAGCAGAGATCTTGGAGGTTGTAGGGTATTAAACACAAGTGTTTCTTATGCTGGAATAGGTCTGGACACCTCTTGTCGCAACATTTCTTCTGTCGTCAGTTTAAGGGACAAATCTCTTTCGCTTACTCTCACCACGGACCAATCTCCCTATTTGTATAAATAATTGTATGCATCTTAGTGTAGAGATATTGTCTATTCTTATTCTTACAAAGAGTATACTTCAACAATAAAATAAAACATAACTTGCCACAATTCAAAAATCAAAAACAAGTACACCGATCTTACTATTTTATCCGCACCATTTTGCAAGTGGATCTTGTTTACTGAACAATTTTCTCTTTTTCTTTTGCTTAGAACATATACAGCGAGGCTTAATAGTTTATTTGCCGCCAGTAAACAAGTTATTTTTTGTTTGGCTTATTCTCTACTGGTCTTATTGTTTTGTCCGTAACTGTATGCATAAATATAATATACAGCAACCGCTCGTCCCGGTTTAGGACAGAGTTTGTCCTTACATGCGCTAGTTGATAGTTTTTTCAGGTGAGAGTATCATTTCCGCTCTTTTCCTCTCCAAGCGAACACCATTACATTCTGAGGATCCCACTGCTGTTGCTTCTGAAACTAATCTATGCAAGTTCCAGACCAGAACTCTAATTTTGGAGCTTTCGCCGTTTACAAGGTGGCAGCCATTCTTACTACTTCCTTTTCATTTAACATTCTCTTTTCACTATCTATTAAGGAATTAGGGTCGCGACTTTTGAGTCTACGCTGTAGATTTTTGGAATTGGTGAATTGCTTGAGGGGTTAATTTAGCACTAGAATGGGTGTGTTGATACTAACTACCGATCTTTCATTGCTCAATGTCGAGTTCGCTGCCCCGGGTGATTTAGTGCTTAGGGAGGTTTTCTTGGCAGCAGGAAGTTGACATATTACCAATTTCACTGGTTTTCACCAGAACCGACTGTTACTTCACTCCTGCATCAGAGCATGCCCTAGGACATGTCCCCACAACGTTCTCAGTGGTAGGGTTTGAAGGTAATAGCATTTACATGGCCATCCTTGGATGACTCCGCTATGAAGTCAAGTGCATGTATAAAGCCTCGATCTTTCCTTCCTAATCTCTTCCTTTCCACTTAACCTACTGACAGACGATACTGGGAATTTGGAAATGCTGTCAACCGAGCAAGAATTGCCATCCACGATGATGAATTCAGCAAGGCCAAAAGCAACGTCGGTAGTCTCTTTATGGTGATTGTACGAGGATATTTTTGTTCCGTCAGAGTGGTTTTTTGAAGCTTTCCTATGCCCGATACAATTCAACATCAGGATTCCTATTTGCTTTATCATACTCAATTTTGGTCCTAGGAATAAGCGGAAAATACTCACCCACTGTAGACAGTGAAGAGGATTTTTCTTGAAACCTTATTGCCTCAGGTGTCACCATATTAAGACATACTGATGCAATGACATTCGTTCTTAGGCACTGTAGTTCACACCTTTAACTGAGAGTTTTGCCGAGTTTTTTTTTACCTCAAACCCGCCTTACTAAGTAAAAGCAGGAGTACATCGTGCAGGATGTAAGTTAGTCACTGAGGTCCTGGAAGTGAACCTTAATCTGATTTGCAATAAATCTCACTCCCTTGGAACGATCTGCTCTGCCTGTCAAAAACAAGTGTACAGACAGCATTCACTCATGCTCAATCCCTCCATGGCCTGAGATTTAAATACACCTTCGGCTGGTGTCGAATTACAAAGAGTCCTATAAAAATACATTAAAATCATGTTCTTTGGAGTAGGTACACGTGCAGCTGTCACTACGAAATCGTAAAGAACGCAACAACATGCAAAAAAAAAATGCTCCTATCTAGGCTAACGAGACTCGCTTTTTATTACGCCAATTCATTCATGCCAAAGCAGCGGTTGTCCACTCTTCAAATTAGTGCCGCCCGCCCACTACTCCCTCCCTCACTTTTCCACAGACCGACCCAACACACAATTTTTAAAGAAAACACTATCTCCAGTTTGTGGAGCATATTTCCATAGTAACCAAACCAATTTCCATTACAATGGCGAACACGAAACCAGTCTGTATTCCATTTACATTCCAAATAACCAGTTTAGAATTACTTCAAAAATAACGAAATAGCACTGCGAGACCGATGAGATCCGTAGGTATAGGATGCGGATAGGATACGGAACAAAAACGCAGAAACGTCGAACAACAAGATGAAAAAAGGAGCACAGCAAGGACGAAACAGAAATCCAATATAAAGAACCGAGACCGGCCCGAATCTACACAGTACACGGACTCGGTGATTTGCATAAAAGTATCGAGTGACAGCCACCGGAAATGTAAAGTCAACGCTACACACAGCGGAACAGCTATAAAGACATTGAATTTGGTCTAATATTGCACCGCATCCCTAGAACATGCACACACTGGCCGAGAGGGCGTTGCGCGCTGGTCAACTGAAAACAAAGAGAAAGTTAATCAATATATTCAGGATCACAGGAATATCCGGTGGCCTTTAGTATCCGAAAAAAAAAAATATAACACAAACAGATAATGCTTATTCGTTCCTGCTCCGCACGGATATACACATGCGGAACGGTCTTGTGTGACCAATCGGAACGTTGATGCTGCCGTCGTCGCTCCAATAAACCCAATAAAGGTGGACCGAGTGACCCGGCGGCCGGAAATAAAGATAAAGCAGGACTTGGATTTCAAAGTTTTATTGAATTTACTTGTGTTTCATGCAATATTGTCCATGGGGGGAACTCATTTGAAAGTCATATCGGTTCGGTGAAATACAATTATCCTGCAACAGAATTGTCCTTCGGGCGCGTCTGATTGATTTCCATAACACCAGTGTACAGATGTCGTCGGTGTTATTTTTGAAATTGAATTCGACTCTGGGAAATGGCGTGGACTTGATGTAAACAAGATTTCAATGTGAACCTCGGTAATAATTGGATTGAGATGCTTGTCATGGGGACGCCCAAGAAGCGACTTTATTCTTCTTGGAAAAATCTGAACTCAATTACTGTGTAAGACTCAAGATTTTGCGGACAGCTGCTGGGGTGGACATTTTTCGGAGAATCGTCTTGAGGGTGCCTTCAGGGATTGATGCGACGTATCGAATTTCAAATTGCCTGCGGTGTCAGACCATGACGTTCCAAGTGACAGCATACAGGGATTACTCACTTGCAGTCGAATCAAATTTGAGAGGTAAATAAAGGAAAAATTTTAATAAGTACTAATCGAAAAGAGTTTGAGTGTCAAGTTCAGGATAATTGTAATGGATGACAACTTTAAGATATTAGTCTCTTCAAAGCCATCTAGCCAAAATGATAGGGATGATGAAGATCAACAATACCAATAAAAGTGAAGGTAGCTAAATCTAAACAAAAATCGAATGAGGCCCCTGGAGCTGATACAAGATGCTACAAGATGTACAAGATGCTCTATTTAGAGGGATTACCTAAAGCAACAGCCTTGTGGGTCTATACCAGTGAGGCCTAAGGCTAGGAAAATCGACCACGAATTTTGGAAAAAAAAAACCCTGGAGCAACAAGTCGATACCCACCACATTTTCATCGATTTGAAGGCGGCGTATGACAGCAGCATCTATAGTGATGTGCTATACAGAATAATGTCTAGTTTTGCCATCTCTACCATCTCTACTCTCTACCGTTTGCGTAGGCTGACGATAGAGAATGCGCGATGCTCCATCAAGGTCGGTAAAGACATGTCATGTGACTTCTTCAACGTCATTCTTGAAAGAATTGTTCAGAATTCGCACGCCAATACTAGAGGGACAATCATTCAAAGTCCGTCCAAATACTCGCATATGCTGACGACGATATTGAAATTATTAAAAGAACGCAACGTCATGTCAATGGTTCTTTAGTGGGATTTGGAACCGAGACCGCGAAGATGGGTGTAACGGTAAATGAGGGAAAGACTAAGTATATGCTCTCAAGGTGAAAGGACTGCCAGCACTGAAGTCTCGGACAGAACGTGAAAGTATAACTTTGAGGTAGTCAAAGACTTTGTCTACCTAGGGAACACTATCAACTGAAGTCAAACGAAGAATAACTCTTGCCAATCGCTGCTTCTTTGGGCTAAGACAGCAACTGATAAGCAAAGTCCTCTCTCGAACAACCCCTATAAGACCTTAATTGTCCCAGTCTTGCTTTATAGCGCAGAGGAATGAACTTTGTTGACTCTTGACTAAGTTGCTCTTGGTTTCATCGAGAGGAAAATTCATGTGGTGATTTTCGGTCGCGTCTACAAAGAAGGTGAGTGGAGGAGAATATATAACAACGAACTGTACGAGCTTTTCAGCTACATTGACTTAGCCAGAAATAGTGAAGATCCAACAAAGATACCTGAACCAACTATGCGTGCGGATATGGAAGCAGTTAGATAAAGATTGAACTGGCTGGTGAACCTTGTTAATTGAATTCGAGTAGTTCCCCAATTTCCAGCGTACAAGTGTTTGGGGGATTCCCTTTAATCTCTTCTTCTTTGGAGTGTAAAATACATACCTGGCAAACTCGCCTGCTTCGAACTTACTTGAGTTGTCTCTATGGTCTGCTGCTGTGGTTCGGTGCGTCTACCTCAACGCACTTAAACCTACACAGAGTGGTTCACCCATAGGACAAAATTCTATAACAGTAACTCTTAAGAAACAAAAACAAAATTGCATTTATAACATTAGTAAACAATCGAATTCTCTATAATACAAATATTTTCCGGTTGTGTTTACATTATTATTCCGTTTAGTGCAACGAAAGTGAAGACATACGAGAAGTAAAGTTATTGTCTGCAGTAAAATTTTTTGTGAGCATTTTCATTATTTATCCATTATCCAAGAATTGGTTTTCTGCTGTTGTTTTTTGGCAATGGATGTACAAAAGGTGTGTATGGTTATTATTTCCTCTTAAGTCCTACAAACATTTTTCCCTATTCCGTAATATTTATACCGCAAGATACAATCCATTTTGTGTATCATTTTTTCTTCGACCCAATAATTTGCAAGGCATATGGCTTATACGGTTGTATTTCTCAACCTAACCTTTAAGGCTGCTTAGGGAGACAAAATTGTTTGCTTCTATCCGCTTCCTAGGTTGTAAGTGGGTAGATAGATAGGAGAGGCTGGTAGTGAAGTCCAGCACACTTAGACCATATTAGTCCATTGTGACACTGTCAGACTACTAGCACTGATTGACCGCTCCAGTGATAGTGCCGTTAATTTATTCCCAACGGCAAATAGTGACTGGACCAGATTTGAGAACCAGTTAAAAGTGTATTGAATTTGCTCCCACTAGGATTTGAACCGGGAACCTCATTAACCAACTGCGCTATCCAGTGTTCTCGGTTCCTCGGTTGTAATGTGCTATCAAAGTGGGAAAGTAGTACTGAAATGACCCGTCCAGTCTTAGTAGTGTTAACTGAAATTTTAGTTGATGTGCAAAATTTGGAATTTGTGAACCTAGAAAATCGTAAAAGTATTTCAAATTATTTGAATATCACAAAAAGGGCTAAATCCAGACTTGAGGAAAAGTATTCCGGTTGGTTAGTATAGTGCCGCCTCACCAACACGTCCGAACTTACCGGTGGTCATATCACAATTTCCGAGACAAGATTGAACATGCATACAAGAAAACAAAGATAAGAGTTGAGCTGCATGTCATGAGTATTTTGACTGCGACGCTCTCACGCTAGTTGAAGAGTCCTTCCGTCCATAAAGTGCATAAAGTGATTCAATTGAAAATGTTGTTGCAAAGATAAATGGGGTTGAACGACTAACGTTCTGGCAAAAAAAAATAGAGGATTTGCAACAATGCAAAATGTAAGTAAGACCTTCACATTGGACTGCAATGCCGAGAATTACCCAAAAAACTTCACCGTCGATAAGATTTGTTGTTTTAAAAATGCTCCACTAACTTCAGTTGACGCCGAGCGATATTTTTTGTTGTATAGGGCATTCTTAGGACCCAATCGGCAACGCTTTGATTTGGAAAACTAAACAAAATTGTATGGTCGATACAAATAAAACTTTTCAAAATCAGAAAAATTAAGGAATCCAGGATCTTATGTTATTTTGAATTATTCATTTTAATTAAGCAAATAAAGATGTTTACGTTAACGTTAACTGTGTTTTTTTTAATAAAACGTTAATTTTGTTGTATATTATTATTCTATAAAATAATAAAAATAAAAAGTTGAACTTAATCTTAAAGACTGAAGAAAATGTTGAGTTTATTTTAAGTGAATATTTTAAATGCAGATTTTGTTTGACTTTGAAATCTTAAACGGATACCTTAAGATTTTTAGGTCAATATAACCCGAAACATAGTCCATGGATTAGATATTATAAATTACGCTTTACTATCTATTGGAGAGCTTTTCCAAGAGCCAGCTGCAGTTTTTTCCTGTGCGCATACATTTATATATATATATATATATATATATTGTACTGTAATACACAATAATGTTTTACCTGTACTCTATAATAATATAGTCGAATTGAATAAATTGAAGTCTTATAACAGGTCTTTTGAAATTACCCTGCAAAAAAAAATACGAAATGTGTAAAAGTTTTTTAAACTTGTAATGCATTTAGTTGCGCTTAAGGTCTTCCTTAAGACTCTAAACATCCATTTTATTATAAATGGCAAACAAAATCTAATTGAAACTATTTTTTTGGTAGTTCTGTTCATTCAAGAAATTTTTGTTTTATTTTTATTTTTGCTTGGGTTGGTGAGCATTTTCATCAAGACACTATGTGACCCGTGTCCACATAGTAGTGTCAGAATTTTAATGACTAAAAACACCCTTCACTTTTGGTTTTTCTTTACTACAAATAAGTTTCCTTATCTAGTAGCTAACTTTTAAAGATGTATTCGCGGGTAGACCAAATCTAGCGGTTTCGTAAGTTGGAGTCGGCATACTAAACGTCTCTTCGCTTTCGAGAGGAGTTTGTTATTTTTTCGTCGACGGTATTTATCCCTAGGTTTCTTTGTACATCACAATTCCTGAGATACCAGCTACATTTCTCTATACTGGTGTTCATGGAATGAAATCAAGTACGATGGCATAAGTACGATGTGATAAAGTCAATACGTCTCCAAATTGCATTGAACTATGTGCAATGGTTCACGTTCTATAGACTTATAGCCGCCTCTCTATAAACTTGAACCACTGTGCTACAAGAATAATTTTTACGCTCCCAGATATTTCGAATCACTGACAATGCTCATAAAGTAAGAACTGTCTCCCTAGAAAAGGTTCCCAAAATTGGCTCTTACGGGTCGGCATAAAACTGTCCCTCCCACTTCTTTGAGACCAAAAGTACACACAACACGAGTGGTTGATTTAGAAACTGGGCTTAACCTTACTGCTGAACAATTCGTATCAAATCTACATCATCCCGATCAAATTAAAACAGAAATTAAAATGTCCGCTGAAACACTATATAGCAGAAGATCATAATCCCGAAATTGGAGTTCTCACCTAGAGATGAATTCATCTCTGTGAATTGTAAGGAATACTGAATTTACCAATGACAGCAAGACTGATATCCTAAACCCACCTTAAGCTCCTTATATCAAAGTCCACACAATGGCCAGTAACTAAATGACAAAGTCCATTTGGTAAAATCTAATTCCACGTTTCTCAGGTATAAGCCGGCATAAAGATTAACCAACAACCGCATTGCACTGGCATACTCTCAAAACGAGGTATTATGTAATAGGTGTCAGTAGAGCACAGTCCGTCGCCCACACACATATTGTCCAATTTACAACACAACACTTGCTCACTGCCAATGCCATGGCAGAGAGCTGCTGTCCCTATTCAGGTTCGTACGTGAGTTATAAATATTTAAGTAACTTTACCTGCAAACAAAAACATATAGTGTTTACGACCTTATTAGCAGCTACTGTCAATGTCGCAGCCATTGTGTAAGTCCGCAAGTGTTTATGTGCGCATAAGTGGGTCGAGGATGGCGACAGTCAATTTAAATAAATTGCGAAATTTTTCAGAAGCCACACACTCACAGATTTTGACCGGCGGATTTCGTGTATTTCATCCCATAAATCCCCTACACGATTCCGAATCAGAGGCAATATCCCCCCAATCCAACCACCAATAGGATTTGAAATATCCTTGAGCACAGCAGAAGCATCTGCTATCTCGCACACAAACTTGAACATTCGCAAAAATCATCAAATGACACTTTTCTCTTTGTTACTTCAGTTACGTAAATACCCCCCATCCGCAGGGGAAGAGAACGATCTGAGCAATGCACCGAATCCATTTAATGTCCTCTGCAAAGTGACACAGAAAAGGTGTCATCTGCCATTACGTTAAGGAATCTCGTCATTCACTCTGGGGACTCAAGTGCCCTACATTGTTACGAAAAGACGCATCATACTATCGGCCATCCTGTCAAGATGATATCTTTTCTTTGAAGAAAAAATCAATATACTCGTACCTTTGCTAAGCCAACGACAATTTGTCGTATTTTTTTTATGATGCCAATGAGACCAACAGTCCATTGTGTGTGTCTGTGCCTTGTGTACTTTGTGTTGCCAAAAATGTTTTACTTTTAATAAAGGATGACATGCTTTCAGAACGTGCTGATTTTTTTTTTGCCTTACAACTTTGGCTTAGATGCAAAGGATGAGTTTCTGTGAAATATTTTCCTTTGTTTTGTTGATTAATTAATACACTTGCTGATAAACATTTTTATGAATCTTGGGAGAAGACCTTGTAAACAATATGCGTCAAAGCACTTCAGTTGACAAGTACTTGAAGGCTTTTTGGAGCATAGACGCAAAATAAGAATAATCTATAATATACATACAGTACTTTGCAAAATTGAGCGTACACCCTATGCATGGATGCAATTTCGCCTTTTTGGATGCGAAGAAATTTTGCTTGTTTTTAAATATAATTTAGAAATGCAATTTGATTTATCCACATATTCCTTCCAAAAATAACAATAGAATAAAAAATCACTTCTTTCACTCACACAAAATTGAGCGTACACAAATAAAAATACTTGGGAAACACATGAATCATATGAAAAAAAACAATGTTTACTGTTAAGTCAAGTTAAAGAATGGAGGCAAATGTGTTTATTGATCATTTGTGTTGCGACTTTTGTGTTAAGAAGTACTCAAAAGCATTTTCTTTCTGGTATGGAGAAAAAAGGACAGACACTGATATTTCAACACGAAAGCTTATCATTAAGCTATTTGGTGAGGGAGAATCTTTACGAAAGATTGGTAGGACTGTAGAGCGAACTCATTCGACTGTACAGAAAATTATAACAAAATATGGTACCGAAGGTACACTTAAAAAGGCTCCTGGAAGAGGTAGGAAAAAAATTTTATCGGAGCAAGACGAACGTTTAATTGTTCGTAAAGTTAAATGTAGCCCAAGAATCAGTATACCAAAGCCAGTGTCAGAAGTTTCTACAACGATACGGTGTGTTACGGAGAAAAAATTTAAATGGAAGAGTTGCTCTTAAGACACCTTTTATTTCAGCTGCCAACAAGAAGAAGAGATAAGAGTTTGCGCAAAAATATTTAAGCATGCCTCCAGAATTTTGGGAAACTGTCATGTTTACTTACAAAAATAAATTTATTTGGATCAGATGGTAGGCAAATTGTGTGGCGTGACCCTAAGACGGCGCTGAAAACAAAAAATATGTGCTCAACAGTAAAACACGAAGGAGGATGTATTATGATGTGGCAGCTAGTGGTGCTGGCAATTTTGAATTTATTGACACAACTATGGACAAAATTATGCACTTAAACATTTTAAAAAGAAACATTATCGCCTCTGCGAGGAAACTAGGTGTGCCCACATATTTTTGGTTCCAACAGGACAATGATCCGAAGCATACCTCACATGTATATAGGGAGTGGTTACTCTATCATGCTCCAAAACAGCTCAGAACTCCTCCACAATCACCGGATTTGAATCCTATTGAGCATTTGTGGCAGGAGATTAAAACCAGATTAAAAAAAACGAATTCTTCCAATAAAGCCGAGCTAAAAAATAGAACTGAGTAGGCATGGAACATAATCCCCCTTCTTTTACAAATAAATTGGTAGATTCTATACCACAACGCTTGCAGGTGGTTATAGACGCTAAAGGTGTTCATACCAAATATTAACAAAATTAAAAAAATATTTATCTGTAATTTTGAAGTCCTTTTTTGAGTTTTTTTTAACGTTTTTCTTTAATGTTTTTTTACTGTGTACGCTCAATTTTGTGTGATTAAATGTAGTTAATTTTGTTTGCTTTTTTTATTTTAAGAATGAATTCATTATTTCTTTTTTGTGTTTTTCTTCTATTATTACTATGAAATTGATAATAATGTAAATTGCATTTAAATTCTTATTTTTAAAACAGTCCTTCCCATTGAAAAGGGAATAATTACGGCTGTTCCATGGGCGTACGCTCTATTTTGTGAGATACTGTATAATATATATTATATATTAATTTTAGTATTTTTATATTTATATATGTATTAAGTTTAGTGAGGAATTGAAAAATTATTTTTGTGTGGACTGTTCATTTATCGACGAAGACTCACATTCATCAAACGTGCAAAGTTCAAATAATCGTTTTCTGAAATTATCCATTTTTATATAATGTAATTTTCGTAAGATCCTAGGTACCATAAATTATAAAAAAAAACACTTTTAGAAAAATAAGGAAATCGAGAAAGCCGTTCTCAAGTTATAGTTTTTCCTACACAATGTTCGAAAAGTGCCAAAATTTTTTTCCTAGAAATGTGCTAATGTCACATGGACAGATAAACGCAAATTATTGATGTAGATATGTACGTTCACTGACTGCATTTCGGGTCGAAAGGGTCCATTTTCTCCAGCTACCACAATCTGATTCAACAAAGACAAAAATAGGAGAACAATTTGTCTTCTCGTATTGGTCATAAACTAATAACAGTCCTTATTTATATTAAACAAATTTCTTTTGTTTCTTTTTGCTTGACAACAACCTTGGGTATGAATGGTCTAACATTAGTTGCATATCTCCGATAGTAAGCTTCAACCAGAGTAATCTTAATCTAGATTCCAACACCTTATTTTAGGAGGCTTGTAAGCGTCTACCCAAAGTATCCGATAAGAGTACGATTTGATTAAATCCATGGATTTGTGGACCTGTGTCTTTAATATGTGTACATATATATAACTTCATTTTTCATTTATTTGAAAGAGACAACCTACTGATAAATTCACGTTCATCAAAGCTGAAATAGTGGTTTTCTGAAATTATCCTATTTCTTGCTAAATTTTCTTAGTTTTTTCTTTCCGTAAGAACGATCACAAAGAAAGAAAATATACATGCAATCGACAAAGCCGTTCTCATGTTATGGCGTGACCAAGGGAAATAGCGATTAGTTTTATATATATAGATAGATAACATGTTTTTAAGGAAATACTGGGTTGTGATTTGAACTAAAAAACTCATTTTGTTATGGACAGTCATTTATCGACGAAGGCTTCAGGTTCTATAACATCACGCTGTGACCAGGACTTGTTCTTAAATTCTAAATTTAAATTAAATCATTTATGTTTTTTGAAAAATTCGTTTTTTTGCAAACACACCATTTTGATAAAAACATTAAAAACAAAGTTAAAACAATTTTTTTAAGATTGTGGAATGTGCTAGACTGACTTTTTGTGGTCAATAGTTATAGCAATTCTGAATCCAACACAAAAAACCGAATTGTTTTATGTCTGCTAGTCTTGGTCCGTCTGTCTTCGACCGATCTTTGCAAAAATGTATAGCTTCACCAAAGGGTGTAGCTCCCCATTACCACAGCTCACTGTCCGGAATCAGGGTTTCAAAGTCGTTCTCTGAGAAGTCTTGTGGTGATGTGTATTCCTGGTGAAAGGTCCCCCTATTATATAATATATTTTATATATTATACATTTTAGTATCTACTCCGAATAGCCACCCTATACAATTTCATGATCATCTATACTTAATATAAGCCCTGTAGTCGTATGATGAAGATACGTCAAGACAACATTACTTGTAATTATGTCATAAGGTTTTTTTTTATTTAATGCTTATGTACGTAGTTTGACGAACTGCGCAGAAATTTGCTGTATGCTTACCAAAAATACCTAGCGGGGTAAGGTTTAAGAGAATTTCCAACACATCAGTGGGAATAGTTTTAATGGCTCCATTGATGCAGGTACAGGCTTGTCTCTCTCCCTTCCTTAATTTTTCGAGGTGGGTACTGACGTTGAGTATGGACCACCATACTTCTATATCATATAAGAGCATGGGTCTGATGTCAGCTATATGAAGCCAATGTATCATATAAGGTGGATGATCCCATTTGAGTCCAATGGCTTTCTTCCTGCCTTACTCTTTCCTCTGTGTTGAGCTTGCGCGAGAACTACGAGGTTCCAGCACAACCGTATCATAAACAAGCCCAGGGCAACTGTACTGACAACGGCAAAATTTTGGCTTTTACCAGAGGTACCCACCAATATACGTTCGCTAGTAAGGCTACCGACAGGGATACTACCAGATTGAGGAACGTCCAGTGAGACCTTGTACAGGATCTAACAAAAATTCCGAAAATATCTTTTTGGGTTCATATGGATACCAGAATTGCTGAGCACAGCATAAACTTGACAAGTACGAGGAACAGGTAAATTGGGATATTACCCCAAGAAGTGCGTCCGGCAGGACCTAAGTGAGTCATGGATTACGCCCATCTAAACATCCTATTAACGTAACTAAACCTATCATATCCGCAATCAAACTTCATACTGTAGGTTCAGTCCGTCTCCTCTTTTCGAACCATGAAATTCGAGTTGGATAACCGTCAAAGCTGGAAAACAGCTACGCTCGAGAAGGGCTTAAACTAAGCAATGCATATGATCATCTTCTACTGTTTGTCAGCCTTCTGAACCAATCTACTATGCACGCAAATAAAGCCACACAGAAGCAGTATCGCACCCAATTCAGACTTTTCGGCATCAAGCTACCGAATATTTCTTCCATAGGAAACTATTGCTGCTGTATTCACCAGTTTAATTAGCAATAGTGGCAGCCCACTTATTTGGCGCAAATAAGTGGAGAAGAGCTTCGCATAACTTTTCGTGCGAAATTAGAGGCAGGTGCCTAACAATCGTGCCAGCTGGAAAGATTTTTTTTGTTTGCAGTGGCACAGGTCCAGCCCGGTCTACGCAAGGATCTAAGACATAACTAAATTAAGCCAAAGGAACTGCCACAGTGTCTAGTATACTTCGGGTCACACATGTTTCAACAATTTCTATAAGCTAAGAACATTGTACTGACTCGAAGCGGGACAATTTTGAATGACGATTAGGCTCACAGAAATGCACAGCAAAGCACCTCCTCCTTCACTTTCATTCAATCGGATTTGACAGTCTATGTAATTCAGTTCGTATAAATGTAAAATGAGAGGACTATTTCGCATCAATACCCGCACACGGACAACAGTTACATTTGACATCATAGGACACAAAGCTGACTAGGTACCTACAATGAAACAACACTCAATAAGAGAATTACACGAGTATGAAAAAGTATCGTATTAAGTCCTGTCTGACTCCATGGGTTGATTAAAATGTCGGTGTGTCCTTTCGTAATTGAGTTCTCCCTCCACTGTAAAAGATGAAATGATAAAAATGAAATTTTATTACTTCATAACAGTTTACGCACAAACCGACATAAAGGGATACTTAACCGATGAGTCCCATTTCACTTAGACCTCAAAACCAAGTTTGGATTGAATGCATTCAATTTAACGAGTTCGTGATCCAATGGACCGAGAAGATACAACAAAATCCATCGGTCACATTGCCGGCCATTGGGCTGCATGGTGTTCATCATTTTTGACATAAAGGCACGTACATAGGTACATAAAGCTGCGGTAATTTGTTGTCCGGAAGAGCAGATGCGCTCGGTGGTGGGAATAAAGGAAATGTAAAATGATTGTTGGTTACAGTCATCGGTGTGAAATGACATAGAAAACATAAACAACACAGGAAATGCAGTTTTACAAGATACATACAAAAAAGCTTGGTCAGATGACAGATCGTCAACGAGCTCGAACTGCGTTGCTTGCGGCACGTGCAACATGGTTGAAGGAAGAATTTGTATTTTTTGTCGTGTTTTTACCGAGTAGTGTGCGGGAAATAAGCACATCGATATGGTCTGGTTCGGAGAATTATTTTGAATTGTTAGTTCGGGTGGAACGCAGAGTGTATTTTTTGGTTACCATATTTTTTGGAGCAATATTAAAAAGGTATTAAAATACGCGCAGAAAATTTACGACTTGAGGCACAAATCCCTTCAAAGTGCATTGTGGACGTAATATTGCGGAGTAACACTTAGGGCAGCATGAGTCACTATCTCTACTGCCTGAGTAACTAACGCCAGCTCCAAAAACAAAAACCAATCACTTATCTCGGAATATCAATTTTTGATCTACACAGACGGTTCTAAGCTATACCTCGGCTTAGGCTCAGCGATGTTTTCGACGGACTTCAGCATCTCTTATTCTTTACGCCTCCCAAATCATTTGAGTATCTTCGAGGCTTAAGTGCTAGCAATTAGAGAAGCCGTACCTATCTTCAGTTACAGCCAAGCAGCCATAAGGGCCATTTTCTTACTAATCACTTCCTCTAAATGTCAGCCAATGATGTGAAATGACATGGCATATCTGTTCAGATGACAGGGCTGTTCAGAAATGCAGCCTTGGTTTCTCCGAAACGGGGTAGAAAAGTCCAGGCAACATCCAAAGAAGACAACGCTGCAACGACACGTTGGATTTCCATTCACTTCTGGATCTAAACCGATATCGGGCAAGTTAATTTGGATAAGGCTCAACTCTAAGATGTGCAAAATCTCCATCACACATACAAAGTTTCGACAGAAGCGGACTACCACGAGCCATCATTTAAGGCTTAAAGTTCGGCTTGAAAGATAGTCCACAATCTTTCACAAATCCGGGATGACGAATGTGTAAATGACACCAAGGTCCTACAATTCCTGCTCCTGCTTCAATTTCTGACGTTCACCCGTCTATATTCCATCGTTGTTCGTCGATCATCCAATATTGGCATAATATTCTTTTTCGGGAGTAATGATTTGGGCCGTGAGAGCACTGACCTGAATTCACGGATAACGTCCCTCAATTATTTTCCAACGGAATTTCTGACAAACAACTGCCTAGCGGTTACTATTGAGCAGACCTGCAAACCCAGAAAGCGTAATAGAATATTTCAAGGGTGTGCTCGAGTATTCTATTTTTAGATGATCCCCCTAGAATCCCTAAGTCGACAATCACACAAGAAAGCTACTCGAGATGGTTACAAGATGTCCAAGTGTTGGTACAAAATCCCCTTAAGATGGTGTGCGTGTCGCTTTGGAGCTACTTGGTACATTTCCTGAGAGAAAATGATGTCACCTTGCATCAACATTCAAGTAAACATGTGACATTAATTTGTTTCCCGGTGTAAAAGACTTAACACGTCCAAAAAGGGGGCGCACTTATTAAAAAGTTCTATCGAGTGAGATGTAGCGACTGGAAAAAAGAAAAATCCCACGTAATTTATTAGCCAAGTTAGTAAGAAGGGAATGCAACCTAACAGGTAGCAGCTACATAACGTGTGTATGTTTCAATGTAACGATTTGTATGACCATAAATTTCTGAAGTACCCATTCCACGTTCACTGCGTCTTAGGGAAGTTTGCCGGAAACTTTGAGAAAACCATAAAACATAATACTGCATAAAGAATGAGGCAGAGACTATATCATATCTCAAGGACTCAACAGGATGCCAAGCAGCATAAACATCCAAACATGTTATAGACGTGTATAAACGAGAAAATTATCCTTATAAAGAACCCGTCCATCCCACCTACCACCTTCGTTCTGTGGGTCTGACGATGGGTATCGTAACTTAAACAACAGTGGCAGCACAAGATGTGGCAGTACTTTGCATCCTGCATCCTGCTCAAGGCTACCGCAGGTATTTCATGAAACTTAAAAGCGGTCCTTGGTACTTTGCATTAGACTAACCACACCAAATCATTTAACCCTCCTCCTCCATACAGACAGAGGATCATAAAATCATTTTCCTAGCTATTTTGTCTCAAAAAATTTGTCCTCGTTGTCCCATGAAAACTTTATACCTACTTTATGCTGGTCGTGTTGTCCGTACCTATGTATGTTATGTCCTTGGACATTGTTATTTTATCGAAAATGTTTTTCTCGTGCGGGCGGTTGTTCGGCTCGGGGCGGATATTTCACTTGAATAATGTCTTGCCGCATTACTTTGAGATATTCGAGCGCTTGCTAGACATTTCATTAGTATAAATTGAGTTTGTGGTTTTCATTGCACAGAACTGGTGGCATATTTGGACTTGTTACTCTCTTTGCTTTTATGTTGAGGATGCAGGATGTGGTAAATGTTTTCAAGACATCTTTGAATTTCCCGTTTTAAGGAGGACTTAGGGTAATACACATGAGGGTTTTTTGAATTTGTCGTATTGGATACAGGGACCTACATAGGCCTTGTTGTAGAAATTGCAGCAAATACCTCGTTCCATGAGCTCATTCATTTCTTTTTTAATCAGTGGTCTATCGCACACTACAATGGATTAATATATATAAAATATGCTGCTAAGCAGCATTAACGCTGACAGACCACCATGTAGCCAGGCGACAATCAGAGCATTGTAGCATCGTAGATTTGCACATCGAAGCTCGTCAGGTTATTGTTGGTAAAGTGTCCTTGGTGAACACCTTATGGTGAGCACCGGGGCATACTGGCATCGAAATAGCGGGCAGTCATGCGTGAGATGTATATTAATGGGGAGAGTCTTGCCATCCCTTGGAAATACACACCGCTAAGTTCCATAAGGAAGCGAAGCTCTGGATAAAGCCATTTGATTCCATAATGATTCCATTTAGATGTTGAGCAAGAGGAGATCATCATCAGTGGTCAGTTGCGGATGTGCGCATGCTGATAGTAGACACGATCAGGCACTATGTCATTAGTATGCCTGTATTGCCTTTGAACAGGTGCATAGACGAAGATGAAATAGAATATGTCCAACATCTGGTCTGCGAATGCCCAGTCCTGGCAGAAAGAAGGGAGCTCACGCTCACCAGACTCACCAGCGGTAAGATAGTAGAGTGATTCACCATCTTCTGACCCGCGTGATGTACTATCGCAGATGTGGATAGTGAATGGATCTCGATCCTCAGCCATTGACTCTCACTCATCAGAAGTTATCGCCAAATGTAACCAGGCGAGTTTTTGCTCGGTCCAACCACCTCGTCCTCGGTCTGTCATCGTTTAGCTGAATCGCATTTAAGACCCGTCTCGGAAGTCGTGATGATTTAGTATTGTTGTATGTATAGTGCAACGCGATATTAAGGCCTATTGTGCCCTCTTTTGATACCTTTGCTTTCTTAAGACCTCCCTTCACTTCGTCCACTTTATTGCTTTCTATCCCTGTATGCTTGTAAGTTAGTGCTCTGCTTCTCCCGATGAACTATTTAAGCTTCTATTGTTCTGTTGGCATACTCACACAAGCTTGGATTTGAAGGTGTTGGGTCTAGTGCCAAGATTGCTTGTAGCAATTGGTGTAGTTAATTTTTTTTTATTTGGTAGAGGGATACCTGTCACATAGACACCAATGGTCCGATAACCACACAAAACGCGGAAATACCGCTAGGTATTACTTTGCGGGGGAACTATTCGGGCTTTTTGCTTCGTCACGTGTTGTTTAGCGATTTCGCGCTACGCAGACATTCTGAATTGCTGAGATCGGTCATTATTCGTAATGCTGCATCGTTCACCCCAAAGATCCGAATCAGCATATATTGAAGAATGTTTTCTGGTTTTGACTGTTCACCAAATGCTTCACGCAATTTAGCTCTTTCTTTTTCATGAGCACATTCGAAGAAAACGTGTTCCACGTTCTCCACAGGGTTTACACAGCTAGGAAAGTACGGACTCGAATCACGGTTTTGTCTGTATAGATAATCCCGGAAACTACCGTGACCAGTCAACAACAGTATAAGATAATAACTCAGTTCTCCGTGTTTTCGATTAACCCAAATTTCAATCATTTGGTTTAGTCCATTTCCCTTTAGGGACTAGTTTTTTTGTTGTTGCCGCATTTCTAAACTGCGTCTTCTTTCGAATTTCTTCCCTTGACTTATTCGCTTGGCTTTTAAGGCCAGGATATCGATTGGTAGAATAGACGAAAGTACCAATATCGCGTCGTGGGATACCGTACGAAACGCACTGCTAACTCGCAGTGCACATAATATATACACATATTTGATTTGCTTCTTGTGCGACTCTTTATTCCCGGCGTCAGACCATATTGGAACCCCTTACAGCTTTATTTAGGTAACAACTCTCGCGTGCATTAATCGTTTGCGATGCCTAGCACTTTCGACGATTTTTCGCAAGCGTATGCCAGGTGATGCCGGAAATTAAGCCGAGCATCAATCGTCACTCCCAGGTATTTTATAAATGGGCTAGGAATAACGTTATGCTCTCCAACTTCGATCGTTATAGTTTCTAGCACCCTTTTACTCGTATGTACAAGCGTGGTCTAAGCTCATATCGCAATACAGTCCTTTATCACTGGTATTGCTTCGTTGCAATACAGCTCGATTTCTTCTAGTCGTTTCGCTACGACAACAACAGCAATATTATCATAAATATTATATCGAAACATAAAATAGAGAGTTTCGTGGGGGATGGGAGTCGAAGAAATGGCGACCGTGGGGCACGAACCCTGTAGTTTTATACAACTTCGACTTGGGCTTAATAAAGGACCATCCGATTGCTAAAGTAGCTCCTAATCATTTTTAGTATGTCCATGTTGCAGACTTTTCCATCGTCTACATTCTATAGCCGATTCGGCTTTGTCTATTACCACTTTAATAGTGTAGATCGACCCTTTCTAAAGCCGTACTGGTATTCCACGAGTCCATGATTGACCTCAATGACAGGCTATAGTCTGTTGCATTTAATTTGCCATAATATTGTACTCACAGTGTCGAGCATACAAAGCGATGAGGGAGATGAGGGCTCCTCAGGTGGTTTATTTCCATTCGATAATAATACCATCCGTTGGTATTTCCATTGGCCCGGAGATATGCCCTGACTTAAGCACACATTATACATGCTAACGAAAACGTCTAGACAGGCCTTCATCTCTATTTTTAAAGTGTTTTTAAAGTCTGTCTTGATTGCAGGGTGACTTTATCGGCCGTTACGGCAGGAATGTGTTTGCATTTGGTGTAGTTCCTGTTGATATTGATTTGTCTATGGCGTAGATTTTGGAGGATGCTTGTCTGTTTGCCGAACGTGTTCGAACTACTTTCTCCTAAATCCCAATAGCCCGCCCTGGTTCCTTCATCATTTCATGACTTTATGTACATAAAATAAAAACAAAAATCACAAACGGTGAACATTAAGCACTTCAGGTCAAAGACCACTAATCTCGTAAGTGTAAAGAAATGGGGAAATATAAGATTAAAACAGGATTAGCTTGAAATCATTTGTCTTTAAGCCCCTGTCGTTCACTTTCGTACAAATGGAGACTTCTCTCTTCCAACCTTAATCTTAAACATAGAAAATTCCTACGACGTGAAACATAATGCGTGCAGTTGCTGGCGTCCTACTCCACCCACAGTCACCCTCTCCATTCAGTTCTTGTTGCACTCAATATATTTCTGAATTAAGTTTAATTATGCAAGAAAACGCCGATGAATACTTTGATACTGTCTCTAGTACTATACAAAGCATGTTGAGTTAAACTAAAATTCAAGAAACTTCTTGAAGCGTACTACGTATCAATAATTTGTACATCCATGTCTTGCCAAGACCTGACAGACTTTCAAGGCACCTTGTGCAGTCGCAAAGTCACAGAAGCCGAATAGAACTTTTCGAAGGCACTTTCAGTGTCCGTACCTCGCCCGACGTGTGCAACTTTTCAAAATGTGTTCGGAAATGCCTTTGAAACTTCTTTGTTCCATGCACCACACTCGTGTTGCAAGAAAAATTCCATCCAATCTGATTTAGGAAGGAGCAATCTCACCGCCCACTTGCCGTGTTCAACAGGGTACTCCTAATTGCAGTTCAACGATGCCCACCTACATTCTCTTCCGGGATAGCGTTGTCCTAATATAGATAAATTAAAATTCAATGATCAGGAGATATAAATCGAGGATAAAGTTCGATAAATCTTGCGCTTCCAAACTAGTTTGTTCCGTATAATAAATGAGTCATAAATTCTCTCCAGCATTGTGCTACCACGTTGCGTTGGCCGGGTAGTGCCGTGGGTCTGCCTCAAGTGGGTGAGCTTTCGCTGGATAACGTGATTCTCTTAAAGTGCTTATACACGAACACGACCATAAAATTGTTTTGCTCGGAGCGTTTTAACCTAGTCTATGCTCGCGATGGCAAGGGTGCAGCATTTTTTGGCTTGACTATGCGAGGATTTCAAACACTTTTTCGCCGATGGTATGAGTGACTAGCAGATGGTAACTTGATGGGAAGAGGTCGGGGAATGCCGTCGCCTCGCCATTTGCTTTTGTTTTTTAACATCCCCTGATGGTAAATGCACATGAGTGTTAGTATTATGATATTTTTCGGAAGTCTTAAACTTCTTCTGGGGTGCTACTGTCTCTTTGAGCATTTCAATACATTGAAACGAACAGTCTTCGACAGATGTCTGCATTCACGATGTCACCGTCTTCAACGTTCCTATGAGAGGAAGGGTAGTGTAAACTCGTGTTTTCTGTCCTTTCTGTGTTTACGTATAAGACCAGTTTGTTCGAAAAAAATGTTCCCCAAGCGAAACTTAACGAAACTAAACGAAACAAGCGGCTTATAATATTACAAATTTTGGTTGCGCGACAGTCCGAGGCGGACCTGAGCCTAGCTTCTCAGCAACCACTCGTGTTGTGCGTGCTATTGTTCTTTCACACGTTTAAGGAACTTACAGTTTAATGCCGACTCCGAACGGAGTCGTGAATTATGAAAGTTGGTATAGTCGGGATTCGAACCTGGCACCCTCTGCGTAGGAGTCGACGCAATAACCCAGTACGCCACCGCGGCTCAAGCGGCTTACTTTAGTGCTATCACGCATTTTGATAGTAAAAATAGCAGAGCTTAGCTCGCCTGATTCATCAAATTAAACTCACTTGTGGCATTTTCTTTGAATGGAGATGAAGTCGTCTCCTCATCTGAGGATTACCTTATTACTTACTTACTTACTTATCTGGCTGGCGACTCATGCAGGGTCCGAGCCTGAGCTATAGCTGCTCTGAACCTGAATAGACTCTGTGAATTGAAGAGTGTGGTATCGTACTATGGGGCCTTCCCACAGAAATTAATCGTTTCAGACAAATATCTATCATGACCCGATGCAATGTTCAGAATGTACCAAAGATCGCCGACAATTCAGGAATGTCATTTGATGTTAAAGTATTGCCATTGAATATACCCAGTCATATCATAGATTGTGGTTCATTGAATGAAAATAAAATGAATAAGGCCACTTGTCATGTATATAATGCCATCCAACTTGTAGTAACCATTCTGTTGCTAAAGCTCCGCCAGCTAACTGCTATATTCTAGAAACACGTGAGACGAGGAGCCTCAGAAACTTCGTGCAGCATTTTATCACGGCTACCTAAAGTAGTAACCAGAATTAATCTTGAATGAAAACAATTAAAGATCACTTTATAGTCACTTATGTATTTTAAATTGCTATTCAGTAAGAAAAAAAAAAAACCCGATCCATCTCTCGTCGCTTGGCGTCGAATGCTACACTGGATGGCTTGGTTCAATTCCTGGAACATGGTGGTTTCAAAGTTTTGTAACTCTTGGTTTAGGTTAGGTTCCTTCCAAGCTTGAGGAAACAACGCAAATAGTTATTGTAGCGTGATCTTTTTAAGCCTTTGGGTGTATTATTATTAGATTATTTCTTCATTTAAAAAATGAGGGCCAATGATTCCCGCGCTCTACATCGATTTTTTCGTCGAGGTACATCAAGCTACTGGACACTAAACTTTCGACAAGTGAACCCAAACTAGAACAAACCGGTCTGAATAATTTGGTCGGTAAATGCTAGAAGACTGTTAAAATTGCAAAAGTTAAATTTCTGTCGTATCTAATTCTCTTCCTTGTCATCACTATTATCATTTTCTGGACTACATGTTTGCTTTCCAAGCAAGCCTTGGAAGTATTGAAAATGGGGACATTCGTTTCACCTGATCAAACCGTCGCATAGCCCATTCCGTTAGAAGAAGCAGCAGCCGTGTTTCTCACAATAACTCGCCGACCAATTCCCAGGCATTAGACAGCCAATCTTGAAGTTACCATAACCTCTAATTTGTCCACGTTAACCTTCATATCAGCGTCAGCACACACGGCCACAAATCTATAAAATGAGCGCTGGAGCCCGGCATGGAAGGATGTGAGGAGGACTAAATCATCTGCAAAAAGGAGACGACTTACATTCAACTCTCCCAATGTGAAACATTCTTCACCCCGGGTGCGGTGCAACATCCAGGTCATGTATAGAGAGGTCGCATCCTTGGCGAACCATAACGGCGCTAACCAGCTCTAGATCAGTTTGGTGCACAACCAAGCCTTCTCTTTTCTTCTCATTTTTGAAATGGGATGGACAAGTACACAAGTTTGTCAATCACTCCTTGATCCCAGGTCACCTTAGTTACTGGGGGGACCATTCAACACTGTCTTTACCTTTACCTCAAGCATCTCTGATTTGCCTATGTTTCGCGGTTCCATCGCCATAATGTTAACTGAAAAATCTAGATACTTTTCATGCATTTCTGGCAGGATTTGGAGTCCGGCAGTGCGAGTTACCAAGACATTTTATTCTGACATTCCATTCTGAGGTGTCTTAATCAACTTTTTCTGTCTCCATCAGCATTGATGGACTTTGACGTCCAGACACAACGGCTGTTGCCAAACTACAGGGGATATCAAGGATTATTAGCTTGGTTGTTCTCAACCAAGTACATTGGATTCCGCTATATTGGGACACTTCGGGTTGAATTTTGCTATCTCAAGTAGGGTAGTGTCTCAATAATACGAATTTAGGAAAGAATGAAGTGAAAGGCGAAGTAAGTTTCCGTTCCTTGTTATTTCTACCAATTGAGCGACTGTCCCGACTATGCGATGTGCCAACTAAGCAAAATCAACTGGATTTAATTTGATATGGTTTAAACATTTAGAGTGGATGTACGTCAACAAACGACTCGGTTCCCAAAAGGTCTTCACGGGACAAGGCGGTATAGATATATATATATACACCGATCAGTCAGCATAGCGAGGTATATTAACTGAACAACGAGTGAACTACGGGTTTTTATTTGATGTTAGTAAGGAGCATATGAAACTACAGGGCGAATCTCTACAAATTTGAATACCTCGCGTTCATATGAAACATATTATTCGATATAATAATAATATGGGTGGCGCTGCAGCCCGTAGAGGGCCATTCGTGTTCTGCGTGATACTGTTCTCTCACGCGTGGAAGGGACCTACAGTTTAATGCCGACTCCGAACGGCGTAGTTGAGAAGCTTTTTTTAGACAGGAATACACTTTGAGTATTGTCAGTGACTCGTAAGAGGTGGAGATGTGGTACATTCGGGTATCGAACCTGGCACCCTCTGCGTAGAAGTCGACGCACTAACCCACTACGCCACGGCGACCCACTTATTAATCGATGGTAACCTTAATAATCGATAATCTGTCTTTTCGAAGATTTTAGAAGTGGATACGTATGCTATACCAAACAGTGTACTCCTAAACAAAAAAAAATTAATCCAAGAGAATTTCAGTTCGAAAAATGTACGCTCGCTCCACTCGAACAATCCCAAATCCAACCAATGTCAAATGATGCATTACCTACAATTTTTTTATGATTTTTGACAGACAGCTTCTGTTACTCCAACAGCTTCGTTCAATCTCTGATTCACCATTTGCCGCTTCAATGCGACCATCGCTACAACTTCATCATAACATTCCAAGTGAATAAATTCCATGATATATGGACCACATATTTGAGTATCATGTCATTTTAGGCAAACCTTTTCCCCATTTTTTATTCAGAGTTTTCACGCTCCCATGAATATGATTGATTTCAGTTTAGGAACTCTAGGAATGTGATGTGTCTCAGTCTTGAAACGTATATATGTTCACACAAAGACGTATCTTCATCAGGATTGTTAAATATACCAGAATGATGCATTCACTTTTTGAGAGGACGAACGCGTTTAGGGAACACTGATTTTAACTTATTTCTTTTTTTAAAGCAATTAGTTTCATGATTTAGACAAGAAAATTGATAAGAGAAAATTGACGGCGAATCGAGAACATTTAATTCGACTTTTATAAATGTTACCTATGTTTAAAAGTTTGACCACACCCTCTTGTAGTTGTCGAATGTTCACCAAGTTGAGGCCCATATGTGTTATTATTTGTCGAAAATCAAACATTCTGTTAGAAAAGCTTTTGCTTATTGTAATTGCCAAGAATGAATTACATATCATAAATGAAATAATTATTTATGGTTTTTCCGCGTCGGCAAACTTCCTCCATCCATCTCGATCTGCGGTCAGCTGTGGTCTTGTTTTATACTGTGTTGCTGCTTCGGCTTCGATTGTTTATTTCCAAGTAGTTCTTGGTTTACCAATTCGTCGTGTACCTTGAGAATTCCGTTCGAAAGATTGCTTCCTGATGTTGTCGTTTGGTCTCCTCAACGTGAAGCCAATCCAGCGCCAATCCCACTGCCCCATTTCGACATGCAAGAGCTTCTGACCCGTTATGCGCCACATTTTGGTTTGATATAATTTGTGGCCATCGGATCTTAAGAATGTATCTGAGGCAGAAGTTTACGTATGCCTGTAATTTTCTCGAAGTGGAGGTAGATATTTTCTTTTATTTGACTGGATTTCTATACTGAAGACAACAAGATTTCCTATTGATGAAGACTATCAAATTTAATATTTAATTTTGCGTTCTTTATTTTTTAAAAGTAATATAGGCCTCTAGCTGACACGACGCGATGCTACGCATATCATAGAAGTTTTGTATGGGTCGCCGTGGAGAAGTGGATTGGTGCGTCGCCTCCTACTTAGAGAGTGCCAAGTGCGGTAACCGAATTTACCAACTTTCATAAATCACGGCTCAACCTCTTTCGAGTCACTGACAGTGCTCAAAGAGTATTCCTGTCTTGAAAAAGCTTTTCAACTTCGCCGTTCGGAGTCGGCATTAAGCTGTAAGTGCCTTCCACTCGATGAAGAACGCAACCACGCACAACACGAGTGATTACTGAGAAGATAGGCCTAGGTGCAGCTTTGACTGTCACTCACAGAATATGTTTTTACAATTCACAGCGATTCCATTATATTAACTATTCGACTTCTGATCTGCTTAGAGTGTCGAGTTGTTTTCCTTTTGTTGACTAAGTAATTTCCTCACCTAAAATCTGGATTGTATTTCAGGATATTATGCAAACGTTCTTCAATACACAACACGCAATCATAATTTGTGGTACTTATGGACAGGCGGCGGCGGCGTCTCCTAAAATAAAAAAAATATTCAACGACTAAATAAATATATTAAACTTACCAAAAAATATTGAACGTACTCCTCTTTTGTACCATAATTCAAAACTTAAGATAACTGCAGTTCCACACAAAGGTAGCATAAGTCGGTCAAGGATATTTATAGTCAACATTACGTATCCACATGCCTGAATACTATTCATTGAAAACCAAACGAAATCAAGATCAAGAAAAAAAACTTCCTATCAAAGTGTAAATCAAAGTAAAGTTTTTCGTTCGGATATTTATTGAAAACATCCAATTACTCCTGGTAACTTGGCCGTTGAAAAAAAGTAGTTTCGGTCGAAAAAAAGCTTGCATTTGCATGTGTAAGAACATTCCCTTAAATGGAAGATATGAATTACCTACCATAGGCCCATGTCGCTCTAAAGCCCATACAGTTCGTGATTGAATTATCCCTTCCCAAAGATCACACGCAGTATGTTCGACTCGAAGAGACCAATAAATTCTTTGTCTCTTTTTGATATTGCCCATGTCTCTGCGCCAAACAGGCCCGAGATTATTAATGTATTGTTGAAGGTAGGTAGGTGGGGCTGCTGGGAATGAATTCACTAGCACACTTAAACCACGTTGGTCCATTGTGATGTTCACAGTCATACTACTAAAACTGATCGACCACTCGAGTGATGCCATTAAATTAATCCCAGATAAAAGTGTAGTACATTTGCTTTCACTAGGATTCGACTGCTCCATTAAGTCGTTATGTCTTGTATAACGTCAGCTTAGACCTTCGAAACAGATCAGGTCTCAATTACTAAATTCTCTTGGCAATGTGAAGACTGATTGTAATGTTGTTGAGACCATTTACTATTTAACTAGAAGTTACATTTACAATCGCTTCTTCCCATTCTTGCCCATTCTGAAGGACAACATATAGGTAGATCTTGCAGCTACGTCTCCAGACTCATATAGAAAAAATATGTTACGTATACGCCTCAGTCAGAAGGATTTTGATTAGTTGCAAATGCACATAGATTTGGTACCTCCATACCATTGAACCGCCGCTCGTAGCTACTTTAAACATGAATTTGACACAGGAACGTGTTCTAAGTGATGTGTTGGTTAGGGCACGTATTTGTAATGAGTTTGTATATGAGGTACTCATTTCAAAGACCGAAGTTTTACAATGTCCCACATTATCTGAGGTATAAAATTTGTCACATAAGAAAGATACATCATTTGAATGGCGTTACAAGTGGTGTCACAAATGTGAATAAATGATTGCAAGATTTAAATAATTTGGGATTTTATTATTTACACGATATATTGTCAGTAGGTTGGGTTAGAGTAAGGTGACTGTCACAGCTGCAGCAGTTGTGAATCACTTAGATGCTGATTGCATCCGATGTGATATCACTGCCCGATGCCCGATAAATCGGTTCCTCTTTTATTCAAAGGGACTAAACTGACACCTGATAGCTACCTAGTGGCCTATCTTGAATAATCCAACTCTTGTTCTGGTTTACAACAAATTTGTTTTCCTGACAAACTCAGGTATGTCCTTAATCTTAAAGCGTGACATTTCCTCTAGGCTGCTGAAGAAGTAATTGCCTAGTATATTATTTCTTGTTCTTGCAAGGGCTGGACAGGTACCGAGGAAGTGAAGTGTAGTTTCTTCTTCCTCTTCGTCACTACAGCTTCTGCGGAAGTCGTTTTGAGGGATGGCATTGTCCGATGATAATGCCCACAACATTTCTTCTTTCACTCCTGCTTAGTTTTGGGAGCGTATTTGTTTTGTTTGTATTGATTGAAGTACAAATAAGCCTCCAAGTCCTACATGTGTGTAGTTATTTCCATCCCCGATTAGCGGTGTTGATAGCATCTGTACGTAACGAGGGGTTTATTACTTGAAATGAGGGATGTGGGGTGTCCTGATTATTTGCCAATGGCAGACCCACCCATGCTCTTGCTAACTCGTCAGCCCTTTCGTTGACATAGAAAACCACTACTCGAGTAATAAAATAAAATAAAATGCATTCAACTTTTCCTAGCTTCTCTTTCATCTCTCGTTCTTTTATTCTTTTTTTTACGAGTGGAAGGGACCTACAATTTTATGCCGACTCCGAACGGCAAAGTTTGAGAAGCGTTTTTTAGACAGGAATACTATCTGAGCATTGTCAGTGACTCGAAAGAGGTGGAAGCCATGAATTATGAAAGTTGGTAGATTGGGGATTCCAACCTGGCATCCTCGGCGTAGTAGTCGAAGCACTAACCCACTACGCCACTACTTTCACTATGTCACTCTGCATATTCGATTCCAATTTGAAATGGCATATGTAAATAAGTAGGTTTGATGACATTTTCAATCGAAATCATTTCGTGCATGGATTTTAAGAAGGCCCGAATCTCCATATTAATAATCTGAAAACGCAATTCGTGTACATATCATTGAAAGCGTTAAGACACTGAAAATTTAATTTTTGGTTGTCTGATAAAACGTATGTGGGCGATATTTAGACACGAGCGGCATTAAAATAACACCCATGCGTAAGGTCTCAGCCGTTAATAAAACACAACTTGCTTGATAATTAAGATTATTATTATTGTTCTTTGCCTTAACTCAACTCAAACCCGTTACGAAGTTTGCTCTTCGATTGCCTGCAGCATGCGTTCCAGGATCAAGTTCAAGTCATATATTGATATTGATGATGATGGGAAGGGATATGTCTGCTCTTGTGTATCCTACGAAATTTGTCCTGCCCCTCCAGGGAAACTCATGTTTTCGTAATTCCTCTTATAAAAATGCACACAAGTCTTTCTCGGAAACAAAGAACAATGTTTAATTCAGTATGACTGGTAGTTCATATAAAGTCATTGAAAAATATCACCCACCTACTTTCACCACATGTGGCAGAAGAATTCACCCGATAAGAACTTAATAACTTTCAAACTCATTTAGTTTCAACACCAAATCTGCCAATGGACATCAATGGAATGTGAGATATTTTGCATAGAAAAGGGAACGGAAAGATGCCAATATCAGATTCGAATTCTGTCCTTCCACTGCACCCAGGACCAAGCCCCACCCAGCTCGTGTGTGCAATCATTTGTGCTACCTATCTCACCCGTCAACACCGTATGGCGTTTGAATACCTTGACTATAATTGGATTTCATTGCTATTTCGATGGCATCTCGATTTCGCTCTTTGTTTCCAGAATTTATAAACCATTGCTATGCGTCTCCCGTTGGCGGCGGCTACAGACGACACCACATTGGACCTGCAGGTGCTGAAATCGAACTTTGGACATTCCATTTTGCATCTACTTGAGTATAGAACACCTGTTTAAAGGTGAAAAATGTATAGAAAACTGTGTGAGATGTAGGTATCTATTATGAGAAAGGAATTGAAATTCACTGGCTTTAAGTCTAGCTGCGGCCTCTGTGAAATTTATTCGGAACCGAAATGTCGATATAATTGCAATGCTTAACAATTTGTCATGACCGCTCCATTTTGCAATTTTCCACTTAAATTTAATTGTCCTTAATTTGCCAATACTGTTGTGTTCGTCTCTCTAAACGCACAGCGGGTACCACATCACTCTCAAGCGTCGCATCGTCGGGGCATTAAACGATGTCATTGCCGAGGTGTATGTGTATACGGCAATAACTCAACTGGTCGCACGTAATGCGTGACACTTTTATTGTTCCACAGATAATAATCACTCAATTGCAGAAAAAAATGTACAGGGATGAAATAACCAAGAAACTAGCCCTAGGACGTTATGCGTCGAATGGAGCACAACAACGGCATATCACGCTCATTTGTGTACACTTGACCAGGCGGATAAGTTATTTTTAGACTGAGTGGAAGTGAAAAGCACTTGGTTCTTTGAATTTCACTCCTTGCTTTGCCTAATACTAAAGCAAACCAAGTCATCTGGTGTCATCTTTTCAGATGTTTAATTTTTATTTTATATGTTTTTCGTGCAAGTAATCATTTTGGAAGTTCCAAGGTAGGCGAAAGGAATTGCTCTTACGAAAAATGCACACATACAATACATTTCCGAAAATGTTGTTTGATTTTTTTACGATGCATGCTTTCCGCAAATTTAACTCCCATTTTGTCACTGTTTTGATAAAGTCGTGTTTGGGTTATGAGTAGTAGTAACCACTGGTATCGAAATTATCGGTACAGTACCGAAATTTGACGCAGTTTACAGTTTACTGAAGTAAAGCCTCGGTACACAAAAATATACCGAAATCGAATTATTATACCGAAATTCAAGAAAATTTAGATGTAATCTGAATGGTGAAAGCACACAATTTTCAATTCTTTTCTTGTGTTTACCTTTATGCATCAATATTATGTTCACAACTTTAGTGTTTCGCATTTCATTAATTTCGTATACGATCGCGATGTCTCGACTGTTTTTGTAAAAATTAAATCTAATCGAAGAAATGCAAGGAATACGTGCTATAGATGTATTTTTCAATTTAAAAGAAAAATATAATTCGATTCCTTATATTGACGCATCTAACCAGGGAAATGTAAAAATGTTTTCCGTTCTGTCATGTTATTTTTCAGAAAAGAAAGGAGTCAAAGTCGAAACTATCGTGGTGACGCCTGGAAGAGGTTAGAGTTCTGACGTCATAGTCGATTTATTAAATAGTGCTATGAAATTCAATTTATAGACTCTGATAATCTCTGGTCAATAGAGATCTTGTGTTTACAAAAAATTTAACACTAAGCACAAACAGCGTTGCTAATGTCTTTATAAAGAAGAATAAGGTCCACGGGTGGTCGCCGTGGCGTAGTGGGTAAGTGCTTCGACTCCTATGCAGAGGCTGCCAGGTTCGATACCCGAATTTACCACCTTTTATATTTCACGGCTCCACCTCTTTCGAGTCACTGACAATGCTCAAAGAATATTTCCTGTCTAGAAAAAGCTTCTCCACTTTGCCGTTCGGAGTCGGCATTAAACTGTAGGTCCCTTCCACGCGTGTAAGAACAATAGCACGCACAACACGAGTGGTTGCTGAGAAGCTAGGCCCAGGTCCGCCTTGGACTGTCGCGCCATCCTTATTATTATATTAAGGTCCACGGGTAAAAACCGGTTGAGCATTTCAACTTCACAAGATATTTTGAGCGTATTACATGAAAATGTCAGCCAAAAATTCTTGAAGAAATATTGTCGGAAGGAAAATATTCATTCAAAAACCACGAACATTCAAAAAGTTAATATTTAGTTCTTACATATACATATCACATACATGCGCATCATATGCCTAATAAATATACTAAATTAATAAACTAAGACTTAAAAGAAATATATTTTATTGTGTTCCGAAATCGTCTCTGTGAAAGGTGGTCATTATTTCGAATACCTTAATAAACAGGAATATAATAATAGAAATAAGGACTCAGACTCATTGAACTACGTAAGGGACTCACTCAAATTCGTAATATTCATTCATATTTCACAGATATTAATACGTTTTTGAAAAAAAAAATGTCTTTATTGTTCACTTTATTTTTGCCGCCACTGGTTTTTCAATATTCTATTTCTCACACGTCTCCAAAGATTCGTGACATTTGTTAATGTCAAAAACGATTAATTAGAATTTCCAATGTTTCATGGAAAGACAAAGAAGCGAAGAAACATTTGTAAATTATTGAGTTTTACTATTATTATCAAAATTGAAGCTCTACAAAAATGCATTTCAAACCGACTGTCTAACATCCATGGACCTAATGAGCAAACAATTCAACTCATTAACCATGTGCAAATTTAGTACAAATTTAACTTAACCAATTGGGCATCACGCTATATATACCCGTATTTTTTTAAATTTGACCGTGAGAACGACGTTACTGTCAATGGCGGCGAGCTTTGTTTTGACCTATATGCATGACTGAATCTGGTAGACATATGATTTCAGGAAGATAGCGCGACGCTATAAGGCAGGCAAGGTTCGAGTCGAACATACTTCTCAAATGATTGCCATCGGTGGCTTATTGAGCTCAATCCATCTCATTCGCCTTGCAGACGCAAATGAGTGAAGAAAAAATGTCAAATACATTTATTTCTTCTGTGTTTTTTGTACTCTCTTCTTAGGGTGATGATGCTTTACGTTTGTTGCTATGATATGTAGATATGTAAAGGCGTGCCCTTAGCTCACTTAGACAAACATGTTGGGTCCATCCCCTCACCTCAAGTGCAGTCACATCTCCTTAGCTGAAATAAGGCCGCATTAGATTTGGCTGATTTTGTTCGACCTTAATCTCATCAACTTGTTTTCTCTTATCCAGGATTATTGAAATATGATCATGTCCACCTGCTCGTCTTCGAGAATTCTACTTTTCGCCCCTCAAAATATATGCCACTCTATTATCGCCAGGCCTAATTAAGCCCTGACACCGCGACAAGATGGATATTCCCGTGTTCAAGATATGAAAACCTATTCCTAGCTTAATTAATTTCTACAATGCATCCTATGCAACATTCCCTCATCCTATTTCAACATAAGTCTCTTCCACGTCGTCGATTGCATATTTCATCACGTGTAACCCGAAACACCTCAGACGCAATTGAAAGTACTTCTGGTGATATTACGAATGCTGCTTCGACATGGATTGCCTCAATATCGAATACACATTAACCAGTGAAAATTGCAACATCAGCCACGAGCAAAGATTTCAAATAAATAATTATTCCGTGAAATTGAAATATTTTGCTGCAAAAATGGGTTTCGCAGCACATACATGGAGTCATTTATTACTCCGCCGCATTAGTGGTGACAATTCTCCGAAATAAATGGAAATGGAACTCGACTAATGTCAACAAGTGAGCTTGAGTGTCATTTAATTTAATTTGTTTAATGTAACAGTGGCGCACAAAAGCCTTGACACCCTCACAGCACTTTATACACGTGTGGATTGCATTTCACAATATAACTGATTAATGACTCCTTGGGGTGTATAATGTTGAATCGTGCACATCCAAGAGTGTGTGTACACACAGAAGTGTATGCTTTCAAACCGCACAGAAATTCGGAATAAACAGGAATCCTTCAAAATGTTGATTGCGTTTGCATTTATCTAAGCGGCTTAGTGATGGATTGCTTTTCGAGTTAACTGAGAAGATGTGCTTGTGCTGTTGAGGTGTTTTTAGCTTATAGCATTTTTACACATATAATTGATTTGAAGATTTAAATGTTTATCTTTTTTTTTAGAATCTCGTGATTCAGTCTTGTGATCTGTGTACAATTTCTGGGAAATACTAGGAATAAACTTTTTTTAATAGTGATTGCATAGAGGTATAACGACTTTTTATTTATTTCACCCAACTTATTGGCTCTATATAGGGTGGGGTCCTGCAGACTCTCACCTGCTGAATTCGGACAATAAGAATAAATCTGCAGTGACAGAAAATTCCCTCGAATACAAGGAATCTACCCTCGTGGTATCCCTTGTCATCCATGATGACGTTGACAACATTGAAGCTAAGGCAATCTCACTTGCGTTTTAAAGTTCGGAAGTGACCTTTGGGGATTTCTGACCGCCAGAGCAAGTCCTTCTAAGCTAAGTACAAACTTAAGTAAATAAGTAAATGAACTGCTATTAATACTACTAATACTGGATGCAATGCCAGTTGTTACCTAATATTGCCATAGAATCGTCTGTGTAAATTCATCTTCACTCTAAAGGACTTCATGCAGAATACCTTTGATAAAATGCACACATGAACTAAAACATGCGGACTAGGCTTTAACGCAATAAAAACGGAATATGTGCTCTTCATCAGAAGAATGTCACTGTCAATGTCAGTCTCTGCCTACTGAGACATACAACACTGGAAGAACACTTCTTCCAGAATCTCCACGAATTTTCACAAATCCGTCTTACCTCTTATATCAGCGAAGCGTAGAGAAGCACTCCGAATTGAATTTCATTCCCAATGTCACCGATCGTCTAGTAGTAAAAGAAGCCTAGTAGGTCTTATAGTAGGCGATCGATGTCTTTGGGAAGGACGCTCAATTCTTTAAGAATATTTGAGTCGGAGTATGTAAACTGCCTGAGCCATCACCGAGAAAAACTTCTCTACCAGCAGTCTTTTTCCAGATCAGGTGTCACAAGACGATTGAAGGTCCCCTACGAATCTACACTAACGGTTCGAAGAGGAGTGAAGGGATGGGTGTAGGAGTATATTCCAAAGATCTGAACATTTTCCATTCCTTGCAACTCACCAACCACTGTAGTGTTTTTTCCGAATGATGTAACTAAGAGAACAATGTGATGTCCAAGAGGTACACTGCAGTCTCTTCGAGCATCCAGACAGCATTCAAGTTACTAAGCAAATTAGGGAATTATTAAAAGTAATTTTGGACTCAAAAACATTTCTTAATTGTAGGATGTAAGAGAGAAAGCTAAGCATTTCAATGTACACCTATTGTGCGTGCGAAATACTGTCATACCGTGTGATTGCAAACCCGAGAAATTCGCTAAGGGGAATCTAACACGAGAAGGAGATCGACTTTCTATGCCTCTCGCAACAGCATACCATCTTTTACAGACTCATACAACAAAAACCATCAACCAAAAATTGGGCTACATGCCTTAAAAAATGACAAGCGCTCAAACTTAAGCTGTCACTCTATCTGCCCAGACTAAGAAAAACCTGCACAGAGGGTACAGCGGACACAAACCCCTAGGATGGGCATCCAGCACAATGATTTCTGCAAAAGCTGCTTGAATATCACCTAAGCTCGTGCAGTGCTCTGGCTAGTCCTAGGAACGTATACATACCGAATGAACTACTTTTTAATAACTTGATCGAACAGAACGACATCAGGATCATTCAGCTAAACGACTTTGTCACAAGCGCCACTCGGTCCCGTGTATAGGAGTTAGTTAAGTATACTTCCCTAATTGTGAGTGCTTTGTACAACAACTTTTCTTACTTTAATATTACCAAGCCCAACATCGTAGTGTACCTTAGCGAAGCTCATTCCACAGCAACTCGTATTGTCCGTGCTATTGTTCTCAGTTTTAAGCTGACTTCGAATGGCGAAGTATAGATATATATTCCCTGAGGATTTTCAATCACTGGAAAGAGGTGATGAATCATTAAAATTGTTCGTGTGGCGGATTGAACCAATACTCTGAGCGTGGGATACACACGCACCGTGCCCACGAGGTTGGAATGCTTGTCAAAGCCAATATTGCTTTTACTTAAGCAAACCCGTACTAAGAAGCTAAAGGCCTTGAATGGCGCTGGGGTCAATTAAGCCGAAAGATATTCCGGCAGTTGTATGAGTAGAAAATTGGGAATTCGACAAAAATTCTTAGACCCAGCCCACAGGCCGCTTACTAATCTCAGGCAAGCGACAATGGTGAGTGGGAATGCACTTATACATTATGGACGAATACACATGGAGAACAACAAATTGATATATTATTTCTGACGTTATACGGACCCGATGTAACATCAACCACGGAGCTAGCCAAGTCTTTTTTCTTTGTCAAGTTCTATTTCATTTTATTTATACAAATATGATGATCTGATTGTGGTTCTTCATAGACCACGATTGCGGTTGAGCCAATTATCGATTGGGGAGATGATGTTGTTCATAGTCTGTTCAAATTTTGCGGTAGTTTGCGATGGTATAAAAAGAATGTTTGCAGTAAAAAGTGCAAATAGTTTCAATCTAAGAATAAAACAAATTCAACCACGTTCAACCACACGTTTAATGGAAATCCTGATATCATACACGGAAGCTAAAACCGACATGCTGGGACATCCAAACTTCAGTTGGATGAAATTATAATACCCAGCTCTACGAGAAATTATTACGTGTGCATAATTTAGCATAATGTCCAGACTCACATGGCAAATTTAAACTGTACTTTGTTCGGTTTCTCTTTTTTTTATTCTTTGCTGCAGTCCGGGGTGAACTTGGGCTCAACCAACAAGCCTCTCCAACTAGGACGGTATCTGGCCAGCGGCCTCATGTGCCGCAAGCCAAGTCTGGGTGTGCCACCTTAAACGCGAGCGTATTTGTTGCGTTGTCCAACAGTTTCGGAATCGAAGAATGTTCGCGATAGAACTATGTTGTCCATACGCTCTACATGACCTAGGTATCCTAGGCGTTGGATACGGACTAGGCTCATGTCGCTGCACACTTCGTGATTGAATTTTCTCCTCCAAAAACCGTCAACGCAAGCAGGACCAAGGATTGAACGCAGAATTTTCCCGCCATAGAACAGGACAGGGATGTTCAAGGTGTTTTATAATGTTAGCTTGGTCCTTCTATAGATGGCTCTAATACTCAATTGCCTCTTGAGCCTCTTGAGTGAAAATTCTGCTTTACGTTCGATATAGTATTTATGTACTGTACGGGCTATACAACGACATATATCTCGCCAGGAGACTACGGATCTAGATTCAGAACGCGTGGTCCAACCATCTTCCCAATTCACGAAAAAGGCGTAAGGAATGATATTTCATATTTCACACCAATAAATAAAATAATCCCCAAACTCTTTGAATCTATCGTGTATGATTCATTGTACTATTATTGTAAGCCTATATTTTCCCCACGTCAGCATGGATTTCTTAAGCGACCCACAGCTAACCTTCTTGAATTGGTTTCCAATACCCTTTCAACATTGAAGCATGGTTACGAAGTGGACGTAGTCACCACAGAATTCAGCAAAGCCTTTGGTTTCCCGCCCCATATCATCGCATGGCTTAAATCATACGTTGAGAATCGCACCTAAGGAGTACGCCGAGAAATTCGCTAAGGGGAATCTAACACGAGAAGGAGATCGACTTTCTATGCCTCTCGCAACAGCATACCATCTTTTACAGACTCATACAACAAAAACCATCAACCAAAAATTGGGCTACATGCCTTAAAAAATGACAAGCGCTCAAACTTAAGCTGTCACTCTATCTGCCCAGACTAAGAAAAACCTGCACAGAGGGTACAGCGGACACAAACCCCTAGGATGGGCATCCAGCACAATGATTTCTGCAAAAGCTGCTTGAATATCACCTAAGCTCGTGCAGTGCTCTGGCTAGTCCTAGGAACGTATACATACCGAATGAACTACTTTTTAATAACTTGATCGAACAGAACGACATCAGGATCATTCAGCTAAACGACTTTGTCACAAGCGCCACTCGGTCCCGTGTATAGGAGTTAGTTAAGTATACTTCCCTAATTGTGAGTGCTTTGTACAACAACTTTTCTTACTTTAATATTACCAAGCCCAACATCGTAGTGTACCTTAGCGAAGCTCATTCCACAGCAACTCGTATTGTCCGTGCTATTGTTCTCAGTTTTAAGCTGACTTCGAATGGCGAAGTATAGATATATATTCCCTGAGGATTTTCAATCACTGGAAAGAGGTGATGAATCATTAAAATTGTTCGTGTGGCGGATTGAACCAATACTCTGAGCGTGGGATACACACGCACCGTGCCCACGAGGTTGGAATGCTTGTCAAAGCCAATATTGCTTTTACTTAAGCAAACCCGTACTAAGAAGCTAAAGGCCTTGAATGGCGCTGGGGTCAATTAAGCCGAAAGATATTCCGGCAGTTGTATGAGTAGAAAATTGGGAATTCGACAAAAATTCTTAGACCCAGCCCACAGGCCGCTTACTAATCTCAGGCAAGCGACAATGGTGAGTGGGAATGCACTTATACATTATGGACGAATACACATGGAGAACAACAAATTGATATATTATTTCTGACGTTATACGGACCCGATGTAACATCAACCACGGAGCTAGCCAAGTCTTTTTTCTTTGTCAAGTTCTATTTCATTTTATTTATACAAATATGATGATCTGATTGTGGTTCTTCATAGACCACGATTGCGGTTGAGCCAATTATCGATTGGGGAGATGATGTTGTTCATAGTCTGTTCAAATTTTGCGGTAGTTTGCGATGGTATAAAAAGAATGTTTGCAGTAAAAAGTGCAAATAGTTTCAATCTAAGAATAAAACAAATTCAACCACGTTCAACCACACGTTTAATGGAAATCCTGATATCATACACGGAAGCTAAAACCGACATGCTGGGACTTCCAAACTTCAGTTGGATGAAATTATAATACCCAGCTCTACGAGAAATTATTACGTGTGCATAATTTAGCATAATGTCCAGACTCACATGGCAAATTTAAACTGTACTTTGTTCGGTTTCTCTTTTTTTTATTCTTTGCTGCAGTCCGGGGTGAACTTGGGCTCAACCAACAAGCCTCTCCAACTAGGACGGTATCTGGCCAGCGGCCTCATGTGCCGCAAGCCAAGTCTGGGTGTGCCACCTTAAACGCGAGCGTATTTGTTGCGTTGTCCAACAGTTTCGGAATCGAAGAATGTTCGCGATAGAACTATGTTGTCCATACGCTCTACATGACCTAGGTATCCTAGGCGTTGGATACGGACTAGGCTCATGTCGCTGCACACTTCGTGATTGAATTTTCTCCTCCAAAAACCGTCAACGCAAGCAGGACCAAGGATTGAACGCAGAATTTTCCCGCCATAGAACAGGACAGGGATGTTCAAGGTGTTTTATAATGTTAGCTTGGTCCTTCTATAGATGGCTCTAATACTCAATTGCCTCTTGAGCCTCTTGAGTGAAAATTCTGCTTTACGTTCGATATAGTATTTATGTACTGTACGGGCTATACAACGACATATATCTCGCCAGGAGACTACGGATCTAGATTCAGAACGCGTGGTCCAACCATCTTCCCAATTCACGAAAAAGGCGTAAGGAATGATATTTCATATTTCACACCAATAAATAAAATAATCCCCAAACTCTTTGAATCTATCGTGTATGATTCATTGTACTATTATTGTAAGCCTATATTTTCCCCACGTCAGCATGGATTTCTTAAGCGACCCACAGCTAACCTTCTTGAATTGGTTTCCAATACCCTTTCAACATTGAAGCATGGTTACGAAGTGGACGTAGTCACCACAGAATTCAGCAAAGCCTTTGGTTTCCCGCCCCATATCATCGCATGGCTTAAATCATACGTTGAGAATCGCACCTAAGGAGTACCCATCAGACATTGTACATCCAACCCCTAAGTAGTCTCATCGGGCGTTACTCAAGGAAATTATCTCAGCCCTCCGATTTTTGTCTTAACCTTAAACGATGTTGACCCTGTCCTTAAGAACAGTATTTTATATATTTACGCAGATGTCATCACCGACTCACGCGCACTCCAAAACTCCAAAACGACCTTGGCTCCTGCTTCACTGGGTGTGACAATAACTCTAGTGAACTTACTGTAGACAAATGCCAGTCCATCACTTTTTCTCGCAAACGCTCTCCTCTTTCTCCCAGAATTTACTTCCTCCATAACGAGCCAGTGGGACCTAAATTGCCAATCACGTATTAACAATATGATACTTCGAGACGAGGGAATACCCTTAGCTTCATAAAACGATGGTCCAAGGAATTCTCAAATCCCTTGACATCACTTATGTCAGAGTAGAATATGCCAGTCAAATCTGGTTCCTACACTGCGATAATCACTCAAACCGTATTGAAGCTGTCCAACGTAGATTCCTATGTTTTGCATTACGTGGTCTTCCGTGGTCTGATTGCTTTGCTTTACCACCTATGCTATGCAGCCTATGTTTATCGCCTACAGTTGTTCGGCTTACATACCCTAAAAAGAACGCCCTAAAGTAGCCGACATCATATTTTTCAAACAGAAACAATTGACTCGCACGTCCTTCTGGAAATGATTCCACTGAACTCCAACCCCGTTGCCTTAAATCTATTCCTCTTTTCCGACGTATCAACTACGGCCTGCCTTCATAGAGTGTTTCGTCTAGCAGATATATCTCGAAATTCCCTTGATTTTCAATCTTTCATTCAATCCATTTGAAATTGCCTATTAAGGTCTTCATAACTATACCTGCCTCTTTCACATAATATATATATATTAATTAAAGTTAGTTTTAAGTCGATAAGAATAAAAAGTTAGTAGTTAGTTTTTAAGTTCGTTCGTTTTTAAGCTTATGATTGAATGATTACGATTTCGTCGCTGATAGTTTATTGTTGGTGAAAATGGAACATTCAGAATATGTTCGTGTTGACTGCAGGTTTTAGGCTGCAGGCATCTTTAAACCATTCTATTTTGAGAATAAGGCTAGTGTCAAGTAATGACTCTTACTGGTGCTCGATATGGCGACAAGATAACACAGTTCCTTCCGTCGAAATCGGATGATATTTATGTGATTAATATGTGGTTTCAACAAGAGAGTGCTCAGACAGCCTCAAATCCACCTGTGCATTACAGGAGGAAATTAAAGGCTGCAACAAGGAAAATCATAAACATGTATGTACAATGGACATACGCCTTTTCCAAGAGTATGTGCCAGCAATGCCACAGAGGCAATTTTCCCGATATGGCATTCCATACAAATCCAGCAAATCAAAGTAATTTTTTCACGGTCTAATTAAAACACTCAAGTTACATTTTTTAGCTTTTTGGTGAAATTAACATTCCACTTGCATTCTTCGTCAAATGTCATAAAGAAATTATATTAAAGTAATAAAAGCCGACACCTGTAAGATAAGACCGATATTGTGTTCTTGCCCACACAAACCGTTGTCGTTACTCTATATCCAAAATATTCCCGAGTGTCTTCATCAGGTTGGTCCTTCAAATTGCTTGGTAGATTGCAAAAGCAAAGGGAAATTCCTTCGGAATTCTGCCCATCTCAATATCAATTTTCATCATCGTCATCACTTAAACTGCGTCTCTCTCTCTGGAAGGAATGTGTTAACGTTGGAAGGTACTTCATCAGTCTAGTTGCAGGGGTTGCTTCATTAAGTCAGGTATCTTCCAAGTATCGTAACAGTGTTGAAATTTATTATTCACCTCATCATGCATATCTGCATGAGTGTTGCAGGTGCCCTGGTAATTTCATGTCGAAATCAATCTACGAAATGCTTCACGAAAATTGATGACGATGTAGATTGTGTAATTGTTGGCATCATCAACGTTTAAGTTGACTCAGATGGAAAGCTTGCGGTAAAATGTTGCCCAACAACCGGCACCGAAATGTGATGAGATGTGAATTAAAGGACTTTACATTTACAAGGAATGTCCAAGTGAAATGCACTAATTACTGTACAAAACGGTGAGCAGACTGTAGACTGTATATACTATTGGCCTGCTTACATACCTTTATGCACAAGTTGTTCATGTTGACTGCCACTAATTATGACCATGGCAATGTGGTTTCAAACTGGGAACACTTGTGGACACAGTTTCGAGCATTTTGATGAAACTTTAAGTGAAGTTTCGATAATGTAATATTGGGTGTTGTGAATAAAAATTGACTGTGAGTGTTTTCTCATCATTTTGGAGCGAACACTCCGTTAAGCTTAACAATAACCCTAAGCTCATATATGTTCATAGTTGAGTATTGCCTCCAATTCATTGTGAATAAAGATGGAGTGTATTGAGTGGACACTTGAGGAAGTTAAGTGTGCATTGGAGTTTACTTCAAGAGATACAAAATGGATACAATTGTTTCTAAAAAGGAATTTTGACGGATTAAGTGAAAGGAAGGAAAGAAACCTAGAATGGAAGAAGACGATTTCATAAAATTTTAACAATTTTATCCGTTCTTGCTGGAAAATACCCAAACTCCAGACATGTTGCGTTGGAAGCTGTGGAACATCAATTGATTTGCACTTGGCAAGCTGTGAGTCTATGTCATGAAAATCTAATCCATACAGGTTGTTGAAACTATCCCCTGTACACCCGAAATGCCGTGAATTATACTTCTTTGTTTTTCGCATGTAAAATGCATGTTTAAAAATATTATTGTATATATTTTCCACTCAACGCCACCTTCGCACCCACCCTTAAATTTCAATAACTCTAGCTGTTAAAAGTCAACATGAGAGAAAGAACATACTTTAACGACAATTGGTATTAATAGCAAATTGAGTGTTCCAGAAATGCACAAACCATTCTCATGGAGCAAGGAACTAATTTTATCAGCGACCTATGCTGCAGTTCCGAAAGCTACTTACATCCGATTTTTAAATTTGTCCAAGCATAGTCCACACAGGATGGTTCGATACGCCTTATGGCTTAGAAGGTATTTGAATTAAGAATTTCAATTATTCAATGTCCTTTTCGTCCTTTCCAGTAGTTTGCGGATAGAACGGACTTGGGTACTTTTCGAAACTTTATCAGCGACTTATTCAAAAACTTTTGTGAACTCGTAAAAATACAAATGACCCGTACAAATCCACACCATACACAGTCGACCGAAGCACTGGAACGGTCACACAGGACTTTGGGCGATTACTTGAGCAACTGCGCAAGTAATGATAAAACAACTATGACAAGTACATCAATAATGCTGAATTGGCGATAATGCACGTTATAGAAACAGTTCCAATTGGGTCACAGAAACGAGCTCCCCATAGATAACTGAAACGATGTCCAAATGGTATGGTATGGTTTGGTGGTGACCGGTTGAGCATCAAGTCAAATCGGACTCCTCTGTATTACGAAAACACAAAAGGAATATTGAAGGCAAAAGTTACAAGCTCAAGGCGGACTCCTGCTCAGCAACTTATCAAATTTACTTTTAGTTGCAGGAAACATTTTAGCATCCATAAGAAGCTGCCATGTTCAAGCTAGAAAACTAGCTTATGGCTTTTTTGCAGTCATTATTGTCTAATACTAATTAAACATGTTTCAAGTTATCCAATAATGGCCGAAACATCCAAAATTATCTGTCTAAAACTTTCAACATTCATGTCGATTAATGGTACACACATTTTGACTCCTGATGTATGTTAGTTCGAAAATGAGATGTTAGTTCGATTAAGTACGACGAGGAAGCTGACTACTACATATGAACTGTGCATTACCATTAGCTTTTAATCGCACTTAATCACAGGCTGTGTAATATTGGAAATGTGATGCTCACACTGCCGCCAATTGATGTTAAACGGTGTACAAAACTTCAACAATAGAGGGAAATCATATTTCGGTACGATGGAATCACCCAGCTAGTCGAATCATGCAATTAACTGGTTCTTCGCCAACATCATGCATCAGTTTGCACAATTTTGCATTTCATATCGCTTACAAAAACTTATCGGTTTTGTGGTTTATGTTATTATACAAAGGCATAACTTTAATCGTATTTTTGAAATCAATTTAACTAAGCCACTAAATCAATTGTGTTTACCGTGGGCATTTCAATCGTAATTGTTCATTCCGGCACAGGTATTTTAACTTGTAGTCTGATCAGATGTCACAGTTGAAACCCTAGAATGAAAACCACTTTAGTGTTGCAACCATAAATTGAGATGGGCTTGGTAAAAATTACTTTTCGATATTTGACCATTGTCCTTCATGTGGAAAGTGAGGGCAAAACATTAACGATTAAAAACAACGAACGAAACACACATTATGCATAGCTATAGTAAAGGCTCTCTTTCATTTAAAATAGAAGATGTGTAATTTAACACCGCGCATGTGGCCCTGAACCCCATGTAGGGTAGCAGTCAGTATGAGAAATGCTGACTAAGTTTATTCAGGGACAAAATTGACACCTTCATTGACACCAAATTGCGTCGAGCTATTCGCACCGAACATCAAATTGCACGAGCCGGCATAAAACTGATGAGCTTGCATTCTGTATGGTTGGAGCAGCGGCTTCCTATTGGATTCAACTTAATTTTAGAGTCAGTCTGATATTTAACTTAGATGGGAAAGAAATAAATTAAATTAACGAAAAGATAAATCGATTTGAGGCGTAGGCGTTGCCTCCCCGTTCACAATTGGTTTTATGGAATCCCGGTATGGATTCCTTAACTTGTTTAATTCAGGGGAACAAAGTACAATTTCATTTGTCGATTTATTAGAGTACGGCTGATGAGGAGACAATTTGTTCTTGAGTGATCATGGCAACAATAATAAAATACTGTTTTCGCTTCTCAGCCTGAGCAATTTTATATTAAAAAAAATGTTATGCGCTAAAGGACGGAAAATAAATATATTTATGTATTTAATAACTAGCGAAACTTGTTTGTTAAATTAGAAAATAGTTTTTTTTTTCAGGGCTTTGTGATACACAATATTTTCAGTTTTTCATTCATGTGAGAACAGAAACAAATCGGCAGGTTTGTCTACAAGTGCACAGGCAACATACAATGGTCCATGTGATATTATTTTGTGCTTTATGAGCTGTGTTTTTTGCAAGCGTATATACGCTTAAATTTCAATTTGTATGTAAAATACACTAACAACAAATCTTATATCCGCTTAAGTTACTCATCATATCTATCGCCGCTTATGAAATAAGCGCGGATAAAAGCAACGCTTCCAACCATTATTTTCAGTGTGTTATCGATAATTCATTCCCGAATTTATTAATTCGTTATTTGGGTTGATGTACATATTCACAATATTTTTCGCCTAAAAGCATTTTTTCCTGTATTTTTGTACATTCGAAGCTGTGGTTGATGATGATGAAATGATTTTGCATTCATAAGTATGCAACTTTTGGTATAGCGTGGCCGGGCTATACATTCCATTTATGTTTAGTATTCGATTCTGTGCATTGCTTCAAAATGTGTTCAAATTGATAATAATTAAGTTTATTTTCATTTAAAGATATGGTTACGCTACACAATCGCAAACCGAAGATTTTGACCATTAACGATCAACCATCACCTTATACGATTCTACTCTTGACTGCCACAAATGTCATAAATGTCGTCGGTGGTGCCAAGTTTTTCTGATGAATTATTAAGCGCCGATGAATGTTTTTTTGTATATAATTTCATTGCATAAACTTGCAAGCTTGAAAAAAACACACCTATTGATGGCCATTGCAAAAATCAGTCGTACTGGAAACTGCAAACATTTGCAATCGAATGGCATTTTGAAAAAAACGAAGGATACACAAATGTAGAAATATATCGGCGGTGAGATGATTGCTTTCGCAGGTTATTGTCGCCAGCCATTGAGAGGGATTCCACGATCGACGAACTGATTAAATGTCAGCCATTTTAAAGAAACACGTCAAACCACTTAAATTAAATATGAACATGCGAGTCGAAATTCAGAACGATAGATCTCGAGAAGAAAAATTCCGTTTGACGCATTATCCGAATAAATTGCATTCCCACCAAAGGTTGTCAACTTACGGAATCAAATACCGAGCTCATCGAGAGGTTCTTTCAAACATGGATCAAAATTGGGTTAAGCGAATGTGTTATAAAGAGATTATCAGATTCAAAATCAGATAAGTTCCGAATTGGTGGCATATAAATCAGATTATTCTGTTACTTATCTAAATGATCTGCTACCCAACGGAATTTTTAAGTTAAATTGCTATAAAGAAATTCGAATCGAAAATCGAAGCCACAATTTTGAAATGGAAGTACAAATACGTACTTATATATGTATGTAGATGTCTTGATTTTACACATTCATATGATTCTGAACATACCATTCAACTTTTCACCTTTACAAGCTCCAGTGTGGCTTGCATAAATAAGATAACAACAAACCCCCAATCACCCATCAAAACATACACTTTTAATAATTAAAATTTACTTTTGAATAAATATTTTCAAAGTTCACAGTATCACGTTCTGTTTCAATTTTGAAATACATACATTCGTATCATCGGCGAACTGATGAAATAACCGGCAGCCTTTAAAAAAGTTGTATATTCACTTTTAGACGAAACATCAATGGCACCGGATTTTTTTTGTTAAATGTTCGTTTATTCAAACAAACATAAAACGAAAAATAATTATCAAATTTGGTGCAGCCGTTCAGATGTTATGGAGCTACATACATTTCGGCGATTAATTTGTATATACATGTACACATATAGGTAAAGATAAAGATAATGTCTTGGCGAGTTCAACAAATTAAAAATGAAAAAAAAAGTTTTTGTAGCAAATGGTTAGAAGGAAAGGCAGCTAAATAAAGGTACGAAGGCCTTTTGAGAGCCGCCCATGAGTGGCCGCCATTCAACTCTTCACAAGGTATTATTCTGCACGAATATTCTTTGTATGGAGAAGCAAATAACCCAGATGGGGGAACAACGATAACTCTACGACAGTGGTTCATATGTGTTTGATGATCAGTCTTTTGCATTTAGCCTTCCTACAGCTTAGTTTAACGATGTTAACATTCCCATACGCTTTAGTAGGCTTCCGAATCAAAATATCAGTGTCATGTAATTTAGAGATATCTCGCATTTTAATTGAGGCGTCGTATATCGACGAACTTAAGATTCTGTGTATATATTGCGCTACTATTCGTCCTCAAAACAGTTACACAAATCAAATTGTAGAATGAAAGCTACATAGAACAAGGAACTTCATTAAAGGTATGTTCCGAAAAAATACTAGTAACAATATTTATTGAGGAGCAAATTTTGTTACATGGTACATAAAATGTTACTCGCTCCGCCGTCACAAAATTTGCTCTATCAATTTTGTAGAGTAAATCGAATCAAAGCAGTATTTATCATACTACCGGTGATAGGTTAGCCGAAGAGATCTCATGCAGGGATTAATTTAATTAATTCTTACGAGTAGGAGAACAATTCTTTTAGTTAGGCGTTAGGCAAAAAGTTCTTAAGTCAAGAAATTGAGTTCGGGGTTTTGGTTGAATACTCAATTTTCTCTCTCAAAAAAATATTTTGGTATTAAAGACTTAATACTAGCACAACTACTGCCTCTCGTAATAATTTAGGCTTCAGAATAAGCCAAAAAATTCATATGTGGGTTGGTATTAACGTATTAAGTTTCTGTATTTCTGTCTTTCAGTTTCTGACTTAAGACCTTATTCCCTAATGTCAAAGAATTATTCAATTAGACAGAAGATTGCCGGAACGTAAATGGACATTTAAGGTTATAATAGCATTCGATAGTAAGAATTAGGTTGAAACGTATATGGGTGGTGGGAGTAGGGGGTAAGTAAAAACAAAAATTTGATTGTTTTATTTCTATATCCTTTCACTATGTAGTAATGTGTAATCATCTAGAATCATCCAGAATCAGTAATCACCAGACTTATGGTTAGGTTAGGTAGGGGGGCTGCTAGTGTATTCACCAGCACACTTGGTTGACCACTCCAGTGATAGTGCCGTTAATTTGGTCCCAACGGCAAATGGTGACTGGACCAGATTTGAAAAACAGATAAAAGCGTATTTATTTTGCTTTCACTGGGATTCGAACCGGGGACACCGCTAACCAGGGGCAGGCACTCTAACAACTGCTCTATCCAGTCGATTTATGTTAGTTTAGGTTGGAGTGGCTGACTACATTAAATGTTGGCCACACTTTGGTTGGACTCCACACTTTGGAATTAGACTCATCGCGTTACCATAAGGATCTAGAAGATCCTAATCGATGAAGATGATTAAAGTCATGGAGATGACTAATGCTTATATTACTTAGTCCAGTCAAGTCGTCGGAATATAGGGTGTCCATGTGACTGCGATAGGAAAGACAAGAAGGTGTGCAAGGGATTATTTTCCCTCTTTATCTCTGCAACGTCTGGAGGCATGAATGGCACAGTACCGGTTATGACGCCGATGAGAGTTCTAAGATTCGGCATACTAATTCTGATCAAGTCGCATGAGCGTTTTTGATTGATATTAGAACATAATTATTTTGTGTAACGATTGGTATATGCGGCAGTTACCCGTTGGGGGAAGAGTGTTGAGGAAAAGTAGGATGCTGAAATACCTGTCCATCTCGTTTAGTGATAGGCGGTAATTGGGGAATGTCTTGAAGTAAAATGTAACTGCGATTGACTTACCGAAAAGACTTAATATTACATTCTTTATTTTTAACCAGGATAGAGCGTCTTTAAACGCTTTAGTTTCTGCCTGAAACGTGTAAGACTTAATTCTTACTAATCTGAATGTACCTTTACTCTTCGTCACTCGAGCTTTTGTTACTCTTCTTACCCTTCCTTTTTCAGAAAACAGATGCGTAATTTTGTTCCTGCTGCACCAAAATAGCATGGAAAGCTTGGCTCATAAAATTCCAAATAACGCCGAAAAGAGCAAAAAGGTCGCTAAGCTCTATTTTTCCATTCGAAGTACATTTTAAGGAACAAATCGCAAGAAACACAAGTCTTTCATATCGTTTTGTGGTTAAGGAGAAAAACAACTACTGTCATCGTGACATGACCTATATTAGTCAAAATACAATGGGTTGTTGCGTTGAATCCTACGCAGAGGGTGTTAGTTTCGATTTCGTATTTACCAACTTTTATAATTCAGGGCACCACCTCCATCGAATGACTTACTATGCACAAAGTGTTGCTCGAAAACACTTCTCTCTCAACTTCGCCGTTCGGGGTCGATATAAGACTGTGGTCATCCGCTTAGCATTCGTCAGATAGCAATACCAGGCACAACACTAGCAATAGCTGTAGACGTTAGCCCCAAGTTTGCCTCGGGCTTTCGCGCCACCCATATTATCTGGTATATGCACCAAATATCTTCTTCTCTACTGACCACTGCCGACGGCTATGCATTCTTCATTTCGCCCCGATTTCTAACTAGTTGATGATTTCAAGTCCAAACTCAAACTCAAAAGCACATACTCAAACACTTCCGCTATGCGTCGAAGCCTGCATGGTGACGATCATTGCACCCCTCTTCTAATAACAACATTTTATGACGAACACACCCCTATGACGTTGCGACCATACACATTCACACTTGTTTCTTAAAGTGTATTATTCTAAAGCTGGACATCACTCCTCTGCATGACACAGCAAATTAAACAAACTAATACAAAATGACAAATTCGTCAGCAACTTTTCGAATACGAAACACGAATGTACTCCTACTTCAAACGAAGCTCGGTCCGGCTTGGCAGACAACCATCTGTCAGACACTGAGCGAGTGTCCTTAAATAATCTTGAAGTGATAAATGCAAAAAATTTCAAAACTATCATACTACGTAATTCCAAATGTCCAAGCAATTTTTCGCCAAATCACCCAGCTCACAGTGGCAACGCACACACCGCCATAACGACATGGCAACAACTCGTAACAGACCAGTCCTCCTTCCGGGATAATCAATCAAAACTGTTGGTGGTTCCACTGTGTTTTTTTTTTATTTTGTGCGTTCCACTGGTGTGGTATATAGTTTGTAGAACATTTTTCATTGAAGTTACCCATTTAGATAGTGTCCTCAGGATTGTGAAGTTGATAACCCAGAGGAATGAGCGGAGATGGGACGGTACCGGAAACAGCTACGAGGACAAATGAAAACTTTATGTTGCCTCGAGAGTTTATACAAGTACATCCTTAAGTACATACATCAAATTTCTACAACTACAACAATAATGGAACAGAATAAAGATAATGTGGACGGTTTGTACGAGACGAGGTATGCCATGCACTCTTGTACTCACATTATTTGACATTACGGCAGTATTCTGCCGCATGCCCGCAGGGTGAGAGGAAACGTTCGGTTCAGTGTTGCTGGATTGACCAATGCTCGTGGCCGACCGAAGACTGACCTACATGATTACGAAAGGTGTGCCTAAATTTGCTCGTAATTCCTGTGGGCAAAGGACATAGATTCGTGACCGGAAACAGTTATTACAAAAAATATAAGCGGTATAGAATTGTGTGACAAGGTATATAAGAATTACTTGATTCGGTGTGCTAATTCCATCATGTGTGGAAATCCCGGCGTCGTCATTACGATTGGGCCTGGCAATCAAAATATATAAATTTGAATATGGTTAAGTGGTGGGACCCATTTACCCGTCACTGGAAGCAGATGAGGCGTAAGTCTGGAAAGTTCATCAATAGATTCCAACGCACAACCAACCCACTCTGCCAATGATCCACATTAGCTTCAGAGTTTTTGTTCGTCCAAATTCTGTATGGCTGTGACATAGTTACATACTTACATACAAGCACTTTATTATTAGATGTGTTTTTTGCAAGCGTATATACGCTTAAATTTCAATTTGCATGTAAAATACACTAACAACAAATCCTATATCCGCTTAAATTACTCATCATATTTATCGCCGCTTAGGAAATAAGCGCGTGTGGTTGATGTATCGGATCATTTTTAGTTATTATGGCATCCATAAGTATGCAATTTTTGGTGGTGGTGTAGGTTTCGTAAACGATTCTTTTCATTTGATTAAAATTGTTTTTATTTTATAATTATTAAATGTTTTTGCTTTTAAAGTGATGGTCACGCTACACAGTCACCAAACGATGATTGTGACCATGAAAGATAAACCATCACCTTCCACGACTACACCCCTGACTGCTTACCAAATGTCATAAATGCCGTCGGCGCTGCCAAGATTTTATGATGAATCATTAAGCGCCGATGATCGTTTTTTTGTGCACTTCAAAATTAAGCGTATATACACTTGCAAAAAAAACACAGCTATTAGTAGATATTGATTGGAATCTTGATGATAAAGTGGAAATTAACTTTCGTAATTACTGTATTATTTCTCTTGTATAGCACAAGCCATGACAGCAACTACACCTCGACCAAGATAGACCTCTTGCATCCGAGGGTTGGAGTTAAATCGAATGACATAGATACTACTTGCTTCATGAAAAATAGTAAGTCCTCCTTTTTATTTCTCTACGGAAGATACTCAGAATTCATTTACGCAAAATGTGCTGGAAGTTTCATCCTCTTCGATGCAAAGTCGACAAACCCTGAATTGACAACAGGTTTGTTCTGCTAAGGTAGTAATGCTACAATGAAAACTCTAATAAGCGGCAGCGATCGTCGCAGCACTTTTATCTGACTAAGGGATTCGTCAGTCCCTGGGAAAAAAAACCCTGGAAAAATGATTCATACGCAATTCAAGAAATTTGCAAACAAACTAAAATTAGCATAAAAGATTTAAATTTACCAAATTGCGGCGAATATCTCTGTCCGCTTCCGGCTTGGGGAGTGTCCGCTATAGGGAATATAATATGGATGGAATTTCAATTCATGATCGGCGAACTTGAGAAATTGTTAATGCTCAAGGGGGTTGTCCGCCTGAGAAAGTTGTCTGTAATAGCATCTTTCACTACATGTATTTTTTATAACTGTGTTTAGACGTCAAATGACGTTGAAATGAACTGTAATGTAAGCTATTCTCTGCAAATATGCCGACTCCCAGATTGTAATCTTTTCAAAAATCACACCAAGTTTGTGCTGCATTTAAAAATAATATAATAATATAATATGGGTGGCGCTACAGTCCGAGGCGGACCTGGGCCTAGCTTCTCAACAACCACTCGTGTTGTGCGTCCTATTGTTCTCTCACGCGTGGAAGGGACCTACAGTTTAATGCCGACTCCGAACGGCCAAGTTTGAGAAGCTTTTTCTAGACAGGAAATACCGTTTGAGCATTGTCAGTGACTCGAAAGAGGTGGAGCCGTGAAGTATGAAAGGTGGTAAATTCGGGTATCGAACCTGGCACCGTCTGCATAGGAGTCGAGGCACTAACCCACTTCTCCACGGCGACCCACACTTAAAAATACGAACAACAATTTCCGCAGAATAAAGAATCCAGGTGGAAAAGGAAATGAACACAATCTCGCATTCATTTAAATCGTATTCAAAAGAGCGCTCATCCACATAAGTTCAATCGACTCTTTTACAACGTTTTCAATTTTTTCTTCTACTTTAGCTAAATGAATGGTTCGTAATTACAAAACTCTTAGAGAAGAGAAGTGAAAATGCTATGCCATCCGTTGGGCACACCCTTAAATGAATCACACACACTTCGCTCATCGCTCCTTTCCAAGGCGTTAACTGTGAACTTAATTACTTTTGACAGACTTGTGTATCTTCAAAGACCCTTGGTTGATCTACAGACTGATCAACTTGCACCCGAACTCTTCTCCATCGTGGAATGTCTGCTACATTTCCGCAAACAAACCACTGCGAAAGGATCGATGAAACTGCTTCATATTTTCACACAAATGAAAAAACGAGCATAAAATAGAACTATTTTAACCATGGCTTGCCAGTAAAGACCGGGCGAAAAGCACACAAATCAACAACCAAGGGCGGACAAACAAGCTTTTACTCACTCACCCTCAGTCGCGTACTCTGCCGCCCTTTGGTTGCATACTTTCTTTAACCTTTCTGTTTTTTTTTTTATTTATGCGCTGCAACGTCCTCTGTAAGGTGTAGCATCTAGGATACATACCTGTTTCGTTTTCGATGTGGCAAATTGCACGTTAACCCTTACGGACGTGACAATCACATATGTCCAGGGAATGTGTGTCTGTGGCGGAAGGCCCTGTGGGGCTGATTCCAGCGCTTCATCAATTACCACAACAGCAGTTACGTCTGTAGTGGCGGAGAGAATCGCTGGAATGCCACTGCTTTCGATACTCCCGTGCAGTTGTCAAGTTGAACAAATAGACTACATATATTTCCTAACGCGCTTCTAATGCCCACTGCGCTTTTGAATTCAATGAGCGACCGGGCGCATCAATTAGCGAATCGTAACTATGGGAAATTTGAAAATTTAACGAAGCACACATGAGACTAACAACAGAAAGGTGCACCGTAAAGGAAAACACTTCTGTGTTCAATTGCTCCGCAGCTAGACTCATGAACGATGTTTCAGAACTTGAAATACAATAGGTTGCACACAAATCAACTCTGATTAATATTCAATGTAACACTAGTTGGTTACTGTTCGGAAAATAGTGCGGATCTTATGGGATTTCAATTTCGAGAGGTAGTCTTTGATGCACTCTTGGCTAAATTAGGCGCTGTTGTCTTGATTTGAGTATCTGGCTGGAGCTAGGGCGATTTTTCGGGCTCTGCCGGATAACGATGACGAATTATCTTTGTTTCATCAACGTCAGAATGATCCCGTAGATTTCCAAAAAGGCTTTGGACAAGGCTACCCGTAGTCAAGTGATTACTTCAACACCGTGTAAAACGCACACGCCATTACTAGAGACACGATCGTCCAGAAGTCCGTTAAGCTGTTAGCAAATACGGATTGGCCGAACACAACGAGCTGTAAATATTTGCTAGCATCAAGAGAAATTCAGAAAATGTAACATCGAAATCGCGGACCGGAACAGATCGTCACAGTGGGCAGCTATAACTTCGAAGTGGTCAGGGATTGGGTCTAACTCAAAGGCAAAGACAGTGAGAGAACAACGTTCATTCCAATCCTCCTGTACGGACAATCATACGAATAATCTCTAAAGTCGATGAAGTAGCCATCTTCGAACCAAATTTCTGTGTGCGATCTCTGATCCTATGAACCCTCTAAAGATCCTGTCCCCCCTACCCAAAGAAGATTCAACCACAAATTGTACGGGCCGTATACCGATATGGGCCAGGAGCCTACGTATCGAACCGCAAATTTCTGTCTGACCGTGTGCAATATGGAGGACTTGGCTCTGGACCGAATTCTTCGACTCGCATTATGTGGGATAATGGAGCTGAGACTGACCGCATCAAAGGTCATATGAAAAATGAGATTAGCTAAATACATCCATGTATTCAATTGGAAATAAATTATGTACGAGAAGTTCTTGATAAGTCAGTGAGTCAAATACAGTTAACTCCTAATTCGAATTGTCACGGGATACCATAATTTGTTCGAGTTTGACAGAGTTTCAACTTAGGTAGAGTTCGACTTAAGGATAGTCCACTGTACTTGTTATAATATAATAATAATATGAGTAGCGCGACAGTCCGAGGCGGACCAAGGCCTAGCTTCACAGCAACCACTTGTGTTGTGCGTGCTATTGTTCTTTCACGCGTGGAAGGGACCTACAGTTTAATGCCGACTCCGAACGGCGAAGTTGAAAAGCTTTTCCTAGACAGAAATACTCTTTGAGCATTGTCAGTGACTCGAAAGAGGAGGCGCCGTGAATTATCAAAGGTGGTAAATTCGGGTATCGAACCTGGCACCCTCTGCGTAGGAGTCGACGCACTTACTCACTTACAGATTTAGATCCATAGTACTAGGAAAAACAATTAAGATGCGACGCGGATAAGCTTGAACGGGAACTACTGACTTGTTAATCTACAAATGGAGTTTATTATCTAATATACCATTATAAATAAAACATCCTTGAAATTTTGGATAACACTAGCCAATTTCTTGACATTCTCACGAAGTATTCTTTTATCTATTTATAAAACGTTATTCTGAGTCTCCTTGGGTACAGCTTGAGAAGCCGTATTCGAAATAAATGGAATGCATTTTTGATGCACTATTTGAAAATTGAAACCTAAGCTGTCAATAATGGTAGATTGTCTGAAGGCACTGTATGTCTCTTTATAAGTAAACTTTGGTCTGCTCACAATCCCGCCTCTGATGGACTCTCTACTTAACTCCTACAAATCCAAGCTTGTGTAGGAATGCATACAGAAACTTAAGGAGCAGACGAAACAGAGTAAAAGTCTGCTGGATACCTGTCCGTAAGGAGATAGAAGGCAACGAAATGTCTGCCTCGCTAGCTAGGAAGGGAACATCGAAACTTTTTATAGGGAGTAAGGGAATTAGAAGAAATTAACCGGACAGATTCTTTGTATATCTCTTTTGGCTTGAAGTAGGAATAAAAACTCTCTGGGCAAATATAACCGAAAGAGGTTTGAGGCTAATATCATGAAGAGCAAGAACAACCACCATATCCTACACTAACAGGGCAAAGGGAGGACCTTAAGGAAATAGGAGCATCAGAAGCAAGATTCTGTGGAGTATCTGAAGAAATTCAGGAACCTGAACTAGGATTAAGTCAGGCACTAGCCCACAAAAGAAAAAGATATCTGGACAAGCACATTATATCAGAGAAAGAATTCACTTAAACCATCTTCCATTCACAGATTCTTAAAGAAAACCCTAGAAGCTTTGTTCAACAGGAGTCCAAAACCTTTAAAAAAAATAAAGGTTCCACAATAGGTCTTATGGTCGCCGTGCAATATAGCCTCAATAATAATAATAGTAATAATAACCCTGCTTCTCACTCACACCGTCAGATGAGATTTGCCCTGATACTCCAGACGTTAGAGCGACGAGGAAAACCTTTTGTACATTCTTAGAACTGGGCTCATCTCAAGAAGGAAAAGTCACCTAGAGGCTTACAGAAGCGAGGTGAGACAATGCGGCATATTGGCGGTCAGGCACGTAAGCCTAACTTAACCAACATCTCTAGTTTTACTTAGAATGCCCACAGAGTACAAATGTCATGTGAAATTTCTTCAGATAAACTATATTGAAAGAGCATCAGTGAAAGAATAGCGAGTGATTCCTACAGATGTTATCCCCAACCCATCTGTTAAGGCATCCATGGGAAAACAACAGAATCCGGAGATCCATCGTGTATGCTGCTATTTGCATCATTTTATGTTTCAACATTTATTCAAAGTTATTTTCTGAGTAACTGTCATTAGTACGTGTTTAAGATGTACTTTCTGCCGCATTAAGTATTGACGTGCTCATTAAAGGATGTTTTTTTCTCCACAACTTGCAGTAAAAGATGTACACTTCACTTGAAGCGTTCATCTGAGGCAAGGTTTCGTGTACAGCGAACTCATTGGAGAAGTCAATGAACTTTTCAAGGAGCCACATACATGCATACGTATGCCCCTTTTCAGAGTAACGCTGGAAGGTGTCTGAATCTAACTGAAAGTGGGTGTCGAATATGTGTATATTTTCATTTGCACATCATTCGAATAGAAAGCTCTATATGCAAGTACGAGTGAACTGAATGCTCTGTGAAGCAAAAGAAAATTAACGAACCTGTTGCATGAGCGATTATGTGCAATATCCAGGCGACGTTTAGTTACACATGAGCTAGATGTTTGTGCAAATTTGACGTTGAACGTATATGCGTATTTTAAACGTGTCATGAGACTTCCATGTATGATAAGTTGTTTCAAGTGTGTGAAGAGAGAGTGCATGCAAAGTTGTTCAATTTAATGTCATTGGTTCATGGCAATAGTCTTCGGAAATTCACCTAATTGATGTCCGACCAAATAAACGAAAGTAGATACAACGCAGCATCGTGTTTTAGGCATCAAAACCAAAGGAGGCGACTGACTATGAGGAGATCATTCAACATTCGAAGCCTAGCACTACAGGTACAGAAACAGCTTCTGTACGTATGTTTGGTCAATCGCAGCAAGCTCCTAATGAGAAGTTTTCTGTCATAGCGGTGAACGAAGGAAAACCGTAGTATTTGCTAGAGTTGGGCTAAGTTGTGATTTTATCACAGGGGTTACTGTGATTGCGATTTTTTCATCACAGTAATTTTTAAATTCGGGAGTTGCCTCCTGAACCTTCGCAGTATAATGTATAAAAGATAAAGGAGTAATATCATATTAAGAAATAAGAAGGACAACCGTCGATATAGCGTTTTTTTTTTGTACGAACACGCACCATTTCATTCGCATCTGCAACACTTCATGAAGTTAAATATGAAATCGTTTGTGTGAATCAAAAAATGAGAATGGGGTTGTGCAAAGGCGTGTGTATAAATACAAACCATGTTTGTGGTTCTGCAAAGCGTGTGAATGATTTTAAGAACGTATTCACTGTGTGACATTCACAGTTTAAATCACAGTTGATCACAGGCTATGATTGCGAATTTTCAATCACTGTGAAAAAGTAGCAGTTCGTGATTTTTTCTCAACTCTAGTATATGTTGTCTTCAGTAAAGGATACACGCCATTGGCGTCATGGAAAAAGGGTTAGAATGACACATTGGATAAGCTTCGGAGACCTTGACCTGCAGTCAGACACTTCGTCTACACTCGTCTCCACAGAGTAATAGAGCCCACACTCGACCCGAACTTATACAGGTCTTTATACGACATCCCAGTTTTGATTTACAGCGCAGCAACATTCAAAGTGTGTGAAGAAGTCTTTGGCCTCTTCTGGAGAAAAATTCTGAGCCTGATGTATACAGTCGATTCCGCTCATTTGCAACACAAAAGAAGCGGAAATGTGTTGCAACTAAGCGGAGTTAAACGATGTTCGGATAAAGTGAAGAAGACTTTCGTGTCGTAGCAACTGCGATAGTGTGGGTTGAAAGATATTCCGAATCTAGTAGCGTGGATGTGCTTCCAGTCACGACTCTAGCTGTATGTTGGTGGATGATGTATTTAAGGTGGTTAATAGGAGAGCCAACTCCTAGTTGGTGGTTGTGCGTGGGGTTAACTCCCTCACCACGTAAAAATATTATGGTTCAGAGACAACCAACTGCCTCGGATACGGACGGAATTAATGTTGACGACCCCAGCAAACGTTACAAGGACAACGATTTTCGGTTCTGCACGTGGAATGTTAGGTCCCTTAACAGACCACGTGCAGCCGAAGAACTCGCGGAGGCCCTGGACTGCTACAAAGCAGACATCACCGCAATCCAGGCAGTGCGGTGGAATGGGCCGGGCAAGAAGAGGGTGAGAAACTGCGACATCTACTACGGTGATTGCAACAGGGAGAGGCGCTTATTTGGATGTGGATTTGTTGTTCGAGGCAGACTTAGGCCAAAAGTCTTAAGCTTTGTCTGTAAAAGCGAACGCCTCATAACAATCCGCATCAAGGCTAAATTCGGGAACATCAGCCTGATTTGCGCCCACGCCCCGACAGAGGACAAAGATGACAACAGCAAGGATGACTTCTATGATCTCCTAGAAAGGACTTACGATCAGTGCCCCAGCTTTGACAACAAGATCGTTCTAGGAGATTTCAATGCAAAGCTGGGTAAGGAAGACATCTTTGCCAAAGTCATCGGGAAACACAGCCACGACACTACATCCGATGATGGACTCAGGCTGGTGGACTTTGTCACGGGACGTAATCTCTCTGTAGGTAGCACGCGGTTCCCACACCTCAACATCCATAAAGGGACCCCGCGGTCCCCTGATCAATCAACCGTCAACCAGATTGATCATGTTGCGATCGACGTCAGACACTCCTCCAGCATTCTTGATGTCCGAACGTTCCGAGGAGCCAACATCGACTCGGACCATTTCCTTGTTGTTGCCAAGGTAAGAACTTGGATATCAAGAAATCAACGAAATCGAGAAAGGAGACCACGGTTTGACGTCGGAAAGCTACAATCGCAACGGACTGCTAGGATCTCGCCGAGTCTCCCGGAATCTCTCTCTAAGTTCGTCGTCACCTGCGCAAGCAATCGAAGAAGATTGGAGGCGTTGTCAAGAAGCCATCAAAGATGCTGCCACTGATGTGCTGGGTTTTACGGCACCACCTAGAAAAAACCCATGGTTTGACAACGAGTGTAGGCTGGCACATGCAGCGAAGCTGGAAGCCTGCAAAGCAACGCTGCAACGAACGACGAGAGCTGTTCGTGAGCTCTACAAACAGAGACGAAGGGATGGCTTCTCAGGAGAAAGAAGAAAGAGCACGAGAAGCGCGCGATCGAGGAGATGGAGAGGTGCTACGGTAGGAACGATGTCCGAAAGTTTTACCAGAGGGTGAAACAGTTATCCAGTGGATATAAGGTTTGGACAGAAGCCTGCCGGGACGAGAATGGACAACTAGTAGTAGAGTCGCAGTCGATACTGAGAATTTGGAAGAACCACTTCTGCAGACTGCTAAACGGCGATGATGACACCAATACCGCTGTCAGGCAGAATGTTCCACTCAACATCGACGATGATCGACGAGAATTCCGTCCCCCCAACTTAGACGAGGTCAAGATAGCAATATCAAGACTGAAGTCTAACAAAGTTGCCGGTGCGGACGGACTGTCCGCTGAAATTTATAAGGCAGCTGGAGATGATCTGGTTGGGCGTATGCACCAGCTCATCTGTAAGATATGGTCGGAGGAGAGCATGCCCGATAAGTGGAATCTCAGTATCGTTTGCCCGATCCATAAGAAAGGAGACCCCTTTGACTGCGCCAACTATAGAGGGATAAGTCTCTTGAACATCGCCTATAAGAACCTCTCTCTTCCGTTTTGTGTGATCGCCTGAAACCATTCGTCAACAACCTGATCGGTCCTTATCAGTGCGGTTTCAGGCCGGGGAAGTCCATCATCGACCAAATCTTCACATTACGGCAGATCCTGGAAAAAAACCCATGAAATGCAGATCAACACCCACCACCTTTTTGTCGCCTTCAAGGCCGCATATGACAGCGTGCATAGGGACGAGCTATACAACGCCATGTCTAGTTTTGACATTCCTGCCAAACTCGTCAGGTTGTGCAGGATGACATTGGAGAATTCTCGCTGCTCCATCAAGGTCGGTAACGAACTCACCGAGACCTTCAATGTCAAAAAATGATTTAGACAAGGCGACGCGCTGTCATGTGATTTCTTTAACATCATCCTGGAGAAGATCGTGCAAGACTCACACGCCAACACTAGAGGCACGATCTTCCAGAAGTCCGTACAACTGCAACCATATGATTGGCAGATCACAGCGAGCCTTCAATGAGGCGTTTGCTGGCATTGAGGCGGAGGCGGCTAAAATGGGTCTAGCGGTGAATGAGGGCAAAACGAAGTATATGCTGTCATCCAGAAAGGACACACAACATCGACGTCTTGGACAGAGCGTCACAATGGGCACCTATAACTTCGAGGTAAGAACAACACCAGTGCCGAGATTAAACGCAGAATTACTCTTGCCAATCGCTGTTTCTATGGGCTCAGGAGGCAATTGAGTAGTAGAGCCATCTCTCGAAGGACCAAGCTGACCAAGACCTTGATCATCCCAGTCCTGCTGTACGGCGCGGAGGCATGGACAATCTCAAAAGCGGATGAGGAAGCCCTTGGTATTTTCGAGAGAAAAGTTCTGCGTGCGATCATTTTTTCCTGTTTGCGTTGACGGTTTCTGGAGGAGACGATTCAACCACGAACTGTATGGGCTGAACAGCGACATGAGTCCAGTCAGGCGTCTTCGGATCCAACGCCTAAGATGGCTAGGCCATGTAGAGCGTATGGACAACTCCGCTCCGGCCCGGAGAGTCTTCGACTCCGAACCCGTGGGACAACGCAACAGAGGACGCCCGCGTTTAAGGTATCGCACCCAGGTGGAGAAGGACCTCAACCAACTTGGCGTGCGACACTGGAGACAGCTAGCCAGAGACCGTGCTAGCTGGAGAGGCTTGTTGGTTGAGGCCCAGGTACACAACGGACTGTAGCGCCAAATAAAGAAGAAGAATAGGAGAGCCCGCCATTGCAATGGTGGTGTTGAAGGAAGCTCCTTACTTGGCCAGTTCGTCGGCAATCTACTTTTCCACTATGTTGCTGTGGCCTGAAACCCAGTGATTCCAAAGGTTACTGAGCCTGCACCGTGGTCAAGCCTGGAACCATCATCCTAACAGCTGAGGTTAGGATCCAGAATGATGACTAGCTATGTACTTAGCAGTGGAGGAAAAGGAGAGTGTTATATTGTTGAGCCGAAAAAGTTTAAGAGTTCGTTTATTGGTCTTCATGGGAAACAGCAGCAGCTCCTCTTTTCCTCTTTCTAATCTGTAGCCCAAGTATGAACTCTAGATAGAGCCCTCTCTGCGATTTCGCTCTTCAGCGAAGCAAACAAACCCGATACTAAGATTACTACATACCACGCAACTGCTTTGATTCCCTTGCTTTCTTACTCAACGAGAATTTCATTTATTGTTATCAGCCATTAGAGTCGTGAGATAACCTCGCCTTGAGTTATAAACCAGTTGATCAATTTCGTAACTTTGCTGCTACCCAGTTGCGATTGGATGATTCTGGTTTCTAGCATGGACACTCTTCTTGCGGACGTTACCTTGTATTCCCTATGCAGCGAGAGATTTATTGATTCTGTTGGTTAGGATGTTGTTAAAGGCACCTTCGATATCTATGAAGGTAGCAAGGGTATGTTGTTTGAAGTGGATAGATCTCTTCACGGTACGAACCACCGCGTTTGCTTTCAAAAGCTCACGAATTTGCTCATCTGGGTATTTAACTCCTTGATTATTTCTCACAAAACGATTTCTCTTTGTTTGCACTCTGCTTTAAAATGACCTTAAAACACACGCAACGCATTCAGCAGCATTTCATAGCATTCGCATTCATTCACTTTCAGAGGAAGAATATGAAGGCTACGAGTACTTCACTTTTTTACAAGTATGGGAGTTGGAAGTAGCAGCTATTCTCGTAAACAAAAGTTAACTCTGTGTGCACAAAATGTAATTCTCATCAAGATACTTCATCCCATCCCCTTGTACTCGGATCATGATTTAATTATGATTTCCGATTTTGATTGTGACAAAAATATTGCATATCTATAGATCTGTGGTTTAAAGCGAAATCTAGATGACCAGGATTCGATACGATTCTTCTTCACTGGATATGATATAATTGCTGCGGCAAAATACGAATGGCCACAAGTGACTGGACATGCACATACGACTTCTGCACATCAATAACATATTCTTTGTCATAAGTAATATTGGATTGGAATATAATAACCTAACAAGCAATTCCTTGACGTGATGTATCTGGGGTATTCAAAAGCATAAACGTGGGGTATGAGCAGTTCTAAGTAATGAGGTGAACATGAACTTTCACCTCCTCAAATTCGCAACTCATCCTTTCAAGATTGCTGAACAATAAATAGCAAGGGTATTTCAGAATAGTATCCTCTCTATGCTTTCGGACATTAAAGGAGAATTTTTGCATTGAGATGAGGCAATTCCAGCTTGAGATTATGCGGTGTACATTGAGAGTTGCTAATGCGGAACATTGCAGTATTCTGATATGGTTAATATGGCTTTTGACCATTAGATGACTTAATCTGGTTGTTTAGAATGTACTCTAGGTCGATCAGGTGTATTTCTTGAACTTCCTCTAAGAAAGAAGAAATCAGAGAATTTTCAACTTCCCCAGATGACCTTTTTTGTATGCTGGTCTTACAGCATCGAGTTGACCAACAAATTTCTTCATCAATGACAAAAGTGCAATTAAAGTATTGATAAGGTGCAGGGCCATAACTTTTGTGTCCAAGTAGAGTTTAATGTGCGTATTCACATTATAAAGAAACAATTTGTTAGCCAGTGTCATATGGCCTGAAGTATATACTAATAATATGGATGGTGATACCTTCTACCACAGGCAACTGTGTCTCTCAAACAAAAGTTCCGTACCGACACGTTCCGTACCGACACGACACGGAGGAAGTTTAACCTTCTCTGCTCTTTCAGTAAAAGAAATATGAAAATTGTTATATTTGAAAACGACCGGGAATTCGGCAAACTCGATCCAGCTCTACAGTTGGGAATGGGCCTAGGCATCAGCATTCTAGTTGACAGTCAAATGGCCATTAAAGCAATTTCTGAAATTAAGTCCAGGCTAGTCGCAAGCTTCGGCGAAGAGCTCAAGGTTATTGGTAAGCAGCATTCGATTACTCTATCCTGGGTCTCAGGTCACAGGGACATAACCGACAATGAGGTAGCAGGACAACTTGCCAGGAAAGCGGCCGAAACCGACCCATGCCAGGAACCTCTGGCTCATATGAAGAAGAAAATAACAAAACATGGAGTTAGCTATTGAAAGGTTCAATAGCACGAAGACCGAAAATTTGCTGCTATGCTACGCTTCAGTTGTTCACTCATATCAGTCAATCATCACACAATCACAAATTAAGATCACAAATTACTGAATCATTTTGCATGTGAATAATCTTCCAAGAATTAAATAGCGGCTGGTTATAGATACGAACGTTTTTCTGCAATGCAATATTCATCTCACCACCTTCCCAGAGCGAGTCACTCAGTCACAAATTGTCGATTTTCAAACTTCACTGTCTCTACGAACCTAATTAACACACTTTCAACAAACTTCAGCAATTACCGCCAACCAATTGGCCTAGCGCAAAACAAATATACATTCGCGTCAATGATACAATTGCCAAGGGTTGAAGCTTCATTTGTTCAATTGAATCGCGGCCATTTATCATTCGGTGCACTGATCCAGCGGTGCACTTTCATAAATGATTTCCGCGGAGCCCCCATGGCGCTTAACGAAGTTCCAGCCAGAACCGTTGTGCAGCATTCAATGCAGCAGGAGCTGTTTCGTAGAGGGGGCGAGTAGAAGATGAAACATTGCTGGGAGCAAAACCCATATTTACCCAGTCCCAAGTGAACGTTCAAATGAAAACGGATGTTTTCAATACACCGCCATGGTGTGTGTATAGTTGAGCCTTTTCATGGAGGCATCGGTCCGCTTTTTCAATGGCATAACTTCACTGCCGTTTCGTTATTTATGGCAGGTAATAAACAAGAAACCTTAATAATCAATTTTTACACTTTTATTATTTGAATTGTTCGTCGACCCGTTTGCACATTCATTGGCTCCCGTTTGCGGCGTAATAGCACTTCACGCACCTCACGAATGCAGTACTAAATGCCTACGTTGTTCATCTTTGAAAGGGGCCGTTTGTTCATACGTTACGTTCTGTTTGTGCTCCTCCACTGAAACCATCTATTGAGTACAACGTGCAAATATGATTTCAATGAGTTGCAAGAGTTGTATTGTTTGCAATGCGGATGCGAAAGGGGATACAAAGCGAATTGAATAGGAGATTCGAATTGTGTGCAGGTGCTCACTGGATCGGTAAAGGTCACCGGGAACTCAGTTTAAGAGAAGGTTCTTGCTTTTATTTGAAAAACATTGCCGATATAGAGATAGGGATATTTAGTACTAAACATCTTGTAGCTATGACCTATCTTAAAGAGAGTCGTTTGATAACTCAGTAACTTCTTTAATTTTCTGCTGGAACTTTAAATACAAGCAAGCTGTGTCATTTAGTTTATGTTTATCAATCAGGCAGATAAGTGCTGATTAAGCATTATTTTTGCGGTAAAAAACATCATCAACACAAAGGAGAAGCTCGATAAATAGGATTTCGTGGACGAGACCACGAAGCGCAGTGGTCCATAGACGACAAAATACCCTAAATTGAAATACTATCTAGAGATATGTGCATTTGATTTTTTTTTTCGGTAGAAAAGTGACAAATCCAAAATGGTGTGGTTTTTTGTCAAAATGTTGAGATCTATGAAAATAATCTATTGGAAAAATAAATAAAAATATATAAATCTATAAAAAAAAGTTTGAATGGAGTAACATTTAGTTTAAGGCCCTATATTAAACCTTCAAATAAAATAAATGGTTTTTTTTGCTGAATACCAATCTCTTAACAACACTCGATTATTGCAACCAATGTAATGGACTTAAGTGCTTTCTATTTTTACAACAATTCAAAAAAAAATTTCAAATTTGAAATTGCGCGGCTCAAAATATATGCCAACATTCATACACATACATACATATGTGTGTACCAGAGATATGATCCAGCGATACACCGCACTTATTCGTTCAACGCAATTACATTGGGTTTTTCTACCACTCCAACCCATTGATCCTTCATAAAATATTCATCGCCATCGCATTGATCGCAAACACATGCGGTGTTGCGTTCGTGTAGTCATACCAATCGAAGCACAATGCGATGTTTGATCATTTTTCCTCAGATCATAGCGATGAGTGAGAAAAGGCGGACCTAGTGTTAACCACAATGATCGCATCTCAATCGCTGCCAGTCATAATCGCACTGTATTTTTTTGTGAATATATTGCAAGTCACAAAAATATGATCACTTGCCGATCTCTGGTGTGTACGCTTTACTATGCAATGTAACATCAAAAATTGTAACCCTTTTGTTTTCATAGGACCCTAACTATGCCTAGCAGCAATTTTGGAGTAAAACGAGCCCATGTTAACGACAAGGCGTTGAGGAGAAGGCAAAAAATAAACATTCTTATTTTTTTTTATACGAAAAGAACATGCTTCGTCGAATCGACGACGTCAACAAAAAATTTCGTCGTACAGATGACACATCTACTGAAAATATAAATGTTTTTAATTGTTTATCTCATGAGCCATAGATAAAAACATAATCAGACATTTTCATCACGAATGGAGCTAAACGAAAAACGAGCACAAAACAAACATATACACGGCAGAAAACCGATTAGATGTAAAGTTGTGTCGTCGATTCGACGAAGCATGTGCTTGCAGGGTTAGCCTAAATTGTGTTAATTTTAACTAAAACAATATATACTAACACACTTTGTTATATACGTAAATAGTTTACATTTTAACTGATCACATAATTTGCTGCTTTTGTCAATCTTCCAAGGTAGACCTCACATTGTTCCAAGGTATACTACCTTCGTGTACCTTGAAATGGTTAAGAACCTCTCAGTTCTTCAGTTAAAACGTAATAAAATATTGGCTGATCTGATGAGATCCTTAAATTTTTTTCAAAGAAAAAACCACACTCTTGCTTAATATGAGTTCGTTTTTATCGAGTCAGAAGAAGTCAGTATCAGTATATCGAGTCAATCGAAGTCAGAATAAAAATTGTCAAAAAAGGATATGTTAATATAGTTCCAAGGTTCCGACTTACCACTCTTGCCCCCTAAAAACTTGGTCAGCGTGTTTTTTTGCATTATTCTTTCAACAAGATGACTATCAGAGTACGCTATTCACACGATGTCGTGAATAAATTTCAAACATTTTTGAAAAACTGTGAAAATGTCGCTAAAATTCGTCGAAGTACAAGAGGCCAATCAGCTATGGTGTCTATCTCTCCGCACTTGTTTTTTGATTTAGAGCAGTTCAAATCACCAAAACCCATTGCCATTGCCACACATTAGTGCACTATTGCACACGAACAATATTCACCGGATAGTAGCCGAATTTTCGTGGCATCTCTAGTCCAAAACGCCACAAACACTATCTGCGTCATGAAGGTCAATAACGAACTCTCTGATAATTTCAAAATGTTTGACACAAGACTACCTATTTGCTGTCCTCATGACAGTACACACATCGACGTCTTGGACCAAGCGTCACAATAGGCAGCTATTTTTTTATGGTTCAGTTCCGCAGTGAGCAATAATTACGGCATTAGTATTGAGAGCGAACTTAGGAGAATTCTTCGCCAACTTCTTTTTCTACATGACATAAGTCGAGTCAGTCGTCTACCGATTGCCTAAGATGGTCACGTAGATTGTAGAGCGCATGGACCACTTGACTCCGGGCCGATGACGGCATTGCAAGTGACTCCTGCGTCTATGGTGGACAGAAGGACACAATCTGATGTGTTCGAAGTACGAGCAAGGCGGCATGTTGGTATAATCCGGAGTTCACCCCAGAATGTAGCGTCATATACAGAAGGAGTATACCTCTATATGAAAGGCTTAAGCAGGGGTAAGTAATTAGAAGCCACTGTTTAATTTTCAGAACTTCATATATATTTTATTAAATTTTTACGGTACTGAACAGTTTACGAGAGCACACTACACTTTAATTTTCTGAAAGCAGTTCACATTGGCTTTTCCTCGAAAAAATAAATTTTATCTCAGCAACATTTATTGAGAAAAATCTCCTAACCGGTCAGCTTGTCCGTCTTTCTCTAAATAGTTGGACGCATATCTCTCCCCGACTTCAGGTAAAATGTGCCCATATAAACAAGTATACGCACCAGACCAGCGATTAACTTTTAATCAATACCGGAAACCAAACCTCAGCACACGTGCCCAACAGCACGGTTCTCCAGAATTCGAAAAACTTTCCTCACGAATCACAAGGACTCCTTCTGCTGTACGAACTCTGTTGCCGTGAACCTGAATATTTGCTTCGCACCAGACGAAATCGAAGAAAATAATTACTTTGGCTAATTCGAAAAGTTTTCGCAAGTAGCAGCGCTAATTGTTAAATAATTAACTCTCAAATGGTATCCTTATAATTCGTATCCAGTTATACAGCTCCCATCCATTCGCATTACCCGACAGTGTCGTTGAACGGTAGAGATGACCTCTGGCAGGAGTCTACTTCAATTTTGCGATACTCCCCTTCAATTCGCTGCCGTGCTTTACATTTTTGATGGACTCAACTAAATGGTACTTCCTACTACACAGCTATCCTATCACATGTACCGAGATGGCACTCTCTGTACCGAGATGGCACTCTCATATATATAAGTAATTACAGGACGAGATGTGCTTGACGAGCCGTCTGGTAAATACATTTTCGTGAATGTTGTTAAAATATCGATTTCGGGTGCAGCCGCAAATTAATCTCATTTCAGTCTTGAAATAGAGATAGGCTTGTGATTGCTTCACCTTGTCCTCTTGTCAGACTCATAACTCTGATTTCAATCGATTCTGAGCCGCCGCGCCGTGGGTGATACGATTTTCGGATAAGTAATTACAGGACGAGGACAGCTAACCGACTACTGAATACACAAGAACCCACACCCATATGTCTGTACGTGTGTAGTATCATCAACGCCGCGCAACATTGTTATGGCCTCAAGGTAACTACTTAAGCATTTCCCAGGAAGAATATTAAAGGAACAAGTAAATTGCCATGAATCCAATTCCGGAGTTCATTCCGAAATGAGTTGTGCGGAAAATTAGTTTTTATATCGTTGCCATTCGGGAATATTGTCGTGGAGCTATGGCACGAGGATATTTCATTTGGTTCTCTCTCAGAAGGGGTGATGATGAAACGAAGAACGACGCGTTGAAGCTGTTGAATCCGCACTTAGTGATCCCAAAAAGTTAAGTGTACCCAGAGGACGTAATAAAAAAAAAAACGTAGAACTGTTTCTTATTCGTGTTCTAGGAAAATTAGTTTCACAATCGTCGTCTCATACAATCATGCCATTCAGCTATTTATCATTGAAATTCTTCACTTCAGTTATTCTCTATTACTGACAACGCTCTTAGCATTGGGCATCTAAGCGAAAAATGTTAGTTATTTATAAGCATAGTTAAACACTGAAACGAATGGCTTGGAATGGAATTTTCATTCAGTTCACGGTAATCGACAATCCTAAGCTGGATATCTCCATCTGTTTTTTCGCCATGCTTATGCGTTTATTAGTTTCTGGATTAAAAATATTTGTTCCAGTTGAAGGCACTAAACTCCCCTAGAAATGAAAGAAATATGTCATGATATAAGTTATCAGCAGTAGAATGGGCAGTTGCCGATGAAATGAGCAATGTACCTGCTTGTGATGCACATTGATTAAAAAAGAACAAGTTTAGTTGTATTGAGGCGATTTTCAACCACGAACAAACCAAAGACCATTCCCAGGGTGACCACCAGTAGCGAAATGACCGGTACAGTGCCGAAATTTTATTGTGTACCGAAGAAATGCCTCGGTAGATACAATCGCAACAACATCGACCCATTTTTGAAGCAGACACAACAACAAAGTCTTGGCGAATGGTGTTTGGTGGGACTGGCAAGGATTCATCTCCTATGATCTGATCTATGACAGCAAGATTCTTAAATTGAACCTGTATTTTCAACAAATGGGTCGTATGAAGGAAGCAATCGTTCAGAAGTGGACAGCATTGGCTCATATGACTGGAATTGATTTCTATCAGGACAGGACATCACCAGGAGACACACATCGATAGCGACTCGCCAAAGCCTCCGAGGGCTTGGTTGGGAGGTTATTATGCATCCACACTATAGTGCGTACCCAACATCAAGCGATTACCATCTGTTCCTGTCCATGGCGAACGATTTCGTTTCGAAACAAGACTTTGTTACATTACCGTCAAAGTGTCTAAAAATTTTCGAGCAAAACTGTGCATATTTGACTTAAAACGGACCATATTACCATGGTAAATAAAGTCTTAAATTTTTTGTAAAAATAACGGATTTGCTTACTACACCCAATGGGTACATAATATGTGCAGCTTCACTTACTTGATTTTGATGTCCACTACGGAGCTTAGGTATACGAAGACAATATCGAGTCTGATCATTGTGACGCCTTTACCTAAGTGGCCCATATTGTATTCCTTTCTCGCCGACCTGACCTCCATCATCGCCAGACCCTTTATAGCCGATTCATTGACGAATTGTTTTGTTCGGAAAATAACGTGCTATTCAGATGCGTATGCCAACAATTGAACGGACTTCTGGATGTAAGTACATCTTATGTTCGAGTGTGATTTTTGCACAGCGATATTAAAGATGATTTTATGCCTTCTTTAAGTCATTTATTGACATTGAAGGTCTCTGTGAGTTCATGACTTGCTTCGATGGAATAGCACCACTTGACGAATTTGTCAGAAATGTCAAAACTAAACATGACAGTTAACGACTGGATGGCGCAGTTGGTAGAGTGCCTGTCCCTGGTTAGAGGGGTCCCCGGTTCGAATCCCAGTGAAAGCAAAATAAATACGCTTTTATCTGGTTTGCAAATCTGGTCTAGTCACCATTTGCCGTTGGGATCAAATTAACGGCACTATCACTGCAGTGGTCAATCAGTGATAGTAGTCTGACTAGGGGTAGCACAAAGGAGCAATATGGTCTAAGTGTGCTGGTAAATGCACCTAACCTATCCCAAACATGACGGTGTATGCATAGCTCGTCTCTATGCTTTTAAATGCAACCCTGAGTTCGACAATAAGAACTTGCTGTCTTTCCAGAGAACGGATGTGGTCTATTGTTGATTTTTCCGGCCTGGACCCATACTGACACGGACCTATCGCTTTGCTTATAAGTGGGCGGAGAAGTTTTGCTTGAAACTAGTGGATCGGCATGTCTTAAAACACTGCATACAAAAGGACAGAGAAGATCTTGTATGCGTTGTTGAGGAAACTTATTACTCGATAATGGCGCATTCATAGAGGTCTCCTTTCTTATAACTCAGGCAAAATATACTGAGACTCCACTCTTCTGGCGTACTTTCCTTCGAGCTTATCTTACATGTATGCGCTCAAAAGAATCACATGCGCTGCCAGGAAATTTCAGTGGACAGCCCTTTCGCAGCAGCATCGTAGGTAAAACATTAGCTCCAATATTGCTATCTTAAGTTAGTGTAGGTAGGACAGAATTATCGTCTATCATCCTCCTGTAGACAATTCTGCCTGGCAGCGGATCATAGATCCGCCATTCTCCTCGACCTCACTACCAGTTGTCTGTATTGTTCTGGAACCCTGTGCAATTGGAGAATTAGTTCTTCCCAAGACTTTCGGATACCTTTCCATTGTTATCCGCATTTCCTCGATCGCATTGTTTTCATGTCTCTTTCTTGTTTCTTCTTATAAAATAGGTCTTTATTTTCTTGTCTTTTAGGCTTTCAGGTTCGCTGCACTTACCTGCTTGCACTCGTTGTCAGGCGTTTGGTCTTTGGGGCTGTCGTGATATTCGATGCGATTATCTACATCGAACCGAAATTAAAACACACAGAAACAACTCAATCGATTTCCAAAGTTGATTTCCTTGTCTCAACGAGTACTGAATGTGCACCTAATTAACGGTACGAGATGTAAATCCTCATAGTTTAGTAGCGCGAAATAAGGATGCGCTTTAGTTTTTAATTTGAGTTTGCCAACTGACTGCTTCGATAGTCATAAAATTAACATCAGCACAGAAATACATTCACATTCTTCATCGGACAACTTCATGAGCGACTTCATAGAGACTGATATCCAACTTTTACTACGCGGTTTCGGGAACAAAATGCATAGCAAAAGGTGTGAAGAATGTTTTAAAAATCCACAAACTTCCCTTCACAAAAAAGCAACGTCCAACATGGCAGACTGTCATGGATGAAAAAAAATGTTAACAACAAAAAAAAAAGAAAAAAAACACACTCATACAACTTTTTCGGAATAAATTTTCATGTAAATTCACCCTGTGAAATAATACGCAGTCCTGACCATTTAATTTCCTGTCGTTCCTACCACTGGTTTTGTTATTTTTGCTTCGCACAGAACGCAGCGCAGCCTTGAAATGGAACTCGTGCAAAAGCCGACATATAAATGCTGAATGTTGGTTTTCATAATTTATAGTGATAGTATTTCCGTTGTTTTTCCAGTACATCTCTGCTGTGATAACAATCCGCAAAAAAGGAAAAACGAAGGACAAAATGGGAAAAAATACAACAGAATTGTTCAGACCGAACGAACGCAGAGAATCTGGACTATTCGGCTTACGGAGATCTGCATCCTGATGAGGGTGTCCGGTTACAATATTGGAAATATTTTTTTAAATGATTGTTTACGACATGAAAATTGAGATAGATTCTCGTGAATATTATTTTATTGATTTTATCACTATTTCATACTAAAAAAAATGAGGTGAGGGAGATCAAATCCGACGGACGCTGATAATTCGTAAACGTGCAGATAACATGCATGCATATGCATACTTGCAGAGTGAGATTTCATTTAAGAAAGTTGTTTTTAAATTTTTCTATAATATTCACATGTAATTAAGCATGCGGGAGTGGATGGGTTAGTATTATTGATTGGCATAATCTGATATTAAGAATAAAGACTTTAGTAATCGAGATATTTTAATAATCCAACGATCACCCGAGATGAGCGCATTGGAATGATTATTCGAGTGATAATCGATTAGTGCATTCTAAAAACCAATCGAATGACTACTAACAAATTATTAGCTACTAGCACAAGATAACAATGTCTCATTTCAGCGAGAGAACAAGTAACAAATACGTCTCGTCGAGAAATACTAATCAGGAACAAAAGATTGAAAGAAAAACGCAACGGCAATGAATTCAAGTATTACTCAACTTCTCGGCACATTAATAAAGAAATTCGAATTCATTCCAATGATTTGATGAGTAGTTTGTAATTAGTTAGTAGTTATTTGGATGAGTTAGAAGTCTTTCGAATAAGTAAGGAGTTAGTAGGCATTCGAATAGTTTCAATGATAGAGAACATCTCAAAATATGGTAGTCGATTATCCCTCGAATTATCATTCGAATGCGCCCATCAATAGTAAGTATTCTTTTATTTAAGAATAAATAAATAATTTTATATGCAATGCCCGTTGAGTTGCCAAGAATCTCATCCTCGGAAAGCAATCGATGCCTTTTCGTTGGGTATTATTTCTGGAGTTCACATTCAACTAATCTGTATAAATAAGAATCTTAGTTGGTTTGTAAAGAATCGCATATTTCAAAACGTCCAAAATTTCCCGGAGCCAAGTTATTGTTTTGGCCTAGTCAATTGTTTTGTTCACTACCGGCAGATAGCGCTGCACAGTGCCTCCATTTCAAGTTAGAAATTCGTCTGAAATAATTCTGTGAAATCAAAACCATTGAACCGATTTTAATAAGATTAGAAACAATAAGAGGAGCTCGATCAACGTGTTATCTACGATTACACAAGTAGCTACCAAGTTAAGGTCTGAAATATATTAAACTATATCGTGTAGTAAAAAATATGAAACATTTTTTGTTTGAATACGTATATTTTTTTTTAATCTCATCTATGATGTCGAATTTAGCCTTCAAAATCATAAAACTTCATTTTACATAGATTGTGTATTTGTTTTTCAACACAAATAATTTATATAGTATTTCATATTACCTAAGTTTAATAGGCATACGTTTCATTGCTTAGTGGAGGTGAATCTTTTGCTTCTGATTTAGTCCTTAACTTTGTAATCTATTGATTCGACGATGAGAGTATATATTGCTAGAATCTAAAATAAGAGGAAAATAGTGTTGTACTACTAGTGAACCTTTTACTTCAAATTTGCGCAAAAAAGTCGTAAATATTTATTATAAATTGTCGTGGGATTTTATGTAAAATTTGATGTTTCGGCTCTTTAGAAAAACACGAAAAATGAAATATACACAAATTATGCACGATTTTCAATAGATATGAAAATAATAAAAAAACAATTTTTTTAAAGAAAATAATTCAAAAGCTGTCGTTAAACACTAGAAAACAGACATTAGCAACTGCGAAAAACATTCAACTTCGTGACGTGACTGACTGCCCACAATTAATTAGAGGAGAAATTCTACCGCCAATTTGTTCTGATGTTATCATAGATAATAATTGCGTTAAACAAAAACTAGTTCGATTTAGCCTGAAGTTACATGTTGTGCAAATATAGACAGCAAAAACACAACCCCAATGACGTTTGATTCGAATGATTCGAATTTAAAAATGTGCTTTCGGTTGATACAGTGAATTTTCGAATCTTTCGAATGTGAGTATACAAATGTGAGTATACACAAAATTCGAATTCAATTCTCCTTCGAACGAACGTGATGTGATAGAGGTAAAAGAAGCAAATGCTACTGCTTCGTCTTGCCAGCCAATTAGCAGAAGTTCAGTGCCGATTTTTTTTAAATTGTCTAGATTCCAATATGAGCGGCTATAATAAAAATTGCTAACATATTATAATTCTTAGCTATAAGAAAATCAAAGAAGTAAAGAATGCTATTCATGCGATATCACCGTAACAGAACCATTTGCGGGAGTTCCTTTAAAGAATTTGGTTGATCGCACTGCAAAATGAATTTTCAAAACCAAAGGAAGGGAGGAAACATTTGATGGCTCGTCTGACCAGAATAAGTTCTATCAACCACTGGAGTAATATTGGACTTAGCAGCAGCATCACCAAAAGAACAATGCAAATACTCACATCACAAGGAAATGTTCCCATACAGCCACGAACGAGTACTTTTTTTTAAATAAGCTCCTTAAGCCTTCGAACCAACACATCAAATTAATGGGGCCTGAACCCAAAAAGGAACAACTTGCCATCAGTGACGAAACAATCCATATGGTAATGATAGCTTAGTTCTAAAAGAAAAAAAAATCAAGCATTATTAATTTGAAGCAAATAAAAAAAAAAACAGAATACCTATTATAGTTGTAGCTTATATTCCAAATAATTAATAATTTAATTACTTTCCAATTCAGATGCATTTCTTTCACCAAATGAGATTTCTCAATTCGATAGGACTAACCGCTCTCGAGGTCCGCTCTCCTCGTTGTCTCGCTTGTGCATTTTAGGAAAATAAGTCAATGAACGTAGCCGAACAGCACAATCTCAAAGGCTCTGAACGGCGATTAATGGCAAATCACGGTCATCATTAACACTGGCGGATACAGCTGCAATATTTCCTTCTGTACGAACTCTACACATACATGTGGATGCCTTGATGTCCAAAGACGCTAAATGCATGAGAATTTAGACTATTAAACGGGTATGAGGACAAAAATACCGCTGTCAGGCAGAATGATCCACTCAATCTGGACGATGTTCGGCGAGAATTCCGTCTCCCTGACTTAGATGAGGCAATATCAAGACTGAAGTCTAACAAGGCTATCGGCGCGATCTGTCAGCAGACATCTTTAAGGAAGCTGGAGACGATCTAGTTGGGCACATGCACCAGCTCATCTGTAAGATATGTTGGGAGGAAAGAATGCATGCCGCTTATAAACAAGATGATAGGTCCATATCAGTGTGACTGCAGGCTACATAAGTGCACTATCGACCACAAATTGTCACACTACGGCAGATCTGGGTAGAGACCCAATTGATGCGATAGCAAATCCGTCAGGATGACGATGGAGAATTCTCGCTTCTCGGGCAAGGTCAGTAACGAACTAACCGAGAGCTTCAATGGCAGTTTTGTGCAGGGGGACGCATTGGCATTTGATTATTTTAACATCATCCCGGAGATGATCGTACAAAACTCACACGTCAACACTGAAGGTACGATTTGCCGTACAACTGTTAGAATATGCGGATGACATTGACGTGAATGGCAGAACACAGCGAGCCGTCGGAAGTGTCGGAAGTCGGAAGCGGCTAAAATGGGTCTAGCGGTGAGCCAGGGCAACTAAAACGAAGAATATGCTGTCAGCAAGAAAGGAGATACAACATCGACGTCATGGACAGAACGTCACAATGAGCAGCTTTAAATTCGAGGTAGTCAAGGACTACCTCGGCTCCGCACTACCGAGATCAAACGCAGATTATCTCTTGCCAACCGCTGTTTATATGGGCGTACGTGAGTAAGAGAGCTATATCTCGAAGGACCAAACTGACTTTAGGAAGTTGATCATACCACTCCTGCTGCACGGCGCGGAGGCGTTGACGGTTTTTGGAGAAGATTCAACCACGAACTGTACGGGGTGTACAGCGACATGAGCCTAGTCAGGCTTCTACGTCACGTAGAGCTTATGGGCAACTTAGCTCCGGCCTGAAGAGTCTTCGACTCCGAATCCGTGGGTCAACGCAACTAAAGAGTTGAAGGACCTCAACCAACTTTCGTGCGAAACCAGAGACAAATAGCCAGTAACCATGCTAATTGGAGAGGCTTGTTGGTCGAGGCCCAGGTCCATCCCGTACTGTAGCGCCAAAGAAAGAAGTAGAAGGCTTGAATTGCTTGCACATTAGGTCAATTATGTAGGCGTAATGATCGAAGGGCTAGCCTTCCAATGAAGAATTGGTAGTACTAACTGAGAATGTTCGGCTTTGAAAAAGTCAAAACTCATTTCGTCTCATGTACTTGTACACGTTTATCTCATACAAATACAAGGAATATATTTAACAGACAAATGGTAAACAGTAATACTCAAAGAATTGTGTAAATCAAAGGGAAGCCTACATATATATGTGTGTACCAAAGCACTTGGATTTAAAATTTCTTATTGAATTTTTGTAATTTTCGTCTTCTCTTGAAATGAAATTAATTCAACTTTCATTCCCCAAAAGGATTTTTGTTTTCTGTTCGTGAATCTTGTTACTTAGTTAAGGGACTCAGCAAAACAACTCATGTTTTTCTTTCTCTTAATGAAACTTGTTTAAGTTTGGATGTGGGATTAGGGGTTGTAATTGAATGGGTTGAGGGTTCAGCAAGTTAATTGAGTTATTGCGGTTTATGAACGTTGGGTTCTTGAGCAAAAGAGAGAAGGAGTGAAGAAGAAATTTCCTTATTTATTGCTGCTAAATGATTGCGCGCAAATTTTTCTATGAGACTGAAGGCTGTGTATACACATGCATATACATTGATGCAAGAGTTTTCAATGATACATATATTCTTTGATGTTTTCCCTTCACATTCCAGGAAATTTTTTGTGGAATGAGAATGCTTTATTATTCGGCAGTTTACATGTGCAACTCTTGAGGGAAACGTCTATCAAGTTATATTTTTAACTTTATTTAGTTCACGCTGTTGTAATTAGCGTGCTGGCGAAGTAAGGGAACAAAACAGAACAAAAATTCTGACACATATTTATTCCGAAAGCAGTACTACACCCGAGGACTAATTATCAAAATCAAGCAATCAAGCAAAATTTAAGGTGCAGTAAAAAGAAATTAGGAAATATGGCCCCATTCAGTTCAAGTATGTTGGATTATTTGTTGCCATCTTAATGATAATGCCATTATCCCTCTGTAATAAAAGCTCTCGTACTACTGGCTAAAAACTGAGAGAGTCCTCTTTTTGCAGCCACTCTTGAGGCGAACTTTGCACCAGTAAAACCGTCCGCCATGGACAAGAACAGGTGGTGATAACTCGGTGCTGGATCCGGACTTCAAGGTATATAAGAAAGGTATTAACCAGAAACGTGCATGCCTGGCTGATTGTCATAGGAGGAATGAACACTCCTCCAACAATAACCATCGAGGTAATATAAGACTTACTGCCACATGACCCCTACATGCAAACGACTGCTGCAAAGAGCGCCGTAAAGGATCAGCCAATCCAGCGGCTGGTTTCCAAGCTCCACTGGTATGCATGAAGCAAAAACCAAGAAGGACTTTTACCATTTGCACCAAAAACACTTAGCAAAATCCACCCAAAAAATATATTAGTAACCATTAAAAAATTCTCCCTCCTAGTGGTCTATACTAGACGCTTTTTGACCAATTCATCAGATTCAACGACCGGCAGCCAGTCCGAAAATGAAGGAAATGAATGTATATTGGTAAATGTATTTTTTCCTGTTCTGAGATATTGTGGTGGGCCAAATTACAAAAAGGCGTATAAATCCAGCTCCAAAAGAGAACATCTAAAAATACAGGTACTCTTCAAAGCATCAACTTTTCAAGATTTCAAATTCCTTATGAGCCAATTTACCTGTTAACAACTCCTTGACTGTCGAATAAAGACAGATGTTAAGATGTGTGTGTGTGTGTGTTTTTTCTCTCTCTCTCTCTCTCTCTCTCTCTCTCTCTCTCTCTCTCTCTCTCAACAATTACCTTTTTAACCTCTTAGTTGCCTCTTGTGCTCGCCGTGTTCCTTTATATGCGAACACGATAACAATACGAGAGCACATATTTACACAGTCGAAAGAGCTTATCTTCTCTAAACACAACTTCATCGAACGTAAATTCACTTAAGTCCTATCAATGGAATTTCACAATTCCTTTCTCGAGGACCTATTAACATTGTTCGCCAAAAACAGACAATATAATAATAAAAACACAATCGCCTAATGTGTTTGGCACACAAAAAGTAGACAAACACAGAAATAAGAACCAATACGGTGCGTGAACAAATAATCAATAAAATATCTTCCATTGGGAATTATGTTATCTTCATCCTTGAATTGACTCTCTCAACATCTTCTGGCTGACGACTGCATCTGTACCACCACCTGAGTCCGATCTCTTATTCCTTGCTTTGCAGTCTCTCAATAATTAAAAAACAATTCAGTGGTTGAAAAGTACATCTTGTGCATATATGGATACGGCTTGTTCAACTGGAGGACGTCACACAAGAATGTAAGTGAATGTCATTAGTGATGTCAATTGTCGGAACGTTGCGTGAGTGTCTGCAATGCGAGACCGAAAATACATCTTCTAACATTCAGATTGTGGCTCTTTAAGAGTGCAGTCAATCACTAAGGGTTAAGCTATAAACTCGCAAATTGAATCAGACGAATGCAGAGCGTGGAAGTAATTTCAATTTGAGTGTCTCCCTATAAATCCAAAAGACACCCAACAAGGCGTTTGAACGACGACTGGAGGTGGTGAAACGGATTTCACTTTAATACTTTTTTATTGTTGATGTTGTACTGTAGAGCCTTGCGGTCGTAAAAGTTAGTTTCTGCTAAAGTGTCACGAAGATGCTTTGATGGCATGTAAAAATGAAAACAAGAATGAAAAGAATATTCCCACAAATAAGTTTGCAGCTCTTCATAAACTGTTTGCTATTAGTGGGATTTTTAAGAATCATGGAAACATGAAATATTTTTTCATGACATGGTTTAAAGATGGCCATATTTTGTTTAAATTTGATGGAGTGTTCAATAAGACATTGATTTCGGAGTTATATTGCTCAAAGTATTTTGTATTTTGTGGGGCCTTTATAGCTTTTTTAGAGCTATGATAGGCACTAGACGAAGAAAACAAGATCGGCGCAGGGATGTATACAAAACTTATAGAAACCATGTTACTTTGCTGACCAGGTCGGCTATGATCAATTATTTTAAACCATAGCTTACTTACGATCGATTATCTGCGTTTTTTTGGAAGCGGGTTGGACAAACTGGATGGACTAAGACTAATGACTTCTGTCATGTCGGTTTATACCGCGGCCCCTCTCAGAAAACCATTTGAGAATATGTGTCGATAAAGCTGATGAATTCGGTAAGTGTGTTAAATTACAATTACTCCCTTTACGCCAGAAGGAGACCCACGCTCTTTGACTCTCGGTGCAACTAAAGGCTCGTACAAAACAACCGACCACAGATGGGTAGACGACATTATTTAAAAATACAACTGACAGTCAGTCATAAGCGATCACTACGTCTGCTCAAACTACGACTCAGATGTCATAACAGGGAAAATGCAAGTGACATAGCAGCAGGATGGGCTGATCATGTCGGTCCCGTACAATGATTTCTACAGAAGCTGCATGCGTGGAGAGGAGGTAAGGAACACACATCACCTCCTTGGCTCTTGTCGTTCTCTCGCTAATCATAGGAACTCATACCTAGTGTCATCCTTTTTCAATAACCTTAGCCAACTGAACCATATCACCATAAGTCAGTTAAGCCGCTTTGTCACAAACACACAATTGCTTGTGGCTACATGTATAACGATGGTATGCCTATACACAGACATGACAGATATTTTAACCTAACCTACACAGTATGTACTGAATTCAGTATTGGGTCAAAATTATCTCATCCTATCTCGTCTTTATTGAGTCACATGATCCATTAAAGGGATCGCATTGGCAAAGCAGACACGAGAGATCTCGCAATGCGCACACGAGGCCATATGATACTCCGCAATTGACTCTAAGTGATCAGAAATGTCTAAGCGCAACAGAATTTTTTCTATCTCGTCGTGGTTGTGCCAAACGGCCACCTACTTGATGTAATCTCATTCATGTGTATTCTCATTCTCTCACACGCCTCAGAAGTTACGATGATAGGGACATGCGTGACACGTGACAATCGAACCATAACGTTTGTTGTTCGAAGAAGCAGCTGCTCAACATTGGGTTCCTCTGCCGTGTTTCTTAGCCTATATCCCCGAGTAACTCCCACTACATCACAAAGATATGTCATCTTGCCACCTGACTTTCGCGATCATATTCTTGCGGTCATTTCCCAGATTACATGATCATATGTGAGAGTTGAAATAAACACTGAGTTGAAAACCGCTGACTTGGCTTTGACACCAAGCTCGGCTTTGCTGATTACAGACCCTGCAAGCTGTTTCAAAGCGAACCCAGATTAACTATTCCTCCAGGAAGGTTCAACATTGGCCCTCCAGGCGATGGAGAAAAAGACCCGGGGATAATTAAATGTCTCCACTTGCCTCAATATGAGTGCAGTGAGTCGGCTTTCAGGAAATAAGCATAACCTCCGCTAAGTCCACGTTAACCCTCATCCCAGCATAAGCACATACGGCAAAAAACCTTTCGAGTGCCTGCTAGAGTTCTGTCTGGAAGCTTGTGGGGATAACTAAGTCATTGGCAAAAATAATATAACGCTCACCAAAAATTTGAAAAGACTTGATAACGTACCCGAATGCAAAAACGCAAAGCTGATACTTGGTGTCTTCAAAAGAAAAATTCTGCCTCGTATATGTCTTCAAGAATGGTAGACATAACCGCGAACTTTTTTGTTTTATTTTTTTTAAAATTTCCAACGCACTGAAGGGGGATTATCCTTAAAATGTTGAACACAGTACGAACGCTGAGAAAATAAGAGAGGGTAAGAAAGGAGATAACAATGCATATTTGTATTAAATCTCTGAACATCATAATAAGGGGAAACAATAGAGTTGGTTTAATCATTCCATATCCCTGTGTTGCGGCTAATGAATGAGTCCCTATATTTAACTGTTCGTCCAAAATTGGGCTCATGATGGGCATTCCTAGATGCACGTGTTTTCTGATTAGATTGTTTAAGAAGAGGAACACAACTTTCTATTTCAGCTGAGCAGTACTTGTGGAAGTGTCGACAAAATTAATAGAGACAAGACAGCTTACTACGCTGTCCAAAAGATTCAATTGTTTCAGTGATGGATCTGTCTACTATCTTGAAGACTAGATAACGTCCTAAAGTCGCAAGTGAGTTGGAGGGGCATCCTATATTTGGTCACCCCACTACAGACGGTTAGTGTCTGTTTCCTGTTCAGTTTCTTCAACAAAACAGCCACTCATGGCAGAAGGTTTCGATATGGTAGGTTAAGCAGCGGGGGTAGATTTCGCTTTAATATTAGAAAACAGCATTGGGTTTTGAAAGCATAAAATTCATCACAATTTTTAGATTCCTATTGCAGGATTTGAACAAGATCTTAATATAATGAGTTAATCATATATGTTTGAAAATTATACACTGAAACTTCAGTATATAGACCAGATCAATTCACAATTCACAGACCGCAAGACTACGACTGGAAGCAGCGCGGCCGCGGACTAGGTACAATACCGACTTAAGCCGGTCAAGAGTACTCCAACATCTGTTAAGAAAGTAAGTATATTAATTGTATTTGGTTCACGCAATACAAGGCCAATGCACATTTGCCCGGACATATTTATGAATATATATATACTAGTTTTCGTACCCGGCTTTGCAGGGGTTTGTTTCTTCAACCGGTACTTTACCTGCATTATTACCACACTTTTTAATTTGAAACAATAAGACTGCTCGAACCAGAACTCAGAGAAGAATTTGAATTTTCTTTTGCCATTGATGCCTATCCCAATCTATTATTCACATCCCTATTCACAATGAGTACAATTCGTTGGCTGCGTGCATACATGTTGAAGTTTGAATTATCATTGTGTGCTGAAGCAAAACGGACGGAAATTACGGTTTTTTCTCAACCAATTACACAAAACGTCGAGGGATATCAAGCGATTCATAAAAAAAAGTTCTTGGAAATCCCATCTATGTATCTGCGCGCGATGTTCACTTGTTGTGCAAATTGAAGTCAAACTTCATGAACCATGAAAAAAGTTAGCCTATCTTGTAACACATTATGTAATTAGCCTAGCTCTGAAATTCCGTTCAGCAGTTCAATATTCACAATTTCAGCAAAATTTAATGATTTGTGTGTAGCGTTTGGTGACTCAGGCAGTCGTTCGTATATGTTCGATTGAGACGTAAAAAAAATGAATGGTTGCACCAAAGCAAAATATGAAAAATGTGTGCATATTTTGGAAGTTACAACACACTGGGGAATGGTTGATATCCACGACTAGCCACTTGAAATGGTTTCATACCAGATTGATGCAACCACCCTTATTTTGAGAATTGTATTCCCGTTTAAAAAGTACTTGTAACTTCCGAACGGCATGTCTTACCGACTTAAAAAAAATTAAAATTTTAAAATGATTTTTTTTTGAACATTTCAGAGCTCTGCGACGTGTAGTTTCGGAGCCTTTGTCGGTCAGACACACAAACTGTCTGCTTTATAGTTAAGATGTTTATATATATACTTAATAAGAGAAACAACAATTATTGTTTTAATACGGAACCTTTTTTTTAATCTGATCTATGATGTCAAATTTGGTCTTACAATTGATGAATGCACATGTGTAATTTACATTTCAATTTTACAGTGAATCTTTTTATTTTGTAATGCAGGCCTTAATTTTGTAATCCAGGGATACGATGATATCAGCATCTTATGGATAACAGCTAGTTGTCAAACGGGAACATTTCTTTGTATTATGAATTCTATAAAATCTATAATCTTTGTCTCTACTTTCTTGGGCTTTCTCTGCTAGTGACCCCAAGGGCAATACAACTGATGAAATAATATCTGCTCAGTGGAATATGATTTGAAATATTTGTTCGATTCGATGCGGTTTTAAGTCTCTATAAATAACTGAGAACAAGTTTCCAAATTTTCGAAAAAAGTAGTAGCACCTCAACTTGTATTGAATAAAGAAATTTGCCTTGGTGAAAAATCTAAATTTTGCACAACGAATGCTAAAATGAACTGCGGTTTGGCGTGGAGTAACAATTTAAATTGCAGCTGAGTACAACATATTGCTACACCTAAATGGCTTCTGCGGCCATAGTGGCTAAAAGTGATCAATGAGTTTTACACCATGAACAGAGGAACGTTTTAGCTTTCAGAAAAACTGGTATCGTTGCAGTCCTTTGGAGCAAATACATGACTTTCAAAATTTTACAAATTTACTTTTTTTTTCAAATTTGTTTCTAGAAAGTATTTCATTATAGAGCATTTTTTCCTTCATAGAAATACTGTGATGCGCTGCGTGGGCTGTATCACGTTTCTCTTTCAGTTCCGCCTGCTATCGTTCAATGATTTCTAACTTTTTGGTCAAAAACTTCAAGCTGAGCCTGGTCGAGATATGATTCCAACAAGACGGCGCAATATACTATACATCATGCGAATAAATTCGCAGTGTAGATCTTCATATTGTCGGTAGGCTCATTTTTAGCGACATACTCATTCTTTTACGCTAATGAGCCAGCGTCCATGTCAGCTGTGAGACTTGTTATTAGGGAGACTCTAGTTAATATGGTCGAAAAGCGACTCAAAATTCCGTATGGTAAATGCTCCATGAAATAATCTTTAACAACTTAATGCCGAGCATTGTACACATTTGTACAACAATTGCAATAAGTGCATAGTCCCTTCTCCCTTACATCCTTTAGATGAATACCTGTGACGCTTTTCGCACGTAGACTCTAGTTTATTAATAAAGCGAGCTCAACAGTCAATTGTTCAATAGATCTACTTAAGAAGTGTCTATGGTCATACAGCATTCGGCTACAATAGAGAGGACAACCAGCCATTTTCACAATCCATTCACTTTCAATTGCAAAACAGGGAGAATCCACAGATTTCCTAGAACATTTCTCCATAACAACTGACAATGTTCTTCTAGGTAATACTCAAAGTGAAACACCAATTGCGTTCTTAAGACCCTGCACAAAGCTTCTGCAGAAATAGATGTCTGTCCTGTTCTTAGTATTCGTTGCAGTTGTGTTGATTTATTTCATCCGGTCTAGCACAGTCATGTCATTGTCCATCCGTTGTAGTGGGGGAGGGGATATTTTGTATTCCGCTGAAACGATTTAATAGCGACTAAGAGAATATCGCTTGGCGATGTTAGTTTTGAAGGAACACTCACTCATCGTGCTGTTATTAATGATGACGGAAGCATTTCGCGATACAATGGTCTGGGTAATTGTTGAGAGGAGCTGGCGCTATTCTCTGTTTTCAATTAGATGGGTATTGGGTGTTATTGTTGTCGCTTAAATTAGCATCTGATGAAAAGCCTCTCTAAGCAATATTTGGTCCTTCTTTTATAGAAGGGGACACCCTCCGGCTGTTTGTTTGTAAATTTGCATTATCTCGTCATGACCGATGTACTACAGTGTCTATATACCTGTAGTTAAACAAGTTACTTTGGAGTGTTTAATTTAGTATGAATAGCGTTTTGAAATGAGTCCAATTGGTGTTAAACGTTTTGACTGTCGTGGGGTGGTGGGTATGAGCGTTGACTCCTACACTGTGTTTAGGGGTTAATTATTCCAACTCGACAAAAATGTCCTATTCTTCACGAATCCAACTGTCTCGAATCACGGACAAAGCTGCGAGAGTATTGTAAAGGGTGTTCCATAATTAACGCAAAATTTAAATTATATAGATTTTCTAATTTAAGCATTAAGTACATATGATTGGGTTATTTATGGAAAAACATACGGGCATTTTCTTCAGACCCGCATGATCGACTAAAGAGGTCGAGAACAGTCGTGCCACGTGACCAAACCATCGAGGCATATCACTTCCCATTGGACTCTTGCATATAGAAATATTTTATAATCATTCTGCATGAATGTGGCTGAACTTCGTTGGTGGCTGGTTGAAGGCTTGCTGATAGAGACCTTTGACTTGAAATAACCCGTACAATCTATTGGTGTTAAATCGCACAATCTATTGCCCAATTGTGATCACAGAAACAGAAAATGTCACATGCAATAATTGAATTGTTTCTATGGCGTCATGGCGTGTGACACCGTCTTGTTGAAACCAAATAGTGGCTATATTTATCTAATCAAATTTCGACAGAAAGAATTGTGTCGTAGAATCGACCACCAGTAAATCACTGCTTGACCAGCCTCATTTTCATGAACGAACTCTGTCCACCAAGCTTTCATTATTTTTGAGATATTGTTAAAAAATGATAACACGTTGTTGTATCATTGTCACGTAAAACAACTATAAACTGTCATATTGTTTTTTTTCCAATTTACTGTGGCAAATTCGAAAGTTGCGTTAATCTTGGGACACATTTTATGAATGGCTTAACAATATCTTATCAAACTTTGACGTTCGGAGTCGGTACAAAAACTATAGATCTTCGACTTGTGATAGAAGAATAGCATCAATACGAGAGATTTGTGTAGCAGCTATTAACATGTCCACCTGGGGTTGTAGCCACACCGATATTCTGATTGCTATAATTGTTTTTGATTGCTTAACGCTATCATATATCCATTCATTAGGCATACACTCGCCTGAAAAAATCTTAGAAATGTTCCAGCAGCCTTGTTCGATTTGAGTTTGAATATTTCTATCCTCACTTCGTCTTACAATTCATCACTAACTTTTTCTTCTTCTTCTGGTGGCGCTACAGTCCGACCTGGGCTCAACCAGTAAGCCTCTCCAGCCGGCACGATCTTTTGCCAGCTGTCTCCTACTGCGCACACCAAGTTGGTTGAGGTCTTTCTCCACCTGGGCCCGCCATCGGTTCCGTGGGCGTCCTCTATTGCGTTTTCCTACTGGTTCGGAGTTGAAGACTCTTCGGGCTGGAGCAGTGTTGTCCATGCGCACTACATGGCCCAGCCATCTTAGGCGTTGAATCCGTAGACGCCTGACTAGGCTCATGCCGCTGTACAGCCCGTACAGTTCGTGGTTGAATCTTCTTCTCCAATAACCATCAACGCAAATAGGACCAAAGATTGAATTCATCACTAACTACTTCTGACCAAATATTCATTTGCGCAAAAGCTTTATCGATGAAGGAAATCAAACATATTTTCCTCTAAAGGCAGCTTATCTGGTGTGGCACTTCCATTCGTTCATCTGTAAAAAGTCATTTGGGGAAAATAGGCCTGATAAGTAGAATATCAGTATTCTTTGCACGTTGGACGGTAGATGATAACCTGGTAGATGATACCTGGCGCGGCGTGTAGTCTCAGGTACACCCTGGATTGTAGAAGAAGAAGAGGTTGCAGGACTCTCATAATGGAAGCGCTTCATTCATTTCGAGGATAGACATGGGCGTCAACCAACAAACGTCTGCATCAGACCCCAATTATGCAATCCAAGTGGGTTGATATCGTTCTTCATTTGCATGTGCCATCGGATTCATGGGCGTGTGTTGTTTATTGCTTTAAATCTTCATCGCAACAACAATTACTCATCGCCTGTTGTCAAGTCAATTGCCATTGATGAGTCATTTCCTACCCTATCACAGAAAGGCACATTTCTGCTTTTGATAGTATCGTGGCCTCAAAAATACACCATATCATTTTCGACCTCATTTCCGAATGGAGGAAGTGGAACATCGTCAATCGGGGACACATACTCTTACCAAAGACTGTTCCCAATTGATGGAGTTCTCGAAACCCCATTTAAAAATTTGATACGTCTAATATTTGAGTGTCAGCCATCAATCATTTCATGTCCGAGACCTACTTTAAAAGATTATCTGCGAAATTACATTCCAGACAAATTGATCTTACAAGCTTCAGATATCCGAGCGTGGATCTAACCTAAACTGATTCAGTGACATCTCCTGAGGTCGTTTACTAACCAAAAAAATCTGTCACATAAATTAATGTTCAACATATGCTCCGCGTCATCAATCTTTAATCGAACAGTCTTCACCAAGCAACAATAACAACAACAACGACGAACAAAACTACAGCAACAATGGGCAAAAAATATGTCACTGTAAGAGGAACATTAAAATTCGGTCACAGTCAGATCTGGGTCGATGGAGCGTACCGAAATTAAACTGTCAACTCGTTGAAAACAGCACAAACTTTTCAATCATCGTCCTGCCGACGTTGCAGGCATTCCGTATCATCGAATGCCATGACAGAGGCCATGCAACCCCATGAATCGTATTTCTTACTCATACGCCTGTTGTCGTTCTGCTGTCCTCCGGCAATAGTGATTGATGGGTTTCGATATCTCCATCCAGTCATATTTGCATTTTCCCCAGCCTTGGCATATCGGATTTTTTTGTCCCCAGTTCGAACGACAGTGACTTTGTTTTTCACTTTTTGCGTTTTACTTTTTTCGAAAGTCCTTTTGTTGAAATTTAATTTTGCAAATGGCTTCAAGCTTCGGGGGTGTATGCCTACTTTTGGAGAATCTGAAGATCCTTGTGAAGCATATTCGAAAAAATTAAAACAATTCCATCTCGAATCGGAATAATATTGAGAAAGGCTTACCTCACGATGAATATGTATATGGACATTACCTTTGGTGTATGCAAGTGCATATTGATGGACTTAACTCGGCCAACCTGTACACAGGAAGGGGAACAATTTGAGTAGACGGACGACGGGAAATGCAAAGGAGTTTGGGTTCGCTTGGCTGAAAGAGCTTCGAAATTAAGTTTGTAGTATTGCAATATGACTTCGGGTAGTCCGGTTCCAGGTTCCTCTCTGATGAAATGACAGTGGTCTCTTGCGACCTGGTGATTCCTGAAGTACTACAATATGTATGTATGTATAATCAAAAGAAATGTAATGATTTGCTCATGTATTATGGTTTTAGTAAGAAGAAACATTCCCATCCCCGGCTGCAATGGCCAGCTTCGCAGTGGAGCATTCTGTCACCCCAATTTTCCAAGACCTTGGTGATGGTTTCAGCATTTTTGAATCGTTTTCTGACTATTGGCGTAACATCGGTCATTCACAGTCCCCCACAAAAAAGTCCAAGGGAGTCAAATATATGTTCCGAGGCGGCCGACGGTTAACGTGGCTTTGTAACTTACCGTTGACCGACAAATTATTCCCAGCCTCATTTACGAAGACAAATGGTCCAATGATGCTCTTGGTCACTGCAGCCACATTTTCATCTTTCCGCATGGTACGACTACGAGGACCATGAGTGTTGTCCACTAGCATTCCAGTCTCACGAAATTTTCCCACAAGCTCGAGTACAGCAGTCACTTCATTTCAAGCAAATCTTCTTTTCAAAATACGCACTGTTTGGTCTACCCAGCACTCACTTTGCAAATAAGTTTTCAATACATATTTCCCAACGTTATTCAAGCGTTAAGGGCTGCATTTTTTTCGGCGAAGGTATGATATTGAGTTTCTTTCAACATTTCGAGCGGGAAGCAGCTGTCAGTGCCAGAATAACCTATGATTTAAAGAAAAATCACTAGATGGCCCACCGTGTACATGTTTGCGCTTAGGGTTAGCGCAACATGTAAATGTCTCAACTACGCAAACGCACCCCCGCGTTATATTTCCGGAAATGTGCCTCAACTCTCCCCCAAATTCTGCATTTCACTCGCCACCGTTCTGCACAAAGTTTTCATCAGATCGCCACGTCTTCTGCAGTGTTAAGGGGTTCCATTGCATGGCTATAATACAACTGTTACCTTTTTGTAGTTTCTGTTCACTTCCGACGTTGTATACTCAATTTTATACTGATTGTGTTGTAAGAGTCCATCGAATTCTTCCGTTGCCAGACGACTGCTGCTGCTCGAAGGACGTCACTTATCACCACAAGGAATAAGATCGGTAATAATATGCAGCCTTGTCTACTCTACTTTGACCTCGAACAACCTACCTCTATGCAACACATGGCATTTGGGTGCCTCGTATATACCCGAGATAATAGCAATTCGTTTATTCGGAATTTACATTCTGCGTAAGACACTCACACAAATGAATTCTCTGTTTACAGTATCAAATGCATTTTCAAAATCAATGAATACCAAATGAAGCTGAGATCTATACTGAACACATCGAGCAATGATAATTCGCAATGTGTTCATTTTGTCGACACAGGAAATCCAGTGCGGTAACCCGCTTGTCCGGTATTGAATGTGTCTCCCAGGTGTTGTTTAATTCTCTCTAGAATTGTTTTTCTGCCGCAGCAGATTATACGTTAATACCTGTCCACTTTTCGCACAGCATTAAATCCCACTTTTTTGGACGATCATTCCCTTCTTCTTCTCAGCAGGAATGCTATTAGGCCCCCATAATTGGAAGTAGTATCTCGGCCGAGGTTTTTGGCTGTGATTGTAGATGCTCAGCGGGGATGCCGTCAATATTTATTGCCTTGTTGGCTTTCATAGCTTTGACGCCGAAAATTATTTCATCTGCACTGGGGGAGGTGGATCGAATTCGGGCAATTACTACATCGGAACATTCATCAACTCAGTCTGTTTTGGGTCCATATTGCTGGCGAATACAGGGTTCAGAACAGCATAAAAATGATCCTTCTACTTCAATTGGCGAATTTCGAAAATATCAAAATGCAGTATTGTTTATCTCCATGAGTACATTAAGAAACAACCGAAACCGAAGCATGCTGTTTTGAGAAATTTAAGAGATGTCGGCGACTTAAGGTGTATTTTCCACTCACAAAATGTTCACTTTAAAATGTTCGACACCTCCACACAACTCTCAGTGGTATAGTAATAGCAACAAAAACTCCGGCATAATGGGTCATGAGTTATATATATTAATAAGAGAGGATGCATTTCACTTCCATGTAGGAAGCCTAGTTTTAAGACAAATTCAAGTGAGATTCTAAAATTCGTATAGTTTGGAAAATGGACGAAGCAATTCAAATCTTTAAAGGAGTCCAAGACTGAGATATACTTTACAACTACTACACAAATGCACTTCGTTATGGAAAACGTATTGGTGAGGAAGATTTGTATTTATTAATTTATGTATATATCCTCTGCTCTCTTTTAAAGAAAAAAGGTACTGTCAATCTGGCAGATGGTCATATGCCAAACCACAATACAGTTATATCATAAAATAAATGTAATGAATTTAAAATCGAAATAAAAGACTAATTAAACGAATGGATTATGTGTATATATAAGTATGGTAGCATGTTGATTTGAACTGAAGTATGTATGACCAAAATCCTTTCGCAAACGTCCGATTATTAGTTCCATCCCGATTTACTCCAAAGCCATGTTTCACTTAGGCCCTTATGGCCCTTATGGGTTCCCAGTCACACTGAAGTTTGTATTCAGAATTATAAGAATACCAGGATGGCTATTCTTATAAATCTGTAAACAGACTTCAGTGTGACTTTTATTAGATCCTGGAAGACTTAGAAGAAATAATCTTATACTGTTCTATATATCAGATTGCAGATACTGAGGCAGTGTCGAAGGTATTGAATAGTATCCTCTTTTCTTCGTCACAATTGTAGCCTCTTTATAAGAAGTCGTGGGTTAGTCTCGTTTTCATTTCATGGTACTTCAGATGATTATAACAAATTAGTGCCGCATTGCTATTGTGTTATCCACTTTTTTTGTGGTTTGTTCTATGGGATATTTTGGGATGGGTCCGTTAAGGCCCATTTGCTGGCAAATTCATTTCCTGCCTTTCCCTGTGACCAGGAAACTGTAAAACACTGACAAATTAACGAAAGGAAATGATATACAATTCCGTCGCATTTCTGTAAACCATACTGTTGCTACTTTTCTTTGTCAACCTGATCACCTTAACTAGAATATTGACATACTCTAACATTATGTTTCGTTAAATTTGTAATAAAAGCATGCTATAACACCCTTCTTCCTGAAATAAACTGTTATAAGGGGGACACTTCGAGTGCTGCTGTATCCTGCCACCAACGTGGACTTGGATTATTTTACCGAAATTGCTGACAATTAGGTTGTTAATATCAGCCTGTGGTGTTTCCAACATTGGTATCATTCTGGTTTCTGCTTTGACTGCCAGGACTTCAGCTACTATAATCAGAGATTCTAATGGAGAAGTGCATGTTGAACACTTCAGAGAATTTGTCCGTGCCTGTGCCTTTTATTATCTTCGATTCATCAGTCTGAACGTGGATTCATTAGTAGCCCACACCTGCCTTGTCGCGAAATAGTACAGGAAGGTTATTTCGAAGTCAAGGGACGGTGGAGTATAAACAGAAAAGCCCTTATGAACCATATCTTAAGCAGATAATCCCCTTGAGAGGAGAATTTCTCACTAGCGTGAATTTTGAATTGAACTTCCATGCATTCCAATGGACGGACAACTCCCGTAGACCAACAAAAATGCTAGGCCCGTCACTGTCCGCCTATTTCCCTGTAATCGCTTTTGAATTATTCAATTTGCAATCTATTCAGTACAATTACAAGACCATTGAAGGGTGGGATCTAGCTACTGGATTGACATATGGACGTCAACTAGGTCTAGTAAAATGTCTTTACAAAACCTGTGCCTTCTATTGGAGAAAAAAATTCAGACGAAACAAAATTCTGCCACGTATGGGGTTTTGTTCGGTTCTGAATTGTGCAAAAATATGTACTTAGAAATATTTTTTAAGAATTTTTCTCTCTAAGCGAGTTCCAGGCATTACGCTTTCATCCAAATAATTGACGGGCGCACGGTGCGCCGTTCAACGCTGATTTCAATTGCCGAAACGAGTCACTTTTCTTTACATTGACAGCCCTACCTCTTTCGAGTCTCCAACAATGTTCAACGAGTACCTATAGCCAACAACCAGTTTACAAAAATAGGTTTTCATTCCAAGAACACTAGAAGCTTAAGTCGAACTCATATCTTCAGTCGCAACAAATGTGAAAACTCGAATTTAAAACACCGATGTAGGCGCTTTCTTAAGTATGTTATACATATGTATGTATACAGCTTTATCCCCTACTGGTAGGAGGTATTCTAGTCTCTCTAGCAACCACTTATACGTGGAACAGCCCTTATTCGAGTGAAAATGCCTACAGTTAACTCTGAAACAATCGTCACTGGCGCGGGAGAGCATTTGCGGCTTCAGCATTTTCTTCGCGAATTGAACTCGTATCATCCTAGCAACCGACACACGACCCACTTCAACTTAACCAAGTGCCTTGCGATGTTCGAGAATAATGAGTGAACTGTTAACCTATTAATACAAATCCTCAAATTCTGTATCTCTCCTCTTGCCACCAATCTTGACGTCAGGACGAGTTCAAATGAATCAATGTAAACGTTCATGAATATGAAAGAGCCATTATTCGTAAGTTCACTTCAAAACGTATGCATTTCAATCGTGCCTTTCATGTCTCATCGCTCACTGTGTGTCTCAGCAATTTCCCATCGATTGACGTGCAAAAAGAACAACCCATCGCTTCAAATTTCAAATTGAATACTGAAGAAGTTTCGCGACGAATGGCTTTATCGATTTTACCTTGAATTGGAAAATAAATTGAAAAATATCCCTTTCGATTATAGCCTGACGTTGTTTGAAAACTGAATATGAAACGTCTTCTGTGCCGGCAATGGTATATGACAAAAAATCATTTGCAAAATAAAAGGATTGATCCTGATGGATTGATGAGAGATGTACAGATTAGTAAGAGACAGTTCGTTTTGCATTGAGCTATTCATCTTTTGTCACTAGTTTTTTGTCTATTCTGACTAACAACTTTATAGCTCTGTCGCCCTAATGAACCTTTTCAACGGACTTAATTCGCAAAAGAGAGTGAAAGAAGGCTATCTCAAGAGACCAATTCTTTTCACATTGATTCACAATATATATGGCCTGGATGTTGCAGCGCAGCCAAGGTGATTAATTTGTGCCCTTTTCTTTTTGCAGATGACCTACTTATACTCACATCATCTCAGACAGAACTCCAGCGCGCACTGGGGAAATTTGTGGCGTATTGGCTTATGCTGGGATGAAGGTTGACGTGGACAAATCAGTGGCAGCTTGCCTGGTTCAAGCTCGGTCAGTTTTGAAACATCTTGGAAGATCTGTAATCAGGAAAAGCGAGCTTGGATCCAACGAAAAGGGCTATGCTTCGATGGTTTGGTCACGTGGCACATATTTCTCCATCATCACGACGTCCAAGGCTTATCTGGAATGCGTTTCCGTTAAGTAGGTGACGGCTTGTCAGAACCAAGTTCAAAATCTCGTTGGGTAGCGCCTTGGCACATTTTCTGAGAAGCTAGAGTCGATGACGGAGGATTTGGGTTGCCTGGAGATCTCTTGTCCATACTTTACGCCCGCGACAACTTTAGTGGATCACTCTGTTATGAAGATGAAAATGATGACGATTATTTCAGAATCTCTTCTGGAATTGTGCTCGACGGACAGCAGGTGATGAAACTGCAGTTGATGGACATCCTCAGTAAGAAAGTCACGATTTGGCGGACCGCGTTTGAAAAAGTCAACAACTGCAAAAGGCTCAAAACGGTGCAGTCCCTTTTATGGCTTTAAACACACCCCTCTTCAGCATTCAGGTCGCTGCCCACACGGCAATTAAATTGAAATCGTTGCGCATGTGGAAGGAGTTTAGCTCTACAATCCTCAAAAAATTTGAATCCGTACCAGGATACTGACCTCACGATACCTAAGCTCAGCATACAAGCATATACCCCAGATCTTACTGGACGTCTGAACACCATACGCTGATCGGTCCTCCGCGAATTTTCGCAGATGTATCGTAGATGGGCAGAGGAGTGGGTACTCTAAGGATCTGAATTTCCAACTGTCAAACCGACTACCTTCGAACTGCGTCTTTCAGACAGAGACTTCAGCGATAAAAGAAGCTCTGTCCTGGCTAAGAACCAATCTAATATTAGGCACAAATATTATCATCTGTTCGGACAGCCATCAAATCTCAATCACAGTCACATTTAAGTCTAAGACGTCCCTCAATTGCCGCCTATCACCTAACTAGATGGCCAAATATTTAAGTATCCTGTGTGGGTGCCGGAACACACTGACATCCTACAGAACGGTGAACTCGCTAGAAAGGGCGCCAACTCAACACACTTTCCGGACGGGGAATTGCCGTCCATATCTACCGCTACTCCAAACCATCTACGAATGCTTGATGTGCTTGCTCACACCAAATGTAGATGATCTACAGGAAATGGGTGCCTCATCACAAATTATGACCTACTATCGATCGAAAACGAATCTTAGAACTTTCATAGGTATCATAACCGGGCACTGTCCCATTGGAATTCAAGCATCAATACTATATATAATGATTTCTGTAGGAGTTGTAGAGATGAAGAGGAAGAAGAAATCATTTCACACCGTCTTTGTAATTGTAGTGCCCTCTCACCTCGCAGATTTATTCATTTGGCGTCTCTATGTGACAACGTCTTGACAGAACTAGCTTATTTAAAGCTTTATTAAAAGCTCCGGATGACTCACGGATTATGATCTATTAGGTTTTTGTGGTAACACAAAGTAAATGGGTTCACACTCTCTATGCCTAAGGACAACGTTCTCTAAAAATCTATATATATGTATAAAAAAAAAAACTTTGTGCATTTTGTGCGTTTTAGTGCAACTATTAGTTTTCAGTCAATCTACCTTGTTTCTTCTTTCTTTTAACCTATTCAGTAAAACAAATAGTAGCAGCACATTTTCAAACAAAAAAAACCCTTTTTCTAGACGTTTAAAATTCCAACTATACCGATGATACCAACCGACATTCCATTCGACTTCAAGCATTTGCACTTTCCAGTGCGACCGGCTTTTGCAAAGATCATCAATAAAGCACAATAACACACACGCACAATAACACACACTCAAAGGCAATAAGCCCCCAGGAGAACCGTCAGGGTACCGACCAATCTGCCTGCTTGACACCACTGGAAAGATCCTTCAGAGCATCATATACGGCAGGCTAATCGGTGTGGCGGAGGAGCGAGGAGCCTTGTCCGACCATCAGTTCGGTTTTAGGAAATCGCACTCCACCATCGACGCCATCAAAGAGGTGGTAGACACAGCAAGCGAAGCGATAACGGGTTCAAGATGGAGGGGCGGTACAAAAAAATACTGTGCCGTAGCTACGCTGGACATCAAAAACTCGTTTAACTCAGCGAACTGGTCCTGCATCATGAGAGCCTTGAATAGGATGAGCACACCGCAGTACTTGAGGAAGATTATCGTCAGCTACTTCACCGAGAGGAAACTTAGATACCAGACTGACGATGGAATGAAATACCACGAAGTCTCGGCAGGCGTTCCAAAGGGCTCAGTCCTTGGACCCCTCCTGTGGAACCTAATGTACGACGGAGTACTGAGACTCACGCAACCAGATGGAGTCAAGGTGATCGGTTTTGCCGATGACATCGCGGTCGTAACAGTAGCCAAAAACATCCATGAGGTGGAAGCAGCCACAAACGAAGCGATCGCCAGGATCAAGGATTGGATGGAATCCGCCGACCTAGAACTAGCTGACCACAAGACTGAGGCTGTCTTAATAACCAGTCGAAAGACGGTGGAATACGCTAGCTTCCGGGTTGGTTCCCAGATAATTCGATCGAAGATGGCTCTGAAATACCTAGGGGTAATGCTCGACAACCGGCTTAACTTTAAAACTCACGTCGAGTACTGCAGCAAAAAGGCAGCAAGGATGCAGGCAGCGCTCTCAGGAATGCTACCCAACATCGGCGGACCTGGATACGAGAGAAGGATCCTGATTTCTACAGTGGTAAGCTCAATCCTCCTATATGATGCACCAGTATGGGCGGGGGCCCTGGCGAACACGGATGCAGCAAGGAAGCTCTGGACATCATACAGGCTCTGCGTAATAAGAGCAATCAGCGGTTTCCGAACAATTTCGTACGAAGCAGCCTGCGTCATTGCGGGTATGGTCCCGATCGACATTCTCGCCACCGAAATGCAAAAGATCTACCTACGGAGATCTGCAAATCACTCGGTGACTAGCGCAAGAGGTCTAAAAAAGGAAGAAAGGGCAACGTCAATGGCACTGTGGCAAACCAGGTGGGACACCACAACTAAAGGCAGATGGACCCATAAATTGATACCCAGAATAGAAGCCTGGACAACGAGAGCTCACGGGAACTGCAACTACCACCTCACGCAGTTCTTGTCGGGCCATGGGGGTTACCGAAAATACCTCCACAGATTCGGGCACGACAGCTCACCCACCTGTCCAGAATGCGCGCGCGATAATGAAGACGCAGAGCACGTAATATTCCATTGCAGACGCTTTGCCGTGGCGAGAGGAAGTCTACCAACTGCCGAGCTCCTAGTTAGCCATATGATGGAGTCAGCTGACAAATGGCTGGTGACATGTTCCTTTATTACAAGGGTGCAGATCGAGCTAAGAAGGCTGGAAAAAGAAAGAAAGGCCGAATTGGCAAATATAGATCACATAGCGTGATATGCTAACCAGCCCCGCGAAGTAATACCTAACGGCAGTTCCGCGGGGAGAGTGGTAGAAGTATGCAGAGGTGTGGTTTAGGACGTAGGCGCGAGGAAAAAGGAGAATAATATCCCGTGAATCGTTCATGCTGGTAACACGGGTTACCAGTATCTTGAAGAAGATTCCACATCCATTGGCGCAAACCATCAAAAAAAAAAAAACCCACAAAGCTAACTTGTTTGAATTCGCACATGAAGGAAAAACCACATTAAGGAAAAACCAAAAATATTGTTTATCACGAAGGCTTACAACTAATTCATTTTAAAGAAAAGAAGAAATGTTTTCTCATTTAGCAAACAAATAAAGGAAACGTCTAGCTAACGGTATACGCTAGTTACGCATATAATGAGAAAATTTAACAATAGCATCAGTGATCATCTGCACGAAATTAAATGAGGCACGAAAATCGATTGGCATACCAAACTGTAAACGTTTTCAGAAAATCGGAAATATCAGCGTCACGTATGTACATGAGTACATTTTACGTACACTCCAAGTTATCGATCCAATTTCGGGATAATTTTTGCTTTCAATGGAAAGTATGGTCTTCTTCGTGATAGCAGATGGACGATAAATTCAAAAATTAAACTCGTAAGTAGTTTCTCAACAACTTGCTACCAAACAGCGAAACATTGCAGCAGAAATTACTGTCGCAATTTACTCAGTATCCGACAAAATAAATTTTATCATTATACGGTGGTCGACTCATTTCCCCTTGCGCTTGTCGGCGGCCCTTGGAGTGCATTCACAAATAATTGCGTCCAGAATTTAGTTTGCAAACAATTTTCACCCTCTACTGCAAGTAAATGAATACAAATTAGTCGTTAATTAGTTCCGCCGCAGAAGTTTTATCTGCAGTTCATCTAACTTTTGAAAATGTTTGCAGTTTTTTTTTTTTCGTAGATTTCTCCCCATCGCAGTGATAATCATAGGATGGGGTTGTTGATATATATATATATGTATATATCAACTGGACCTTGGTATGCAAGCGTTCAAATTTTGAAGGTACACGCAGGGTCATGTCCCAGGGACTCGTTGATGCAAGTAGATGCGTTTAACTTTGAGTGTGCTTAATTGGTAATATAGTCAATAAATACAAGGTGAACCAAATAAGACCATCTAACTTCCTTATTTTGCATGGTGATCTATGGACCCACTGCATGAAATTTTGTGGCGACCGATTGATTTCGAAATATGTATTTAGATTCCCATTGGACACATCTTGGGTAACCATGGCATCATTACAGAGTCGTCTTCTACGCAGTAGGCTCCAGGTTCGATACCAAGGATTTGCCAACTTTCACAATTCTCGACTCAACTTCTTTCGAGTAACTGACAATGCTCAAAGAGTATTCCTGTCTCAAAAATGCTTCTCAAACTTGGCTTTTTAGGGTCGGCATAAAATTGTAGATTCCTTCCACTCGTGAGAGAACAATAACACGCACAACATGAGTGGTTGCTGAGAAGCTAGGCCCTGGCCCCCTACGGGCTGTACCGCCACCCTTATTAATATTATCATGTTGCAAGATTTTCGAACTACTAAGGATGTCACACTTTAAATTTAATAAATTTTGAATGTACCTATATGTTCTACTCTTTTGTTTTCAGATTTAATAAAAAATGTGTTCAACGAAAACGATCTGTTTTCGTTTCAAATATTATTTTGTCACATTGTCACATTCTCTAGGTAATAATGAATATCATTTCTTATTTAAAAAATATTAACAGCTAACTGCAACGACCTTGGTTATTGCAACAGCCTCAATTTCTATAAGATGAGTAAATCGAGATTGTACTGTAGTTCTTCATTTGATCGATATGTAGTTTGCAGTTCTTATAAAGTAAGCTGGTAAGTTCGGAGGATATTTATCACTCTTGTTTTTTATACCATAAGAATGAATGAAAGTCTTAACAATATTATAATATTCAGCGATTGATAAACATATTTTGATGGCTGACATATTATATGGCTGAATCAGGGCTGTCTGTACTACGAATTGGGTGAGCCCATAAAATGATCGCATTCTGATTCTCTTTCGGTAAAGACTAACCTTAACCGTCTATTCTAGATGATGTGTCTTTAATCTTGTGTGAAACTCTTTAATTCACTTTGTAACCTGACGCGTGCTTACGTACTTCCCAAATCTACGCACGTGTACCTGACAATAACCGAATGACTATTTTGTGATATAACCTCATTATGTGCCACTCACCTTAAAGATGATTAAGTCATCCTCAAGCTAAATGTATATTTAAAACATGAACCTGGAACTACATAGCCCCTTAGTTGTATCAACATATCAGCACAAGCATTTGCCACAACTCTGTACCGCACAGTTTCACCACCAACCGCCGTCGAAACAGACGAAAACCCCACACCTAATGACTCTCATTGCGCTGTCAAACCAGCAATCTTAGGTTTAAGTACACATGTCTCGTCTAAAAGCTCCCACACACATGTCTGTCAGTATTGTTGCGTTCACTTTTGACATATAACCACTTCAACTACCACAAACATTTACCCCCACAGTATACACTGCCGCCACCGCTGCCACCGCCTAATTACTGCCGTTGACTTTATGTCAAGCCCTCGCCCAATGCTAAAAACGCTTACAGCGAAACCATTATTATTTAATTACGTGAGTTAAGTAATATACGCATCAGCTTGGGACCCGCTGTAGCAGTGCCCACCCATCGTCGATGTTGGGGTGAATAATGTTCCGCAATGCATAAACTTTTCAGCAGCAACCAAATTTCATTACCATACACATGAAACAGGATCAAGGCCACATAGAAGTATATCACGTATGGGTTGGTTTTTCAACGACATATGGGCATCAACTGCTACGCTCATATAACCAGGCGATGAAGTTGGATTCGGTACCTATCAACGCCGCCAATTTCCCGGAAGACTTCAATTAAGAAGACAATGCATGTGGTAAGGCGAATAGAATACGGCCACCATTACCCATCTAGGATGCACACAGGATGTCTGCCGAGATGGGGTTTGTGCATACACGAAGAGTGCAGCCATAACGTGGCCAGCATGTTTTCGTGGCGTCAATGTATCACAATTTAGGTGTCTTCAAAGTAAACTTAAAATTGACGCTTCCATTTATCGACAAGCATGACTGCCGAGGAAGTAAACGTGGCTTAAGGACATGCTTTCGCAACGAAAGTGTCGAACGATGTACAATGCTGCAAAATGCTGCTCGCGAAAGGGGCAACGCGACTTTCGATCCTGAGAACCACAACTCAACTCCATCAACATCATCATCTTTGTCATCGTCGTGTTCGAAGACAAGCGCATCAGGAACGTTTCCCCCTGTCGGCACTATTCGGCGTTAGTTGTGGCAAATAATTTTGTAATATGAGTGGAAGTGGTTTCGATGGGTTGATGGCGCAGACTTTTTCCCTTTTCGTTCTCGCTTTTACGGACCCGCGTTGAAGAGTACCGGCTCCAACGTGGATGAGGAGCATTAAAATATTTCATTAATTTTGTCACAGGACTTGATTCCCATCGAAAATGATGAAGGGATTGCGTTATTAATTAATTTCTCTCAGTACCAGGGAGTTTTCCCCCTCCAGCTAAACTATAGAAGAACTCGAATAAAGTGTGTGTATTGAGTTACCAGTCGTACCACCCACCAACCGGAAATGGGTGTGATGTGTTACACAATTGGGGTTGGTTGGTGACTGCGAGAGTAGAGTTTCAACTTTGATTGAAATGCGAAACCTCCGTTGTGTGGGGATTATGCAAGGACTTGAAAACTAAATATGTGTATTCGGGTATGAGTTGACTTCACGTGAAAGTTCATCTGGTATATAGGCGACTCTAAGTAAAAACAAAGTCAAATGTCAACCACAAAGTCAGAGTTTAGTGGAGTTAATCGTGGAATATCTCCAAGTCAAACGGCTTAGCTATAACTTTGTCAGTAAACTTACTAAGAAACATTGGAGAAGTTATAGAGAAGGAGTCCGCGGATATAATGAGAGTCTTTCAGGATGTCAAAGAAGTGAGGTGGTTTGAAGAATGTGGAATTGCATTTGACAGGACGGTTGCAGAAGGTTTTTGTCCTTACTAATTTATTTTGTAAATTTTGAGGTAAGTAGAATTTAATTCCCACAACAGTCGTATCCAATATGCTGTATGTACATTGTCATTGTAATCAATCGCCATAATTTTCAGACGTGATTATGTACCTCTTCACGTACCACTTAAAAGTTCCATTGGTTCCGTGGCAATAGAGGACATTGCGCTCACTTTCCGAACAGCAGTCAGCCACTTCAACCTAACCTAACCTACTGCCGGGTTCTGCTCCTTCGGCTTACCCCTAAATTCCGGGCTGCACCAGGAACTTAGTCAGAATACCTCGCAAACTTTACAGATGTTTGGCTAGATATGTACATCCAGTTACGCACTGCATGATGGTTAAGAACTTTGATCAATTTTGTTCGCTTGCATAGACATCGTCGTATCGTTCGGAATCATTGCTTCTTCGGACCCAAGCTGAGCTGACTGAGGAGACGAGGAGTACCTTTATTGCGTTATCGCAATAAAGGAGCCGGAGATATTCTGGGCCGAAGTGTTGGTGTCGATTTGATCTATTTGACCTTGTCATCTTAGACGAGATACTCGAATTCGGCTGAAAGTCGTGAAAGTGAAGTTCGTCATTAAGACTAATCCTAAGAAGATCATCAGTGCTTATGCCACGGAATATAATCCAAAGGACTTTTCTCCCGAAGCTGCTCCACGATTTGCTCCACTAGGTATTTACAATTATGTCATTTAACTTAACGGTGGGATGGGGGGAGGGGGGGGTGCCTAGGGCGCCAACCTCGCCAGCGTGCCATCTCGTTCAATGTTCTACAAAGCGTTTATGCTCTCTCCAATTCATTCCTAAGGAACTCGATTCCTCTTCAACTGTCCTGCGCCACGTCTGTGCCCCGCTGTTCCGCCTGCCTGGGTAAGCCGATTTAACTGTGTGGCATACTTCGCAATGGCGTTGTCTTCGGGTACAATTCCTCGTTGGATATACGGTTCGGCCAAAATATCCTAAGGATATTTTTTAAATATTTGTAAACGAAAAATTGGAGCCTTCGTGTGGTAATGTTCTCCATTTTCCAGGTACTGCATATACAGTGGATCCCGAGTCGAATTGTCACGGGATACCATAATTTGTTCGAGTTAGAGTGAGTTTGACTTAGGGAGGTTTTTGGTTGGAAAATTGAGGAAAATGTACGTAAAATATGGCGAAAATGTTTCAGTTAGAGAGAGTTTCGACTTAGGGATAGTCCACTGTATGTACCGATTCCACGTTGGAGCGCAAGAGTCGCAGCTTGGTCCTTAAGCTGATATTATTGCTCTTTCAGATTGTGGATAGGATTCTGAACGCAGCCTTAGACTTCACGATTCTTCTGCTCACATCCAGTTTGAAGCCACCGCGATTAGCCGATACGTCCTCAGTTTCCCCAAAAATACACTGGGAAAGAAACAGAGGCAGATGAAGCAACATCGACCTGGAATGCACTGTCCACTATCTTCTTGATCCTACGCCTTCAATCGACGATTCCGCCGTCACCATTATTAAATCTATTATTTACTAAGGAACACACAGTGTGATTTAAATTTCGCAGCCGAATCGGAAGTAAACAAATCCCTTGATTGTAGCCAATCAGCAAATTAATCCTCCTGCAAACTGAGTATTTTAACTTTTCCAAAAAAAAGCACTTAATCTTAAGTCAACAACCCGTCGTTGTAAGTGCCGCCATTCACACCTGATTTCCGTCGTCTGCTTGAGAATCCATGCGATATCCTTACAGAAGCCAGCTTTTTCAAAGCATACGCTCACACATCAACCTACAGGCGGAATACTTCTTATATCCCCGCATAGTTTTCGATGATCAAAGTTTTAGCAAAATACCACCAAAATTGGATGGAATACAAGGAAAATAGTGAAAAGAAGAAATAGCAAAAAAAAACAAACTAACGTACACAAAAACTTGTGACGCTCACAACAAAGATAGCCCCCCTGACAGGTCCTTGCAGTTTCTTTACACACTGCAAACGAAAACTTTTGCCAAACTTTCAGAGGGGATTACCAAACTGAACGTACAGAATCACCTGGTATTCGCCTCTGGCAAACAATAAATTATCAAATAGGGACAATGAAACCTCTCACCGACAGGAATTTCTTTGAACGAGTTCTCCCGTAGGTGGTGCGATTCTCAGTGGACCCGTGTGCGGGCTTTAAAGATGAGCTCAACAAAAGCAACAACAAAAAACAAGTCACTTGCAAACGGAACCGAACTGAAACCCTTTTATGGATAAATGAATTGTGTGCAGCTGCAATAAAATGCGAACCACGTTAAAATACGCTCTCAATGAATAGTAAACGATCCGCAGGCACTAGATATCCTTGCAGAGTGTCCTTTGATTTTTTGGAAACAGCGAAAGCATGCTTTCATCAGCTACACGCTTATGTTTGCAAGTGAGTCATATGCAAAGAGGAGAAAGATTAAAATTTAAAAATTTAAGTACGAATACATCGCATGTAACCATGGACATGTGCATGTACAGCGAAGCTCCTTATACCGCCGCGCCGCACCCGACTCGCTGTTACAACTTAAGCACACTGGATTTAATATGAAATAAAATTTAATGTGTCGTCTAATTAAATTTCACGCGATTTTAACTTTCATTTGAGGTTAATTAAAAATTTCTTTTCATCTTTTGTCTGAGTGCGGGGTGTGTTCGCGAATGGGTGGCTTAATGAATGTATGGGGATGTGTGCAACAGTATTATACAATTACAATGAATCTGAGTTATCAGTCGCTCGAATTAGAGACACAATAGGGGTATCTCGCGAAGTGTTACAAGTACATATGTATTTGAGTGTTTTCCTGATGTATGAGTAAACATTTGAACGAAAGACAATTGAGTTGGTTGCCATTCAAAGGTAGCATTAATTTTTAGCATCTGAAAGAAGGTATTGGTGGGGGAAGTAACCAGAATTAATTAACATTTTTTTAACGATGGCTGCTCCTGGTCCCCCTTCCATTCAGCAGAGAAGCTTATTTTTGCATGAATTGTGCATTTGGTCTCCCTGGAAACCCACATAGTTGGCTATTTAAATAAAAACAGTTTTAAAAAAGTTTTGAGTTTCATTACAATTCGGCATAAAGTAATCGGATTAATTATTGAATTCTCATTGACTCATTTTCCCACTGAACTGTATCATGAACTCAATGGAATGCAGACCTACAGTTTCAGTGAATTCACATTCACAAACATTTCGATTGCCAAGTTAAAGAGCAATTAAAATTGTAACTCAATTCGAATTCAATTAAAGCCAGTTTATTCAAGACATCGACTGTGACGCTCAACAGTAAACGCTGCCAAGGGATACTATCCCTAGCAGACCCAAAATGTTAGTTAAGAGTGGTTGACTGCAGAATGAGGTGAGAATTAGGCCAAAGTTTGTCCTTGTGATACCACGGGGATTGATTAGTCTCAATCTGGGAACCAGTTGGTGCCAATGACAAAGCGATTTAGCTGGCTAATGTTGGCGCCTTTTAGTTCGCTGAGTTCATTGATACAATCGGCCCCTAGATGTGAGAATCAGCCGCTACCTCCTTCTCATCCGTGCAGCTTTTGCAGAGATCACTGTATGGAACATGCGGGCATGAATGCCAATTGCGCATTGTCCGATTATGACGATGAGGGTCCTGAGTAAAGGTCTGCTTATTTTTTGAGCAGACTGGTGTTATGTTTTGATTGTAAGTAGGAGATGGTGGGTTGTAGAGAAGGTGGAATTGTGGAGGAAGTTACACACCTAGCAAGTTCATCGGCTTTGTAATTGCCCGGCATGTCACAATATTGTTAGAGCGGTGGCCAACTTGTAAGGGTGCCTGTATTTGTTCTCCATGAAAGTCAGAGAAACACTGAAGTCAGTCACAAAATGTAGAAATGATGTCATCTACACAATGTATGTATCCCAACAAGACTTAGCCTGAAAATTATTTGATCGTTACGTCTGTCTGAACATTTTTTAAGTGCAGTGTACACACACCACAGCAGGTGACTATGTAGCTGGTCCTGTTTTGAAGGTTATTTAGTACGAAAAATGAAATAATGTATTAAAAATTGCGGCCAAGTTGCAAAATATACAGGTGGCCAAAATACAGCAGTATTTATTTGGAGGAACATTCGAATGAAATTTTCTTGCTGCTACCATATACTGGCCAACTTCGGCAGGTGGCCAACTAACAAGAGTGGCAAACTTGACAGGTTTCACTGTACATTGAAACAATAAAGAAAGCAACCATCGCACCTTATGCGTACAAGAGGGCTTTAAGTAGGAACCGGGAATCGAACATAAGATTATGGAATGGCTTTACACCGCCGTGGTAAGGTCCATACTACTATTTGATGTCGTGGTGTGATGGTCGGCACTCGATAAAGCCGGCTATACAAATCTGATAAACAGGATCCAAAGAATGGCGAATATATCAATTACAGACGCAATGCGCACATCACCAACCACAGTGCTCGAAACGATATTACTCCTCTCTCTGTGGCAAAGCATTTGCAACTAAATCGGCGATGAGCCTGAAAGCACTCTCGCTATGGAACAATCACTAAACTCATACAGTTTTACCGAAGAACCTACAGACTACTTAACCCCGACCTTAGACTTCGATATCAAATGCAAAACCAGAATACCGAGTAGACAAATCTGGGAAACAAACTCGTTACGGAACAATAGCAACGCCAAGGAAATCTACACATAGGGATCTAAGACCGATTGAGGAATGGGAGCGGGTATTTCCTCGGAACATTTCCAGATCAGCCAGTCCCTTACACTTCCAGATTACTCTGGTGTTTTCCAGGCAGTAATAACGGCTATTCGTGAAGACGCTGAATGGCTGCTGATGATGACGATATCGAACGAGAGCATCGTCATTTTCACCAACAGTCAAGGAGCAATTATGGCACACGAATCACCATTTTTAAGATCAAAATTGGAAAGACTCTGGCGTATATTTCTTAACGAGATATCAAGAAATTGCATCCTAACAGTGTACCTAACAGATTGCTGGACATAGATACATCCATATAGCCAGAAACGGAACAACAATCATTGGACCTAAGATTGAAAATATCTGGGTACAAATAGACATCAAAAAACGAAAATCACAGAGCTAGCGATCGGCAGTATCCGTGAAAGATGGAATAATCTTAGCACGTGCCTACATACGAAAGAGGTATAGCCAACCCTGGACCTAAGCAAGAAAGCAGGAAAAACCTAAGTAACCTAGTTGGAATCCTCACAGGACACGCCGCAAGACTAGGATTGACATACAACGACTTCCGTAGCAGATGCATGGCTGAGAAACAAAAGGAACCCGTTCACATCTACTCTGCAACTGCCCTGTACTGGCCCTAGACATTCTATATAAATGAATAAAAAAATAATGGTTCCAGGAGTAACGGACGGTAACCGGCTCAGTGGCATCACAATGGACATCTGGGTCTAAGTGAATCCATCGCTTTCGATAGAATCTACATAACCTAACCTAATCTAAGTATACTCATACAGTACGTTGGATATTGAAATGCTCAGAAATCTAGTAAGGGGATAGCTTGAAATTAAGGTATGTTTTTGAATTGAAGATGACAAAGTCCAAGCACTTAATTGCGGGCTGCTGTCCGAACAGATGGTTATATCCCTTTTGGATATTATATTCTTCTTAAGCCAAGACATTGCCTGTTTTATTTGTTAGTTTTTGCCTGGAAGATGCTAAAGTGATTAGGCAGCTTCAAGGAAGAAAGTAGCAATATTAAGGTCTTTGTATTAGACGCCTACACTCACCTCTTCGTCCGTCTTCGATCCGTCTGTGAAGATACTCCGGGGATAAGCCAGCGTCTGGCTGTCAGATATCCAAACCGATCTGGAAGGAATGCTGGTGGAGAATTTCTCCTCGAAGGTTGCTTGGGGTAGGAGGTGGTAGCAGGTGGATAAAATACCCTGAATGGTTTCTGCAACAGTTGCATGGATGAAGAAGGGTTAAGGATTATCTCACATTTTCTGAGCCACTGTCCGCCTCTCTGTAATCACACACAAAACATTAGAAGTCCACATATACTTGTACATGAAAGTATTCTAAAAAAATGTTATTTCGAGAAACCAATAGAAAGACATTTAATAATAATAATAATATAAGTAGCGCTACACTTATGTTGTTCTATTCTTCTATCATAACTGGAGACCTAAGGTTATAATAAGGGGAAGTTATCCGAAAGCGTAGTATGTGCAGCTTTTTCTAGATTAATACGGGTATACTCTGTGAGCATTGTCAGTCACTCGACAGACGTGGAGCCGTGAATTATGAAAATTGGTTAATTTGGCCACTTCCGTAGAAGTTGGCGGAAGAACCTACTGCACCACGACGACGACCATTTTTATTTGAATGTATATGTTTATCCTATGAGAAAACTTTAGGTAATATAAGAACTACCAGTCCAGCTAATGCATTTTTGGTCCGTTTATGGTTCGGCGAAAGAAGTGGCCCATACTTCTTCAAAGATGTACGTGAGAACAAATTTACGGTCTCCGACACCCGCCATCGCTAACTACACATGGTAGACATTTTATTTCAGCAAGAGGACCCTAGATGTCAGGCAGCGAATCGATTGACCAATTGGAACTGAGTTCGATGAGCAATTTATCCGGCAAATTAGTCGCTTTGATTATGAGATTGGACGCTCTTTTTAACGAGATTAGGCTATTTTTGATGGGAATAAGTCAGCATAAGCCACCTCCAAATGCAGCTTTTCACGACAACATTACACTTGTTTTTGCACCCGATACGATAGTATATCCCAGCCAATGTGCTCAAAAAATAATTTAAAATTTGACTCTCCATATGGACCTTACAACGTGGTCTTGATTTATTAATTAAAATAAAAATTGCATACACTTTGGCAATTTTCTTGTATTTTTTTTTTTAAATTACCATAATTATATCAGTCATGGGGCATCCCCTTTGTTTCTGCTCGGCCTTAGTCCAGACCTGATACTAAACTATAGGTCAACCACACTTCAAATAATTAAATGATGTGGTTGTCGTGAAACCACAACATCTCATATAGTACTCCATGCAATAGGGTGATGGGTGTTCGACTACCGTCGAAAGTAGTGTATCGGCCTGGTGGCGACATGTTATTTCGTTTGACAATTTTAACAGGTTACCATGTGTGCATTGTAAACTGATCCGCTTTGCTAATGTTTTTGGGGCCATCAGAGGGATGCTTTTCTAAATTATTTTAGTGTTAAATAATTGCAATAGAAATGAAAGTGTAAGCGGGCGGACTCTACTTTTGTTGATAATTAATCCTCAGTGAGCTCTAGTGCAGTAAAGGTTCATCTGATGGAGGCTTACATTTTTAGTTCATCCCACGATAAATCATTAAAATGCGGTAATTCATATGTAAACTATTTAAATTTTTAAATCGCAACCCTATCTTCGTGCCGATAGCCGCTCCGTCACGGGGCAATAAGCACCACAGGCGTTAATCTATTTGCATTTAATCCTCAAGTCGACTGCCACTGATTTTAATTCCACAAAATTTTGAATATTTTAGCATACATTTGGTGAAACTCTAAATGCCAGCTCTTGTTTTGGATTCGGTGTCCCTGAACCCTTGGCCCATTTAAGTTCCATTCCCAAATTAGCAATTTTGTTGAAACCCATTCGATGATCCTGCAAAAACCCCACCAATGGCCGTGGTTCCCCAGTTGAACTCTGATCCAATTTCACATTATTTAATTTTCCTCTAAGCTCCCTCTTGCTGTCTCGCTTTGTATATGCTTTGCTCGCTCTATCTCACGAAGCTGAATGACTTTGGGTAAACTGGACCAGAAATTCAATGGTCTGCTGTTTAAATCGCTTTATGAAACAATTTCCTCATCCGGTCGGCAGCGGTGGTGCGTTCGCAGTCACAGGATAAATGGCCATTAAATCATTTTTATTCGACAACAGTATGAGTTGTCGGTTATCGACGCGATGGCGCACGGTGGTGAGGTGAGCTGAAGTGAAGCTGTTCTGTGCTGTAACTACCGCTGTACAAGAGTGCCAGAGCGAGAAAGTCCCTGTAAGCTTTTCTACAAAAATAATAAATATTTTCTGCTCCCGCCACCCACTAACATTCACACATACGTACACGTACACGAGCGTATAATCTATGAGGATAGGTACACAGCGTGGTCCTATAAAAATGCAAATTTTTATCCATTATTTTTCATTTGATAAATATTTAATAACCGTACATTGTTTCATATAATACAAGCCAAAATGTATAAATTCATCCCCTGTTAGGCATTCCGCGGAAACATTATGCTTGTATTAGCACAAAATACCCCGCGGGGAATAGATGTACATATGTATGCGTGTTATAGGTATGATTACTTGTGGTTTTCGGAACGCGCAGTATGCCTCTGACGTCTCGTTTCAAGGACCTGCCTGCCTTCCTGCTCTGTGTTCGGTTCATCCTGACTCTACGTGGCACTGGCTCTGTGAAATATTATATTGGCTGTCAGAATGTTTGAGAGAATTTCCATTTCTCCCTTTTCCTGTATTTAATTCTGTTGTTGCCATACTTGTTAGTGCATTTTAATTGAAAGGATAAATATTAGTTTACATGTTCTCATCATTTCAATGTTTTCCATTTGCTTTTTCAACCGAACGCAAATTTCCTGAGTTTTTAATGTTGTGAAGAGGAGCAGTACTCAGATGAAATCGTTTGTTATTGAATTGATAATTGTGTTTTTAGAGGGACTGCGTATGTACAGCATAAAAATCGCCACGACTATGAATTCCAACATAACGTATGCTGAACTGAATTGCACAGTATGTAGTGCACTTGGATTATTTAGAAAGCATGCGTGCTAATTATCCGAACACAATTGTTAGCCTTTTTGCAGAAGAGGTTCTTCAGAGGATTCTGTTCAATGCAAAACAAATCAATGAGTCCCAGAACCCATAATAGGAGAATTATGTGTGAATTATAAAATATTGAGTGCTGTTAATTAATAGATGCATACAAAGGAGTCGATCGCAAAATAACAACTCAAATATATACAACAGTATAGGGACAGAAAATAATAAAAGCATTTTATAAAATAAGAGAAAAAATACCGGTCGTAGTCTTTAGGAGAGATCCTCATGGGGATCCTCATGGGATCAGTAATCGTAATGGGATCATCAATGTTATGGCATCATAAAGTGCGGATTCCGTCGCCTCATCAACGCGTAAACCCGATCAATATACCTTCCAAGAGCAGTAGGAGTTTCTCCGACCCACCATTTGGTCAATTCGGCGCCTTCTCGACAGTTCTACAGGGTCAACTTACTTTCCATTCCCACCTGTGGCTTTTATAGCCTCGTTGATCCATGAACCTCTTCTCACTGAGAGATCGTGCCAGATCATCTACAGAATCTGGAAATACGAAAGTATTATAAACGAGTGGAATATCAGCCCAGTATGCCCCATCCACAAAAAGGCTATCTCTCCTTTCGCAAGAACTACAGAGGCTTAACCCTGTTCATCAGCGTTTCCGTTTGTACCCAATCCAGGGTATTAATTGCGAGGAATCAAATTTCTCTAGGCCTTTGATGTATCGAGACTCATTTTCGGGACTAAGAAGCAACGCACTTTCAACGAAAGCTAGTTGAAACCCCCTGAGTTCATACGCCCGTGAGATTTTGTCAAACTTATCACGCCTACAGCGTGAACTTTGGTTATTTTGGTGTTAGTTTTCACAGCCAACAAACAGCAGCTTCGTTGGTCACTTCAAAATTGGCAGCTAATTACATTTGAAAACACTTCAAACTCGGTTTAAACGGTCTGTCGAGGTTGAGGTTCTTACCTCACCCTCGTTATTTCGGTTCGGTGGTAACAAAGCATAAAGCCGTTTTTCACCGCACTAATTGGCATGTACGAGTGCAGCTTAAGACTTAAGACCAACTTTTTATGCTTAGGCAAGTCCTGGAGATGACTATCGAGCTTCAAATTCATACACACCACCTTTTCGTCTCTTTTAATGTCGTATACGACAGCATTCAACGCAAGGAACTATTCAGCATCCCGGGAAAAGCAACTCCAAACATTTATGGCATTAGCTTCTAAAACTCACTCCATCCAAATGGAAGTAACAGCTGTTCAACGGACAGCCAGTCGGTTATAATCGATAATTATTAATGAGCCCAATAGCCGAAAGACCTATTGTTTTATATGTAGACAGTATAAAAGCTCTGGACACATCGTCGATCATCTCCAAGACGAAAAAACTCCAGTAAATCTCTAGGCTGGGTTTCGGAAGCAAGAGTATTCCTGGCGATAGAAGACCTGATGAACTAATAAGAAAGGGGGCCGCTATACCAATGGGACTAGATTAGGAGACACCTCAACCCCACTATAACGACTTCGTCAGGAGCTGCAGGGATGAAGAAGGTGAGGAAATAATACTACATTATTTGGAACGTGCACTTGCAGAAACCAGAAGTAAATTGCTGGGCAAATTACTACGAAGATCCGAATAATATGAATCTAAGGGACATTCTACAAATTCTCAAAGACATCAAGAAATTGCATATGACCAATCAATCCAAAGATGGAACACAACAAGGTCCAAAGAGTAAATGGTTTTAAAATAAAGTGGATCGTGACAGCACAGTGGACCAGATGGTCTAAGTGGGCATGATCTTTGTGCATGCAGTTACCGTGCCTACTCGAATTGTTGGGTTACGCGTGGCGCATATCCAATGCACCGATTGGAAGCTTTCACGGCAATAAAATTGAAGAAGAGGCGAAACTATCTCGTGGTCTGGTTAATAAGTTCGGAATACATTAAAAATCGGTTATAACGACCTTCAAAGGACTGACGCATTTGGTCGTTATAAGCGATATGCCGTTTTAACCGATGTCGTTGTAAACAGTTTTGACTGTATATGCTTTTGACCAAGATAAGTTCCACCACACTACACAATACATGCACAATATATACCTGCAGACAGCTACAATTTTGTGGAATAAAAGAGATTGTGTACCTCGGGGCTAACGAAAACAAACGACATGCTAGTGGATATCCAATGAAGAATCACCCTTGGTTAACGCTGCTGCTTTGGTTTATCGAACCAACTGGGCATAATATTCTTGATTGATTTTACTAATCTTTGTATATTGAGTCGAAAACTGGACGAAAAGCAAAACACCATAGCTGATTCTTGGTGTCTTCGATAAAAAATGTCTACGTGGGATATATGGTCTTGTCTTCGAGGATGGTGAATGGAGAAGAAGAATTAGCACCGAAGTCTGTGAGCTGTACATATCTTGGTACAGCTCACGGATACAAACCGGAATCCAAAATTCCGTCGAACTTTGCCACATCAAGCTCACGGAAATCATTGCTCCAGCTAGAAGATATCCGAAGCCAATCATTATTTCTCCAGAACGAGTGCAAAAACGAACCCTCGGTATAAGGACTATGTTATCACGAACGCAAGACAACATGGCTTTGATCACTGCCATAACCGTGCCCAGGAGAGTTATCGATGTAAGGTATCTATACCTCAGGCTCAAACCATCCATGAACAAGTCCTCAACTCACACAACAGATCGTTCCAATTGCATCCAAATAATTTGGCTTCGAGGAAGTTTGCGAATTTGATCCTTGATAGGTCAACTCCTTGTTTATTATTATTATTCTTAGTTTATTAATAGATGTGGAGCAGTGTATAGTAAAATGCACCTATTCCATCGTTCTAGGCTTACGTGAAGTTTCCCCAATTTCCAAGACTTGGATCTAGGCTAATCTTCTACACCAACCGCTTTTGTGGTGCGTGCTTCTAATCACTCGCAAGTTGAAGGGACCTACAGATATATACAGACTCTCGACGGTGATGTTTAAGAATCCTTTTCCAAAGAGGAAGTGCCTTGTGCATTGAAACTTGAGACGAAATCGTGAATTAAGACAGTTACTTGAATCGGGGATATAACTCTGACACTAATTAATTCAAGGTCAGATTTCCCTAGGCATGAACACTTGAGCGCCAATTGAAGGAAACATAGAAAGCTTTGAACATCTTCAATATCAAATTTCTAAACATGAGTTCGTAAGCCAAAGTGAATACCCACTGAAATCCACAGGGATGAAAAGTAGAGTAAAAAAACGAAGAATATACTATGACCCTAGCAAAGTGGCGAACAAATTATAGTAACCTCATCCGGATCCAATATTGTGAATTTCCGAACAAATGCTCAGCACTTCCGCTCCTCACAGGACCCGTTTTGGTTTGGTGTCCTCTTTTTGAATTCCCAAGAAAATTCCCCAGCAGCTGTGGTATAAGGTTTTCCGGTCACGAAACTTACCCTTATCCTGTCCCCTGTTCCTCGATGTCGTAATAACCACCCAACTGAATTATGATAGAGTGTGCTCCAATTTATAATTTCCCCCGCGCACACAACCAGCACCTTCATCCATCCTCATGTTTTGGTCCCGGCACACATGCCTGGTGTCTAATTCCCGGCATGATGCTGAGGACCCCCCAATGGGCGTACAATGTTTCCGAATCAGTGGAGGTGCTGATTGCGCTGATGGCAGCTCCAGTACAACCGAACGACGTTCATATCTGAATCACGCCAAATTATGACTAGAAATGGAACTATGGATTCATATAGCTGCATGCATATATCCGTTAGTCTGCGAGTGTACTCGCACGTCGTGCTTCGTCGTGGTGTCTCCGGGGAGCATCTCGCTCCCAGCGTATCTAACATAAACGCATTACCCTTAATCATTATTATTATTATTGTGTGGGCTTTAGGATTCTTTTTTTCAAATATTTCCTTCGGAGACCTTCGGTTGTGTTAGTTTTTTTGTGACTTGGCAGCCTGTGCCAGGTTCGTGCATTTTTATCGTTTTGTATTCGCTAGTTCGGTCTGTGGAACCTTGTTATCGGCCTGGTGGATCCGGTCAGGGTCGAAAGATGGTCTCGTGGTGAAAAATGTTTCGTTTGCTTGGAAAAAAAAAAAAACGTTGATTGATGTTGTTAGGGAGTATTTTGTCGTCAGTTAAGCGAAAGGAAATTGTTCCCCAGTGGTGGTGCGCAACAGAGAAATGCGATGCGGTGTTGTTTGAGATCGCGTGCGGTGGGGGAAATCAGTTGGTATCTATCATTAGAGGCGTAGTTGATGGTAGATGAAATTTATTGCTTCACGAATTATTTAGTCCCGACGATGGATGGTTGGAAGTGTTGTCAAAAAAGAATGATGGTTTTTCGGGAAAAAAAAAAGTATTTTATATCTGAGCGAGGAGTAATATTGAATTTATTCGAAAGCAGTACCGTTTGTGTTAATAACGAACCAAATTCGACTCCTTGCGATTAGATGCCATTAATTAATTTAAGCGTTACTTTGTATACAAGAGATTTTAAAGATTTAAGGCAATTTGGTTAGACCGTCCGCAGTGTTCTTTCGTTTAAATTTGCTTCTCGTTTGAGGATGAAGAAGGAACGAGGATGGTCTGGCCTTTAAAATATTCCTTTTAAGAATAATAGGGTGTTTTGATAAATGTCGGAAATCTACGTTAGAAGAATCGTACTTCATTTTTCATGCGCTTTTGAACAAACACACAATGCAGAAAATCTGTAGGCCAAATTGCAAATTCACTCGCGCTCATTTTTCAAAAAATTATGTCTACACTATTCTCGGCTCGACAATCTGCCCGACATCGATGACATATCGACGATTATAAACATTATGTACTGCAGTTCACTTAAGTTCACTTAAGTTAAGTACGATCGCCAATCTGCATTAATGAACATGTCTAAAGCAGTCCTTTGTTAGTCTGACATTTATAGAAACACCCATGATCTCTTCTGCCTAAAAAAAAGACAAAAACTATTACCAAAGCAATATTGAACGAGGATTGTCAGTTCCTCGCTCCCTTGCAGGTACTCTAGCATAACGACATAGCGAATGGAACTAAATAAGCAAAGAGTTGCTACAAGAATGCGAGGAGAACTGAAGTCACAAAACATAACACTTGACACCTCAAAATACAAGGGCTGGTCCGTAAATTAAGACTATGAAATTAAGTACAGTGAAACCTCTCTTAAGTGGGCAGCCAAGTGACCGCAGTTTTGTTGTCCAAATGAGAGAGTGTCGTGGGTCGCCGTCAGCTGTGGCCAGGGGTTCTAAGTGTGTGTCTTGGACGTTCGAAGACAGTATATATGTAACTGTACGTCCCATCCACTTGTGAAAGGACAATATCCCGCATAACAGGAGTGGTTGTCGTAGAAGCTAAGGCCACCTCTGACCGTCGCGCCACCCATATTACTATTATTATACTATTAAAATTAACATAAATTGATTTCCTTTCCCTCAATTCATTCATTCATTTGTATTCGCACATACAAATTTTCTGCCGGAGATTACGACGTCATTCTATCAGTGAACCAGGAGGAGGATTTGTTCTCAAAAAAAGAAAATTACCAGGACTCCTGATGTTTTGATGAAGAATTAAACCTTGGACCCTGGATTGAATCAAATATTCAATCCAGGGTCCATATTCAAATATTATATTTATTTTAATATGAATTACTATATTACAACTAAAAATGAAAACTTTGTTGAACTTTCGAACTGTACCCTGCCTTACAAAATACTGTTATCTCGAAGGATATCAATGTGCTTGGTTGGGCAAAGAAAGAATGGTACATGCAGAGCGCATGTAATGTGGAACTTGCGTATTATGCATAAGCAAGCGAAGATTGTGAATGTTCTTAAGTGCAGTCCAGTGGGTGCAATGATAGCTGTGTTTTTTTGTAAGCGTATATACGCTTAATTTTTAAGTGCACAAAAAAACGATCATCGGCGCTTAATGATTCATCATAAAACCTTGGCAGCACCGACGACATTTATGACATTTGCTAAGCAGTCAGGGGTGTAGCCTTGGAAGGTGATGGTTGATCTTTGATGGTCACAATCTTCGGTTTTGTGACTATGTAGCGTGCCCATTACTTTAAAAGTAAAAACATTTAATAATTATAAAATAAAAACTATTTTAATAAAATAAAAAGAATCGTTTACGAAGCCAAAACAGAATGAATATCAGATACACTCTGATTATACCAAAAATTGCATATTATGGATGCCAAAAGAATTAAAAGTGATCTGATACATCAACCACACCTGCAGGTGTAAGCCACATACAGCAACCTAAACAATGAATGATTGAATTCAGGAATAAACACACAGAAAATAACGCTTGGAAGCATTGTTTTTATCCGCGCTTATTCCTTAAGCGGCGATAGATATGATGAGTAAGTTAAGCAGATATAGGATTCGTTGCTGGTGTATTTTACATGCAAATCGAAATTTAAGCGTATAAACGCTTGCAAAAAAACACAGCTGATGATGATTTAGAAAATCAGAATTTCTTTATTGAGTTATTTGTTTACGCCACGCGGTATTTCAGTCGGCTCATTATTAATTTGATGGCATATGGATATGTCACCGAGGTGAGGATATGGAGCGCGGTTTCCAAAAATAGTAAGATCTCCCTCCTTATTTTTTTTTATTTTGACTTTGAAGCTGCTCCATCAGTAACACAGTTGTCATCCAAAATCGGCTATTAGAAAAGCATTTTATCTGCACGCCTCTTGTCAGGCAAATGTAAATGTAAAATAATTTTTAAACAGCAGTCTTTGGCACATAAACCAAAATGATGTGTGAAAAGAAGAAAAATGTATAATTTTCGTGTGAGCAACACATATTTAATTGGCTGCCACGGATATCATATATGACTGTCAGTGATGTTTCCCAGCGTGCCATGGCTATCAAATATGTGCCCTATATCCAATCGGGGAGGTATTTTTTTAAAGCAGGCTTAAGGGGTTTTCTCCACCTGTTTTCAATACGAGCACACCATATGTCAAATCGCTTTTTTTGCGTTGGCCACAATTTAGTTAATTTTGGGACCTTCTTTACAAAAAAAAATGCCTTTTAAGGAACTACTGAGAAATTTGAATTATTAAACAAGTAAACGCAGCTAAACAAAGAAAAGAGTTAATGCTCTTATCAAAATGGCAAGAGACAATCCTTCAAATGAACCGCATTCCACCCCCCAAACACATGAAATTCACTAATATATTCAGCGATCAACCAGCGTACAACTGTGATGGCCGTTAGTAAGCAAATCATCCATTCGACGACGAAAATAATCAAATTAAATGCTGACACTTCGTAAAATCCAGTCAGTGCCTTACGTGCAAACAACGAATACAAATTAGTTACCCTTACTCTCCTCAGCGAGACGAAGGACAAAGTTTTGTCTAATTCTTCCTGCGTGAATCTGTGAATCTCGGAAACTTTGTCTTTACCCAGATTTCATTGTCCAGTTCGAGTGCCGTTGGCGGCAATGGTGGCGCATAACACAAACTGCCAATGCGGCATGGTGTCCTGTGCCTGGCTGGTGACTCTGGTACTTTTGGCTTGCCAGCAAAGTACGCCACACCACACTTGAGTTGCGTTTCATGGCGTAACTTACTAGCGTCTGAATAATTTTCTACTGGCTTTTGGATGTAAAATTGGAAAAACAGGAAAGCACCAGCAGCAGCGATTGTTGAAAAAAGTTGCACAACTTCTGCGATTGTTGGGAAAAATATGTGAAAATATTTATTTTCACACGCAAGTTTCTACACACACACACACACACATTGGTTTGAGTGTGTTGCCAGTGGTAGAACAATTATGTGGTGTGGCTGCACAATTTTTCCCCCTGACTTTGTGTGAGGACGATTGAAATTGTGAAATTCTGCGTCAGAAAGTCTTTGATGGTGCAAAAAAGTTTTCCTTTCGTGTTTACACAGAGGTGAAGCACTCGCTAGAACCACAATGAATTATTACCCACTGGAGTTTTGGCCCTATATTAATTGGTGTATTTAAAAGACTTATTCGCCTACACCCGTAAAGTCATGGTTGGGAAATTTTGAGATCTACGGATAGGTGCTTGGAACTACAGTTAATGAATGTTTGAAAAGCATTCATTTGGAGCATTCATAGTTATGGGAGTTTTGTTTTTGAGTTAATTTAATATGCAGGTGCGCAGATGTGCACGGGAATCTTTTTTGCTTGTGATTGATGTTGTTAAGCATAGTTTCTGCAATTTCAATGTTTTCACTTTCGAAGAAAACTTTATTCATAATTTCTTTCTAAGTCAGCTGCCATAATCTCAGACTGCCGTGCTCAAGGATTCACTAATAGGAGGCAGTTACTCACTTTTCGCACACTACACAAATTCAACCCTTTCTCTTTGCTTACCTTTTCTGTTTCCCTGCATTCAGGGGTGAGCCGGAGACTCAAAGAAGCAGGCTGATGTCCTTTTCCAATTGTGTGCGCCGCTATAGAAGCGGCCGTACTCCGCAGCGCTCTTCAAAAGACTCAACGTCGAATATACTTAGAGCCGCAGCTAGGTGATCCAAGTGCTTCACTGGCTTTGTCACCAAAACCAAATGCGTACATTACGAAAGAGTTCTTTTAAAAGGACACTCCGTAGAATTTCGCTCGTCTCCACTATAAGAAATAAAAAACTCAACACTCTCTGAAAAAAATATAAGAGTTTAGTAAAAAAATATAGGCCCGAGTGAATTTCTGCAGATAGACTATAAACAAGTCAAAATCAACAAGGTCCAATCCGACGGAAACTGCAAGTTTCAATAAAATCCGTCGTAAGGAAGCAATTTTATTGTTGAAAAACCGGAAAAAAAAATTATGTAAGCAAAACTGGTTTGCTCGCCACTGTACATATGAACTTCTTTCTTCTTCGTGCTTGGCCCCAAATCGAAAATTTTTCGTTATTTCCAGCTCTCGTTTATTCGTTTCTTTTGGAATGTCCCTTGAGTTTCGAATTGTCGATAGTCGACTCGAGTAACAATATCGTCTGAAAAAGCGAGTGTCAGTCATTTCAAGTGTCAGTACCAGTTCACACGCCCTTGTGATGTTCCTGTATTAACGACTCTGCAGATCATGGTCTCATCTAGTTTCGAGCTGTTATTATGGAGCTGGTAAATAAGAGCCACTAGGGACTTTTCAATTCAGTGAGTGATAAGGTAATTACTTGGGTTCAATATTTTTAAAGGCTCCTTTGATGTTTGTTGAGAAAACATCCGTAACTTTTTGAATTTCAGCTGGGAGAATGCCATTTCAACGATAGTTGTCTATCCATTAAGCGATGGCATAGCATTATTGATTTTCTAATCACGCAAAAATCAAAATTATAACCCATTATAGCTACGTTAGGTTAGGTAGGCGGGCAGCTAGTGCATTCACCAGCCTATTTAGACCATATTGGTCCATTGTGATACCCATAGTGAGACTACTACGACTGATTGACTACTCCAGTGATAGTGCCGTTAATTTTATCCCAACGGCAAAAGATGACTGGACCAGATTTGAAAACCAGATAAGAGCGTATTAACTTTGCTTTCACTGAGATTCGAACCGGGGACTCCGCTAACCAGGGTCAGGCACTCTACCAACTGTGCCATCCAGTCGTATTATAGCTACATGTAAACACAAAAACACCAGTTTACATCTCCGTTATGAAATCTATAATACTTCTTGAAAAAAATTGTACATATTTCATCTATGTCCCTAGCGACGGCCACCTATCGGAGCTTTCATTACAGAATATTATACACTGACACTTTTTAAGTTGGCCACCTGCTGAAGTTGGCCAGTATATGGTCGCACCAAGAAAATTTCATACAAATATTCCTACAAATACCTCTGTATGTTGGCCACCTGTATATCGTGGAACTTGGCCGGACATTCAGATTTATCTCTTCATCTTTCGTACTAAATAACAGCACATAGTCGGCTACTGGTTGCCACTGTTGCTTTGGTATTTTAATGTGTGTATGTCCAAATGATCGGAATATAATGTTCAGACAGACATAACTATAACGCAATTTTGGGGATAAAAATCTTGTTGGGATATTGTATCTTGTGCCTCTCTCTCTTTTTGATTTGATCATTGCCATTGATGATGCTATTCATAATGTTAATCAGCTCCTTTTATATGTCTCTTTAAACCAATCAGACCTATTTTTAGATGTTCTGAACATTAAAACTTCTGTTGTTGATTTTTTGTTTAATTGGTTTTAATAAACTCATATGACACAATATGACTAAAAACGAAGTTCTTTATTAAATGTGTTTAAAAAAATCGACCATTTTATAAGGTGGTCACCTTTCTAAGTTAGCCAAAAATCCTTGCACCGCAGCTGGCCAACTTTCGCAGGTTTCACTGTATTTCCAAAAAAAGCAGCACCCAAATGATTCATATTCCTATACAAAGCTACTCGCAATGGCACTGTTCAGCTTGCAAGGCTGTTTGCTTATTTTCAACACTCACTTAAATGCACTTGGTTGTAAAAATCTCTTTTTAGTGTCCGTCCCCAAAATGAAAATATAAAAAATGCATAAAAACGAAATGTGACTGTATTATTTAAACACTATCCACCGGATTCAACCAGTTCGGCGGCACATCATTATGTATGCATTTGATTTGCGGTTTTGTGGATTATACTCATTCAGTCGGTTGATGTTTGTACTGTCTGATTTCGCCCAATTCGAACCATTAGGACACGTTTTCATTTCTATGCATCACATGATGTCCCCGTTGATTCGTTTGATTTTTATGTCGCAACTGCAAATGAGTTATGCAAATATTAATCGATGCACAATTCCTTTTGTGAAAATGGGAACCTTCCTATTAACCAAGTGAGGGTATACGCTGGTCACAAGTAAATAAAACTCGATTTATTGATGTCGTTGATCGATGTACTAGTCTATAAAGTGTACCTTTGTAACGAGTTCTATCAAACCGACTTGTTAATCAAGTGAAAACTGACCCTTTATAACCAAGTTTGCTACAAGGTGCCACTTGCTTCGGCCGTCTACTAATTTTACATTAATCTGTTTCTCTCTGGACGGCATGGTCATCCTATTCATTGGGTCCTCTAGGCTTCAAACAACGTACCGCTCGTTATCAGGTTTGTTAAGTGTCTGTCGATTGTCAAATGAATTTCTTAATGAATCACTTGATCACAACGTATTTTCACTCGCCTGAATGAAGATTGAATTTCATTCGATGCGAGTATCGTTGCTGCCACCCCAAAGGAATAACCCAATGCTTCTCAAACAACATCCCCAAGACTGAAATTCGCCGCAAAGAGCAAGCAAACTCACTCAGTGAATTGGCGACAGTAACAAACAAGTACACTGCAAAAGGAGGCCAAGGCGTTGGCCATCGGTAGACGACAACTCGAAGCTCGTTACTGTGAAAATGTTTGCCAATTCAATTCACATCCTATGGGAATTTTCATCACTTCCGTTGGATCGATTTTAAGACAACTAAGACAGGAGGAGATACGATTGAGTACTGTTTCAAGTACCTGCCTCAGTGATTAAATTTGAATTGCCGCTCCAGAACTGCGAAGGGGTTTTAAGATTTCCGGTCACGAAACTTATCCCTATCCTCTGACAGTGCGTCATTTACCCAAGTCGCCTGCCAAACTCTTCCCAGTGAAAATAATCTAAATTTCTCATTTCCGGTACCCAGAGCAATCGTGGTTCGTTCATAATAGACGAAAGACTATTTTCTGCCTCCGCATTTGATTCCGATTAACCTTCAAATTTCGACTACGATAAGTCAATGGTCCATCACTCGGCCTGGTTGTTTGCAAGGACTTGTGTGGGAGTTGTGTGAATTTTTAAAAGTGTACTTAGTGTGAAGCAGAGTAGTATATAGCTTACTAGGATTGAGATGCTGGTAACTGTTGTCAAAGGGGGAGAACGCAATTCTACAAAAATACTTTCTCTGCAAACAATGCCCTAAGTATTATTAACCCAGCTTTCGGCGGTTCAGAGTCTTGTCGAATCGCGTCATTCCCAATATTCACAGATTGTTCTTGTCTTGAGAGTCGAGATAAAAGTGTAGGGCCCATCCACTCGTGGTAGAACAATGGCACGCGAAACACAAATAGTCGCTATTGAAGCTAAGCTAAGGTCCTACATTGTTCAACAAAATCAATTTCTGTTGCATGAGGTTCTTCAAATGTTTCTAAGTAATTCGAAGTCGCTGATTTCCAAACTACCTACGATTCTTCTCCAACACTTCTAGTCCTTTAGATTCACCTTGTGTCCACATTTTTGTACTAATTACACTTATATTTCATAAGACTTTAAAAGGTCTTTGTCTTTTACAATGTCCACCAATGTCAATAATTGCAGAATAAGCGTGTTCGTAAAACGGATGAATTTTGATTACTTGAGATTTTCTTTGGACAACCCCGCCACAAGTATTGGATGCTTTCTATGGTGAGTCAACACGAATGGAGTCTTTAAGAATAAGAAAATACGCCATTCCATCCTTCAAGTTATCAGGATTATTCTTAATGTTGCGTGGTTGATACGAACGCTAGTATGAGAACTGGGATAGAAAAGTCTGGGTCTGGGAACTCCACGTTGATCAGCTGCTTCTTAAAGCGGAAAGACCTATACATTCACGTGGCACGAATGTCCATACCATCACGACTTTCGAGGCGGGCGTTGACTGCGATTCCATCAGGTAGGCGACCACTTAACAGACCCAAGATGAGGTGGTTGGACCAAGTCCATAAACTCTTCTGGTTAGGCTTGCGCATGACTCCTAATGAGTTAGAGTCAATGGCGGAGTATCGAGTTGCCTGGAGATCTCTCGTGGGTGGGTAAAGCACCGACCCATTTAGTGGATTTAGTGGGTGAGAAGATGAGGATGATTACGTTTTTAAACACGAATGACGCAAGAAGAAAGCGCTCGAGGTTTATGCTCACAATGATAATGGAACTCCAAAATAGGGAAATTCTAAAAATTCAGGACGCAATATGTAATAACAACTGAACAGTATACCACAAATGTCTTTCAATCATGGTTCAGAAAAGGTCATTGATCGTATAAAACACTTTCTGCAAAACAGTTTGCAATTTTCGCATTTCTTATCAACCGCTATCAACGTATCAGTAAATTTAACGATGCTCATGCTTATGACTTGCGAACTTGATGCGTGGTATGATGCTTAACGAACGTTTGACGTATTAAGTCATGCCCAGATTTGCATTTATGATCGTCTTGCAAAGGAAATGCAGTATCGATGCAGTGATGCAGAAATACTGCCCGCAACATTGGTTGTTTACCCCTCGCATTCCACCGGTTTTTATAGTGCAGTGGCGATCAATTAATTGAGTCACCCACAAAGCTGCCGCGGGGACTGAGTTCGATATTCTGGAGAAAACAGACACGACCGATCGCCCCACTGGCGGTGTCCGTCCTACAAATTACGTCAACGACCCCGTATTGCTGATTCTGCACACTGACCTTTTACTACAATACGAGCCGACATACTTCATGATAATTTCAATGGAAGCTCGCTCGTTGTGATTCATGACTTATTCGTGCCTCAACCCCACATGTATAAGTTTGGACTGCGCAAAATTGTCTGCGGAACAAAAAGGATGAAAGAAATGTCACATTTCCAGCATTTTTGTTGTGATATAAGCAACAAGGTACACTTCCTCCACGGCCACTTGGATGGTTTCCATAGAAATCCAAGTGATCTAAATGTAGAATAAAGGGAAAGGTTCCGTCAACATATTCGGAGTTGGACTATGGAGTTAGCAGTACAATACTAAGGTCACTGAAATGTCCACATGATATCTAACATGTTTCATGATCTGTGATCAATGTCAAAAAAGAAAGTCTTATAAAATAAAATGTTCACGTATAGTCACATCCTCAGATTATGGGTCTTGCGGTGAATAAGGGTAAACGAGAATACATGCTATCTACAAAAAAGCTTCATATAAAACAAAACGTCACAAAAGATAGATAAGGTAGTAACAAGAAATCCATCATTTTTGCACGAAAGTAAGGGCTGTATTTACCATGGTAGAATTTGGTCCGATTTAGGCCAAATACCGCCGTTTTGTTGGATTATTTGTTGCCATTTAGAAGGTATTGCATGCACCAATCCCCCCTCTCGAAGGTGTCTTGTCTCACGAGGGCCTCTTGAGGCGATATCTTGTATGCGCCCAACTAGATCCCGATCGGGAAGGATGGAATTATCTGCTGTCATTGTCCAGGTTGAGTGGACACCGCCTGACAGCAGTATCTGGGTACACCAATAGTTGTGTTGCAAGCGTATATACGCTTAGTTCGGAAGTGCACAAAAAAAAACGATCAACGGCGCTTAATGATTCATCATAAAATCTTGGCAGCACCGACGACATTTATGACATTTGCTAAGAAGTCAGGGGTGTAGTCGTGGAAGATGATGGTTGATATTTGATGGTCAAAATCTTCGTTTTGTGACTGTGTAGCGTGACAGTCACATTAAAAGCAAAAACACTTAATAATTGTAAAATTGAAACAATTTTCATCAAATGAAAAGAATCGTTTACGAAACCTACACGGAATGTATAGCAGAGACATTCTGGGTATACCAAAAATTGCAGACTTATGGATGCCAAAACAATTAAAAATGATCTAATACATCAACCACACCTGCAAATGTAAGCCACATACAGCAACCTAAACAATGAATGAATAAATTCAGGAATAATATTGCTTGGAAGCATTGTTTTTATCCGCGCTTATTTCTTAAGCGGCGATAGATATGATCTGATATGCGGATATAGGATTTGTTGTTAGTGGAGTTTACATGCAAATTGAAATTTAAGCTGGCAAAAAAACAAAGCTTGGTAATGTGAAAACATAAGAAGGGCGACACAATCTTAGAGTTGCTCTTCAACCATCTAAGACGGCCTTGGTATAGGTTTACCAGTCCTAAAACCCACAACCTCCTTCAGAGAGCTAAAAGTTGCAACAACATTGGTTTTTCACCACTTATTCCAAACTCTGTGGTTTTTATAACTCCCTCTTACTTTCCTCTTCTCTATTAACCTGTTTTAGCTTCGTCTGTGGTATTCTCTTGTTCATACCACCTTAGAACTTGAACATCTCCTTTGTGGAAGCGAAACTACTAATCAAACCAGCCCTGTCACCACGCCGATACCAACATGTATACTGCGTCGGGCATCAAAATGGCTAACTTGAAGGATTTTTACCATTTATGGTGGATGTTTAAGAGTCACAAGACATCGGACATTTAAAAAAACATTACTGGAGGCTCAGTTACAAGGCACAGAAAAAAGCAGTAGCTTTTTTTTCTGTCTACTCAAAACAGTCCACAAGTACACGAGTATACACAAGTCAGAAACAAATTGAGTATTGTACCAAAGTAATTACCTTAATCAGTGTGTCACTTACAGTCGGAAGCCTGACATATGTAAATTTATGAGCGGACACAACCGCAAATTTTAATCGAATACAGAACGCCGACACTGAAGCATCACAGTGCCGAATCCATCAGTAATTTATCCACGATCCATGCTGCCAACAGCGAAGAAACCTGAACAAATAGTCCAGAGATATATTTATTTGTTTTTTTTTTTTTAATTCAACGCTGTTTTAAAGTCCATCACATAATACCAACTTTCGCGGTGATTCACTGTGGTTCGCTGTGCTCTTTTCGGATCAGAAGAATTTTACTGTGGAAGACATACAATGGCAACTTAATTAATTCATTTCACAACTTGTGATTGACATAATCGAGTGATTTAAAGAGACTCCGGACGATGCTGTGTGAGTGATCAAGTTGTAATCCGAAGAATGGAATGGACACTCGAGGTATGGTCAGGCTTTGACGTCCTTATCTCAATCACATCCGTCAAACCGAGCAGTTATTCGAATATGTACGTGTTCAACTTAAGGTAGGCCATTTTACAATATGGATTGGTTTACAGCGGCTGAACGTGCAAAAATTGTGAAAACTTACTAAATGTGATTCTGCAGTAAGTAGATACGCTTTTGTGCACTGCGAGCAAATTTTGGTCGATATATCCAATAATTTTCAAGGATCTGTAGGAAAATAATAAAAATCAAAGAGACTTTGCTGCTCTGAAGCATATGCCTTAAGACCTGCTCATCAAAGAAGTGCACGTTATTTAGAGAAAATGGCTGCAGTCGGTAAACAGGATGAGTACCCAGTCATCACCTTAGATGTTTTATGCCAAAATCAGCTGAAAGATAAATGAAGACCAGCGAGTACAGAAATCATACTGAAATGACCTTAAGGGTAATTTTGTAAACCAAAAGTTAAACACAACTTTGGGATTTTTCTCTTCATCTTCTGGATTTGCTCTCATTCACTCAAATTGGATGGCTTAAACTTTCAAATAACAACCCATGAGTTTATCAACACCTGATTTCTTCAATATACGGAAATAGCAGAAGTTCAGCAATGAAATCGGGGATTTAACTCTCTCTTTTCTCCCATTGTCGTAGTTGCCAGCTTATGTGAGATGGGATCATTGTGTGTGTCATTTATCGTTTTCCTCTCTCAAAGCTGACAAAAATAATGGTGCTTGAACTAATACAGGGTTCATTGCCGTCAAACGAGAGAAGATACTATGGCCCTAACGATTTGATTTGAATTAACGAAATATTTCATAGATTCTTATTCATTTGTCTGTTAGATCCCGTGAATTACGGGTAATAATACACTGACCAATCGTCAATATTCTCTGCGATCAATTCAGACTTTATTAGTGTTAGCATTATAAATGTGCAGAGATAATGGAGGACAGAGATATGCAACCATTATCTCTGCTAAAAACGTTCGCTCTCAATTCTCCTTTTCATAGCGCACACGTTGTAAATTCAAAGTAGAAAATGACATTGTGTTTGTGAATTGTCAAAAGTATCCCATCACCCCCAATTCGGTTTCAATCGAAATCACTCTACATAGCAGAACAGAATTGTCAATAAGTACGAGTGAGACAATTCACAAAAGCCTTAACGAAAGCTTAAGTCTCTGTGTGGCATGAATATCTGATGTATGAACTTAATCAGCTTAGGTTTGCACCCTTTCTAATTAAAATAATCCAAAGTCCCCCAAGACTCAATGCAAGTCCCTTTTTTCATCATTATCCTGCACGAATTCCCCAGTCTTCACAACTGTTCTCAAACCATCCTGGATGCAGACGCACGAAAGACCGCCGAGGCACAATTTAAAAAACACATCCCCTACCACAAGTTTTCTTAAGGAATACTTCAGCCAAAGGGCATTATCTTGCTGTTCGGAGCCGAAAACTCCAGCTAGTCAAATATCTGGGTATCCACCTACGCGAAAAACTGAAATCCAACCCGCAAGCTAGAACAGGGTTAAACAATAGTAAGGTCGCTGTAGCAAAGATGAAATAACTACTCAACTCCAAAGATGTTGAAAAAAATATTAAGCTTCTAATGTGAAAGATTTTAAGCGGCCAACTACTGTCGTATGTATTCTCCGCATCTTAGTGCACACCTTCGGTTTGTAGAAACAGAGGGTGGAGCTCAAGGCTGGACGCTAAGAAATACTGAAAAGCTGATTCTACTTGGATATACAGGAATACAGGAACTTGGATATACAGAATACCGGAAGCAACGTGCCCAGGACCGAGATAGAAGGCAGCGATTGATCGCCGGCCTGATAAGTAAGTAAGTATGTGGCACTCGAATTTAAAAATTTTCTATTGAGAATTAACAACCCCTGCATGAAATCTGACAAATTGATTCTCCCAAATTTAGAAATCACCCCACTACTTTATTTACTCATTAGCCTCTAAAAGAGATAATAATAACGTCAGCATCACGACAACTCTATCCTCGGAAATATCTTTGAGGAAAACATTTGCATCCTAATCAACAGTTGCTTGTAATGTTCGTCGATCGGGTCTCTCAACAATGGCACCGACAACGCATTCCGAATTCAGAGAGAGTACAAGCAACTTAACGCTTCCGTGTTCAAAAAACAAAATCCAAACACCTAGAGAGACTGAACTGCAATTGTATTCGTCTTAGAAATTGCTGTATCTGAACAGAAAAGGGCAGGAATTTATTTTTGTTAATCTTAAATATATCTCACTTGTCGATTTAATACCGTAGACAATTAAGGGTCGCCGTGGCGTAGTGGGTAAGTGCGTCGACTCCTACTCAGAGGGTGCCAGGTTCGATACCCGAATTTACCACTTTTCATAATTCACGGCTCCACCTCTTTCGAGTTACTGACAATGCTCAAAGAGTATTCCTGTCTAGAAAAAGCTTCTCAACTTCGCCGTTCGGAATCGGCATTAATCTGTAGGTCCTTTCCACTCGTGAAAGAACAATAGCACGCACAACACGAGTGGTTGCTGAGAAGCTAGGCCCAGGTCCGCCTCGGACTGTCGCGCCACCCATATTATATTATAGTTAAGGAAACAATGTAAACAATGTCAAATATGTCAACAATTATGTTGACAATATCAACAATAGCTGGGACTAAGAAAATATGGATATGATCTAAAAAAAAAAGCCCTTTCTGCTTATTTTTTGCCCCCCAAATTGGATAACAAGCTCACAAGCGATCAAAACAGTGCCAGTTTTTATTCAAGCACGTCATTCGTTTTTCAAAATGCTTTATTAAAAGGACATAAAAAAAGCCCATAGTTTGTTTTATAACACGATTACAATGAAACCCCCGAATTTGGCATATCTAGCTATAAAAAAAACTCCTTCAAATTAATTATTCTTCGGCTCAAATCTAATGAGTTCTTCAATATGGTCGCGTACGTATCTAGCGCAGTTTTTTATATTATTCACTTCGAATAGAGGTGATTATTCGGATGAATATGAATTTGAATAATTTCAACATTCGAAATCGAAATTTTTTTTTACTTAATTGCCTCAAAATTGTTGCTTAAAATAATTACTTCATTTAAAGATTTGTATTTAAAGGTACATATTTTTTAATCAAATTTAAATTTAATAGCTTCTTAGGTCAATTATTGAAGGAATAATTAAAAAAGTGTATTGTCACATAGACAATCGTGCAGTTCATTTTTGTAGTCTACATGGCACAACACTGAAAGGCAGGGGATCACGTGCATTCAAGCACTTAGCTCCAGATCAATTGAAGCAACACCCACAACGACCATAACCCGCTTCATTAGGAATGGATGAAAGAAAGATAACACGATAAATAAATTTGCTAATATCGTGGACGATCATAATTAAAAAATTTGAATTCTTAATTGTTTAACGTCTTGCAATTGTCCAATTAAACTTTTTCACGAAAATATTTACACTTCGAAGTGACGGAAGCAACAAGAACGCCGTTGAATCATATTAATTTTGCGTCCCACTCCGTGTTCGGAACCTGATCACCTGAACAAGTACTCAACCTCACCGACTAGGAATGGGACATGTTTTCATATCCTTGTCTATTCGAACTTCCATCTTGTAGCCTGTATTATTATATAACATAAACAGCAACAGCAGCTCCAACAAATGCCCGTAAATGGTAAAATAAACATCAACTTGACGGTGACGTGTTTTTCTTTCTCCTCGAGTTCGCAGTAATGGCGGCTATTTATTGATTTAAAGAAAAAAGAAAATAAAATAAAAAGAAAGGAAATATTTTTTATTTTGAAATCCCTTACGGTCCCTTACAATGCTCAACGCTATGTCAATAAATGCTGAAGAATATGAAAACAATAAAAATGAACTCATTCATTCATGCTTGATGCTTGTACAAGTGGGCGAGTGGGGATGCAAAACAAAAAAACAGCAAAATGAAAAAGAAATGGAAAGCTTTTTGACTTTCGGAACAATAGAAACAAAACTTTATTATTTTTGTTTTGTCCTTCTTAATTTTTTGTGCTTGGATTTTATTTTGTTTATAGAATTTTGTGATTCCCTGAAATCGTACATAAACGTCTGCCTCTCTGCAGAGATTAGGGTGAGTAAGGCATTTCAGGGAATTTAATCCGCACTAACTTAAAATTGAAAACAAGAAATCAGACGAATCAGAATCAACTCACGAAATACTTCGTCTATGTTGTATAGTGCCTCTTGAGAATGTGCTGGGCGTGATATGAAACGATATGTCTCAAAATTGTATGACATCACTGAACACGCTCCAATTTGTACCCCAATTCTCAATAAATGCTTAGATGTGTACCGACTTCAGCGATGAGGAGTGATTGGAGAAGAACATACCTTATAGATAATTCGTTAAATTTAATTCGAACCCAATGGCACAATCACACCCTTTACCTCCAAGGCCTGGAGGGCTCTCTTGGAAAAGAGGGTCCTTTTATCACTAGCGCTATTTGCTTAAAATTTTCATTGAGAGTGCCTGGAGCGAAACATTTAAAGACGAAGCTCGTTTCTGGTTGAATTGTACAATAAAACAAAAGTGCAGTACTTTATCCGATGAGCAACCTCCCGCAATACAGAACTGCTAATGCACTCGGATATATTCATTGTTTGGTGTGATTTTTGGTGTCATTGGCCCGTATGCTTACTCCCCTATTGCCTATTGATCTTCTTCCTCTTCTGGTGGCGCTACAGTCCAGGGTGGACCTGGGCCTCAACCAGTAAGCCTCTCCAGCCGGCACGATCTTTAGCCAGCTGTCTCCAACTGCGCACACCAAGTCAATTGAGGTGCTTCTCCACCTGGGTACGCCATCGGTTCCGTGGGAGTCCTCTATTGCGTTGTCCCACTGGTTCTGAGGCGAAGACTGTTCGGGCTGGAGCAGTGTAGTTCATATGCTCTACATGTCCTAGCCATCTTAGGCGTTGGATTCGAAGACGCCTGACTGGGCTCATGCCGCTGTATAACCAGTACAGTTGGTGGCTTAATCTTCTCCTCCAATAAGCATCAACGCAGACAGGACCAAAGATTGAACGCAGAACTTTTCTCTCGAAAAGACCAAGTGCTTCTCCATCCGCTTTCGAGATTGTCCATGCCACCGCACCATACAACAGGACAGTAATGATAAAGGTGTTATATAATGTTAGCTTGGTCTTTCGAGAGAAGACTCTACTACTCAATTTCCTCTTGCGGCCAAAGAAACAGCGATTGGCAAGAGTAATTATGCGTTTAATCTCGGCACTGGTGTTGTTCGTACCTCGAAGTTATAGCTGCCTGTGGTGACGTTAAGGCCAACTCGTCGATGTTGTGCGTCCTTTCTTGATGACAGCATATACTTCGTTTTGCCATCGTTCACCGATAATCCCATTATGGCCGCCTCCGCTTCAATACCATCAAACGCGTCATTGACGGCTGGCTATGTTCGATCAATCACGTTAATGTCATCCGCGTATGCTAGCAGTTATACGGACTTTTGGAAGATCGTGCCTCTTGTGTTGGCGTGTGAGTTCTGCACGATCTTCTCTAGAATAATGTTGAAAAAGTCACATGACAGCGCGTCGCCTTATCTAAAAACTTTTTTTACATTGAGGGTCTCGGTGAGTTCGTTATCAACCTTGATGGAGGAGCGAGAATTCTCAATCGTCATCCTGCATAGCCCGACGAGGTTGGTAGGAATGTCAAGACTAGATATGGCGTTGTATCGTACCTATACACGCTGTCATATGCGGCCTTGAAATCGACGAATAGGCGGAGGGTGTCGATCTGCATTTCTTGGGTTTTTTTCCAGGATCTGCCGTAATATGAAGATTTGGTCGATGGTGGACTTTCCCGGCCTGAAACCGCAGAGAGGATCGTCATTTTTATCCTCCGTTGGAGCGTGGGCGCAAATCAGGCTGATGTTGCCGAATGTTACCTTGATTGTTATGAGGCGCTCGCTTATATATTTAAAGCTTAAGACTTTTTGCCTAAGTCTGCCTCAAGCAACAAACCCGCATCCGAACAAGCGCTACCTTCGCTCCTTGTAGCAATCGCCAAAGTATATATCGCAGTTTTTCATAGTCTTTTTGATCGGCCCATCCCACCGCACCTCTTGAATGGCGGTGATATCTGTCTTATAAGCTTCGAGGGCTTCCGCAAATTCATCGGCTGCACAAGGTCTGTTCATGGACCTCACATTCCACGTGCAGAACCGAAAATCGTTGTCCTTATTTCGTTGTCCATGGTCGGCAGCAATAGGGCCAATCTTATCCGAGGCTTCTCGTCGTTTCTGAACTGTTAGGTTGTTTAGACGGTTGGGAGTTAACCCCACATGCAACCCCCGAACCTGGATGACCGGGTCCTGGTTTAAACCCCTGAACAAGGGGGCCGCTGCATACATTGGTTCACCTCTAAGCAGTTGCTGTAAAGGCTATCCAGAGGGCGTCGCGAGGAGGCTGTATGTCAACTTCATCTGTACATTTAACAGCGATCGTTACTGGCATCTCGGCAAGTTGAGAGCAGTCAACAACTTTGCCGTGGATGCACAAGTGCATGCCCTCCATTGGCTTTTGATCATGACCTTTTTTTTGTCCAACATGCATGAACAGACCCTGGTCGCAAGCAGCCACTACATGGCACAATGCACGTGGATCGATGGATCAACTATTGAGAAACGAATTCTGTGACCAATTTGTCTCTCTTTTGGTTCGACAAATTTTCCCACTAGATCATGTGATTGGACGCCGTTAGACTATATAATTGAAGTATTTCAAATCACTCGTCATTGCAGACAAGATAACATTGCCAGAGAACATAGCACGTGTTATTAGCGAGTGTGTTACGCTATCGGATAAAAATAAAGCACGCCCTTTCAGTATATTAAGAGAAGTTGAGTTGTATTCTTTAGCAAATCGCACCAAATTCCTGAAGAAAACAGATGCTATATAACCTTTAACAGCTCGTCGGCAGATTATCCTAGTGATTTCTTCTATATTTTATTTTTCACTTTAATTCATGAATAACACAACGGTCAAATTTTGATAGTGCTTAGAAGCAATTTGTCAAATCGGTGGGTTGTTATGTTTGAAATTCGACCTCGGCGTAGAGCCCACCAAAGAATTAGTACAAACCCCATTCGCTTCCGTCATAATTTCGACTACAGTTAGGCTTAGTCGTGATTTTGCATTCACAGGTATAACAGTGATTGTTATTTTCTAATCACAGTGATTTTTATGTTGTGAATTCAAATTTTTCATATTGTTGTGTGATTCCCCCATATCCAAAAATGCACACCAAATAAAGGTATTTTAATTCAATAATTTTTTTTTGAATTGTAAGAATGTCGCCGTGGCGTAGTGGGTAAGTGCTTCGAGTCCTAAGCAAAGGGTGCCAGGTTCGATACCCGCATTGACCACCTTTGATAATTCACGGCTCCACCTCTTTCAAGACACTGACAATCCTCAAAGGGTATTCCTGTCTAGAAAAGCTTCTATAAATTCGCCGTTCGGAGTCGGCATTAAACTGTAGGTCTTTTCCGCCCGTGAAACAACAATAGCACGCACAACACGAGTGGTTGCTGTGAAGCTAGGCCCAGGTCCACCTCGGACTGTCGCGCCACCCATATTATTATTATTAAGAATTATATAGGCTTAGTGTATAGTATATGAAATCTCAATACATCCACTACTCCGACCAATCATTTTTCGTTGTTGCCCCTCTACCACATTTACAGACACACCTCCAAGCCAAGTATGAAGTTAAATTGTTTGGTTTTACCGCCATTATCGTATACAGACGGGAACCGTGTTGCCGCTGATCCTTTATAGTACAATGTGAAATGCATAAAAGTGTAATATCAGTGAAATATCACTTTAAAAAATAAGAAGGGCAACCCTCAACATAGCATACTCAAGGCTTGTACACACACACACCATTTCATTCGCATCTGCCACACTTCATGCCAATCAAAATGCGAATGGGGTTGCTGAAAGTAGTGGCTAGGGCGTGAGTTATGTTCGTGAATCCATGTTGGATATATATGGAATAATTCTGCTACTGCTCTATTCCTACTGGTCTCAAATAACTTCGCAATTCTCTTATAAGGGTTTTCCCAATGCTCCTCATGTCGTGTGTGTTTTGCTACAACCTACAGTAACAATGTACAAACTGTCTGTTGTGTGCGATCAGCACACATCCCTTATAGTCTCATAATCCTGATCGCAAATACCCCTTTTCGTTGTTATTGGTTTATCGACGTCGCAGGACCACCGTTCAACGGTAATCACAAATATTCTTTTTCGGGATGATTGTTGATTGGTATAGAGGGGTCAACAGGTCTACTGTTAAAACTCATTTACTGTTCTTGATCACAGTCCTTGATCGCATCATGTCTGCTGTTTGGCACCGTTGGGGTGATCGGTTGTTGGTATGTAATTGAAGGAGACGCAGAACTGTATCGTAACTCGAGTGTATGAGTAAATCGTGGTGGTGTTTCTTCAAAGTAGCAGCCGATGTGTGTGATTTGTGCGTGATTAGCCGTGTTTCTATAAATAGTGAAGTAGGATTTTGCACGTGGAGCACACACAGCAACCTATTGCCTATAACTGCCTATAATATCGGCAATAAAAAGTGACTGCCTACCAAAATTCGAGTTCGAATTTTTTTTCATATATTTTGACAGCTATTCGAACATATAAATTGTTTTCTTCATGTATTCTGACAGATAAAAATCAAAGTCACTGCGAATCGTTCTTTTGCATCTTACTTCACTTCACTATAGATAGCGATGCAAAAAAAAAAACACGGCTATTGTAAAAGTTGCGAAAGTAATCACTGTTCGACACGTATTAACTGCTTAAATCCCAGTGTATCACGGACTGCGACTGTTTAATCACTGTGAAAAAGTAGTTGTTAGTGATTTTTCGCTACACTAAATTTTAAACGCTTCATTGAAGACTCGATGATCCGTTTAAAGCGTCAAAGTCAACCCTCAAAAGTGAGTGCACATCATAAAGGTGCCTGCGTTCTCAAAAAAAAAATGTCAACCGGCACTATAAACCTGAAATTCTTAATGTGGGTTTTTCATGTAGCATCTAAGGTGGTAAATGTAGTGTCCACTAATCAAAAGATGCATGGTTTTATTATTTGAACTATCTAAATGGTAACCAAAAGTGTTTTCAAGCAAAGTTTAGAAACCATTCATATTGGTTTTTATTGGCGTCGAGTCAGTACAAAGTGTGCAAAAAAAAATCAAAAAAAACTTAATTTTCGAAATTTAGCTTTTCGCCAAACTGTTATATGTACATATTACGAAAAAATAAAAATTTATTTGCGCTTGTTCACTATACTCCTCGAGCATACGTAGTGAATACATGCCATCAATATCGAATTTAGCACAAGATAGTGACTTGCAGTGAAAAGCTGAATTCCAACATCCTGCTAATACCGTTCCAGGGATGGCTTGTTTCACAGGTGTACTCTGTAGCGCTTGCAAAACTAACTAACATTCATATAAACAAGCAAAACAACGGAAACACAGATATGAACAGAAAAACGACCAAATGGAAATCTTCACAAATTCAGGGCGGTACAAAGGCAAAATCAAAACAAACTAAATTATTTCACCGCTTACAGTCACTAATTGAGCGATGAGGCGACCATTTTGTTTTTCTGCTTCCTCTCAGATTTTTGTTTTAAAATTTTTCACTTTGTCCCTCTTCCACTCTGAACTTTTTTTCCTGCTTTTTTTCTTCTGTTTGTACTTCCTGTCTATTTCTATTCCGTCCGATTCGTGACCAAGTGGCAAATGGATTATACGGTCCATCAGTTTCGGCTGCAAGGTATAATTGGTTTGAGTGATTTCGGTCTTCAACGGCAGGAAGGCTGGTGCGGTTGTTGTTGCTGGCTGTTGGTTGAAATTTTTGAATGCCGGGTGATGTCCATTTGCAAGCTATGAATTTTCCAGGGCCAATTTATTTTTTGAATTTCAATCACGCTTCTGAGGCAAGTGATTTTTAATGTTTGCTCTTTTTATTTTTACTGTTGGAAGTCGATTTTTTTCTTATTTTGAGTGTACCCTAAATCGAGAAATTTGCACAGAATTTCCATTCCTGAGACTGGGAGCATAGAGAGTGGAAGTGAAGTAAAATGGAAATGAGCGGTTAACGCTTCATAACAACCGTCAACAGCTATGCAGCAGATCGAGTTTAATGATGGATGGAAAAAAAAAAGGAAAAGGGAGTCGCTGGATGACGGGCAATTGGCGATTGGCTGAGAGAGACGTTTTGTTTGTATGGCTTGAATGTGGGATAGTCAGTTTGGAAAATGGCAATTATCGTGTCTGCGGGAATGAATAAACAACACTTTATGCTTAAGTAGACCGTGAAATAACTTTGAAGGTAATCTATTCGGTAAGGGTTGAAGTTAATGAAAGTACACGAGCCAATCAAGAGTGGAAAAGCGCTGGGGGTTACTGCCTGTTAAAATATAATTTACCTTGTGTCAATTAGAGGGAAATTTATATTTGTAGATAGGACGCCTGGAAGTGATACAACTGTTGATGAACTGCTCTCAGACTCATGAAGCGTTTTATGAATCCTTAAGAACAGAAATTAATGTTTACTCGTGCTTTGCGGCCTTTACGCTTTTACAGGTACATTTATATGACAGTCGTGTATCAGCGGCTGTGATATAAGAATTAAATGTGTATTTCATAGATTTATGCTGATTGCTGGTTTTACGCTAAACTTGGGTAGCTTCACAAAGCACTATTAAATTTATAAACTGTACTTTCATGAAAATAATAATATGTAATTAATATTTCGATATTATCTTCTCGAATAATAGTTTAATATTATATATAAATCCGGATATTCCGCCATCCGGATATTCTAATATTAATTTAAAAAAATGTCTGTTCTTGGAACTGAACTTCCAATTCAATTCATTTTATTTAAAATTATGGCCCTTTTTCTTCGTATTTTACTACAATTTTTTTCTTTCGGTCTGATGGTGACAAAGAACTTTGAGGTAATTAGGAACTAAGTCTACTTTGACTCTGCATATAAACTCGTACAATGCCTCGGAAAAATAAAATAGAATAACCCTTGCCATGTCGCTTTCCTTGGGATGAGAAGGCAGTTGAGTAGTTAGGCACTTTCAGAGTCCTGGTTGCGCTGAAGCATGGACTTTTTCAAAAGCGGATGAGGATTCCTCGGTCAGTTCGAGGAAAAAAAAAGTGGCCCCGTAAGGTTGTAAACATTTTCGGAATTAATTTGTAAAAAATCAGCCATTTCGATAAATATAGCAACCTGATTGGTTCAAAGTGATACTCACGACTATAATCCTATTTACTATAGCTGCAGAAAAGTATATACAGTACTTTCCGAATAATAGAACATACGCATGGACTTTTCCTAAGTCGAACTCTCTCTAAGTCGAAACTGTCTCTCACTCGAAATTTTTCGCCATATTTTACATACATTTCCCTCAATTTTCCATACAAAAACCTCTCTCTAAGTCAAACTCTCACTAACTCGAACAAATTATGGTATCCCGTGACAATTCGACTTATGGGGAGTCCAGTGTATTTTACAGATATGCGTAAGTCATTGCAATGAACAGCACACCAGTGGGGTATAGACTACGGGTCCACCCATTAAGAGAATCAAACGCTTAACTTTGTTCTCTTCCCTTGCGTATAGCTCGCAGCACTCCCAAGTACACTGCCTACTTCCCTTCAACCACAGTTTGAAGTTATGTGTGAGTTGTTGCGTGTCCTGATGTGATGTGTGGTGTTCTCTTCCGTATATTTGGCTGGACTTTGCCTATGTACAAAGTCAAACGCAAATATATAGTAATGCAAATTTCTCAATTTTTTAAGGGAGACATTTGTATGGGACTTTTATGCTACGGTTACAGTACACATATGAAAATACATGTTACGAAAGTATATACTATACATTCTCGATTAGCGCAACTAATAAACACTGGGCTAGTTGCAATTATCAGGGTTATATTTGATTGAAAAGTTGCGGTTACTGCGTCAGTATTGATAAAAAATTAAATTTAGCTGGTGCGAAAATCGAGAAGTTGCTTTAATCGAGATCGTATGTGTATATGTCTATATAGCATGTGTATAATTATGCATGCCTTTATGTATAGTATATATATATATATATACATATAGGTATAAGAAAATAAACTAATCCTTCTTTAATGTAGATTTGTGTTTGTAATGAGTTTACATTTTGTCATCCTGAAGAAAAGTAATCGAATACAGATTAAACCGTCTAACCTTTAATCAGATTACACATTGCATCTTGGCTAACACTGCATCCATGTTTATCGAACAAAATTTTCTTCTTCTCTCTTCTTTCTTTGAAGTATTGTAGTTTTCTTATCTAACTACTTTTCTTTTTTCTCTACATATATTATAAAAATAAAAAAGTAAATTCATTCACGAGTTTTCGAAGTCAATAATACAACAATATATGTATGCTGGCATTTAACGGATCTGTTTTTGCTTTTCTTCATTCTCTATTTTTTCCTGTACTTTTGAAATGATTCTTGGAGTGAAAAGAACTTTTCCAATCTTAAGAAGTGGTACAACAATTTACCTACATACTTCATGACTAAAGGACCCAGCAAAGCGGGTCTATCCAGATAGTTTACTACTGAAATTCATCCGAAACTAGTAAGTACTTTGTCGCCTAGTAAATGCTTGTTCTCCAGCACTTACTTAAGTTTTATTCATATGAAAATCAAGTACATATTTACTTAAAAATCTTGTAAAGCGGTTACTAGTTTTAATATATACAGCCAAGTAACTGGACCAATTCGTAATCATATTATTCAGTATTAATGTCGGGTACTTGCATTGTTATACCACACATATTAACTTTTCGCCAAATCTTTGATTATTTCTATTTTGGTCTTACTTTCCTCTTAAGTTTCCGTCATCTCAGTGCAATTTGGGGCAAGAACCGAAGTATTTGAGTTTTTTTTTTTTTTTTAACTTATGTACATATTTGAATTGTATACCTCCATCCAGATTGTGGCCACAAATGTATGTTAATCTTAACTTTCCTCCTTTGCATTTTAGGCCTCTCTGCACAGCCAAAGTTTCTTCAGTTAAATGCGGAATAATTGGTTGAATTCATTTCCCGAACACATCCTCCATCTCCATCTACAGCCCGAGGGAGTTACAAGAAAAAATTAAAAGAAAAAAAAGCAGTTTCCACCTTAAGAGATTCAATAGCGCACCAATAAATACATCACCGGTACACCTTCCAGCTTCGACACAGACGAAATGTAGAAAATTACGAAATTATATCAAATCAACTTCGCATCCCTACCGATGTGCCTCGTTCCTTGGTAAGTAATTCCAAATGGCTTCTCCCTATTTAATGGGGGGCATGGAGCTGAAGCAGGGGCACGTTAAACGGAAAGAAGGCATAGGGACAGAAGAACGATTCTCAGATAAGACGGAAGATACCATAAATGAAAGCGACAAAGAAAAAGGCAGAATAAAATAAAATTTAAACTTGTAACACCATGACAACATTAAGAACATCCCGAGTTTTACCTGCTCGTGTCGTACTTTTTTCTGTATTTTTCTTCCTCCTTCTTATTTCTTTCTTTGCTTCCGTTTTTTGCTGTTGCCATTTAGGATTCGTAATGTGCAACTGATGAATGTTTCAGGATAATTTAATTTCATTTTAACGGTTGTAGGAACATTACTTGCGCTGTTCATTCAATTTGGAACTCGGAATACAGTGATACCAATTACTGGGTGCTGCTTAAATGAAACGCTTTAAACGCAGTGAATTAGAGCGTGTAAAATAACCGAAATAAAGAGGATTGTCAAGACAAGATCCCTAAGATTGTTAAGTGAGAACGAGGTGTTACGTTTAAGTGCGACACATTCTAAGAGCAAAGTATTGCAAAACGCTTTGGAAGGGAGATTCTCTTAATTTGGTCTCGATATTTGCTTTGCAGAACGTACATTATCGTTAAACATAAGTGAGCTGAACAAAGTTATGATTTATTAATGTGGTAATTGTTTAGAAGACTGAGAAATGTAGCATTAGAGATACCACAAGCAACCGACAAAACATGTTACCCACAAGGCATACCAAAAACGGTCGCATCGGTTTAAAAGACGAGAGGAGATGAAGCTTTCCAAAAATAAAAGGCCCCTCTCAAACTACCATCACAAGGATAACGAAGAGTGGACAAGCAAAGTAAAGTCAAAAGTCTGCCCCCTGGTCTTAGGAGAGTAACCCAGGTTAATCGAAATTGTGAGGGAAATGTTGTCCGCACGGGATGTGTTTACGCAGCACTGCCAACAGCTGATTAAGGGGCATTACCAGAATAGACTGAAGGGAAACAAGAAATTCCAATACCAGTCATCCCCATATTTAATAAAAGTTGTAAACTCATATGGTTTACCATCAGTGCTCTTCAAGGCCTTTTCCGTTGTTTTGGTGAGGAGCAAGCACCATATCATATCTCCTTCCCATGAACTCCTATGGCAAACTTGTAGCCACATAAATATAAGATAAAACAATCAATGGGGCAAAACCACCGGAAAAGGGCACAAGTTAATATTACAAGACTCGAATCTCCCTAAGGAGACAGATTATCTGACGCCATTCATGGATTTCGCATAAAATCTACTCTGACGGGTCGGAATCTTAAGTAAGCGTGGGATCAGGCATGTATGCCAGTTCACCAGAGATCTCTGAGCAATCCAGATACCGGACCACTGCAGTATATTCCACGCGGAAGTAACTGCTGTCCAAAACGCAGCCATCCAGTTATCAATGAGCCAAAAAGCACGATCTATTGTTTTATACATAGACAGTCAGGCGGCCATAAAAGCTCTGGACACACCATCGATAAACTCCAAGATGGTAAAACTCTGTCGTCTATCTTTAATGCCCGATTTCATAGTGCAACCTTATATGCTGGTGTATCAAAGTGTAGGATCGAACTTAAACTTCTCTCTAAAATATTTCATTTTCACACTCAATATTTAGGATTGGTTTAGGTGAGACATGGATTAACTGGCATTGTGAACAATTGAATCCAACAACGATCCATGAACGAAATAGTAATTGTGATTGAACACGAACAGCACCCTGTTGAAGTAAAGGAAAAGAGAACACACCAACTCAACAAGCGAATGTTCATGCATGTAAGGATATTTTCGTAATAGGCGTGCATATATTAATTTGTGTGCTTTTTGTTCTCTTCAGGAGCATTGCAAACAATATAATTGCTTGCTTATGCGAGTTTTCTCCTCGCATTTTAGGGTTCAAATTATTTTAATACACTAATGGCAACTATGTACTCCCTGGATTGACACTTAAGCCAACGCAATCGGCGGTTTAAGTTAAACCACTAATTAAGTAGAATATATTACATAACTTCCAGAAGAAAAAAGTACATGGCCAAAAAATCCCAAGAGGGAATTGCAACAAGGTCAATGGGTAAATGGGTTTTCGGACACAAAGCCGAACGTGACAGCACAATAGACCAGATGTGCATGATTCACATTAAAATCATACAGTCACTCTCACAACATACCTATCTATACACCGCATCATATATTTACCTTGGGAAACCATACCATGCCAAATGAGTTTCATACGCTTCATCGACAAAAAAGTCGTCCTAAAGAACTCTCAGATCCCAGAACTCTCCCATCCCAATAATATGAAGTCCTCACAATGACGTAGAAAATTGTGACTTATGACACATCACAGCGGTTTTGCCAGAATACGGGTGTAAATTTAAAGCACAGCGGTTGTTGATTACTTCTATTAGTAGCTTTGCTTTTGTCACTGCTCAAATCGCTGTCAGTTCAGACGCCTAATCCTCCGAAACATTATCCTTCTACCACACTTAGTATACAGAAAAAATCACTAACAATGACTTTTCAGATTCATCAAGTCATCGGGACGGCTGAACAACGAAAACAAATGCCTTCTACCAACCCAGAGTTAGCGATCACAGGGTTTTAACGTATTACCATAAAATAAGGACTAACCCATACACAGCACACGGCCAAAAGTGTCCGGACAATCATACTATGTATAGGCCGCTTATGTATCTTGTCATTTTATTGGTAAAAAGACCCCCAGTTAAGCTAATCAAATACGACCAATGCCAACCACTAGTGCTGCTGCGGCTACTGGCTACAGAATTACAATCTATTTGAGCCAGGTAAGGTCTTCGAATCTATTCTGCTAACTACTGCCTAAAACATTCCCCAATAGTGGAAATAAGAGGCGAATGTTCAGTTCTTGGAAAAATATGCGACTACCAACGCAATTCTCTATTGTCGTTTCGTATCTGTGTGTAGACTGTTTGAAGGCTTTATTTATGTTTCTTGGAAAGACAAAATTGGGCTTTCAAATTTAGAGAAGCAAGAATGCACAATGTGCAAAATAGTAGTGAAGCAATTTCTCTGAAAATTTCCTCCTTTTACCAGGGTTTAATTTAATCTGGAATACCACAGTAGAGATGAGTCTCCACAAAGAGGTGTACCTGTGCAGTTGAATTTTTGTATTATAGCCTGACTTACAGTATTTGCACTGCCGTGCCAGTGACCAGTTGATGTATAAGCATTGCGAAATCCCGGATTTGCACAAGTGTAGGAATTGTTAAAGGCTTCCGGGAATGTAGTAGTTCCGTCACCGGACTTTGTCATTCCGCTATACTAACAGGTAGCATTTCTCTATGTGGCGGCCGTAGGGTTGTGGGTATGTGCATCGACTCCTGCTCACTTGAACCTCAGTTTCTCATTTCGATTCTTTCACTTTCCATTCACTGTCATTGCTCAAAGAGTATCGTTTCTGAATTAACTTCACCCCATGAGGGTAATTGGGTATTTGCTACGCGCAATTATTGAAAATGACGTGCAATCGACTGTGTTTTTCGCTTGCGATGGACGCTTGAACGGCAGTTATATTGTGGGCACTCCTTATAACCCATTGTCTTACTAGCTCAAAAATATATTTAGTTGCGAAGATTTTAACTAAAATTGTTTCACGTCGTCCACGACCTGAAACTTTGGTAATAATTTTAATTTTTTGTAAACGCTTTTCGTTCGTCAGTTTCAGTCAGTAATTGGGTTAACAGTTCTCAAAGTCACCAAGAACCAATTGAAAAACATTTCATAAGCAATTGTTAAGACCTATCCGGACCTTCGGTACACAACCTTCGTGTAGTACCAAAATAACTATTATTCAAATATTACAAATCTTTCAAAACATATTATTAAGAACCATCAAAATCTACTTCGGTAAACATACCCCCAGAAACCATGAATTTTGACAGTCTAACATGAAGTCGAGTTGTTTGCTTTATAAGCTAAGCTAAGCCTTTTAACCTGAATTCCGACTAGCTGCCTCCAGTTTCCCACACCAAATTAGTTGACGTCATTCTCTAATTTGCCGCGTCACCTAAAATGCGGCCATCGTCTGTTGTCTCCCAGGTTCGGAGTCGGAGACTCTTCGGACCGGAGCTAAGTTATCCATGCGCTGGTTGATGCCTGAATCGGATCAAGTCGCTGTATACCAAACCAAACAGAACCAAGATTAATGACTTTTTTCTTCCGGTTTTGCGATTGTCCATGTCTTTCCACTGTCCATTGTTTACAGCACGACAGGGTTGGCCAGTGTCTTGAATTAAGTATCCTTCGGGAGACGACTGTGTTTGTCGCAAGAGTTATTCAGCTTTTTAGCCCTTTCGTCTCAATGCTAGTAAACGTATCATTGAACACTTTCACATTCTCGCGTCTAGAACATGGTAACTGGACAAAATTATATCTTAAAGCTAATTGATTATTATGCTTATAACTTATTTGAATGTATGGCTTTTTTAATGTTTACTATTACTTCTTCTGAGACATTATACCCAAAATATTTCAGTCCTCTCATCTTTTGAATATTTCACCACTCGAAGATTGCTCATTATACATCAATGCATCAAAAACATCGATGTATTCTAGTCGATGTACCGAAACAATACAATTACGAATGTATCGATTTATATTATTCGATGCATTGAATGACAGCACACTCTATACAAAATAGAATTTCCACTCTAATATTTATTTTTGGGAAGATATACAACAAGACAAATGAGACGAGGGAACACCACCCCGTTCACATGGCACTATGGCGATTTAAAATCAAGCAAAAGGGAATTTTTGGAGTTCACCATTGCAAAGTGGCCTATATATCGTAAACAGTTTGCCCTTCAATGCGGTGTTACGAGTGACTTTCAAAGGTATACAAAAAGTGAAATGAAAACTGATTGATTAGTACCTTAGTACGATGAGTGCCTGAGTTGTAGTAAGAAAATATACTAAGGGAGGTGTTTGTGTCTGTGAGCGGTCCTCATAGTGACTTATGAACATTTTGACTTAACCCCGTCCAAAATGGAGCTATGTGAATGTACGTACTTTGTATGTTCAACCACATGTATGGCCATGTAATTTTGTCTTTTCTGAAAAAAATCCATTCAGTTGTTGACAGAATCGTGCTCATACTAGTATATCAGTCAATTCAGAACTAATTTGACTGCGGTTAGATTCATCAAACAAATGTATGTTACTTTAGCTATCAGAAGTGCGGTTTATCAAATTCATGTCTTTATTGATTACTGCTTTCCTTCTGCATTTTTGTGAATAATAGCTGTGTTTTTGCAAGCGTATATACGCTTAAATTTCCATTCGCATGTAAAATACACTAAAACTGATTGATTAGTACCTTAGTACGATGAGTGCCTGAGTTGTAGTAAGAAAATATACTAAGGGAGGTGTTTGTGTCTGTGAGCGGTCCTCATAGTGACTTATGAACATTTTGACTTAACCCCGTCCAAAAAATTGCCTATCAAAGATAGTCATTTCCATTTAATGCAATCCCTGTAATCAATGTCGCTGTGCCTTTTACATGTACTTCAACATAATTCAGAGTTCACGTCTCCTTTGCAAAAGCACCCCAAAAGCCGACAACAAACACGATGGCCAGAGATGTAAGGTTTCGAAATCTGCCATTTCCAGCACCCAGCAAAAGAGCATCGTCACACACTTTTATCCTGTCTACGGTTTCGCATTGCTCCGGAATATGAAATATTAATTATTGACAATTCGATAATGACGCCGCACTGCTTGTCCTGGCCACACAGAAAAACACTCATCCCCATCGAAGGGAGACTCTGATGGCAAAAAAAAAATCGCACTATTTTTTTACGACATGTTTCGACCCAGCACGGGCCGCACCCAACGAACCAGGCCAAGCGAGATTTCATTCATTCGATTCCACCGGCCGAACGCGAAGTTACTATATATGCAAATGTATACACGCACAAACTGCCACATAGGCCACGCAGGATGAAATTTACATTTAAATTGAAGTCACGGGATATAACCAAAATATGTCAATTTATTTTTGAAAAATGACGGTTTTATTATAGTCGCTTATTTCCGGATTAAGCTTGGTACTCGTTGATTTGCATGCACTATCGACTGAAGGACGTTATACAAGGACTAAAGGTCCGCTTACAGAGCATTTTATTGGAGGATGTTTGCGTGCGTGTCAGTTCATAATTGACTGTGGCGTTATTAACTGAATTAAATTGACTCAGTTACCAATTTTGAAGATTTTGTTTGTTAATCATCTTTGCTGGTTATTTAGCAAAACGCTTAGGACTACATACGGATTTTTTTCCTGTCACTCGTTTTTATTCATCCGACTGAATGCCTCGTGCGCTCGTATGACAAATTAGAATAAATGAGCCTCATTTTTCTGCAACCACACTCGGAAAAGGGCCTAAAGCTAGGCGCGAGAATTATGACGATTTTACGTGAAACCTGCACGTTTCTGTCGGTAGCAATGAATCCTTGCTACGCCCACAGGCCTGGTGCTATACGTGACGATGCCAGACGAATGCATTCCAGCAAAGTTCTTTCTCTCAATTTTTTGTGTGTTCATCTTCCGCTCAACAACGCCAAGGGAGAATTGAGAAAACGAACAAAAAAGAAATCCCGCCACATGTCCTTTGAAACGCGCAATCCTTTTGGCTGAAAGTATCAGTTTGCCGTTTCCATTGACTGAAACAACCACAAAATTCCCCGCAAGGACAAGCAACAGTATTCGAATACATTCCTTTGCCCTTCGCACAGACGACGGCTCCCGTTTAAGTGGATGAACGCAAACAGTTAGGAGGTTGCTTTGAATTTCTTTCACAGCAGGAGAGTCTGGAAAGGAAAGGGCGCTCGATGGTGGTGGCATAGGGGCGTCAGCGAACGTGGCCTATGTCATCGGATGGAGCTGATGAATCCGTCCTACGCATTTCAGAACACCGTGGTGATATGGGGCTGTTGAGATAGGTTGTGCTGCTGGTTCGTTCACATGTAGCCAATTGCTTGCGATACAAGTGTATGCATTTACACGTGTGTGTACATTGAATCAACTTCAAGAAAATTAATTTGTACCACTGTATGCTAATTCTGACTTGCTTTGGATTCTAGTCAGCGAATGTAAATTTTTAGAAAAGACATATCATTCTAATTGGAGACGCTTGCATGACGCTTAATTGAAAATCTGTTGTTGAAATGGAGCTATGTGAATGTACGTACTTTGTATGTTCAACCACATGTATGGCCATGTAATTTTGTCTTTTCTGAAAAAAATCCATTCAGTTGTTGACAGAATCGTGCTCATACTAGTATATCAGTCAATTCAGAACTAATTTGACTGCGGTTAGATTCATCAAACAAATGTATGTTACTTTAGCTATCAGAAGTGCGGTTTATCAAATTCATGTCTTTATTGATTACTGCTTTCCTTCTGCATTTTTGTGAATAATAGCTGTGTTTTTGCAATCGTATATACGCTTAAATTTCCGTTCGCATGTAAAATACACTAACAAAAAATCCTATATCCGCTTTAGTTACTCATCATATCTATCGCCGCTTAAGAAATAAGCGCGGATAAAAACAATGCTTCCAAGCAATATTATTCCTGAATTTATTCATTCATTGTTTAGGTTGCTGTATATGGCTTACATTTACAGGTGTGGTTGATGTATTAGATCATTTCTAATTGTCTTGGCATCCATAAGTATGCAATTTTTGGTATACCCAGAGTGTCTCTGCTATACATTCCGTTTAGGTTTCGGAAACGATTCTTTTCATTTGATGAAAATGTTTTTTATTTTATAATTATTAAGTGTTTTGGCTTTTAAAGTGATGGTCACGCTACACAGTCACAAAACGAAGATTGTGACCATCAAAGATCAACCAACACCTTCCACGACTACACCCCTGACTGCTTAACAAATGTCGTCGGTGCTGCCAAGATTTTATGGTAATCATTAAGCGCCGATGATCGTTTTTTAGTGCACTTATAAAATAAGCGTGTGTGATAATATGCAACATTTGAATAATTCGTGCCTGCGTGTCACTCCGCACTTTCCGAAGAATTTACTCCAGGAAGCAGGAGTAGGGAAAAGCGGGGATGGAAATTATTCGAATCAATTATTACAAAAAAAACGTATTTCACCACTAAAGAAAGAATATTCTCACAACAACATGAGTTAATGTCTGGCAGATTCAACTTAACTAACTTGACTTTACTTAGGAAATATCTTTTTGATTCTGTAGAGTGGAGACATCAAGTTGATGTGATTCGGACGAGTCATTAAAATGCTCAAAATGTATTCCCGTCTAGAAAAAGCTTCCCAAACTTGGCAGTATAGCTGTTGCGAAAATTGGAGAGTTGCGTTAATAGAGAACGTACTGTACCTCTATAGTTGTCGCCAGATGTAGGATCGTTTTCTTTGTGGACGGCACATATGAAGCTGATTTTCCAGTCGTCGGGGATGCTTTCGTCTTCCCAAATTCTGAGCACTTCCACCGGCCATGAAGAACTCTGACATCAAACCCATCTGATCGTGCGTTGTTCCTCATATTTTTAATGATGATCTTTTTTCGATTCCCTATCACTCTCTCCTGGTCAGGTCTGTTAAGTAGCTTTGAAACTGGCGAAGGCAGCAAAAAGCCCGGTGTGAAAGCAAAAAAGACCTCGTAATTATTAAAAGGCTGATGGGGACTTTAAAGGAGGACCTAAGAATTTGGATGAGTTGAGAAACAATTCAAAAGCGGTTAGAGTATCCCAAAAAGGATAAGGCACGTAAAAAATAAAAAACATTAAACATAGGTCTGTTGCTGCATTTCTCTCGGTTTCCTGTACTTATGCGATTTCGATCCTTACCATTTTATGAAAATCAGTTGGTAGACACACATTCTTCCCTCGACCCACTTTCCAAAAAAATCTTATTCAATCGAAGCGAATTGTGGGGTCTAGACAAGTTCTTCTCTTCGTTGCCTTCCAGAGGCACTTTATTCGTGCTCACGCTACCTCCTCATCAGAAACCTAAATGTGCGTTGAATTTAAGATCGTGTTTCATCTGAATGATGATATTTTTCAAATCACTGAAGAAGCCATCAATAAAGGACGACTCAATTTCACTCAACCAAATCGCTGGAATAATTATTTGATTTATGGCTTCGAGCACAATATTTCCCAAGGGAGATATAGTACGCTCTCGTATGACAGTAACAATTTCATGAATTATCTCAAGAAATATATATACATATCTTAAATCTGTCCGCACATTCAACGTTGACTCAGCAAACAGTAATTCATCACAACGCAATAAAATCTCTTTTCACTCTGTCTAGACGAAATTTGATTTCAAACCCTGTCTCTTCTAGACGAGTGATGACACCAGAAATAATTCTCTCCTTTATTTAGGAACGATACAGACGATGTGCTACAATTGGGCTGTTTTCCATTACACCCACGTCCTCTGGCCGCAGCAAAGTGGGTTAGCATTATTTTTTTTTTGTTAAAAGTGTTCTAAAGTTCGTTTTCAAGGTTGCTCCGAGCAGGTACTTAACGCACACAATACCAGGGCAATCCAACCGAGACTGTGACACATCACGTCTGTGGATTGCCGAACGGAGGGGTGGGTGTGCAGCATTAATGGATCCCGCCCACTTGTGATGGTAGAACCATAAGCCAACAGCTTTCGTTGTGCGAGAGCACCTTAAATTGAAATGTAATTATAAGCATTTTCCTCTTAAAATTTATTGGTTTCTTGATTACATTGTCCTTGACGAACCGTAGTGTCAAGCGCTGAGCCTCCCCTACACGCGTTAGGCCTTGAGACTTCCGCATGAAAGTGGCATGAACAACGATATGCCCCCTTTGAAATTGAAGATAATTTAATTGAATGATCTGACGTATTGTAATAAGATTAAGTTGGTAGGCTGTGTGAAGATAGCATGTGTGTAAGGGTGTTGAATTGAATTTTCGAAAGTATGTACTGCCTCCCCGGATTCTGTCATGTCAAAGGCGTGTAACTTATAAAATTAAATAATAATGGCTGCGCGCTTGCCAACGGGTATTACCATTATAAACTTGGTGGCAATAATTAGTCGACGGTATTTTGATTGGCGTATGTGTGCGAGCGCAGATTGTATTGTGTAACATTTGATGTGGCTTTGGGCACATATGATGGGCGGCAATTTTCAGGAATCTAAACATATTATTTTCTTTCCTTTCGGATTATACCTACATTTACTCGTAAGGTGAAAATTGAATTGGACATGAATTAAAGAGCCAGTTAGGCAGACACAAATCGATGAAGGACATCTTTAAGACCGAGGCACCTGAAGATTATTGTGTGTAAGTATATCCGTTAACAGCTCAGTAGAAACGATTTTTGTATAAAAAAAGGAAAACTTCTTATGCTACATTGTGGTACAACCCTAAACCAAAAGGAAAAACAAAAACCTTATAGAACAAAAAAAATGTGCAAAATCTCAATAGAAACTTCAATTATGATTCAATACAGTAACATTTCGATAATGTGAACTAGTTAAGAAACATGACCAGTTCAAATTTTAAAAAGATTCACATTACCGACAAGAAAAACAGCTTTTCTTGTTAAAAAATAAATTAAACAAAATTAAAACACATCATCGACCATATATATTCAGGCCTAAACTGCTTAATTCCAAACCTCATACCTATTGCTCCGTCGATGGAGTAGCTATAAGAGTGCCCAAAGAGAACATGTTTAACCCAATTAAATTGACGAAGAAATTGATTACTGGAACTACGAACATGTGTATCCGTCTTAGGAGTGTCATGTTAAAATTACCCGATCGGTAAGGAAAAAAGAAATCCCGTTTAAGACTGATTGTATGAATTATAAAGTGTGCAGCGTGGGAACCGCGAGGCTATTAAGTGAGTGCATCCACATTTCAGGGAATGTTTTCCGATTTCAAAACAGTCTCTCAGAAGTAATCCGTCCGCTATAAAATAATAGGTAGTCTAAAAAGTATTTTCTTATTTTGTCAATAGATGTTTTAGGAGTCATCTATCTCCAGTGCTACCAATCACATTGTGTTATACCATATGGTGTTGGAAAGGATACATTTTAAGCTTCATTTAACCAAACAAAATTGAATGGTGTTCAAAAATGAGTAAAAATAATGAAGAAATTCGCTATATTTTGAAATTTTTGTATAAAGCAAGTCACCAATCGAATTTTTGAAGTTTACGGAGACGATGCTGTATCAGTTCGTGTAGCACAATAATGGTTCGCTCGCTTCCGTTCTGGAAATTTCGATGTGAAAGATGCACCTCGCTCTGGTCGACCTATCGTTGAAAAAGTCGATGAAATAATGGAAAAGATTGACCAGGACCGTCCCATAAGCAGCCATGGTATCGCAAAGGAACTAAACATTCATCATCAAACGGTTTTGAACTATTTAAAAAAGGCTGGCTACAAAAAGAAGCTCGATGTTTTGGTTGGTAGAGCGCCTCCCACAAGAGGATCAACCAATGCAAGGCATTCAAGTTCCACAGATGAAGATATAATGACAGGATTTGTCCAATGATGTTGCAAAAGTCTTTTCTTTCCAACCGAGCAAATAGAAACGCAACGCCAGTCTGTGCCGCATAAGCTCGATTAAACCGTGAAAATGAAGACAGATAATAATGTAAACACAAAAAAGCGAAAGAAAAAAAAACGGGGTGGGAATACAACCAGATTCGCACAGCCGTGGAACACTTATTTACACACGAAACTTCTCTCATTCGAGTGCTAAGTGAACTTGCATCCACGAGCAACCTTCTGTGCGATTCAATGCCCTGCCACCCCACGAACAGGAGAGCAGGGGCTACAACAACTCCCGTCCCAGCTTTTGGCGAGCCCTCACACCTGACCTTCAGCACAGTTTACTTAGGTCGTTCAGTCGGAAGAGTATTCCACTGCAAAGTTGGTCATTTCAGCGGCATTCACCTCGGTAAAGTCGTCGACGCTGCCATTGCCGACACCGCTGGCAGTGTGTACACAGTCTTCGCCCACCACCACCGACACCGTCACTGACGGCAACCTCTTCATTTTGTAAATGACTTTTTTGCGTCCAAACTGAATCCAGAATTGGTGTTTGCCCAGCAGTGCCCCCACCCAGAGAACAAGGAATGAACAAACGATAATTGTGTGCCACACTTTCGCTTCGGGGCCATCAGGTTGATAGGGTGCCGGCTGCTTCCCACTCTGCGTACCTATTTAAATCAACATTAAGCCATAACCGTTAAAGGAGTGTGAACATAAGTGTATATGCAAATATTTGCCAGAGCTGCTACAAAATCCAAACGTACACGGATAGGTGGCGCAGGTGAATGAATTTATGACGTTTAATTCTCACCAAACCGGAACAAGGATGCGGGCAACAAACGCGTAAAAGTCCATAAATACTTAATGCCCCTTGATTGTTTGCTTTATGGATTTGTGTTACACGAAGTTGGTCTTCCTGCAAACACTACACTGTACAGCTCAGACAACGAGATTATGAAGCTCATCAGCACTTGCTGTGGAAATGTGCTGATCGTGGGCGTAAACTCCTCCTGGGTTTTGGAAAGTGTCCTTTAAGTTTGCAGTCAGCAAATCACTCTCAAAACCCGGTAATCAACAGAGAGGCCAATGCCAATAAAAATGATTCATACGGCCATTAGACTTGACCCTATTCACTCAACCACGTCTCGGCCCGGATGATATGTTGCTGGCGGGGGTGGAAGGTGGTGGCAAAACGTCTTCATTTCGTATTAAGGTCATTATGACTGTTACATGCAATTTATTTTTGAGCTTAGTGAAGCGGAGCGAGATAAGCGGTTCACTTATTGCGGAGAGTAATGTCTTCATCTGTAGGTAAGTAATTTTTCGTGGTTCGCCCAAGCTGGTGGTGGCAATAAATACAGCAAATGGTATTTTAATCGCACGGTTAAATTGTGCTGTATCTCACTGTACAGATGCAGTTGTGCGCAGATGTTTTGAAAGTAGTTAATGTTGACATTATCTACGAATAGTCTTAAGAAAGCAAGCAAACGGCTTCCCACAAATAAGGAATATAATTATCTAAAAGATAGCTGAGGAGAATAATTGACTTCTTTTTGCAGTGAAATAGCTTCTTAGCCCTTTACAAACAGAATGAGTACAATTTATATGAACGATCTCTTAAATCATAATGGTTTTATCTTTATGTATATCCTTCTGGAATGGTTGGGATAATCATTGAGTTGAATGAAGATATGACAGTGGTGTGGACTTAGTCGAGCAAGAGTCATTTATGAAACCACATGTAATGTGATGATAGTACTTTGATCGAGCTCAAGCGGAAACAGTTCATTCGGGGTAAGCGGCCCCCGTAATGTGATGTAAAATGAGTATCCAACGTATGCATATTTTTTTAGTTGCAGGCATTTTATTATGCGTTCCTGTTTGCGGCTGTTAATTTAACATTGTTAGCAAGATTGAAAGTTCTAATTTTATCTGATTTTGTGGTGGAGAGGGTGTACCCCCTCCTGGATGAGGGCGATGTCCTCCCCGTCCTTGAGTAGACGGAGAGTAAGGTTGTTAGATGCTGCCATTGAGTGGTGTAGATTAATCTGCATTAATCGCATGAAAACAGGTTATCCTTGATAATGAAGTCACCATCAGAATCTGATGATTCTACACTGTATTTCTCCGCAAGAAGCCCTCCCACCCTACTGTTGCAGCATGAGGTTCGGAGTAATTTCCCTCTTTCGCTTGGTCCCCTGTTCTATGTCGAGTGTACTAAGCGACGAGACTATTCCCGAAATCATCAATCATTTCGTCCGCTTATTAGCCCCGGTGACGTGCATCGTTCCGTAATTCAGCTCGAAGTTTCTTTCCTTAAGAAAAGGAATCTGTGAGCTAAGCCAGCTTTACATCGGGCCATGTGTTCGTCATATTAGGTTCAGGCACATCTAACTAACTTGGCGCCATTTCACTACTGAACGTTTTGTTCTGGGGGTTGCAGCCGTTTTTCCAAACCTGAAGCAGGGTCTGACATTTGGCTTGGATTTGTTTTTGTTAGCTGGCTTCTGTTACGAGTGGCTCGTGCTTAGTCCTTCTGGGAGCCTGTCGGTCCGGTTCGATTTGCTGAAATTAGTTTAACTTCTCATTCTAGTGGCTCCCCCTGTCACAGGGTTCTTGGCTACATTCCCTTAAGATAAAGGCTCGCCCTTTTTAGCCTTATTGCCTCCATCCTCTAGGAGTTCGTTCGCACAGCGAAAAATGGAACTATAAATTTCGGATGGCTCTTACCTATATGATGGTGAGTTTCTTCCTCTTACTAGCTGTGAAGGCCGAGTCGCTTGTAAGACTGCACAGAGATCTGTTTTCAGAATCCGACAGCAGGTCAATGCTGGTATCCCTGTAGTCATGAATCATGATGCTGCGATGTCATAGTGAGGTATCCTAAACGTTCGGACATTCAGAGCCGAAGACTCCTCGAGCCGAAACAAAGTTGTCTGTATGCTCTACATGACCTTTCTACAACGCAAATAGGAACAAAGTTGGCAAGCAGAACTTTTCTCTCGAAGAGACCATGGACTTCTCATCCTCTTTTGAGATTGTCCATGCCTCCACGCCGTACAGCAGGACAGTGATGATCAGGGTCTAATATAAAGTCAGCTTGGTTAAAAAGCCGCCAACAATGTTCCTCAGGGTTTGGGTACCCCACCTTCGGGCGATGGTACTCTGCTCCAGGATTTCACCACGTGGAGGTAAGAAACAGGATTTCATTGAAAGAGTCTAAGTGCGGACGTCTAGACTCGTCTGTGTCTGGAAGAGACACTATTTCAACTCTTGAGTAATGAGTTCGGTGAACACTTTATATCTTGTTTCGGATCGTTGAACTGACAAATCGTGCGCATTTACATCATATTTTGAGAACACGTCAAATCAATCATCTACGCCGACAAGCAAGCGTCAATTTTTCAAATTTCCAATAGCGCATAAAATGGCTGTCCTTAATCGCAATATTACCCCGCTCCAGGTTAAGCTTCGGCAGACAAAGAAATTGGCAAAAGGAAGAGAAGGGCGCAATATTATTCAAAATCAAAAGAAATCGCAAAATCAACAAGAATTCTTCCTTTCCTAGCGAATGCATGTTCGCTCATTAATCCCGACATTAGACATAAGAGCAGCCCTCGAGATACAAGGCCATTAAGTAACGATTATTAGAAAAGTTCAAATAATTTACTTTGTAATTTTATGTTAATAGTCCCAGCGCCAGCGCCTTAAACAATTTCTCAAGAATTCGATCCGCACCGCGCCCCGGGGAAGCTGAGCGAATATCCGCGATTCAGTTTGCTATGTGTACGGCGTCGACCACTTTGCCGAAAAGTTTTAATTGAATAATATTTTAATTCTCACACCTTTCGGTCGGATAGGAAATACTGTAAGGAGAGTTCACAAGCAACTGCCTCACACTTGCCAGAACTCAGGAGTTCAAGATGGGGCCGGGGAATCGGTGGAGAAGCGGATGACTTCCATTTCAATGAACTTAGGGCTTAGCTATATAAAAATTATTAATTCAGAGTTTCTTTAACTTTCCATCCATCCAAGCAGAGGAGAGTCGGAACACCTATCGGTCGGTGTAGTATAAAAGAGGTGTACAATTCCAACGTGGAGTGGATAACTTGTACAGGAAACCCTGGAGGGTATATGATGAAGCTGGTGCGATACCTTTTTTTTATTTTGTGTCCCGGAATCTGGCAATTTCAACAATGTTCTCTGTAAGATTGTTATGCCTTCGGAATACCTAGCAGGGAGATATTCCGACGAGGGATGCAATTACTGAGTTGTGGACTTCCTGAAGGGAACACTTTTTGATACTTTCACAAGTTTTTTGCATTTTAGTTGACCTAAATTAATACCTCGGTCGATGATCTCTTCATTGTCGACTCAGAAGGGAGTGAACTGCTGAGATTAATGAAATGCTAGAAACTATTATTTCCCTCTTGATTGTGTTTAGCTGCAAATTATTCTCAGGTGCAGGGTTGATGGCCTGGTGGAAAAGGAATTTTCTTCTTTTCTCAGATGTAGTGAAAATTCCTTGGAAGCAGAAATGTGAACATGTGACTAGTCAATAAGACAATATTTCTATTTCTGTGGTGGAAATCGTTATAATTAATTAAACGTTATATTAATTTGAAAACTTAAACTATCTTAACTTATACATACCTAGTTCCAATATGTTAACAAATTATCAAGTAAATACATTAGAAACAACGAAAACATGCGCTCTTCTGATGTAACCTTTCATTTGATTGTAGGTGAACATTTCCGTTTTTTACTGTTTTGTCATCTCAAAGGGAACATTTTGGCATGCAGGTAGTCCGTTTGTCTGTCACATTTTCATAGTTCCCTCATTTATGAAGCGATCCACGTGGAATTTCGGAATTAGATATTTTAGAGTGTTATTGGGTTACTTACTTACTCTTCAGGCCAACTTCCTTTGCATTTATAGCCGTTGAATACCCGGTTGGAGAACGATTCTAGCTGTTCACGATAGCCACGTGAGTGGTATTCGCAGACACATCGCTGTCAGATGAAATCAAGATTCAAGGAAGGTAAGAGTTGGATACCCCCTTGCTCTCTTAATCTATTTAGCCATTTTTGTTGATGACCTAGAGGCACCTATTTCCACCCATCTAGGGTTGGTGTCGTTTATGGCGTTTCTCAATAGCAGTGATATTATTTCTTTCACTGGGGATGACCCACCCATTGGTATTCGGTAGTACTTTCGTTGCCCAGCCTAGTGCCCAGCAACATAGAGTAAGAGTGCACTTGTCCGCTTTCTTTCATAGAAATAGACGACAGAGTCTTACCGTCTTGTTATTAATTGACGGGTTTTGTTAGGCCTTTATGGCCACCTTTACATATCAATAGATTTACCGTCTATCGGCCTCATTGATGGTAGGACGGGTGTCTTTTGAACAGCTGCTACTTCTGCCTGAAATATACTGCAGTGGTTGGGTAGACATATGCCATAGAGATCTCTGGCGAATCAGCATATGCCTTCATCCGATTTGAATCCATCCATCCGGTTTTATGCTTTATTTTAAATTCCTCAAAAAGCGATTTTCGAGTTTTGGGGTAACTTCGTATGCTGTTTGCTGTGGGTTTTACCCCAGCGGTTGCATTCTCTAAGCTTTCTTAAGATATCCCTGAGGAGAAGATGCAGAATCATTTGTAGGGCAGCTCAAGGCATTGATCTGAATTCCCCTTATTCATGCTTATTTTTCTTCTTAGGGCGCTACAGTCCTGTGCCTCACTGAACTTGCTTCTCCAGCCGGCCCTATCTCTCGCCAGCTGTCTCCATTTTCGCTCACCAAGCCAGCTGAGGTCCACTTCCACTTGTGTGCGCCATATTTGCACGTGGGCGGCCTCTATTGCGTTGACATACAGGTTCAGAGTTGAAGATTCTTTAGGCTGGAGCTAAATTTTTCATATGTTCTGCATGGCCTAAACATTATGGGCGTAGGGATTCGTTTACGCCGTTACAGTTTGTGGTTGAACCTTCTTCTCGAGGAACCATCAACGCAAACAGGACCAAATATTGAACGCAGAACTTTTCTCTCCAAGATACCAAGTGCTGGCAAGAGTTATTCTGCGTTTAATCTCGGGACTGTTGTTGTTGGTACTTTACTCGGAAGCCGAGATACACGAAGTCCTTCACTACCTCGAAGTTATAGCTGCCTATTGTGACATTCTGGCCGAGTCGTCGATGTTGTGGATACTTTCTCGATGACAGCATATATTTCGTTTCGCCCTCGGTCACCGCTAAACCCATCTTGGGCGCCTCCGTTTCAATTACAGCAAGCGCTTCATTGACATCTCGCTCCTTTCTGCCAATCACAAGGGTCAATTCTCAAGGATGATATTGAAGAAGTCACAGCTCGTTGCCTTGCCTTAAACATTTTTTTCCCTATGCACGCTGATCTTTGTATTCTACTTATTTCGTTTGACTTGTAGTCCCGCCCACCAGACTAGGTAGGTCAGTATTGTCCCCGAGGGACAACGCGGTAAAGGAAGAAGCGTTGAGAAGAAGCAGCTAGAAAACAAACTCAATCAGCTGACCGTGAGTAGTTGGAAGCGACTAGTACAAGCCCGTGGTGGATGGAAACGCAAGTTGACTAAGGCCCAGATTCATCTTGGAATTTAGCGCTAGCTAGTATAGTGTAACACCATTTTCTTCAGCACCAGGCAAACGAAGAGAACACAACTTCGTACCCGTAAGGCATTCAATGAGCTTTAACACCTGTCCTTGATTTTTTGTTAATTGTTTTTAATATACGTTTGTGTTTTATTTTTAAATTCATGAGGGAACATGCTGCAACACTGCATGCGAAAAACGTTATTCATTATTGTAATCAAAATGGATACTTCATCCATATCTTCCAGGCCGAATTCTATCAGAAAATCTCTTTCAGCACGAGCACGAGCATTCATCTTTGCCAACAAAGCCAATCCCCGAGAAACAGATCTTCAGAAATCTAGAAATGAGTGAAATGAGAAAATATTTCTCATTTCACTCTATTGAACCACGTGAACAACTAAGTTTGAATACAGCCCAACTTATAGCTTTTCAAGTCGTGACAATTCCTGAACTTGGAGAATAATTATCTCCTCCAGTGACTGCTGATGCGTGTCATTACCATTATTGCTACAATTCTGAACGCATGTCTGAGTTCAAAATGAGTACCATTGCAAAGGAGCACAAGTTCAAAAAGTTCAAAGTAAATTAAATATTCCTTCAGAAAAGTGGTCCCGTCAAATTGTGAATGAAATTCACTTCCTGTTGCACTCGAATTCATCCTGTGCTACAATTCTCACGAAACAAATGTTCACGTCTCTTTTCCCCAATCATGGCAATTCTGATGGAAACTTATAGCGTGGGCACCCCTTTTCACTGTACGTCACGGTCCTGCGTTTTATTTTATTTTCAGCATGAAGCTTCAATGAAATGCTCTTTTTCAATTCACTGAAGTGAAAAGATATTGGAATATGGAACTTTCGCTTGAGCAGAACAACTTTTTCAATTTTAATATCCTTCACTATCGCTGAGGTAGCTTCAACGGAAACCACTTTTTCGCAAGGAAATTATTTTTAGTCAATATACTGGCTGCAATCGAAATGAATTTGACCGAGACGGTTATGATGAACTTGAGGTTCGTCTGTTCACTTATTTGAAGTGTGGTCTTGAACTTAAGAACTGACCATGACTGAAATGTTGCCCTGTTGTACAGATGCTGAAAACTGGCACAAAGTAGTTTTTGTTTTTTTTTTCACTGCAGAAGTTCTCCCTTAATCAAGTTTGTCTTTTTCGTATGTCTGTTCGTAAGTAATTGCATTGCCTCTAGTGATGCATTAGAGGATATCATATGCCCCAATGGATGTAGTGTGCTGGACGTGCGGAATTTTTATTTCCAAGTTTCCAATGTTTCTAAGTAAGAACTGTGACTGTTCCTATTTAATGATCTTTTTATCAACATACGTTTCTGTTTTGTTATTGAAAGTAATCATAGTGTCGAAAGACACTATGGGCTACAACTGTGTGGAACTTTAACCTCCCTAAAAACGCCCACATACTCACTTACTTAATTATCAGCCTGACACGTATAGGGTCTCAGCCTGAGCAATAGCTGCTTTCCATCGCTGACGGCCCTGGGCACTCTGCTTCCATTCATGAATACCAAGCTGTCTTTCATCCGCTTGGTTTGTCTTTATACCGGGGTTTCGGTATTCCTCTCTATCTGGAACCAGAAGCCTCGGATTCGAAGATCCTCTTAGCTAGGGGATTGTTGTCCGTATGCGCGATGTGGCTGTGCCAGTATTTGGATTTTTACCTTCGGGACTAGATCCAGATACTGGTAAAGCTAGTAGAGTTCGCGGTTCAGTCTTCTTCTAATTTCTCCTTCCTCGCAGACGGGACGTCCTCCGACGTAGAATTTTTCTTTCGAAGATACCAAGAATCAGCTCCGCAGTTTGGCTTGGCGTCGGCTCCATATAGCACGACTGGCAAAATAAGAGTTTTGTAGTCTTCCTACAGAACTCCGTCCTTCGAGTCAGGAGTTTTGAAGCCAGTTTTCAAACCGAAGAAACACCGGTTACCAATGGCGTTTCTGCGTCGGAACTCCAAAGTGATGTCGGTGTTGATTTTACGTTTGTCCCTAGGTAATAAAGTTCTTGAAATAAGCATAACCTCTGATTTGTCCCCATTAACCTTCATCCCAGCATCTGCACATATGGCGCTCTGGAGTTCCGTTTGTTAAGATTTGAGAATAACTTAGTCATCTGCAAAAAGTAGATGGCTTACCTCAAACAATGTGAAATATTCCTCGCCTCGGCTAGGCAGCAACATCGAGTCCGTATATACAATGAAAGGGAGTGGTGACAAGACGCAGCCTTGGCGAGGTCCAACGTCCTCGGTGGAAGGTGTTGATTATTTTAAAGCCCCCACAGAGAGCTATGATTTATAGTGTCTAATAAGCTCTTCCAACAATTTACCTTTTTGACTAAATATATTAGTATTATAGGACTCAATCATGCAGAGAAAAGACCGTCAACGTTTTCAAAAACAAAAAACTGCATACCGCCATTTACGACAAATATACGCGTGCATAGAGCGTCGCACTACGTCGTACGACGTCATATTGCACACCGAAGACTCCAACATGTAGCCCACAGCATACTCCAACAAAAGCTACTTTCGAGTTGCATTATCCGCACGGGTAAGTTCCATTAATCCAACAAGTTTGACCCAATAAGGCCACGTAAATGCTTAAGCTCTCTTAACGGGTTCGCAGTAATTAAGGCAGAACCCTCACGTAAAATAAAATTGCTTCCAACTATAGCCACGTAGAGTCCTTGTGCGCCAACCTAACTTATGTATCCTTGAGCTTAAAAGAATAACTTTCAGTGCATATTCATAAACTTTCCGGCACTGGAGCAGATAAATTGAATTGGAATCATTAAATTAACTTCGAATGAAGCGAGATAAAGTTGAGAAAAAAAAAAACTGAAAAATCCTTTTAATCGCACGTAATTGCATTTACAAGTAAGTCGGACGTGACGGTGGAAGATACTTTTGTTGGCGTGTTTGTACTACGCAGAAGTGAATTACCGGAAGAGGAATGCAGACGGTGGACTTTTCAATTTATCCTCTGTTGGCATAAGCCTGTTTTGAAGAGAACTAGTAAATCGTCCTTGCTTTATAACACATGAACTCTAATTACGGATCTGTATCTCGTAGTGATTATCTCAACTGTTCGTAGTTAATCGCTAGGAACAATAAAAGAAGATCTGGAAAGAATGAACTTTTTTGTAACTTCTAAAGTCATTGCGTAAATACTTTATGTGAACTATGAGTGGGTAAACCCATAAGATATTCTCAAGAACGAAGTTGAGCCGTGGGAAAACACTTTGATATTAAAAGTTTCAGAGAATTATTTACCGAACTCGATGGAACAGCAAGGACGCTCCATCGTCATCCTGCACAACCTGCCCATTTCGGCAATTAATCACTCGTCTGGAGTATCATTGATCATTGACTGATGTAGGTCTTACTGTCTTAATGATGCAAATTTATAAAAAAAAACATGTGACATTAAAAAGACACATGACTTCGAAGAGATTGCCATATTACACCCAAAAGATCGAATTGCAACTGTCAAGTTAAATAATAATATCTACTATGGTTAGGCGAGATAATTGGGAACATAACTGGAAAATAATTACATATTGAAATGATGTTGTATTGATGAAAACTTTTCACACATTGTACAGAACTGTTTACTGCGTATAAACGATAATGAAATTGTATAGGGTGGAGATTCGGGCGAATCACATAAAAAATTTGTTTGCGTGTGACCTTATACTAATTATGTCTTATTTTATTTGATAATCCTGTGACAAGGTGCAGTCATCACCGCAAACCCCTTTTTCTTGGCTGCGCGCAAGTTTATTGCGCTCCAAGTATTTTTTATATTTTGATATACAAAATTTATAATGTTATTCTTAAATACATATTCTCCATTTGAAAAAGCTTGTTATAAATTATATTAATGTGACAACAAAAGAAACATCACAAATAACAGCTATTTCTGGAAGTTCCAACGACGGGTAGACCTCATTCCCCCTTGTATTAATTAATTAATTAATTCTAATTAATTCATATAGAAATCAAATTTCACTTTTTTAAATTAACACGGCAATCTGACGGGACCTAGGCCCAGCTTCTAAAGCAACTACTAGCATTGATGGGACCTTCTTTTAAATGCCGACCGCGAACAGCGAATTTGACAAGTTTCTTTTTAGACAGAAGAACTCATTCACCATTTGCATTGATTCGAAAATGGTGGAGCCGTGGATTTAGAATGTTGATAAGTTCGGCTTTTGAACCTGGCACCCCAGTCGTAGCTTAATTCAATGTAAAAATGTATCCCAACAATCTTGTCCAACAACCGGGTGATTTAGGACCTCGAACGGTACTTCAAGTAATGAATCAACGAATTGCAACTCATCGCTTTAAGAATTTTACTGCGATTCACGTGTAGCCATGAATGTTTACCGGTTCAGCCATATGGCTAGTAATTTTCAGAGTCGCCGCCGAACAAGAAGTTCATGAAATTTTCTTATCAGCTAATTACTTCCCAATCACTGCAATCAACAAAATTCGGAACCAAAGTACGCTGGTACCTTATTTACCGGCACCTTTTTGTTCCTTCCATTCGCTTCGTGTCCTGACATGCGAAGAATATAAGTAAACGTGTGCACTGAATGCGAACCGAATGAGCTTTATGCCAGCTACAACTGAATGCATGGCACATTATTGTTGCACTTACACTTATATCTAAGAACGTGGCTTAAATTCACGCCACGCGAAACTTGTCAGACGTTCATCGACAAAGAAGACCTACAACCACATTATGCACTATTCGTCGTATTATATATGGTCTACAATGGTCAACTGGGCGCCGCGGCATGGTGGGTAGGTGCGGACACTCCTACGCCGAGGGTGCCAGGTTCGATCCCCGAGTTTACCAATTTTCAAAATACTGTATGTATCCTTCTTAAACTTCGCCGTTTATAGTCGACAAAAAAAAGGCCAAGAACATTGCACGCACAACACGACTGGTTGCTGTACAATCTATGGCCTGGCTAGCATCGCTATCGCCAACCATTTTATTATAATTATGTTTTGGTAGTGTTTTGAGGATGACACTGAACGACGACGAACAGTATGGCCTGTACAGCGACCTGGATTATGTCTAATGAGTTTAAGTCTTTATTCTTATATGGCTAGGTAATGTAGATGACTTAACAGCAATACTCTGACCCGGAAAGACTTCGCCGCCAAAAACGAGGGACAAGGCGGCGAAAGAAGACCAGGCTTCAATCAGATGAATGTGCGTTGCTGTAAGCAACTAGCTAGATGGAGAAGCATGTTAGCTGAGGCCCATGTGCACCCCCGACATTAGCCCCAGCCAAAGTAAAAGGGATATGTTTTTCATATCCTGCATAGTGTAATAATGTTTTAACAATAATGGTATAATTTCTTCTAACTTGCACAGAGATACACAGAGAAGCCTTCCTCCTGAAAATAGAATTGTTTTATAAGTAAGGATAATGCAGTACAGTAAATTAAAGCAATCTTGGAGAAAAACCAAAAGCTCAGGACTCAGTATTACTAAGCAACGAATAGCAGGCTTTATGTTTCCAACGCTCATATGTGTATAAAAATGGAAAACAATACACCAGCCAAATGAACCTCATGTACCATGTCTACTTGTCTTTAGATTTGAAGTGTGTATACATTTTGGCCATCCTTCTGTACTTCGTCTGCACTGAACCTTAGAACTGGAGCACTCAAAACACTAGATCGCTATCGACTACTATTTCCGACTCAAAAACACTGACAATGTCATATAAAAAAAATCCGTCAGAGTGAGAGTCCTATTATTTTTTAAAATCACGAACATGTGTATTTTCTTAGAATTTGAAACAAACTGATTTCGAAGTCAGGGTGGATATGTGGTGGTGGTGGATATATCTAAAATTAGAATTTCCTATGACCGGGGGAGTAAATTAAAAACTAACTTCTAATGAAATTTGCACTGTGACATACGCAATGATTCATTCGAAACTAACTTCTTGTACACCTACTCGCAACAAGGATGCTCATGTCACCTACCTGGAAATGACATATCCGACTGTCTGATGGCACAAAGTTCATTTTGCTAAATAGAAGAAAGGAAGACAAACAAACAAATCGAAAATAGTCTCACCCAAACTGAAGACAAGATATGATTAATGAGCTGCAGCCGAAGACTAATACTGTATTTTTTGCTACCTCTTTGGCATGTGAATGAGATGACTCTTTTCTAAGGTGACGAGTGCGAACGTGTGCTGTTGATGCTTTGGCCTAGCTGAGGAAGTTAACGAATTTATCGCAACTCATTCAGCGGCAATACGGCTTGGAGTGTGTGTCGGTGAGTAATTGTGTGTGAAAATGCCGAAGATAAATGACAGGTACACTTCAAGCGTGCTACCATTGTAATTATTTTATTTTGACAAATCTATTTGACAGGTAATGGATTCCAGAAAGAAAGTACTGCAAGAAGTGAATGACACACAAGGACTTAATAATGCGGGACAGAAATCCTTCATTTCGCTGGGTGATTTGGTCACTTTAGATAATTTATTGCTGCAGGGATTATGTACTTCCAGTAGAAGTAATAAGTGTAAAAATGAAATGAATGAAAAAAAGAAATGAAAATAATGTCCTCAAAATAAGTGAAGAAATGGAGCAGAAAACACAAAAAACGTTTCTAGCTGTAACCGTTATAGACATTGAAACCATCCAACTGATTTTTCAAAAAACGGCAGTTACATGCCATTTATCGGGAGCTCGGATTCGAAGACTTAATTAGGTGGAGCATTGGGGTCCATACACTCGATGTAACTGTTCGCGGTTGTGTCTTACCCTCAATTCGCCTTCTTCGCAGACGGAACCATATATCCGACATAGAATTTTTTTTTTCGAAGACACCACGAATCAGCTCTATAGTTCTACTTTTCGTTCAGCTTTCGGTTCCATATAGCAGGACTGGCCAAATAAGAGTTTTGTAGAGAACGATTTTGGTCCGTCGAGCCAGGAGTTTTAAGCCCAGTTGTTTTGACAAACCGAAGTAACACCATGCTCCCTACCAGAACATTACCACCGGCCTTGAAGAGCTCCGATGTCTTTTAATGGCTCTGCCAGACTACTTCATTGACTCGAGTTGGGATTTCCTGATTCCCTATCAAACCGTCCTAGTCAGATCCGCTAAGCAACTGTTGGAATTGCTTCTTATACACATGCACAATTTCCTGCTGGTCAGTAACAAGGTTACTCTTGCAATTTCGAAGAGCCTGGGTGCCTTTTCTTAAACCAGCGCAAAGCTTTTGGCTTTTAAGAGGCCCGTATTATTGCTATAAAAAGTAAAGGGATAACCAATCCAAACACAGCCTCAACCCGCTGCGTGGCTCACACAGCGTTCTTAACTTGTTCTTAAGGGTGTACTTGTAAGGGTTCACGTTGACAGTGACAGGACACAATGTGTACAAGGAAGGGAAGCTTTTCGCCAGTACGCGACAAAGGAAGACTTCAACTTTCTTCTTCATACCGCCAAGGGCTTTTTATTTCGGCGGTCTGTGGGAAGCGGCCGTGAAATCCACAAAGGGTCTGCAACGGACCGTGGGGAACGCGATCGAAGCGAGTGAGGAACTGCTCACGATTCTACACGAGGTCGAGGCAGTGCTGAGTTCAAGGCCCATCGCACACATCAGCGCAGATCACAATAACGGTGTGGCGCTCACGGCTGCTCACCTCCTAATAGGAAGTCCGCTCTCAAAGCTCCCACCGGAGCAACTGCTGGAATCTCAAAAGATGGTAGTTTGAAGTGGTCAACGGACTACCTCCCAGCCTGCAAAGTCTTTGCAAATGAGCGCAGGAGCAACCCAACCTTGTCTTCGGATGAACCAAACCTCGTCGTCGTCCACGATAGTCTACCGCAGCAATGGTCAATTGGACAAGTGATAGCAGTCTTCGAAGGGACGGACAAAAGGGTCAGGGTCGCAGACGTAAGGACACGATAGTTATGTTGGCGGTTCTGCCAACGGAAAATTGTTGAAACCTGCAACCTTTCAATATGGAAATGTACATAAATTGAATTCAAAAATAAAACGAAAAGAAACTATTGTGATTTTTAAAGTAATGTTATACATTTTTTTGAAATTTGAATGTCGCGCCTAAGCGGCCGTATTTACATAGGTAATTCAACTAATTTGAATTACCTACGACTGTTACCCTCTGTTACCCCTGGCCGATAAAACCCTTTTTCAAATAAGTAGGCACAAATTACAAAATCTACAAAAAAACTTCTAGATATCTCATTATTTTATGCTTCAAATTTATAAAATTTATTAAAATCTTGGCCATCAACTGCAATCTTTGAAGATAATACTTTTAAATCAATTTCCTGAGGGTAGACAATTAAGGCTAAGTGGAATTAATTGGCCCAGCAAAAGGCAAGTTCAAACTAATTTCTGCACAAGCGAAGGTCCATACAATTCCAAGAATTCACATTCTCCGTATTAAGAGAAAAAAATCCGAAGGAGTTCTTGGGAATACCCAAATCGACGGCATGCCTGAAACCTCAGTGCGAACTTCTCAGCCTGTCTGGCTGTAGTAGTGAAGAGAGGTTAAGAAAAACAGCAAGCATAAGAAATTTCAAGTGAAGTGCTGCACCTGGTGGGAGTATCAACTGGGTGAGTTGTTGAATTCCGAATCTGCACTTAGTTAACCTAGATAATTTGAGAGGTAGAAGTGGTTGCAGCGGTAATCGTGTAGCGAGGAGCTCCTTCCAGCTTGTGCGTCGCAAGGTGCAGCTTGTTTGGTGCGCTGCGTACCACATACACACCACCATACGTAAAATGATGCTAATCATTCGCTTATGGTGGATGTACGGATGTGAGAATTCTTGTGTGGACTTGCAATAAAGTCCTACTCTTGGAAAAGCAGCAAGAAAAGTTTCTTCAAAAGATAACGAAAGTTAGAGCCTGGTAATAAGTGCGCGTTTGTTTTCTGATATAATGGGCGATTTTGCTAACAAATGCATTTTCAATGAAATTAATGCCGTTTCATCATATTTTTTGTTCATATTCGGTTTTTCAAAACCGGGAAAAGCATACTTCGAAAAGGAAACTAAGAATTCCATCAATGTCCATTTAGCCTACCTGCACCATTCTGTAGAGCACTTATGGTTAGCCTTTACTACAGTCTGCCTTCTGGAAATCAATTTGGAAGTATTTTCTTGTTGAAGCTGTTGATGATATAGTTCAAGTATCCAATACTACACATTGTGTCCTTTCACAGTCAACGCGACCTTTACCTGCACAGTCCTAGTTGGGGAGATGGTGTTATGCGCGAGTTAGGTGCTGCAACACGTTCCAACTCTTGCAACATACGCAGCAAAATAGACTCGGTTTTTGTTTAAAATGTTCAGTGTTATTATCAGTTTCCGCTCCCAAACCTAACTCGCGCCAGCAAATTCTTCAAATGCTTGGGTCTATTCAGATGACCTAAGTACCTAAGAACAAAAAAAAAAAAACATGACAGTTTATTAACAAAAGAGTGTTATCTGACCCCTAGCCGATGGGTTATCTGATCCCTAGCCGAGGGAGCTCTGCTGGATTTCAGGCGTTGAGCGAAGAGAACTAAAAAACGCGACAGTTTATTTAGAAGAGAGTGTTTACATAATGTGTGGATTGGAGTCTACATACTGACTTTTGTCGCTCACTGTTTTTCGTTATAAGTGTAATCCACCTTTGCAAACCTAGCGAGTTCAGAACTATTATGAACATATAAGGATGCAGTTTAGTTTTAAATCTATTTGTATTAATATGACTCCAAAAGATAAATTATTTAAAATAAACTCAGAAATGCATTGACAAACGCCTTGAAAGTCCAATTTCAGACTTTTATCGCTCACTTAGTACATAATGAGGTAGCGGGAAGCTCATTATATTATGGTACAAATGATGTCAATACAATGGTCATCATGCTCTTTTTATGATATCTGTTTTCTTAACTCTTTCGACCCGGAATGCAGTCTTACATTAATAATTTTGTGTTAATCTGTTAAAATGATTTACCTTAAGCTTACCTTTACACATTTTTAGAAAGAAAATGTTAGCTCTTTGAAAACACTGAGTGGGAAATATGTGTACCAACAATTGTGAAAGGGTTAAACAACAGTGTATTGCACAAGATCAACACCATTCTTAGGGTACTGAAATAATTGCATACACCTCATTAAAAGATTCCTAGATTCTTTGCCCAGGTGATGTAGTATACTTTTATAAAATCCATATGCCCTGCTCCGCCATATATCACAACCAGGGACCTATTTCACAACACATTGTATGATTCTGACAAGTCCGTTCTATTTCTCAGATTTTTTGCATCAACAGCTGTAATACAACATGTTTCCAGTTTACACTGGAAATATGGAATGTTGTATGATTCTGCTTCACTGAAAAATATACATCATACTCATCATACAACAGTTTTATTACAAATTAATTACATTTTACATACATTTCATACAGCACTTGAAACTGATGTAGCCACTACAAAATACGTTTTCAAAAGAGGAAATGCACAAAAATAATAATGTTCGGATTATTGAATAATGAATTTTTGTTCATCTTTTTTTTCAATTAGACAACAAATGCTAGTTGTTGAAAAAAATTTTATTAAAAATCGTGTACTATATGGAAACACAGTTAAATTAATCTCAATAATTTCGACGATATATCTTTCTTCTTTATTGCGGAACTCTCTTATTCTGGGGTGTCTGGGTTTAATTTACGACACTATTTGGATTTCAATGAAATTTGTCATTCCAAATTAAACGTCAAAATAATACACATCATAGAACAAAGAAGATATCATACATTACTTCCAGTGGACTCTGAGAAACAGAAAATTGTATGATGTGTATGATGTACATGTCTGTGTAATAGGCCCCAGAACGACTTAATACAAAACAATCGGACCTGTGCCTACTTCGCTGGGCAGATCAAATTAATATAAAAATGAAAAACAATCGTTTTACTGTCGGTTTTTCCTAATACATATCTTCTTCTTTTTATCTAATGCTATGATTTTACTTAAACTATCGTAGTGTCCTTCGTAACCTAAATTTTTTGTTTTGTCCGGAGTTGTTATACACATAAACAGAACTAACAGCTTAACTACACATACGTTTACCGAATTTAAACAAACTTTAATGATGTGTGAAAGTTTGGTTGAAATACATTAAGACGTGAATCGGCGACAATCATTTTAGGCTCAATTTTTATATTTATTGATTAGAGGGCTCTGCTATTCTATACATCTTGTCGCTTGTGAATACTACATTTGCTCCTCCGCATGGATCGTAGAAAGCAATTCAAATTAGCCTAGTTTGTGATGCGGATGAGATAATTTCTTCTTCTGCCTCATTTGCCGCTGTTGTCTGAGGTGGACCTGGGCCTCAACGAACTAGCATGATCTCTGGCTAGCTGCCAGAGTTGATGAGGTCTTTCCCCGCTTGGATGCACCACTATAATCGCTATCATCCTCTCTTGCGTTATCCCACAGGTTCGCGGTGGAAGACTCTTCTGAAGGGAGCTCAGTTTTTCATACGCTCTACATGGCCCACCCATCTTAGGTGTGTGATCCGGGGATGTGTTATACTGTTCGGGGTTGAATCTTCTCCTAAAAATTCCATCAACGCAAACAGGACCAGAAATTGAACGCATAACATATCTCTTGATAAGACCAAGGAGTGCCTGATATCCATCACAACGTGTTCCATCTGGTTGACGATTGATCGATCAGGGGATTACCAGGTCCGTTTATGGATTTTGAGGTTTGGGGGCTGCGTGTCTGAGACATTATCGACCTGGCCCTTTAGACCTGGGCTCCGAATATGTCAGAGCAGCTCCAAAAGGGGTGCGCAACGGGTACCTCATGCTGGCTGGCGAACTGGATGTCGCTGTTGACGAATATATTGATCAGCTCCTCCATCACCATCCATAAAGAGTCCTTGTACAGAATCGCTCTCCCCGCTCACTTCTTTACAGCCACCAACGACGTCCTATGGGGGATCTTCAATACAAAGTTCAAGGTTCCCAGATTTCACCATTTAGTCGTGGTGGTGAGAATATATGTATGAACACAAAATCATCAGATTGTGCAGGATAACGATGAAGAATATTTGCTATTTTATCTCTGTCACTCACAGGGCCTTCATTCTCACAGAACAAATGGTCAAGTGATACAGCAAATCAGTACACCATATCTGCAAAAATACATATTCTTGTTGGACCTTAACTTAATTGAACATACGTCTGCACATACAAATGTTCCACTTTTACCCATTTAACTCTGCTTCATCATAGTATTCAGGTCACATATAATCACCGAATTATTCAACATTAACCAACATGTAGAGCTTATGCCCAGGTATCCTATCTTCTCTTCATGGTCTCCCAATTCGCAACTTTCAGCAAACACTGGAAGACCTCAAAATAGATTGTTGAGAACCCATTCAGCGACATTCGTGTAGGCACTTGCAGCAACCCTTTGCAGTGAAATCAGCTTAAACTAAAGAGGTATCATTCAGTTATGAGGTCCCCTCGTAAAAGTACCTAATAAGGAGTGCATCATGTGAAGAAGCGCTACAAGTGGTTGCCATCGAGGATAGTGCAAACTTTGCAATTAGCTCTATCAAAGGATGCCTCCTTTGACTGCATCCACTCCACCATGCATGGTTGAGAACTTGATGAAGAAGTTTTGATTGACAACGAAAAGACATCTAAATACTTAGAGCGAACTTCAACAGCGGTATGCTCGACAAGTTCCTCCTTCACTGTTCAGTTATCTTCAGTTCAGTGCTTGTGTTTGTTGACAAAAGCCTTACAGAATGTAGTGAGTATTCATACAAACGTCCTTGTCCCATGGCAAGTTTTGGAAATGGATGAAACAAGGGAAAAGCACACATTGTCCATTGGAGGGTATTCTATGAAGAATATTATTATGTTCAAATTAGAAACGTGTTGATTAGAGGGAGTACTACATTAAATGAAGTTTCCTTCTAGACAACAAGATGAACTGAATTTAATATTTAAGACCCAGCAATATTGTAGCATGTTAATTGCTCATATGAAATGTACTTACATTTCGAAGGGATGGTAAAGATATCAGGTGAAGAGTAGTAAGCAGGCCACTTGTTAGCTAATTCACCAATTCACCAAAATCCCTCCCTATTCAATCTGTAGATTATTGTTAAGGCTATCCCAAGCCGAAAATAATGATGGCTAAAAAGCCGACCTGTTTACTAAATACCCGAATCGAATGAACAAAAAATTTGCACCTCGGGTGTGCCCGGTGAAAGTCCAATTTTATTTATTTATCATTCCTCCAGCCTATTTATACAAAAACTTGCGTTTCCTGCGTACTAGTCCTACTCTATATAATTTTGCTTAGTTGACAAATAATATTGAAGGAGAACTTACACCTGCCCGACAGAAACATGAATCTCTAAGCGTATGAATACATATTTAGGGAAAATGGCTTATCGCACTGTGTCGAATAGTGTTTCAGTCTGATGTTGTGCAAAACAACACTTTCTTTGCATTTTGAGTGCGAACGATTGTGTGAATAACCTGGCCATTAAGTGCAAGGTTTTATGTGTTTGAATGGATGTGCATGTGCTGTGCTACTACATTGTTCTGTTTCTAGATATTTCCTGGAACTTTCTTCGTTTGGGTCCTTTCGAACTTATTAGTTTGCAGTTATTTAACATTAACAATTCACCTACAACTCGAACATAAGCTGCTGGGTTCCTCTAATGAAAGTTTATTCAGGGGGACTTTAATGCATTGGAACTAAGTGATTGGTCACTACAAGTACCACTTCATCGTGTCCGTGCTAAAAACCTAAAACACATGCGGAATGAACAAGCAGCTTACCCTACCCACCATTTACTAGCTGCTTTATAAAGTATGTGCTGGCACCTCCTCCATGGTAATGTGTGATTTTTCGCTGTTTGGTTTTTCCGCATTCAACCTTTGACAGCTCTTGTGTGACTTGTGACAGTCGCAATCACACGTGTGCAGTTAGCAATGTCATTCCATCGTGGAGAGATTTACTTCCGAATAAGGCTCATTATTTCTTCTTCAGGTGGCGCTACAGTCCGGGGTGGACCTGGGCCTCAACCATTAAGCCTCTCCAGCCGGCACGATCTTTAGCCAGCTGTCTCGCACACCAAGTTGGTTGAGGTGCTTCTCCACCTGGGTGCGCCATCGGTTCCGTGGGCGTCCTCTATTGCGTTGTTCCACTGGTGCGGAGTCGAAGACTCTTCGGGCTGGAGCAGTGTTGTCCATGCGCTCTACATGGCCCAGCCATCTTAGGCGTTGAACCCGTAGACGCCTGACTAGGCCCATGCCGCTGTACAGCCCGTACAGTTCGTGGTTGAATCTTCTTCTCCAATAACCATCAACTCAAACAGGACCAAAGATGGAACGCAGAACTTTTCTCTCGAAAAGACCAAGTGCTTCTTCTGCTTTTGAGATTGTCCATGCTTCCGCACCATAGAGCACGACAGGGATGATCAAGGTGTTATATAATGTTAGCTTGGTCCTTCGAGAGAGGACTCTACTACTCAATTGGCTCTTGCGCCCAGAGAAACAGCGATTGGCAAGAGTAATTCTGCGTTTAATCTCGGTACAGCTGTTGTTCGTACTGTTCACTTGCGAGCCGATGTAGACGAAGTCCTTCACTACCTCGAAGTTATAACTGCCTATGGTGACGTTTAGGCCAAGTCGTCGATGTTGTGCGATGTTGGGGTCTCCTTTATTTTGGTTCGGGCAAACGATACTGAGATTCCACTCGTCGGGCATGTTTTCCCCGACCATATCTTACAGATGAGTTGGTGCATGTACCTTACCAGGTCATCTCCAGCTGCCTTAAACAGTTCCACAGACAGTCCGTCTGCACCAGCAGCTTTATTCGACTTTAGTCTCCATATCGCTATCTTGACTTCGTCTAGGTCGGGGGGACGGAATTCTCGTCGATCATCGTCAATTGCGCTGAGTGGAGCATTATGCCTGACAGCGGTATTGGAGTCTTCCTCGCCGTTTAACAGTCTACAGAAATGATCCTTCCAGATTCTCAGTATAGACTGCGAATCTACTACGAGTTGTCCCTCTGCGTCACGACAGGCTTCTGTCCGAATTTTGTATCCATTGGATAGTTGTTCTACCCGTTGGTTGAGCTTTCGGACGTCATTTCTGCCGTAACACCTCTCCGTGTCCCCGATCCCGCGCTTCTGATGCTCTTTCTTTTTCTTTTTTGAGAAGCCGGTGCTCTTCCCTTCTTTTATGTTCGTAGAGCTCACGAACCGCCCTCGTCCTTCTGTCCAGTGTCGACTTGTATTCTGCTTGCCTCGCTGAATGTGCCTGCCTGCACTCGTTGTTAAACCAGGGGTTTTTTTGGGGTGGCGTTTTAAAACCCAGCACATCAGATGCAGCTTCTCTGATGGCTTTTTCACAATGGTTCCATTGTTGGTCGATTGTTTCGCCTGGCATGGTTGGACTCTCTGAGAGCTTTAGGGAGACACGATCGGCAAAGTTGCCTCAATGCGTCGGACGATCATTTTATTGAGACAAAATCTACTCACAAAAAAGGCGGTGCCAGTGTGTAGCCGAGGCATTGGTATGTGCGGCCGCTTATGAACAAGAAAAACACCGCATACTAGTTGCGTGTATCCGGTGTTTTTTTTGGTGGCGGTTAACATTTGCACCGATTTTCTCACTCATCGCTATGATCTGAGGAAAAATGATCAAATACTACATGAACGCAACGCCGCATGTGTTTGCGATCAATACGATAGCGATGAATATTTTATGAAGGATCAATGAATTAGAGTGATAGAAAAACGAAATGTAAATGCGTTGAACGAATAAGAGCGGTGTATCGCTGCAGTCCATATTTATTTAAAATACAGCCCGATGTATGTGTGTTTGTGAAAATTCAGCATCTTCAAACGCCTGAAGTCATAATTAAGCATAAAATGAATATTAAATTAATATTAACATCATCTTTCTGAGCTTTATTCCAAATGAAATCACACTTACGACCTACAGTTTCAAAAAATCCTTTTATAGAGGTACACCTCAATGCGTAGACTCCTTGTTAGTGAGATGAGCAGTATACTACAATAGAACAGAGTAAATTAATTTATATTTGAAGGTTCGGAGAAATTGCCTAAGAGAAAGTATATCAATCCGCCCAACTGCTTTAGTCCAGCATTTGGAACAGACACTCTTTAATTATGAAACATTTCATGCATTACCAAAGAATATTAACAGTCACAGAAATTTGAAAACCCAATTGTGGACATACACTTCTTCTGGGAAACTTAAATAGACCCTTCCAATAGTCTACAGACAGTTATGAGAGGCAAGCAGAGGATTGCGTTGGCAGTCGCATCTTTTTCCAAGAACTGAACATCAGTCTTTCATTTAGACTTGATGAGTATTGTGGCATGGTTTGATCAGTAGTTAGGGGAATCAAATTAAAGGTCTGGCCTTGGATCAAATTGAGTAATTTCCATTAGTGATGGAAGCCATTACAGCATTGGAGCTTAAGATAAAAGGCTTGGTGCTTCTATACCGTGACCACAGCGCACAGTGGTTCACTTTGTATGGGAGCGCGGAAATAAACAAAAGGTCGTGACACATGTACAATGATTCAAATTTCATTGAAATCGGTCAACGGGTTCGAAATTTACATATTTATTACATTGCCAAACCACAGCTTGGTAATTACAACCCCATTTGCCATTTTTTTTTTGCAGCTTAGGTCAACGTATGTCTACACTTAAAAGTCTATTGCGGTCATAGTGCTCGGTAGGCGGATATGATTTTTACAATATCATTAGAGCAGCTTTGAGAAAAAATAAGTCTTCTGTGGGAACCTCTTGGAGCTTTTTTTACAGTCCAATAATCATAACAACAGAAGCCCTAACAATGCGTGTTTTAGTTATAGAGTATCTCAGTGCTCCGTTCATGGATCCATTTTTTTTAAATAAATCTTTATATTTCTTCCAAAAATAAAGTCCTAGTTGCATTCATACATTATTAGCCAAGAAATTGTGCCTTCGGTACCTTATGTCGTATTCAGAGAAACAAATTTGAACATAACTCCGAAGGTTGCAAGAGGTTCTGTAATTGGAAAGTATGAAGCACACGTTGATATAAGTCGCTACGCATAGCTTGGCGCAGATTTTCTTGAAACTCAAAGAGTATTCATGAAACTTTTTTTTTAACACCTATCTTTGAAGCAACTTGTCGAAGGTTTATATGAAGTTTTTTTTAATATTTTTATTTTATTTAAAATAGCTAAGAACATAGAATGATGAATAAAGATAAAGAATTTATTTTATGAAGCTAAGGATAAGGACATGTAAACTTTTGTTGAAGATATGGCTCACAACTTAAATAAATATTTTGTTGACTTTGAGGGCTTGTAAATAAGTGTATAGTAAATATTTATATTAAAAAAGGCTTTGAAACTGAGAGTACTTAGACATAAAACTAAGAAGGCTACAGAGGACTTTCTTCAAAGACCTCTTTTCCGCTGTTAACTCACTGTGCAGCGTGGTAGGTAGACATTCGTCTCTTGAGTATTTGAGTATCCAGCAGTATTGTCTGACATCGGTCGAGATATGATTAGCTTAACTGACGGTGATTTTACAAAGAAGTTGACAATAGATTTAAGCGGGCAATCCACAGTACAATTGGGCGCTGGCGATGTGCGTGTTTGTTATCAAGGTTGCCGTTGGGGTTTTTTATTGTGACATTCCTCTGTTTGAAATTCGTACGAATGATTGAGGCAAGCATGCTATTCATATAGCATGGCAAAGCCGTGTGCCAGATTTTGGGTGTGTGATAGGTGGTGGTTCATAGAGAACCCAATGAGCACTAAGTTAAGTTTCGAAACAATAGTACTGAAAGATGGATGTAAATTTGCATTTAAAATCATTGTGCGGGGTTGAGGAACAAAATCAGTTGAAGGAGGAGTTTAGAGGCCTTGCATTGGCATGTGCTGTACAAGAGCAAAATAAGTGAGTCAATGATTTCTATTCTTCCAAATAAGTATAACTACGGCAGTGTGTCTAAAGAATCCCTTGTCTAGCTGCATGATCTCCTATCTCTTAATGCCTTCCTAGATATTGCACAGTCCGAGAACATCTTTGGTTAGTCATTTCCAAGAAATGTGACTTATTATGCAAGTGGAATGTGTATTTCCATAGTAGACGAGGTACGGAGTGCGGCGCCTTGTTTGGCCTTTCTCGTTATCAAAAATGTTTGTAGACCTTGGAACCCATATTATCGTTATTTTGAACATTCCGCGACTACAGCAAGCTCAATGGGGACTTCCTGGACTAATTTTGAGGTTATGGTGTTCAATGAAACTACCTTGACGGCAGAGTGTCTGTAGATCTGTTCAGAGTATCTGTGTATATAACCGCATTTCATCTTTGAACCGTCTGTATATCCACTCATATCCTGCTATCTAAGACTGCACTTGTAGGGAGGAGCACGACGTCGTGTTTTGAATAGTCTAATTTAGGTGGAATCTAGTCTCTTCGAAACCATAGAAGGGATCTAGGTATCCAATCCAGTACGCCGATGTGGCCATATGTTCTTAGGCTAATCACACTAAGCGTCGCTCTACCTTGAATGGGATAGGGTAGTCCTCAACTTTCCTGTTGTACCTATGTATGCCATTAATTGTATCTTGTGTTATATTCCTTAATAGTTGGCCACCAAACTTATGATCCGAAAGTGAGTATAGAACCACGGCTGTGTGTATCCATCGTGTAAGGCCTGGTCGTAGGCCCCACCTTCTTTCAAAATTGTTCTTTATTAATATTTTAGCTAAGTAATAGTAAGTATAGGATCTAGATATATTCCTAAGTACCTAGAATTGGTTGAGAGGGCTAATCATTGACTGTTTGGACCAGGGAGGTTGGTGGTAGGTATTTCGTTTTTCGTTGTGAACAGCATCATTCCCGTTTTGCCACGGCTTATGCCTAGGCCACAGCTTGTAGCCTAAGACCTAACCTAGGTCATGATCTCACTGATCACGGGAGTAAACTTACCAGATACTAGCATCATCATCCGCCAAATTGACTATTGAAATAAATTACATAAATTCATTCAGTATCTAACAAAAATCTTTCGTATTTATTTTTAATTCAGACATTTTTGCTGAGAATTCTGTTTCGGTAAGCTTGCGATACCTTGCTGGATATAAAATGTGTTTGCACTTCCATTTTGTTTAAATAGGATACCATTTCCGTGTCAGTTCAATAATTGCAGCCGAAAAAGGATCGCCTTGTTACTACTAGGACTGGGCATTTTCCCGGAAAATGAAGGACATCTCTTTTTCTTTGGTTACACAGACTGCAAATACCGGAAAGTTCCTCTCTATGGGGCATAAGTCAATTGTATAAGCTTGGCACTACGTCTCAGCATCATCGAGATATGCTGCACACTGTTCTCATATCTGAAGTAGTTCTTGGGCCCAAAATATAACAAAGCAATCTGTAAACCACTCTATGGACAGGGCGGGGGGGCTTCTTCGAAAAACTTCTCGTCAACAATATAAATTAACTTTTTCATTGAGATTTTTAATACTCAAGACCAGCTACATCTTACAACATTGCATAAGCTCGTTCCATTCCACATAAAAACGCATGCCTTCACTTGTGTCTCTGTATGCATATTCAAAACTTTGATAATGTAGACTATCTGGGTTTAAAGGGTTTGGATAAAATGTAGGGATAGTCCAATCTTAACATTACGGCGTAGCTAGGTGTATTCTAATGCAGATAGAATATCTTTTTACTAAAAAACCTCAGCAACTTCTATACATATATATTATTTGTATCCCCATACCTGCGACGCATAGAACATAATTGATTTCGCGGCAGGATCAAAAACACGGAAATTACAGCTGTGCAAAATACTTCTGTTGCCAAAACACTTTTTTCAAGTAGCTCCAATAGAAATCTTGCCTTTCACAAGTTTCTCACTCAGATACTTTCCATGGTTAAGATTTTTATAGGGCACATTCCTAGTTATCTAAATTCGTTCACGACTTTAATAGGTACTGAATTATATTAACATCTCTTCTAAAGATGCAGCACAATGTTCGATTTTTTAAGGTTAACTTTAATTTGCAAGTAGTACAATACCCATACAGTTGGTTGATCATCAATTGGAGCGATTGGTGTAAATGAGATAGCATCACTATGTCGACAGCGTAGAAGAGTGTCTTTAGTTGTCCCCGCAAACTCTAAACCTCCATTATAGCGATCTATTAGATACTCTATGAAAAGTGCGACTAGTTGAGGGCTCAGTGTAAACCTCTGTGGACCGCCTGCGTTTGAAACCATTCTGATATTTCTTCTCCATTTCAAGCTGCAGCTATAGTATACAGATCTTGTAAATATTTTTGAATCTTTGGAAAGAACCCAAGTCCATAGGGGTAAGCGCAAGTCAATCATCGAATGCAGCCTTAAACTCCATAAAGGAGATATGAGGTTTTTGTCCCATTTTGAAGGAAAGATTATACAGAGTAACAATTACCACTTTTTGATAGATCTGTACTCTCATCGCTTAGGACTCTCATCGTCTGACGATGTCGTTTGAACGATTGTATTACTTCGTATAATCCTTAAAAAATTGTATTGCTACCTTAAAATCGTTTCATACCTCGTGGTTGATTGTTGTTTGGTTTGGATTTTGTTGCATCTTTGTGATATCCCTAAATATATTATTGTAGGTGACAGTGTATATGTTCTTGAGCCTTAGTTTCTTACGCCCTATAGAGCATATAATGACCCAGCCAACATATACTTCAATAAAATTCATTCTAAGCCAAGGGACTTAATAGAAAGACGTTTTAGCATTTATAAAGGTATAAACATTGCAGTGTCATCCTAAATGTATTTTTATTGGTAGTACTATAGATAATCTTATGTAGCAAAGGAGGACCAGGTACCATCCTAGCAAAGTTGCTTGTTTTCACACGTTTGCGCCGCATTGCACAACATATGTATCTTCCACAACATGGACAACAATAATTGCAGATACGGAAACCAGCGAGCACTTTTGCAACGGTCGATTCGTTGTTCCCAATTTTTAACAATCCGGCCACATTTTTCGGCCGAAATGCACGTTGTTTTGGGTTTATTGTTGGCTCTGAGTTCTTCGAATGTCATCGTCTATAACACTATAGTTACTCTTCACTAAGTCGATTATAAGGTGTGCTGTTTGGCTTGTGGCGAATCCTGTTGAAACCACATGCCGTTCAAGTCCATATCTTCCAATTCGGGCCAAAAATAATTGGTAATAATGGCGCGATAACGCTGACCATTCACAGTAACGTGACGATCGTTATCGTCGACGAAAAAATATGACCCAACAACGCCGGCGGCATACAAACCGCACCAAACAGTATTTTTTGGTGGATGAAGTAGTGATTCATGAAGCACATGTGGATTTTCACCCGGCCAAAAACGCTTACTTTGCTTATTGACGAACCCATTGAGCCAAAAATGAGCTTCGTCGAAAATTGGAGTTAACGTTCTTAAAGTTGCGGTCACCGACTCCTAATTTCGGCAGAAATTTTTTTTAATTTGTAAACGTTGCTCGTTCGTTTAATTTACCATGATGAAAATTTCGAGTTTACTGATTAAATTGAAAGTGACAGTTTGATGATTAGTGAAAGAGTGCGTGCACAAATTAAATTCAAAGTTTTCATGTCCCTATTGGAAAACCCTTTATTATTGTGCATTTATTTGGTTGACTCAAGTTGGCAAGTCTGCCCGCAGCTTGTTTTTAGTGTTCCTACTTTATGTGGTTCTCGGTACACAATTTTTGGCCATTTCAGTATATTCGTCTACGAAATTTACTGAACTTTGTTTAATACAATCGTTTGAACTACGCTCGTCTTAAAAGTTACGCGATGAGAACCCAGAGTAATTATCATGACAAAGAGGTTCCGGAGAAGTGGTAAGTCATCGACTTGCGAAACAAGAATATATATAGAAATACTCAATTTATGCACCTAGTCATTTAGTGATTTATTTCTGCAATAACTAAATAAACAAACCAACCTGCAAGACTCTAAGTTCCTACCTATGTATTACGTATTTGTTAGCGCCATAAATGAAATAAGTATCTCAGCCGAAAATCCACAGTGCTTTTACGAAAAGCAATCATCTCCCAGCACTCATCTGGACCCATCAGTACAAATAAAAATCACATCCGGGTTTGTCAAGGCAAAGGTGAATTAAGGCGGAATAAAATGAAACACAGTTCTAGCGATCAATTGGTCTTTTGTTTTATCTTTCGAATCCATACCATGTTAGGCACGTTATTTTTATGCGATGGAGTTACACTAGAATTACATCGATGTTTGACTTTTGTTATTGAAGGCAACGCCATCAAAATCCAGGTACTTTACCTTAAAAAGGAAAAGGAAAGAGTGTCAACCAAAAAGCCGGTCAATCTTCTCCTCCTTTACCGTGCTCCGGTGAGAAAGCAGTAAAACATTTAGTGGCGGCACTTAAAAGCACAGTAACTCGGACTCGCTATACCTAAACGAATCATTACCTCAAGCTAAGCCTCAAGATTTGATATCAGCACACAGATAAATCCTTCTACAAGAACACAAATTATTTCCTTATGAAAAACGAAACAACAATTTGTCTCCCTCCATGAAGGCCTCTGCTGCGAGGGCTGCGATGCGCAAGGCAAGCAATAAAATTTCTAACACACTGCTCCATGGGAGAGTTGCTAAAAGGAGCAGCCATCGCTTTATCAGAAATTCCTCAATTGTCGCGCAAATAATATGACACAGCGCGCCAGAACAAATTTATGAATGGTCATAAAGTAAAATTTTTATTGATGAAGGGTAGGGGCCGATGCAAATCTCTTCTGTCCTTGTGATCCTATGGGGATACTCGTGTTTGCATTTTATCGTCAATCCCTGGTAAGGAGTCAACTCTGTACACATGTTCAGCTGAACAGTTTTATGATTTTTTCCTTTGCTTCGTCTCGCTCTTCGTTCTCCTCCTTTGGTCGTCATTTTCTTACGGCTGGGAAATTAGCGAAGGTCTCGTTGGCGGAAGTCTTTACACACACGTTTATGACACATTAGAGGGATTTTATGTGCTCAAGACGCCACGGCTAATGTCAAATGCGTGGGTTAATGCCAAATGGAAAACGGTTTCGCTTTTCTATTTCTAAATTTAGTTTCATCCTAATGGATGACTTTTGCTGACTATGTGCGGTGCCCGAACACAACCCCAACGCAAGTCCCAACCCAGTGACTTCAATATGTCATGGGATTAAGTTATCTCATTGAAATTGGTTTATTTCTCAACCCACTGCTACTGACACGGTTTTCCGATTATTACTGTCAAGGGAAAGCTTGTCAAGTTGCCGTTTGAAGTTGAGCTCGTTGCTGGCGTGAAACCCGAACAGCGTACGCGTAGAACGCGGTTGCACAAAGATGTTGCCGAATGAGATACTAATTGTCCAATATTTATTGACTGGTTTTATGAACTTGACTGGATCCGATACGTCTGTGATATTTATAGACGCAGTCGTAAAGGGTAATTCGATGAATGTGATGGGGAGGCCTTAAATATTTGGGTTAAGAGCGTCTTTATACGTCTTTATGTTTATTAGTCGGGCTCTGTGAAAGTCGCAATTGGAGGAGATGTATTCTCTTGTCTGAAAAAAAAACTTGAGAGCCTTTGTCGGTACATGCCATTGATTCAAATCGATTCTGTTGAATTCGTACGACGTCATAAAGGTTTTGATAGCCCTACAAGAAATTAGGGCTGGGGAACAAGCTTCGTCTACCCGTTTTTTTGTGAATGATTGAAATCTGCGAAGTGCTGTAAGACATACGATTTTTGCTCGTAGACACAAGAAAAAAACACATTTTAAGTCGACTCATAAAACCGGTGATTAATTAAGCCTTTGGTTTTTATTGACAAAAAAAGAACAAAAATACCGAATAATTGAAAAAATTAACAACACCTCTATTTGAGTCGATAAATCAATGGGTGGTGCAAATAAAAACAAAGGGTACACTGCTTTCGTTAAGGAGAACACTCAATTTGGTCTGAATAGACATTTTTCTCAAAGTAGGTTCTTTCCCTCAAGTTGACGTTTGAAGACAGAGTTCTTGACATTTAAGGATTGGTGCAAAGTAGGACAAAGGTGGGTGCAAAGTAGGGTAAAGGTGGGTGCAAAGTATGTGCAATAATTTTTTTAAACATACAAACGCGAAAAACAAAGAAATATAATTCACGTTTCGGGGGAGAAAAAGGTTTAGATTCGAGCTTGATAATATGGCATGGTTAAGTAATAATTTCTTTCATTTATTTTCCGATATTCCTGAAGCAAACCGTGGTGGTGCCATACCTTGAACTGAGAAAATGAGAATTTCTTCTAAACATTGTTGACACGGGATTCCAAGTTGGAGTTGGGCATTGGGATTCACAGATCCACAGTTTGGCAAGTGTGGTGCTAAATGTGCAAAGGCGAATCTATGTATTTTTTCTTCCACCGGGGCGTTTTGGTCTTTTTCAGCACGCACGGATATAAATGCACAAATCTTATGACATTGCCTTCTTCTACTCCAGATTTCTTAATTCTGAAGGTTTTTCGCTTAATTTGTCAAAGAATTTTCCAATGCACCAATGCACACTCAAATTCTTCAAGAGTTCACTCAGTACATTTCATCTTTATTCACACCCTAATGGAGACAAAACTAATTCGTAAAAATATGTGAGTACAGGGCTTTCGTTAAATTTGACGAAATTTACTTTTATTCAAATGGAGTGTTCTCTCCAAAATGCTCGCATTAAATTATTATTAACTCTCCCCATTGTCTGTGCTTATTGCTCTTGTTTTGATTCTTTGTAGTGTGCGTCAATTTGAGCTCAAAGCTAAGGTAAGGTTAGGTTAGGGTGGCCAACTACCTAGCAACACTGCAGATTGGAAACCAACCCATTGTACTAAACCTTCTGTAGAGGTGTGAGCGCAAATCATTTTAAGTGCAAAGCGGGTTGATACAGCGTTTTGGCTTTTAGAACCACAGCTTTAGAATTATTGCCTGAGATTGGCTCCGAGAACGAATTCACATCCAAGCACGCACAGCTGTCTGTTGCAGTTTGCTTAGTAGACGTAGCTGTATTTCGGTTTTGTTCGCTTACAGTACTCTTGTCTAAGGATTTATGTGGCCGCTGTAGTGTCCTACACAGGTCCGTGGTTCCCGGCAGAAACAGATTTCATGATTCATACCAGTATCTATCACGAATCACTCGCAATCCTCGGGCGATAGCTTCATAAATTTCCATGGTCCGAGTCGGTATAAAACTGTAGATAACACCCCTTACCACCTTTACACGACAAGAGATTGGTGGAAAGTCTATGCACAAGTACTGCCCAGCCACTTAATAAATAATTGCGTACGTTTTATCTTTGAATAATTTATAATTTAACTGCAGTTTGCCGCATTAAAGCATTCGCATTGAATGCAACAGCACATCCAATGATGTGATGGCAAATTTATTAACATGCGCTGGTAATTATGCTCAATCAAACCAACACATATGAACTCCATAATGGCCTGTTAAGTAATATCCTTAACGCCTTCGAGCAGCCAAGGATTCCAGTGAAAATCAGAAGTAAATATAACATAACACATTACCATCGGCTATGAGCATATTATTAGCGTTACATTAGATTGTCTCTTCCCGCAGAAACATTACCCCTCTCACTGCAGTTGCAGATCAATGCATTGCATGTAATTTGTTCATTAATTATATCGCAGTCCTGTGAAGCGCGGTCTATTCAGGGTGCGGCACCCTGTACTTGGCAGCCTCATAATATCCCATTGTACCTAATCGAAAAGTGTTCCCCGAGAATTTGATTGAATTTCACCGTAGGGTAGGTACTTTGTAATAATTGTATTTGAACTCATCTAATCGACTGGTTCCACGGACACCCACACACACACAGGCAAATAGTGCTTTGTTTGCCGAGCCATTAGCCGATGGGTTGGGCCGCTAGTGAATCGCAGCTAACCACATAAATGTGATAGATAATTCAGTTATAGTAAGAGCCCTGGACACAGGCCGTGCCGGGCCGGACCATATTTATTATGCTTTTGGTGAGTGGATACGGAACATGGGTAGCAGATACATTGTTAAGTAATGATTGGTTTCACTGCATGAGCTTTATGCAGTTTAAATTCATGGAATAACTGATTGAATATGGGCCATTTCGATGTGCTTGGGCTTGGATATGAAAATTTAATTGTATTCTCGAGGGGGAAAAACTACTGAGATGTATTTGAAAGTGCTTCGAATGGCTTTCCAGTATATCTCGGTATCTACAATATTTAATTTTACTTAACCCACTCTAGGCAGTACAACTTCATATTATTTGGATAAAAAAAGAAGGATTTTACATCGATATCTCAGCACGTAATGTGATTATAGGACCATAAGTCATTCTACAGCAACCTTTCCGGACACTTACGCAAGAAATGCATCAAAGAGCCTAGATGTCCGAACATTTAGGAGTGAAAACGTTGACTCCGTTCATTTCCTCATAGCAGCACGATTCAAGTCACGATTAGAGTTCAGTCGTCCCGGAACCTTACAATTCCTGTCTGACCCAACTGAAACTACAAGGCTTCACTATTCGTTTGATGAAGCCAAACATCCTGGTGTTATTTTAGATAGAAAATTTCCTTAAAAAAACACAGTGCGACCAAAATAGCAATTATAAGGCACCTCTCCAATGCATCGGTCGTTTGTTGGAATAAGCGTACGCGTAAATAAAAGCTCCTCTTATTGAGCTTCTAAGAATGGTCCGTCTCAGTCCCCACCAGTCATATCCACTCCCAAGGCCATATCCCATCTTGAAAGAAGCGGCCTTTCGTGCTCTCACTGGAGCTTCGACGACCTTGTGCACCGCATTTCCTTTGACCCCAGTCTCATGGATATGCGGTCGGATGCACGGACACCAATTCCATATGATGAATGTGGCGAGGACCAATGAAAGGTCTGACGCTGGCGTGGAGGCCGACAACATTTAACTGCACACCTCAATAGCTAAATATGCGTAGGTTTTTCAACCGGAATTTTATGGGACCCTAATGGCTCTAGGCCTAAGCTTTTCTCAACCGTGAAACCACTTCTAGGATAACTCAGGAATGTAAGTCTTTTCAGAAATTGTCTGGATAGGTAGATTTGACTAACAAAAACTCATCAGGGGTTGTTGCATAACTTACGCCTTTATATATTTTTTATATACTTTTTTTTTCTTTATATATTTTTTATACTGTGACTTCATCGTCTCTTCCCGACACTTCGTTGTCGTTCGACTTGTTCGCACTTTTCCTCTGTTGATATTATTGATACTTATAACTAGTTAAGAACGTTTTATTTATTCACGTTCGCTGTGTTTTTAAGGCTGTTGAAGAAATAGCTACAAAAATCACTGCAAGCGCCGGACAGGTTCCGAGGCAGTGAAGTATAGTCTTCGCCTCCTCCTCATCTCTGCAGCTTCTACATAAGCCATCGAGCCGCTCCAAGTCTTCTGGCCTGATTGCCAAGCGGGCAATGACCAGTAATTACGCCTACTACTTTACTAATTTCCCTCCTCTTTAGTTCTAGGACAGGTTTAATTTTCAACGGATCAAGTGTACGGCACAATGTTTTCGATGTACTACATGTGTCTAATTCTGTCCATCTACACATCTACGATAGTGTCTGACAGTAGCGTTGGTTTTTAAGCTTTCAATGGGGGGTGATTTGTCTCCTGATTTTGTGCAAGTGGTAGACTCGCCCTCTTTCTTGCTAATTCATCGGTTCTTTCGTTGCCCGAAATACCCTTGTCCCAAAGGCCCCAGCATAGAGTAAGGTTGCATCTGTCCGCTCTCTCCCCTATTCACAAAGACTTGTCCCGGGTCATCATGGGATTGCTGGAAACGAGATCGATGATGAAGTTGCTAGACAAGGATCAGTGGAGACGCTCTCACAACCTGAACTTGCGCTGGGACCATCTGCTACCTTGGTTAGGGCTTCCATTGATGGTTGGCACTCTCGAGAACACAACCAGATGTATGGCGTATCTCTCCAGGATACAGACAGACCAGGCGCATGTCCAAACGCTGGGGTCAAAATTGATCAACGGATTTCAATCTGACTGCGAAAAAAAAATCCTCTCTGGACATATTGTCCCGTTTGCCAAGAAGGTGCATGAATGAGAACTCTACGCGCTGTGCTAAGCAAGATGTGTATGTAGTCCGGAAAGCACAAATCCAAAACTGCACTGTCACCAGCTAAGGGATCTCCGAATCGGAGTCTCCTCGTGCGAAGAGGAGAAGAAGACCGTAGCTCTATTATGGAGTCCCCCCCCCCATCTAGTCATCATTGATGTTAAATAGCTTGGGTTTGATTACTGGAAGCGACGTGTACACGGCCGTCAGGGATGGTAGACAGGTACAGCTTAGGGTCAGACCCTTTATGGGGCGCAGGCCTAATAAGTACATCCTGTTTCACGGAATGTTGAAATGGTGTTCGGTTAGTCAGTGTTGAACATAACCTACTTCCTACTGTCTGATGATGCGTCAGGATCAATAAAATAAATTGTAGATGCTTATTTCCGCTAAATAATAACCTGAAAAGTTTGTAAAGTAATACACAAAAAATGACAAAAATGTTTGAACTTCAAGAAGAATTACCAAGATTATATTCGTATTCTAATGTTCAGTACTCCAGCAGACAAACTCTGCACATGTGCAAATCAGACAATAACATAGACTGCATTTTCTTGGCAAGTCACGACGTTTTCCTCGTCCCTCATTGAGGACTGCTCAAGACCACACATTTGAGTTCAATGCGGTATCTAGACAAGAGACTGGAGTATGCTCTGCCGTCAGTGTTTGACAAACCAATGAATTCCCTTACATGAAAATCTCATTATGACATTATCATTATTCAAATCTCCATTTCAAAAAGATATCCTTTGATACTGTAAATCTAAAAATCTAACAGATCCCCACACATACTCATAATATTCTCCACCGATTGAAGCAGAAGGACATCCCTGCCAGGGCTTTTTTTTTGTGTTTGTTTGGTTCCTGCTCACAACACAAAGGGGTAATCTTTACATTCCTTGATCCCTATCACATCAAGGATGAAGCAACCCATCGGGGATAGAAAGGACGAATACGAAAAAAAAATATTCGAAAAAGGACCTTACCAGGAAAAAATCAACTCAAGCAATTTACCCGCTAACTTATATTTGATGGAAGGCACTTCATAATATTTGAAATATTTATGCTGTCCAACCTAGTTGGGTGGCGGATGGTGGGGACGGATAGGGGATTAAGAATACAGAGAAATAGGACTCCGTGTTTGTGTCATGTACGGTAGGGCAGGTTTTCTTATTTCCCGAAGAGGCGGAGATGATGATAAGTTAAGGCTTGGTCTCCGGAGGTGACTGTCTGCATTAGAGTTAACATATTCCTTTGATCAGAAACACGTTTGCATTGAGAATGATGGAGGGCGGTAGGTCTCATACATACATGGTCGTCCGCTTGAACGAGTACTCTTTTGCTCGGGGAACTAATCGAAATTTGCATTTTTATAAGAACCTTATTATCAAAAATCAATAATATATGTATAAATTTCATTCGCATCGGTGATCGTGGTGGTGGGCTTGACTTGAAAGAGTAAAAGAGCACATTCGATAAGTTCACCTTTGTGAATGAAATTGAATGTTTGCTTATGGATGACCTGATGAATAGTGTGATACAGTTTCAGATGTTCCAAGTTCTATAGTACCATCGTCTCAGCTATTGCAATAGAAGATATTGCATACTGGAAAACACTTTAAATACAACATTAAAGGGATGTGTTATTGAAAGTTCACTCCGTGGTCCAATGGGTCGTTTGAGGAAGAAATACGAATTTCGGAAGAGAATTGTTTATTGGCAAAACATTTTTTCCCTCGAGTCTAAGATCAAACAGAATTCCAAGGGAGCGTGGGTCTGTTTGAATTTCATCGAAAATGTTAAAGGATCTTAATTAACCTCTAATCTTTGTATTCAGCGCTGACCGTACGCTTATATGCGATATGTTTGCATCGTATTTCCATTCAAACTTTTTTGACTACAGCTGAGGACTTTGTTCAAGTACAGTAACAGATATCGCTATATATATGAAAATTGAGCCTCTAATGTTTGTCGCCGATTCACGCCTTAACGGATTTACAGATTCCAACCAAACTTACACACATCTTTGGTATTGGTCTTTATATGGTTTGGTTAAAATTGGCAACGTACATATGCATGTGTTATGCGTGCGTGAAAAAACACATGAATTTCAGTACATTTGGTTTTTTTTCTACACATTAACCGTATTTTTTGCGTCGGTATATGTATATATGTTTGATTCACTGTGAAGGTAAAGTTATTGGAAGTGTCGTGTGTATCGTAAATGTGTGAATCGTAAGTGGTTTCAATCGTAGACATCCGGCTTATGATGCGCTGGTGACAAGGGTGGTGGTGGCTGGTGGCTTTGGCTCATCTGCCAGAGACATTGTATTCGTTTATTTATGGAAATCAAAACATACAGCAAACAAAACATTTCCTGTCAAATAAACACAAATTTAACGGATGCTTTTAAGTCACGTCATTTGCAGCCGAAGTTGTTCATCAAGCCGTCTACAATCCGAATTATAAGGTAAATCTCGTGTCCTTATTATCAAAATGTTCAATTCTTCTCATTTTTTTCGAAATGGCTTACAAATATTCAGATTGAAGGGTGTTTTATTATCACTCTGAAGACATTTAATTGAGACGAGACGAAATGTATGCCAGTTCCGCTAGTAGGACTATAAGAATTGACCAATGATGAAAGTCTGTCTGAGATGTCGTCACTAGCTTCTAGTTTTACAAGCCTGATGACAGCCAGCACTGTTGCTACAAATGTGTAAGAGTACCTACAGACCTTGACTTTCATCTTTCATAAGGCACTGGCACGCGAATTCTGCTCCCTCTACTAAAAGGCCCATGGACATTTATAAGAATCCCAGATGAGCTGAAAGAAGGTGTTATCACTGTAATTCTTCAGATGGGCAACCTGTCCGAATCCCAGAATTGGAGTGGCATAATATTACTCAGCATGATGAATAAAATAAAAGCTTACATAATCAATCAACGATTATCCAACCCCTTAAGCCCCTATTTCTTAAACGCTGCATATTCATGGATCATATCAACACTATGAGGAAGATTTTTGAGCAGTCTGTCGATTGGCCCACACCACACTACCTTTCATTCATCGACTTCGAGAAAACGTTCGACTCTCTTAGCCAAGACGCAATATGGGGAGCTCTAGCATGTAAAGGAGTACATGTAAAAATTATAAATCTTATAAAAGAATTGTACGCAGTTGCTAGGTGCCGTTTGTGAAACGAAAATATTTTTTGCAACGGTACCCAAATGCAGAAAAGTTAGGCAGGGCTGCGAAATGCGAAAACCAGAGCCATATCTTGGGGCATGGAAAACATTTGCCTACTGTCCCACAAATACACCCATATATATGGACGCATATTGGACGCAGTTAGTCACTTAGCAATAGAAGTGCACATAAAAATCATCAAAGCGAAAACAAAGATGATATGGTACGGCTCTAACGTCATTAAAAAAAATGGCCGATCAGCAGATGATACATAGAACTGAATATCAAGGGGTCGAGTCTACTTCGGTATGCTTTACACAGTGTGAAGTCACCTCGCATATCAACACGCACAAAGCTGAACATTTTTGAATCGAACATGACAACAATCAGTTCTTTTGTATTATTAGGAAACGTGGAACGCGAAATCACGAGAAACATAAGTATTCATCACGCCGGGAGTCGACAGACTAGTGCTCAAATCATCTCTAGAGAGGAATCCACAAGGAAGTCCCAGCCCAGGTACACCCAGGTAGACCATCAGACCACGTGTTGGCGGCTATGTGAAAAAGAAGGTCTACAAGAAGGGTGCTCATGGAGACGGATAAAATTCATAGGTCAATATAAATCCAATTACAGTGTCACGGGATACCAAAATTTGTTCGAGTTAGAGATAGTTTGACTTAGAGAGAGGTTTATGTATGGAAAGTTGAGGGAAATGTATGTAAAATATGGCGAAAAAGTTCGAGTAAGGAAGAGTTTCGACTTAAGGATAGTTCAACTTAGGGAGAGTCCACTGTATGTTTCACGTAGGAACTACAGAAAGAGCTCGGAATGATTTTTTTTCCTGGAAGGATTCATACATTCATTATCACTTCTCGACACAGGAGATATATTGTAAAATACAGACCAATAGCCGATGGCAGAGGATACAGTTGCCTGGAGATTTCTCGTACGCACCTGATCCCGCGACTCCTTAAGAGGATCATGCCGGTCAGAAGATGATGATAATGATGATGGTTATTATTCCAGCTTATTGGAAAGAATAAAATACATTATGCTCTTCGAAACCCTATATATATATCACAATTCATCACAAATTTTTGTTATTTTAACCTACGATGAACACTGATTTCTCGAAGGCACTTATCGGTTTCATGTCCTCATAAGAAAAAGTATAGATTTTATTTCTAAGCTTTTGCATAAATTCACTCATTCATTTTAAGTATGAGTAAAGAGACTTGCAAAGATTAAATTTAAAATCGTTTTTTTTTAATATTAACTTGTGTACTTGAAATTGAGTGCATATTGTATGCAAAACGAAATAAATAAATTCATTTGAATAATTTGGTGCACAAATTCCAAGACAACGTTTTCCTGGAACTCGCAGACATAACATATTTTCAACAAATTTGCTTGAAGGGCAAAAAAAACGGGGCCAGAGACAAATTGAGTTAGAAACCTGTGTTTGAGGCCCCTTTTTTAATATTACAAAGGATTCTCGGAATTTCCAATCAAGACAGAGTGAACTAATCTTTTGCAAAGTTTTTATGTACTTAAAATTATAAATCAACTTCACCCGTGGCTTTGTTCAAGCATGAGTCAGGAAATATAATTGAATCATTAGATGATTGCGTAGGATGAATATTTTTTTCCTTGAGCACAACTCTGTTTAAATAACGAATGATATTAAATGTTTTGAATAGATTCGTTGGTTTAAATTTGAAAGGACAGATATGGTTGTACTCTATCGCAGAGTAAGACCGGCAAGTATAATGCGTAAAATAAGTAATATCACAAATAGTAGACTTTGTTTTTGAAGTTGTTTTTGACAGTTGACGTGAAAATATTTACGAAAATATGGTCTACAAATTATTTGCAAAATACATACTTACATCTAATTTCTGTATTTCATTTATTTCTGTATTCTCTATACTCAATCGCTTGATGTTTGGCATAGTTACTGTTAGAGTGTAAGGATACTAGAGTGTATCCAAGCATTCTAGAGACGTAGTCGACTGGCATCATATCTGCGATTGTTTCTAGAGGCAGTCTAAGTAGTCGAAGTAACTCGAAGAGACCAGAAGTTCGCCGGCGATTGATTTTGTTTTCTAGCTAGGGTCTTGTTTTTTTAGGCCTGGTTCAATCGTGGGATTTTATTCATCGGGCATACTATCATCCGAAGAGATCTTACAGATGACTTGGTGTGTCCACCTTGTCAAGTTATCTACAGCTGCTTCAAATTGCTCGGCAGGTAGTCCGTTGGCACCAGCAGTGACCTTGTGGTCTTTAGTTTGCGATTACTGCCGTAAAGAGAATTGAAATCTTGAATATACACACGTGAGTAAAGGAACACTTTCTCTTCATGGCATTAAAGCGAGCTTGGTGTATATTTGTTATCATGTTTGTAAGTATTGTATTCAAGTATGTAGATTTGTTATTTATGGCACTGATTATAGCAATTAATCTTCGTCATTCATTGCATTTTGCTTATTAAATATATTTCATAGAATTTATTCATTGAAATTCATGGTTTAGCGCAGCTAATCTTGCTAACTGAGAGGAATTGCCACTGCTGGTAGCCAGAGCCGAAGGCCAGATCCTGGTGGTTAGAGGACATCTACTTTTCCAACTTTCATTATCGTCATTAATAGGATTGTCTGGAATCCACGGATATTCACCTCTTTCTTTGCAAACTTCATCAGCTGCCTCATTGTAAGTTATACCCTTGCTGCCTTGAACCCAGTAATATACTGCTCCCAGAATCTAATGCTTGTTTTTTCGGAAAACTGCTGAAATAAACACTTGATTATCAATGAGAATCGTACGAGAGCTTGAAGCTATTGTATTTGCAGCATTGATTGCATTTCTGAAAACACTGCCAGAAACTGGGAGTCTTATTGTACAGTTCATAACAGAAACGATTCCAGAGGTTCGTACAGAACTTTTGTCGACAACTTCTTGCGGTAATTGAAGGAGCAACAAAAGAAATTAATTACAACCTAATATTTTTTGGTAGAGTTTGTTAGTTCTTCTTTAGCCCACCCTGTATACCTATGCGACCGATAGGAGTAAATCAATAAAAATTTTGCAGAAAGGGGAAAAATTATTCCTTTTTGAGAGATTCCGTTGCGTGCGCTGGGTAACGGTTTAAGTTAAGCAAAAATCATGTATGATGGAACTGTGACTCTCTAAAAGTTCGTACCCAGGATCGTCATCGATGGAAGGCAGTTATTGCCCAGACTCAGACGCTCCTCACATGCCTATGAAGAAGAATTAAATAAGTCATACGGTGGCGTATACGTAACATCATGGACGAAATAAAGGTAAAGAACTTCATACGAAGTAGACTACCCACTTTTTGGCGATAACTCGACTCAGCGATGCCTTCACCCATCAAAAGAGAAAAGTTGGCAATCAACTCTTTAAACCCTAACCTGATGCCAGACACCTTTCGGGTTAGCAACCGGAGTTATCCAACTCACAAGTATAAGATTTTAGAGCCGGTTGAACCTAAAGGGCGATTGTCAGGCAGGAATCCTTTACCGTATATGCCGAGACAGTGAGGACCCTTTCAGACGAAGCAGCGCCCTTCGTCCTCAGAATAATTCCGAGTTCATAGCCATCAAATAGGCAATCTCCTGGCTCAATGTGCTCTAAGCAATGTTCAATTCAATTCAGAAATTTATTAATTCCCTCAAGAGTCGATTGTCACTTGCTGAAATGTCTGAACATTTTACCATACACTTCAAGTGGACCTTATGCACTGCCTCCCCTTCAAAACTTATACAATCAGTTTAATAAAGGTTGGATGGCCAGAGGGCACAACATGCCGTCCTACAAAGCAGATTTGACGGACACCTAACAGAACACGTATATAGAGTCACCTTAGAATTAGGACAGTCATTTGTGCTATAATGGGTCACTGTGCCATGGATACACACGCCTCTAAATTTGATAAAAATAGCGGTGATAAGGAGGAGGAGGATATCACCCAACATTTCTTCTGTTCGTGTACTGTCCTCACCCCCAGTAGTAAACTCCATCTGGGAGCCCACTACTTTGGCAGTCTTCGCTAGCAAGCACTAAATGATTTCAGGAATAGGAGTTACTTGTAAATAATACGATTTTCAGCAACCGCGCAAATTGCAAAACATATTGGATCACACTTAAGGGCATTGTTCCTCTATCATGCGAAATTCCGTCTGCAGCAAACACAAAACGATGTCGGTTCAACGAAGCAGCATCACTTTACATCGAACTCAGGAAAATAAACTGACTGAAATATAAGGCTGCTTAATTCCGACATCTTATTCAATATCCATCGCAGTCCTTTGGTCTTTGCCTTGCAAACGGCAAATTGAAATCTACCATTATCCGCACTTCATCCAAATCCAGATTCAGGCGATGAGATATATAGCCACCCCACGCGTCCTCCTGTGAGTATCCCTGACCAACAACAGTGCGAAGAGATGAAATTCTTTCATTCCCTGGGTTAGTTCTTCGAATCGAAACAACACCAACGAAAGCGTCAGCTATTTCAATTTCCTTCTTAAGATAAAGATTGTATTTTCCGTCCAGATAACCCTCAGATCGTTCCCCATTCTTTGTCCGTTCTACTAGGTGAACAGCAGCCGCACTAAACCTCCTCACACCGTACGCCCGACAGACATGCTTGCGAAACATGGAGGGCGTGCCAGAAACTACCCAAAAATAACCGAAATAATCAACTCAACAACGACGAATGCAAAAAACAAAACAAAAAACCACTCGGAAATCAGAGCTCTTTGCCGCCTCTGGACTGTTTATTGGCGCTTGTATGCCATTTAAAAGAACGAAATATACATATATAAGGACAGAAAACTGAAACAGAGGATAAAATAACTGCGGAGGAGTCAGGGATAATCAGTGTTTATTTCCAAAGGAAAATAGAAAGAAAAAACACAACGAAGTAAACGACCAAACAAACAATCAAATGAACAGGCAGTCAGCGACTCAAACGATGTGAAATTCAAATTGCCAGGATCATGAGAGCGTAAAAATAACAATTTAATTTGAATATTTATGAATAAGCTACCCCTGGGCACTGGGTATGGTGGCCAACCAGTCAACAGGACGGCCAGAGGACACAAAAAAAAAAAAAAAATATGCACATACATACGGTGTTCATATCTCGTTCGTTTTGAGTGCCCTTCGGATGTAAGAAACAAAAAAAAACCAACGAACAAACCAAGAGAACTGGAAACACATTGCGACTTGCTGAGGGTGGCGATGGTGGAAGATTTAAATTAACTTTGCCTGACAAAAGCCACAAAGCATTATCTACAGAATTCACAGGGATTACTCAACGAACCACATCCGTTTTGCATTTACATTGCTCCCAGTGCTGTTGTGCGATTTGATTTGAATTAGTATGAGTGGTCTGTTTAATGGTTTTCCGATATGGCTTAGTTGTTTGAGAGAGCTACGAATTCATTCATCGAGACACTGAAACATCATTAATTAATCAGTGGCTCAGTAAGTTGGCGGAAAGATGAATGGAATATGCTCGTTAATGAATTTCTGAGTTCGAAAGTAAAGAAGAAGAATTTCGAGAATTGTTTGCTCTTGGTACTTCAATTCAATTTAATTCGTTATCGGATAGTATTAAAGCATGCATATTTTTTCAAAGATAAGTGGATATTGCGGTGGCCTTAGTTAAATGTATTAAATCGTAGACCTTTTGTTTTAAAAATAAGCGAATATTGTTCTCTATCTCAACTAGTGTATTTTGGATATTTACCTTTCGGCTACGCAATCTAAGCGTTTCGGTCATCATTGGCATAGGACTCAGTTGATTGAATAGGACCTTAAATCTTCCTTCTGCCTTCTCGATCGACTCGAGCACATATTCTACAGGACAGTTTCCATCGCACATTAGTTCCCTTTCGTTTTGGAATCCTTGCACATGTTTCTCTTGTTCCCGGACTGCCATAACGATCTAAGAATTTGAGTAATTGACTTGATATTCGCCTTACCTTTTTTTTATTTTGCTTTTAATTTTTTTCCCTTTTCGTTATCGAAAGAGGATCATTTCCTTCAAGACTGCTAGGGGTGTCTTCGTCAGAATATCACCAAATGTACGATACTTCTATGTTCAAGGTCGGAACTCTTCGTATGGATATAGATTTTTCCAATGACTATGACATGAACAAGAAGATGCAGCTTTTATGTACTTGTGATGGAATCGGTCGTGATTCACGTGACTTGTCTCGTTGACGGCTTGGACCCTCTATACATTATATTTATGTGGGCTCTTGATCTATGCGCTCAAGAGATTTTCTAGTCATATCTGGAGTCCCCGAAGGCAGGCACCTGGGCCTTAATCTCTTTTCTATCAAAAAAATATCGAATATGTCCCCAAACAAACACGTGCATATTTCATTTTCCATGTCGGTTTTTCAATTTCCAAGTTTTCTTGGCGCATGACTCCATTTTACTTTAATTAGACCCTGGAAGTACTTCTGGGGGTAATATCACTAAAAGCCAAGCTGCTCATGCAGATACAGTCGTCTGGACCTAAGGCCTGTCAACGAACTTCCACTTTCACCTTCACGTAGTAAAATTCGGCATCCAATCACTGAAGATGGGATCCCAAGCTCCTCTGGGACGTCGAAGGCTAGACTAGAGACAAGGATGTGTGGCCTTTACTAGAGCTCATCTCCCTTAACGGAAAGTCAAGGGAGAGGAAGCAAGTCAACCAATTCGCAACGACAGCAACCATCCTGTGCATACCCTTTTTAAAATTATTCCGACATATTCGGAGTTCAAGTATAAAAGGTTCCTCTCTAATAGGTCGGGTCATTATCGTAGTTCGATTTGGCGCGAACGATCCCTATCATTTAAAGGGCAACGAGGGCAGCCACATGTACCTACATTGGATGCTTGCTTCTTCGCCCAAGGGTCAAAGATTGCGGGTTGTGGGTGAGGTGAACTCATTCGCTGCGCAAACAAATTAACGGTTCGACTCGGCTATGGACGGATATCTTAACTTTTGGTACTGCTATGAAGTCTCTTTACCCATTACTCCTATTTCTAGGACACTATATTGAATGTTATAATTTTTCTCACTTGTAAAAAAAATTTTGAATATAGTTTCCTAAAAATAGGACACTGGGGAGTAATAGGTTAACAGACTTCGTGGAGCCGTACACCCCTGGAAAGCCCTGGACTGCTTTAAAGCAGACATCATCACAATCCATATCATTATAGTGAAATGGGTAGCGTAAAAAGACGAAGAAAAGAGGCAACATCAACTACGGTGATAGTGGTGCAAAGGATAGTACTTTATGGATATAGATTTCTGGATCGAAGCAGACAGTATCCTTGATGTGTCCAAACCTTCCGAGGAGCTAACATTCATTCGGACACCACGGTTTGATGTCAGGAAGCCATAATCGCAATTGGAATCTAGAAACAAAACATTCATTCGGACACCACGGTTTGATGTCAGGAAGCCATAATCGCAATTGGAATCTAGGATCGTTGGCGATAAATCCAAACAAAACTTGAATATCAAAGCAGATCGTAGGCGTTGGCAAGACCACACCTCGGCTGCGCTGACAAATTCCGGGTTCTACTACGAGTAATGGGTGGCACATACTGCGAATCTACAAGTTTACAACGCTTTAAGGATCAACGAGAGCTGTTCGTGAGGTCTACAAACAGGAACGAAGCGCAGAGACCTGTCTTCGCATATAGAAAATGAAAGAGCAAGGCCCTTGTGTACACGTCCGTAATGTTACGGACATAGATTAAGTTCTCTTAGGCTTTTTTAATAGGTAATAGGGTTTAAGTTTAGATTTAGGTTAGGTAAAATAATAGTGTATAGAGCGCCAAGTTTTTTTTCTTAGTTTTCTTGGCCAGTAAGTATTAAACAATAAAGTATGTCCTAAGGACAAAAAAAAAAAAAAACAAAAACTTAATAATTTAGACGCCGAAAGGCAAATAGTCAGTTAGATTAGAATATTTTAGAGTACCCGCGAAGGGTCAGTAAGATAGAATTAAGAACATGAATTGTTAGATATTAAGATAGATTTTTATGTCATTTTTGTCTAGTAGTAAGTTGTCCCGAAAAGAAATAAAAATGAAATCAAAAAAAAAAAAAAAAAAAATGAAAGAGCATAAGAGGTCTCGATCGAGCCGATAGGTTTTCTGAATAAACAAGCATTAGTTGAGTCGCAGTAGATACTCAGGATTTTGGATAAATAACTAAACTTCTTCTGCAAACGGCTATGCGATCTCAAATATGGTTCTCATACACAGTGGTGGCGCGACACCCCGAGGCAGATCTCGGCCCACTCGTGTTGTGCGTGGAATTGTTCTTGCACGAGTGGAGTGGACCTAGTGTTTTATGCCGACTTCTGACATCAAAGTTTGAGAAGTTTCCCTAGACCGGAATACTCTTTGAGCAGTGTCAGTGACTAGGAAGAGGTGGAGTCGTGAATTATGAAAGTTGGTAAATTCCTTTCAATTAAAAAAACAAATTTATATATACTGAAGCCTAACAAAGCTGCTGATGAGGTTGGTCTGTCTGGTTGGGTGCATGCAGCTAATATGAAAAATATGGTCGGAGGAAAGCATACTCAAACAAGTTTATCCTTTAATCTGCGCGGATAAGTCTCCTTGACATACTTAGCCCGTAGCCCTTCCTCGGAGCCCTTTATAAACAATCTGATATTTCCACATCATTGTGGGGTCATGCTAGGAAAGTCAACAATAGACCGGATCTTCACAGTACGTCGGATCCTTAGAAAGATCCAAGAGTACCACATCGACCCACACCCGCTATAAGTTGACTCCAAGTCCGTATATAAGAGCAAGCACAGAGACCTGCTGTGCACCCTCATGATTAGTTTTGCCAATGGCCCCAAAGGAGAAAAGACCTGCACCGCAGAATGACAATGGAGAATAATCGAAGAACTGCTCCATCACTGCCAGCAATGAATGCACTAAAACTTACAATATTGGACAATTCGAAGTTGGGAAGGCTTAGATTCTCTACAAGTTTCATACCTCATAAGTAAGTAAGTCATGTGACTTTCCGATGTCGTCTTTAAGAAGAAAACAAACACAAGCCATAATTTGGGGCTAGGTTATCAAACATTTAGTATAAGAACGGACATACAGGAATGACACCGATACTGTCGAAGCGTTTGTTAGCATAAAAATGGAATCGGAGTCCGATAGATGACACAGTTGAGTTTTCACACCGATTCAGCTCGTGAAAAGCTCAACTGAGAAAACTGAATTCATAACTCCCACTGCGCTAAATCCTAGTAGACTCATCGTGCTATCGTACGAATCACCGATGACAATTTTTCGGGGACCCAGATCAAGCTACAAAAACAATTAGACAATTTGCAAATCGTTCCTATTTGCAAACAGCAATAACTAAAAAGTATCCCTGCTTACTGACTGGCCTCATGCAGCTTTTTTCACTGGTTTCGCTCTTTTCACATGAAACTTTTCTCGTTTCAGCAAATTTCCAAACGTTAGTTTAATTACATCGAGTCGCAATGGGTACAAAGTGGAGTGCGAGCGTAGGTAGAGCGAAAAAAAACCCCATGCATGCACATATGGAACACTAGGAGCACTGAAGCTGTTTGGATTTGTGTTACCCATTAAACTGTAATCTCCCTACAAGGATACAAACTGCATATTCCTGTGCGAGCTCTCATTATGGATATACTCGCAGTATGAGTTCGGTTGAGTTTCTATCGCTTTTGTTGTTTCTTTTTTTTATCTCGTTCTGCTCTGCCATTGTCGTTCACAATGAAGTTGTTACCCAGAATCACCGCTTTAATGAACATGGATAAAAGTCGGTAACTGTATGCAAGGATGTATGAAGATTCACGTGTGGAGGGAGGAAATACGAGAAGCTGTGCAAATCGGCGGTGTTTTTGTCGCCCTGCAAGAAATTCCAACTTGCGCTGCGAAAGAGGATAGCAGCTATGTAAGTGGGATAAGGGATATTTTATTAACACTTAGGATGCAGGATGGTGTGATTTTAGCAGTATCCCTTTTTTATCGATACCATCACGCTCTGGTGGATGTATGTGTATGCATCCGTGTTCTTGGATATGGGGCAGCCAAAGAGTAAAGTGTTAAGACGTACATGCTTACACACCTGGAGCTACTGACTTCATACATTATCTTCGCTGACTTTGGGTGATGTTTGTTTGGTTGGCTTTTTTGCGGACTTTCCTCGCTCAAACGAAAATCAATATGAAACAACCAAATGGCTAGTGCAAAGTCAGTTTGCATTCAAACAAAATAATTCTAATTAAATGCAGTGGTAAATGATTTCAAACACGAATTTGAATGCGACCATTTGTTTCATTATCAATATCAATTAATGCTTTTTCATTTTACAAACTCGTTATACCCGTCGACAGTGAGCTCTTTGGATCACGGCATATTTTGTGTTGGTTTTTGGTAAAATGCTGCATATTTGGTGAATGTCCGAGCAAATATCCACAACCAAATATGCGGATTGAAAATAAAAGTAATAAACAAATAGAATTAATTATATTGATACATTGAGGGAGACGACATTCATACTTCCGTTGTTGGGCCTGAGGTATTTTTTCGAATTATGGTTACATGAGCGGAATATTTCGGTGTGGATTGGTTGGTTGTTGGGTAGTGCCGGTGCGGCAAGGGTGACGTTGACGGTGGCATCGGCAAATGCGAAAATGTCAAATATTATTTGAGTTGGGTTATGTAATTGGATTTGGATTAGAAATAAATATGTCCGCCTCTAATTCGATTTAATTTATGTTTTATGGTCAAACCAAACGTACAGTGAAAATATTTATCCCAATTGAAGATTTTATTACACACGCTCTGCACACATTAATTATTCATTATTTCCAATAATCTAATAAAATGTATGCTGTTAAAATGCACATGCCAGAAACTAAACGCACTGCTTGTGTTGGTAAGAAATTGTCTACACGTGTATGAAAAATTGAGTGCATTTTCAATAAAATGGCTCGTTAACACATACATGTCGGTACATGATGCACCCTGTTGTGCTGTCCGAGGACTTCGAAGCCATTTCAAACATGGACCGGATTTCGGCAATGAGATGATCTGCCTTGTGATTCCTTCAATTTGCTATTGAAGAAGAGTGTGGTGGCCAGATGTAATCATGGATTGTACTGTCTCATAGATTAAGCATCGATTAATGAAAGCATCGAAAGATATCGATAGGGATATATCAAAACAATTAATTGTTTAAAACCCAGAATATTTACTTTCAAATGCTAAAGATCAACCTCAATTTTCAAATAAGTCAGTTCTCATCTCAAATCATCTCTGTCAATAATTTGAATTTAAATAGGGGAATACACATTTTCAAATGACCAGTAAGGGAATAACGTAAACATTTTGAGAACCGCCATTCATTCGTGTACTTCCAGTCGGTTTGTAATGAAGATTGTCTCTCTTTTTAAAGTAGAATAAAATATGTCGAAGGTAAATAAACAATGTATGTATAGAGTCGAACTTCCGTAAGTCGAATTTCAAGAGATTAGATAATAAGATCGAGTAATGGAAATATTCGAGTTGTAAAAAATAAGATATAGAGAACAAAATATATATGAAAAATCAGTGTTCACGATAAGAGTTCGACTGTGAGAAAAGTTCGAGTTCTGTATGTATATCCTAAGAATGAAGATGCAGTAAAAGAAAAACCCATTAACTATAATGGCGTAATCTGCAAGTATTACTAGCTAACGGTTCATGTTTTTTTGAAACTTAGTTAGTTTAAGCATTAGACTTTCCGTTGCAATTTATTTCTGTGCGTTTTGTATCCCATCTAATTTCGTTTAAAGTCGAATATACCACCTTTTGGGTCGCCGTAGCGTAGTGGGTAAGTGCGTCGACTCCTACGCAGAGGGTGCCAGGTTCGATACCCGAATTTACCGCCTATCATTTTTCACGGCTCCACCTCTTTCGAGTCACTGAAAATGCTCAAAGAGTAGTTCCTGTCTAGAAAATCCTTCTCAGCCGTTCGGAGTCGGCATTAAACTGTAGGTCCCTTCCACTCGTGAGAGAACAATAGCACGCACAACAGAAGTGGTTGCTGAGAAGCTAGGCCCAGGTCCACCTCGGACTGTCGCGCCACCCATATTATTATTATTATTATTATATCACCTTTTGGACGAAAATAAATTTGCCTAGTATTTTTTGACCGAACAAACAGAAATAAAATTTTTTTGTAAATGAAAGTGAATAAAAGGACATTCATGTCTACACGAATGCTCCAAATTTGTAATGGAATAATTCCAGCATCTTCGGTGGAGTCTAAGAGGACTTTCAGTGTTAGTGTTCAAACAGTTACTGAAAGACGCTTAGTAATCAAATAAAGATATGGGTATCTTAACACTCTTACAGTAAAACAAGTAGTTAAGGAACTAATAACTTCTCTTCTTTTAAGAAAAAGAAACTATCGAAAAATATCGATAATTGTCGACAGTGTCGCAACTATTGATTGTTATCGATGGCAAGGACTATCGACAGTTTTCATCCTCTACTATCTACTACAAATCAGCCCAACTGTTTTGCTATGTTAATGACATCGACACCGTCACGAGTTTCGTGGCTCAAGCGATGTGGGGTGCGGGAACTGCGGTGCTCCCTGCCGTAGGGGGTAGTTTCGAAGACCCTTACGCAGGTGGTTCTATGCCTAATCTCCGAATCTTACAACTTTCATAGTTCGCGGCTCTATCTATATTGAACCACTAATTGTATAAATATAAGTATAAATTAACCATACACTTGAGAAAACTATCCCACGTGCAACAGAAGGAAGCTAATCATCAAGTCATCGCGGATGCACGACAGCTTGATCTTTCTGATCGAAAGGAGGACAGCTCAGATTTTGACCCTCCATGAGTCGATTTGACATCCTTTTCGGATATGGCCATTGATTCGTTTAGCTGGTATTCTCCCAGGATTTGTTTCCTAATGTTCCTAATGGAGGCCAATGCAGGGCAGTTGCAGAGTAGATGTGACACTTTTCCTCTTCTTCTTCATCCATGTGTCTGCTCCAGAAGTCGTTGTATGATAATCGTAGTCTTGCGGCGTGTAAGGACTCCTCATAGGTTACTCTACGTTATGAACGACTGGATAGCGCAGTTAGTTGAGTGCCTGCCCTGACGTAACTTCCACTACTGTCCTTAATATTAAAAACGGTCTGGAACAGGGGGCCATCGGGTCCCCGATCTTGTTTTCTATATTCACTGCAGATCTTATAGGTTCCATGCCGCACTTAATTGCGTACGCCGCCGACATCTTGTTGCAGCGTGACTTCGAGAAAATTCAGCGACTTTGCGACGACTGGAAGTTGCTAATCAACTTCCAGAAGTGCAAAACTAGTCTTTTCCGGACCACGTTGGACAGAGCATCGTTGGATACGCGCCAAAACTGGCGTAAGTGCAGCATAGTTGATCCGCATGGTCGGCCGTTGGCTGTAAAAAGTGTAGTTAGATATCTAGGCATTTGGCTGGATCAATATCTGTATTTTGACAAACATATAGATATTGCTCTGAAGAAAGCCAGAAAAGCCTTTGCTGCGGCAAGGAGGTTGTTTTTCAGCATCAACTTGATACCAGTGTGAAGTTAATCTGGCCCTAGTACGGCCAATTACGGTGTACGGTTGACCATTGTGGTTCAACGTGAGTCCTTCCCAGATGGAAAAGATGAGGGTGTTAGAGAGGCAGTGTCTTATGAGCTGTCTCAGTCTCAGGAGCTGAGTACAAGAAGTACTATCCTAACGAGGTCCTGTATAACGAGGCAAACGTGAACAGGGTAGATAATTTTATTTTTAAGCTGATCAGAAGGCACACTTCCAACAGTCTGATCTTTGGGGCTTACTACCTGAATAGTATGTGGCTTTATTCCTCCCGAAGCATTCCTTTATCCAGACACAAGTGGCCTTATACAAGATCCACAAGGATTTCATATCATCTTCCATGTCGTACGCCGAACAGTGAATAGGCGACTCCAATATGAACCAGATGTCGTTCGCACCCACGAGGATCTCCTCCGGTTCAGTAGAGCGATCCCCGCTTGAGATAAAAAAGGGTCTGCCAAAGAACTGCAATTTTACAGGTGATTACACCAACCGCTAGCTTTTCCACAGGATCAGATAGTTGACCATAGTGGCCAGTCACTATGACTGGAGTGGACGATCCTACCCCTGATCGTGAGGTAGGCGTGGCGATCCTATTCTGCCTGTGGGTATCACTATGGACCAAAATATGGTCAAAGTTGCTTGTGAATGTTCACTAGCAGCCCCCTTTTATCTACCAACCTACCTAAGGATCATGAAGAAACATAACAATATGTGAAAACATAACACATAAGAAGAATTAAAAACATACATTGTGACACCAATATTACTTAAAGTTTCCCAGAAAGATTTCAAAGGAAATATTCTTTGCCATATTTCTCTCGGAATTGTATTCACAATAGTTATTTTTTTCCCGGCAATTGTTTTACCGTTCTCGAATGTCGTCGACGAAACCGAGTTTTTGAAAATGGAAAAAAACAAATCCCAGGAATGTAGATTTTTCGAGGAAGAAGAAAACAATGCGCTTGCTTGGGAGATAATAGTCGAAACTGCCATGGCAGAAGTGTTTTTCACTATAGGCGATAATGTTGCGAAATCTACATAATACAAGGCTGGTCGCAGAATTGAATATATTCATTGGAAATTTATAGGTAGATGCACTGGCAGCCGATTTTTATGTACATACATACATACTATAAAATTACTGCTAAGACTCCAATGCCAACCACCCTCTCCAGGCGGGGTATACATTTGCAAGTGTTATGAGATAACGATTTTTTTCATGGCTGTAATGCGTTTTGTTTCCAAGCACTGTCCGTTTAAATTCGAAAAGACCATATTTTTGACGAATTAATATTTTTTGTGCAGACAAGATTTGAAAATCTAAAAAAATAAAAATTAACATATTTTATAATTCGAAGCAAAAAAATAATGAAAGAATAATACAATATTATCAGAAATACTGTGATCTTTCAAATTTCAAACGGATGTATGAGTTTTGTCCCTTTAAAACTCAAGACGGCCTCATGGCGGTTTTAGGATTTTCACATATTTACAAAATTCCATTTTTTTAATTTTTTTTTGCATATTCTCTGTGGTTGCGTCCATACTATTTTATGAAAAAAAAAAAAATTGGTGGCCAGATATGCATAAGGGAAGACATTTTGTACGCGGACTGGTCCAATTAGAAGGGAACATCTAAAATGGGTCCAACGTATGGACGTTCTGGACCATGTACTCACTGGTAGGAAATGTCGGGACAACAGTAGTTCTAAATAGACACATAAACTAAGTATTGAGAGTTGTACAAATTGTAAAGTAGATTTAGTTGAGTAGCCGAACTAAACGGTTAATAAATCTCCGCACCAAAAGGTATGTAAAAAATACGACATATGACTGAATACAAATAGTTGACAAATAAAAAACAATTAAATCAATTAAAATACAAAAAACAATGGATCAAAAAGTCACCAGACTCTGCCAGCAGCCACTTCGACTAGGAGGTCGGAACCGCGAGCCGGAGCTCCAAGAAATATAAATTCACCTTTTCAGGTAAGTACTGTAAGTGCGGTGAAAAAAGCGTTTGCTCGGTTTGAATATATTATTTCTGTGATTCTTATAAGAAACACTTAATGCGTCTATTGCCAAAAAATTATCAACATGGACGAAGATTAAGTGCGTTCCAAGAACTAATAACAAAAAAAATAGCTGTAGCAGCACAGTCCGCTCAGTTTGGCGCAATATTGAACAAAACAGAAAATACAATTTATGGCATAAACCGTTTTAAAGGCAATATTTCCAAAGCTGATGCTATTAAGAAAGCCTCTACAGATTAAAATCTCCTTATAGCTAACGTAGCTATAGGGGACTACCATACCAGACTACAAGGGACTTCGTTAACTTTCTGGAGTACGCTTCCATCATCGAGGAATGTATAATCGTCATAGAAGAGGCAAATAAACATGTAAGCCCCGTAAAGAAGTTGAGTAACAGAGCCTCAGTTGACTTCTTCATCATTGTGAGAACTATTGATATCTAGAAGGGTTTTCATAAGTTGGATTTTTTTTTTTTTCATAAAGGTGCTGGATTTTGAAGTGTCAAGCGATTCACCATTAACGTCATCGTGCTATATGATGACGAAATTATGACATATACGCAAATAAACATATTGTTTTATTACTGTGCCCATCGGCCAGTAGAAACTTAAGCATGTTTCACATCTGCCAATTTTTTTTTTACTTTGAATTGTTAATAAAATAATGAATGAATGAAATAAAATATGTAGGCGTATCCAATACTGTACTCGTATTATATGTTGTTTTTTCTTGTATGTGCCAGCATAATATGCCAATAAAAGCGACTTAATTCGTACATACATCTCCATAATAATTAGGCACCTCCTCGCATATATCCCAAGAAGTAACGTAATGAGTAACTGATTTATGTATACCGGATAACTCTTAGAAATACTGCAAGACAATAAATATTCATCGATGTTCCTGAATATATGCAATTTGTCATATTCAATGTCACTCGAAGTCCTGTCGAATAAATCTACTCTGTGTATATGTAGGTAGGTGCGCTGGTTTACATGAGTATAGATAATTACTCGTCGATGGAGTTCAGCATACTGACTTAAAGCAACTTGTTTTCTAAACTCATGTGTAAAATTTCAATTTTATGTAAGCACGCCGCTTGTGAAAAACAAATCGGAAATCGATGTGACACCCAGAACAAAAACGAACACCTGCCAGCGTACATATTCACACCCATCCACCACGAGTGGCGAACTTTCACGTTAGAAACTCGCCCACATCAAAAACCTATTGTTTTGTTTTGTTTTTTTAATGGATTTCAAGTCGCCATTTTAAAATAAACCCAACCAAACATAACTTTATGCCGGCTCTGCGGCGCGCCGACCCCAAACTAGATCACACCCATACGGACATACATGTGTACGCTATTCCCTCACGTTCACTATTTACGATATTAAACTGTCAATATATTTGGAAGAGTAAAACGAAAAGAAAAAGCATAATTCGAAATCACATGCGAGCCGGCTGGTAGGGTGTATGTGTATGATATTCGTGCAGACTACATGAGGATCTATAAACGCCCGTAACATTGAATGGATATCATTGAAAATTGGAAACCTTTCAGTGCTAGACGTTACGCGCCGGGCTTTCGTACAGATTGTTGCCGACGAATTCGGCCGGTTGGGTGAGTTTGGGAGCGGAAGCAGCGTAATGTACACTTCGTTCAACCTAATTCACATACTGCAATATACAACAAATCTAATCCTGATTTCCAATTTGTGTGTGTTCACATACACAACACTTCCTCTTCCTCACATCGGCAGCATTGTGGATGAGGGTGAGGGCAACGAATATCGTAAATATGAACATGGCAGAGATTTACATCGGTTCGGATGCCGTTTGGGAGTTCCGAGACCAACAGATGTTGAGACTTCTACTCTCAATGGCCAGCTGTAAAATATTCACTGAAAAATATCTGAAAAATATTCCAAACACATGCACACATATCTACATAGGTACAAATGTATGTGATGTTCTGTGAAGCGTGTTTTCATGGATTGAAATTTGTTCGCTTGTAGCGGTTTGTGTTGGATGTCGATCCATATCGAAGATTGAATTTGATTAGAGAATTTGCGTGAAGGCTGATTCCATTACTTCTCGATGGAAATGGGCAATTGTAACGCTGTACCTTCAACTGATGCCATGATTCAAACTTAGGCTGCGTATTGATTGGACTGAACCCGAACTATGGACTCACTTTAAGGTATCCTCTCATTGATCTGAAAGCTTAAAATTCATGATACTGTAATTTGCCTAAGGATGAGCCTGTTTTTCACACGTGCGTAATTGTGTGAACGGTCTACAACTTCGTAGAATGGCGTTGGCCTGCACTTGCACTTTACCCAACATGGTTGACCTGGTTGTGTCACCGTACTCTTTTCCTTATGCTTCACTCTTCCTTCAAGATAGATTAGTGTTAGTCAAAGTTGAGATATTTGATACAACAACGTATTTTAATTTTTGAACAATATCTCAAAAACTATGGAAACGACGGGTCATAAAAAAACGTAACGAAGTTTAGATCACCAATAAATGGTCTTCAAAACCTTGTCTGGCAACGCCTTTAGTGCATGTTGCACTTCAAATTGTCTAAATAACCAGACTCCACCATTTTTGATTAGTGGACTAAAGGTAAATGTTGTATTCTTACAGTGGTTATGTGAGTTTTGCTTAATTTTTGGTTCGCTTTGGCTATAGTTTTTGCTTTATGTGCATTGCTAATTTTCTACTAAAACTGGCATTAACATTGTTTTATGTTGAGAACGCAGACACCTTCATGCTGTTTGCTCATTTTGGACTGAGTGTATATATATATTGCGATGCATTTCGCATGGTCGCTTCACAATTTCTTGGGATGGCTCTACACCCGGGACCCAAGACAGGTTTATTTTAAACGGAATGCTCATTTCATCATGAGGTAGACCAACCTAATGACCAATTTAGTCCTTAGAGACATAATCCGCAGGGTTTTGATGGCCGCTCATGTGGATAAAAAATGCTAGTTAAGCCATTATAAGATTTGACGGATGTGCATGACCTCCGAACTTCATTGATAATTCGAGCGTGCTCAACGAGGTTAGAATTAATCAGTTAAGTGACTCCAAGCACTAACTTGTTGCAGGCGAAGGATTTACTCAGTCCGCATCAGTGTTATCACGATTAAGTATAGATAAATAACATTTATTGCATATCGGTTGAATCTAGCCTAACACAACTTTGGCAGTGCTTTCGTATTTTATTTTTTATGTTTTTCAGCACATATATTCAGTGAATCACATAATATTGGAGCCACTGCATCTGACTTCAAAGGATAACATTGGATAATAATTTTTTATAAATATGTTGTTTACATTTTTTCAATTGACATTGCCAATTATTGAGCACGGCATCAATGAGTGACATTCAGATGTTCACTAACACTCTAATTAATTACCGCAATCACTTCTAGTATCCCGAAGCTTGATTATACCCTAGCTTATGTATATTTTCAAAACTATTCATTACATACAGATTGACTTTCTCGACACGTATAAGAATTCACTTAATGTTCGTGTATTCTCTACTGAACGATTTTTTAATTTAATCACACTTTCTTATTTATCTTCAACATATTTCTGATACTAATGTAGATATTTTATAAGAGTGTCTCATCCTCAGTTTTCCTTGAACAGATCATCTTCCCCTTTCCGGCCACGGTGCAGAGCTATCAGATTGTTAAAGCCGTAAAGCAAAAGAAAATATCCGTACGCACAAATATTCCCAGAGAATTAAAGTTTGATACAATTAATTGCCTTGGCAGGAAGGTCCTTGAGAGCACATGGAAAATTAATAGCATAACCTCCCCAGAATCCTTGACAAGCTAACTTCTGCGTAAGAGTTTGTCTCTAGCAATTTATTCCAGTTTACCATGTGTGTCACGTTCTCGCATGTTTTGATATGACACAGCACGTGTGACCTTCTTAAGTTACAACAATATCACAGTTCGCCCGAGCAGAAATGAAACCTGCCCCCACACAAGATAATATTCGGAACAACATCTGCAAAGAGTCCACCCACCCCTCCAGAAAAACAGCATAGAAAAAAATAAAATAAAAACGTCACACTAACAGCAATTTTAATAAATGCTTAAAATATAAACGAAGAATCATCGCATTATCTTCTAGTTGTGTATGGCTTAATGGATGTGGATCAAGGTGACGCGCCCCCTTCAATCGAGGGGATATTCACGTGGCTTCTGCTGATCCCCAGCTCTGGGTTATAAATAATTTTAGTTAAGCATCTCCATCACTGCCGGCAATGGGGAATGCTACACATTCAGTTCCCAATTGGATGGCAGGGAGATCATAACTTATGTGGGCGAATCCCCTACACGAGACAGGCCCGTATACATATACGCTCAAACCAAAATGATTTGTAAACAAACCGCTACGGACTAGTTGTTAAGAACTAAGGACATTGTTCATTAGGGTTGTGGCAGCCGCCCGAAATTGGCATACCTTCAATGGGAGCCGGAGTGGTTTCGTGCGAACGTGGACGACATTCGTTAGGAATGAATTTGATTTGAAAATTGTGTCTGTTTGAATCAAAGTTCAATATGGCAGAGGCAACATGTACATAAATACATCCATTTTAAGTAGAGGCGATAAATCATGAGCGTACGGATAATTTGTTGACATGTGTGGGTGGATACTTGGAAAATAGGTCGGGGTTTAGGAAGGTCAGATAGTATTTTAGGCTTTTCGATGATAGATGAATATATTTGGTATGTTTAAAGGCTTAGATTCATATTCCTGCGTATGAACTGTTTTTAAGGGTATTTTGAACCACGACCTTTAGATCTGCGTGTATTGTATCCTCTTTTCATATCTTTGCTTTCGCTCGAGTTCCTCCACATATATTTCTTTTCAGAGTTCTATTCAGGGTAATGGATCCTAGTTGCGCGAAGGTGGAAGAGACTTCTAGAGTATTCTCTCGGAGTCGCCGTGGCGTAGTGGTTTAGTGCGTAAATTTTTTACACAGAGGATGTCAGGTTCAAATCCCAAATCTAGCAACTTTCATAATTCACGGCTATCACCACTTTCGAATCACTGACAATGCTCAAAGAATATTCCTGTCTAGAAAAAGCTTCTCAACTTTTTGCCGTTCGGAGCCGGCATAAAACTGTCGGTCCCTTCCACTCATGAAAAAACAATAGCACGCACAACACGATTGGTTGCTGAGAAGCTAAGCCCAGGTCCGCCTTGGACTGTCGCTTCACCAATATTATTATTAATATTATTATTATTATTATTATTCTCTCTAAGACATCTTTGCCTTTCGTAGGCTAGTGCCTCACAAGTCCCAGTAATGTTCTGGAATTTTGTTACATTCCTTCTAGAACTTATTCTGATACCCTCTGTTTCCTTAGGTGGCCCCTGAGTCTGCACTGCCCTGTTAGCAGAATGATTATTTACGAGTCTAGTGCCATGAGTGTGGTTGTTCGATTGTCCGACATTATTGCTATGTCGCAGTTGTTATTTTTCCTGTCAGGATTGATTTGAACACATCTGCCTATGGCATAGATTTCCGCTTGTACGTTAGGCCACGGGTACGAATTACTTTGTCCTGTCCTCATCAGTTCTTCATCTAACTTTTTACCATTTTACCGTGTTGCTGCTAAGTCTGTTGACTATGGATTTATTGGTCCAGTCGTTTTGGTGCTGATCACAGAACGGCTGGAGATTTGCGTATATAGCTCATCCGCCTTCTCATTTTACGGAATGTCACTGTGACCTAGGGCACATATAAGGAGCATTTTGAGCTGGACTTCTATTGTCCAGCAGTCTGTAGGTTTTCGACATACCCGTATTGAGTCCACCGTCCATCGTAGAGCCATCAGTGTAGATTGCCCAGTTAGAATCCATATCTTTCGATGTTCTTTTGACGATAAGAGTTTCAAAGCCATCGGGAAGATTAAATCTGTGGACCGAAGAAAAAGAAGAAGAAGGATGATGGAACATCTTAACAAAATGTTGCAACATCGGTATGTCCTCGTCACAGAAAAATCAGCTTCCTATAAACAACTTGCACCATCCATGATTTATGCACCATGATTTGGCCAGACTTACCTTTTAAAGTTCGATCTCTCTTAAAGGGCTTGACGCTTTGTCGTCGGTACATCATTTAGTGCTATAATTTGACACCTAGCTGTGGCTCGAAGGGACTTCGATTCCTAGCCGTGGGCAAGCGCAATAGGAAATGCCAACAGACAAATATTTTATGGTTTCAGACAAATATTTGTATGACAATAACCTTACGAAGCAGGAGCCAGACAATGAAATTTCAACGTTGCCGCTGGTGCACTGAGTATTTATTCAAATTTCGCAGGGTATGTGTACTCCATCTCTCTTATTAAGGGCACCTAAGGTTTTTTGGTTTAACATCAGCAACATGCTCATAATTAAAAAAACCTAAAGAAATCCCTTCCTCCACCTAATTAACAGCCGGTGGCTACCAACTATTGTGTAAAATGTCGTTACATAGGTGCGCAGCTTTTTGCCAAATCACAAAATATCTCTTAACAACACCGACAGGTACGTATGAGTACCCATTATCAACTACATCGTCGCTTTGGTTCTCTGCCACGTTGGTCAGCGCGAACAGACCAGTTGGCTTGGGCAAAACTGTGGTGTATACCTTGCTTCTTAATTTCATCATTATTAAGTAGCTAGTCGTTCTAACGTTCAGCGAGCGTTTGCGATGAAACACGATGTCCATGTTGCGGTGACTGCGGCCAACGTACAAAATTCTGAAGTTTCAACGATAGTTGTTGAGTGCCGATTTATCGAATCTAAGCATAAATTTCACTCTGCAACCCGCGACAAGGGAAAACATGTTCAAAAACAAATTACCTTCGGTGCGGTGTGGCTACCATTCGCCACTGCTTTCGTGACCAAATTCCATGCGTGTGCACTGTAAAGCTGTCCACCTACCGCCGGCGATCTAATTCTTCTGCTGTAAATTGAGTGTAAGAGATATGTAAGATATGCTATTTATAAGCGTGTGAAGATGGTATTATTAACCTCCCCATACAAACTCTGCTTGAAAGCAATTGTTAACTCTACCGGTTTCTGGAATTTACTTCAAAACGTGCTGCTATTCGGTTTTTCTGCCTCGGCCGTGATAAGAGAGTGTCCACAGAGCGATTTCTCAACCTTGCAGAATAGCCAGAATTCACAGAAATGTAGACAAAATTGCATCAAAAACCAATGTATTGTGAGATGTTACTTTATCGTGATTCGACAAATCTTTCTTTCTTGGGCATGTTAGTCATCGGCTGATATTTCACCTCGTCCAGAGCAATCGGTTGCCTTCGACGCTTTCTCTACCTGATTTGAATTGTTTGAAAGACTTGTGAACTTGGAACATAGTCTGGTAATCAACAGCCTCCTGTAATTTGTAAATTTCAAGATAATTTAGGATACGTTGGGTTCTTGCGTAGAGGCGCAAAGAACGTCTCCCTTAGGTCCTGATAAGCCCATTGTGACTGGGGGAGTGGCATAGGTTAAAGATATTGCGTTAGCTGGCTCTATGATTGTGTCACCTACTTTTTTTTTGATTTCTACAAGAGGTGGCTTATAACATAAGATTATGGGTCGGTTTCACCCCCTTTCCAACCAAATTCAGACGTTGTCTCATTGCCGGCTATATTGCTGTGTCCTGGGATTGACTGCTGCGTGCTGAAAAACGTTATCTCCTTGCGTGATTTCTGTTGCAGAAATTGCTTAAATGGCTGCTTGCCTGTCAACTAGGGTGGTGGTATTTTCAACATGAATATCAGCCTGGGCTATAGCTGCCTTCAATTGAAGGATCTGGGCACGCTGCAGGTATTCATCAATACCACTCTCTCTTGTCTTTTCGACTTTGATCTTATGTTGGAGACTTGTATAGGTAAATGGGTGCCCTTACGGACTTGCGGCCTTGGTTCACATAGACCAACATTCTGCTCCCTTCTTGGTGTTGTGTGACAGAACGATTTTTGTTCCACAGCATTTTTTTTTTTTTCGCATGGCCTTTTGTATGAACTCATTTCCGTTCTTCACCACCCGTCGCACGTTGGGAACCTGCGATGGTGCCAATGACATTCTTGTAACTGAACAGATGTACTGATTTGTAAGAGATAGACGTTGCCATAGATTGTTACAGCTGCCCGTAGCACATTTTCTCTTGGATCAGTTTCAGCATGGCTTTCTTACTGCTCCGAGGAAATTGAACCGAAATGCACAGTGCATCGCGATAGATGGATGTCACGGGTAGCAGACAAATATTAAGGAATTTATTGCGAGTTTCGTAAAGTCCAAAGACACTTCTATTTAGACCTGTTTGATTTGCACAGAAAAAAAAACACTTGATTTTAATAAACAATTTTAATAGGGGAACAAAACAACTTCTGTACATTTCTTATCTGGATCGACGGCGTTAGGGTTGTTCAAATTATGTTGTATCCACCGTACAGGAAATGGAGTCTATCATACACTGGATTTCATCCCTGGCATCGCCAACAAATTACAAAAAGATCTGCGCAGTGACTATTTTGTCGGGACGAAAATAGACAACTACACTGTCGATACAGCGAATCTGGAAAAATTACTTCTGAAGATTGTAAAATGGCTACGAAGACTATGAAACTACCGTTGTTAGGCAGAAAGCTCTTCTCAATCTGGACGCTGACTAAGACGAGATCAAGATGGCAATATCATGGAATATGTGGACTTATCGCGGCTCCATCAACGTCACAAATACGAACTCAATGAGATCGGGCGGAGCAAAGTAAATAAAAGGATGCACAACATCGACGACTCGGTCGGAATATCAGGCGTTGAAGTAGTAGTGAAGGTTTTAAGAGAAAGCTGATATTTTCAGGTTTAATAATGATTTTAAATATAAAAATAAAATAAGAAATAATTTTAAAATTTTAAGTTTAAGTTTAAAATTTTAATATTTATTGTCAGGGATCATGGCACGAAGGTATACTACACAAATTTAATTACTTCGAATGTCCTCTGTATATTACAAAAATTGTACAACATTTTCTTAAAAACAAGCATTTTTTAGTTAACATAAATAATACATACATGAGCCTAGGGCTTATAATCTCAGGAGTACCTCAGGGAACGGTTCTAGCACCGTTGCTATGCTTAACGTATGTTTCATGAAATGGAAAGCGATTTATAGTAGGCCATAAAAAAAATTACGGATTATCTCAAAACATGGAAAATCAGGCCCACCGCTGACAAAAAAAAACACAGGCTATCTTTTTCATTAGGAAAAGAAAAGACTGCTTTTTGCCAATAAGCCAACTAAAGATAAATAATTGTGATATACCTTGAATTAATTCTGTTAAGTATCTAGGCGTATACTTAGACAAGACGTTAACATTCCGAGAACATATCACAAATGCACTTAACAGAATAAACATAGCAACTTAAGTGTTGTACACTCTTATCTGCAGGAAATCACCCCTAAGTAAATTTAATATATTTATAATGTACAAAGTTATCTTTCAAGCCATAATTCTTTATGTATCTTATGTATATGTGGAAAGTGTGCGAAATCGCACATTAAAAGACTCCAAATAGCTCAGAACAAAATATTGAAAATGATGCTTGATCTACCTAGGCTCATATCTCTACAAATGTTACATTAGTAAACTGGTGTTATACAAGTTGCACGAAAAATTGAAATTCTCAATGAGAGATTGAACTTAAGATGCAATGGTTCAGAAAATATGTTAATAAAAAATCTAATAAGTCGTTAACTGAACGTAATTTTCCTTAATTAATTAATTATTTTATTTATTTTTTATTTGTTAATCTATTTATATATATTTATATTTATTTATTTATTTACTTATTTATTTATTTATTTCTTTCTTTATTTATTTATATGTTTATTTATTTATTTATGTGTTTATTCATTTATTTATGTATTTATTTATTTATTTCTATATCCATTTATTTTCATGTTTCCTCAAATTTCGCATCGGTGTAATATTTAATCTTCAGTGTGTAGTCATATATTCTGGTACATATCTGGCGATTGCTTTAGTTTGTAAGATATTTTACTATCAACCCATTTTATGAACAATCAATTAGAATACATACTAAATGAAAGTATTTTTTATCATAGTTTTCCTTCAAATGTTCTTTGTAACTAACTGAATGTCTATTCAATAATAACCTATACATTTTCCAGTTGCAAGATATAATGTAAATATCAAATCTCTGTACAAGCTGCGCATTTTCTCAAGCATATGTTATACTTATTCTGTAATAATAATATGGGTGGCGCTACAGTCCGACCTGGGACCTGGGCCTAGCTTCTCAGCAACCACTCGTGTTGTGCGAGCTACTGTTCTCTCACGTGTGGAAGGGACCTACAGTTTAATGCCGACTCCGAACGGCCAAGTTTTCTAGACAGGAACTACTCTTTGAGTATTGTCAGTGACTCGAAAGAGGTGGAGCCGTGAAATATGAAAGGTGGTAAATTCGGGTATCGAACCTGGCACCCTCTGCGTAGGAGCCGACGCCCTAACCCACTACGCCACGGCGACCCACTTATTATTCTATGACAAAAAAATAAACGTAACTTGTCAAGGATCAATGCCTCAAGATGGTTTTGAGCGATCAGTTTATTTTACCATTTTTTTTTATTTTTTAATCATGATTATTATTTTCAACTCGATTTCATGAAACGGGTTTTGCTTTTTTTGCTACCTAAAAACGTGTTTACAGAAGTGTCATATTTTTAGACAAAAAGCGATTCATACGTTAGAGGACATTTACAGGCAGTGTGTGACGTTAAAGCGATTTTTTCTTTTGTTAATTAAGTATTTATCAATAATTTGCAGGCACCAAGGAGTTAACAAAGGTAACTTACAGAATCATCTGGCATAGTATCGCAAGTCGCTAATTTTGATCACACAATCCATGAAGTGAAATGATTTTTCTATGATTTTTGCATCGTGAAAGGACGTACTCGTATAACCTTCTTCCTTTTATTACGGAGTTCAAACATGTTATCCTCGATGTAACTTGACATACAGATTCCCAAGTACGTCATTCAGTTCGAGGGCGCAAAAGTCTCTAGCGCTGCAAATTTTTTTTTGTTCAAACCACTCCAGTAAATGGGAATCCATATCCTTTACCTGGCAAGACCTTTGTCATTATAAACCACTCCTTTGCTTTGACAAGTAGACAAACGAATTCGTTATTATACTCATGCACTCATTGAAATCAAGGGCGTTGATCGCCACCCAGCCATCTCCGTTTCACGAACAGAAAAAATATGTGTGTTTTTAACATGTGCACAGCACAAAGGACTGCATTAGAGAATGAGAAAATACCAATCCTCGAACTTCCGTCAATAATGTGTGAGTGTGTGTGTGTAACAGTCCTTGATAAAGTTCTTCAAATTACAATTTGAAAATTCTGATGAGATACATGATATGAGATCAAAAGAAGACAAGCGTCCTTCTGAATTGAAAATTGATGAATTTATTCAGACAGAAATAGAATACTTGAGTTCCATTCAATAATGTTCTCTTTGTTGTGGTTGTATCCAATGTGATATATTATGTTAATCCATTTTTGGCCTGCGTTTGATGCCGTTTATTCGGAGCGAGTGACACTTAAACAGGTAATTATGAGGACGAGATGGTGATAGTTTTTCAATTGTATAATGCAGACCTAATCCATCACACACCACCCACTACGGTATGCCGATTTCTAGTAGTCGTATCTTTAACAACAATGTTCCCGTCTAGTGGCAACAAGTTCGGTAATTCTTCGTCCCAAGATGGGTGAAAGCGTGAAACACTCCAGGCCTATTAGTCTGACTTCTTTAATTTTGAAGGTTTTCAAACGAATCCTTGCCAACCACACACGAGACTTTATAGTAGAAACATATCTATCGATCACGCACATCTCAAAGCAGGATCCATAGAAAAGACTGTCCATGAAATGGAGCGAAAGATTGAAAAACCGATAAATTATAAAGATTATACACTAGCTACCTTTTTAGCCAATGAAGGCAAGAAAGCAGAGCAGAGCAGTGATGGAAATCAACTTATTTCGATTGTACTGAACGCTGAAACAAAAATGTACTGAAAAAAACCAAATTGTACTGGGCTCCTTTCAATGAATGCAAACACACAAACACATAATTAACTTTTCTTTATTGACAATAACCACAAAAAAAAAAACAATAACAATTTTCTATCACTGTAGAATACGTTGAATCTTGCAATTGATTTCTTAATTTAGTTTTTATTATATTTTCCAATGAAAAATTTCTTTCAACGTTTGTTGAAGAATGATGAACATAAAGGGCACCCTGAATAATTCGATGAATATTTTAAGACATGACAACACATTTTTGCCCACAGCTCAGAACTTAATATACACGCAGTCAGCTAGAGCCCATACTCGTTCTTTCTAGGTGCAAAGTTCCTTGGTGGTTAGGAAAAAACCTTAAAACAAAGTCAACGACATAGTTACCTTTACGATCCAATACTGCGCTTTGTGAGATGTCTTAAAGTTATTAACATTTTATTATGATTTTTTGTTTTAGATAATAAATAATTGCGCGATGGATATGTTTTCATCGCACATAGATTCTTTTAGTGAAATTTAAAAATAAAAATAAACTAAAGGAATAAATCAATTTTGTGCAAACAATTAAAAAGTGTACTGAAAGTGGTAAAGATTTACTAGCGCACAGAGAAAATTAAATTGTACTGAATTGAGTTCAAAAGCAAGCCTTTTCCATAAGTGCTGCAGAGACATTATTCTGATACAACCAGCTTCCTAAGGTGGTCTTTGATTCTGCGATGACCTGCTAGGATACGGTTTTTTAATTCAACAAGAGGATATGGTGTCCTACAGCGCAGAATTGTTCAGCGCTTGCGAATGTTTCCGATGCTCCTTTCCTAGCGAGGGAATCGACTATTTCATTGCCATCTATCGCTGTGTGTCACGCAGCAGAGTTTTACTCCATTTCTCCTTCTAAACTCTTTAAGTTTCTGTAGCTTGGATTTGATGATGTACGAATCTAGTGCCATAATAGGCTCGATGCCATAATAGGCTCGATTGTGTGACATTATTGCTATTCGCTGTTAGTATAGTTCCTGTCAAGATTGATTTAAACGCATCTGTCTATGACATAGATTTCCGCTTGTATGTTTACCCATGGATTCGAATTACTGTGTCCAGTCTTCATCAGTTCTTGATCTATCTGTATACCATTTTTAATGTGCCTGCTTAGTCTATGGACTATAGGTTCATTGGAAATTCCTTTGGAAATTGAATTTCGTAATCAAGTCATAAAACGAAATTGCCAAGAGTGGTAGCTTTTGTACTGATGCATCGATTTGTCTCGATCTAATCCACTTGCATTTTCCAATCCGTTATTTTGCCATTGTCGTGATTGTTCTATTTACACATACTGCAACCACTAGATGCAAAGGAGTCAGCTCCAATAGCACCTACATGGCTTCAGTTGGACAACTTCTCATGTAGTAGGGTATGCGGATATTATGTTGATCTTTACAACACGTGAGTCTCCTGCTGTGATCAGTGAGTAGTATGGTGGCCGGTTCATAGGATAAATGTCACAAATCTCAACAATCTAAAAGGAACGAAATTAAAAGTTCGACATTAAATAGCTTATCTTATACAGCATTATTGCAAGAAAAGGAAATGAAATTGAAATGAAGGTTGCCATATGCTTTCATAGGCAAGCAAACATCAATGTTTTTGCCTCATTTTCTTCAGATTCATTCACATTGCACAACTAGTACAGGAATGCAGAGCTGTGGGGTTGGCTATGGCCTATCTGCGTTAAAGGTCAGTGTTACATCCCTTCAAACAAGTGCTTGCTGTCTGGCTTCAGCGAGATCTGGGCATGAACAAATGAATTTTGAGATATCTTAAAAATGCACTTTATGAATAAGGTATCAGAGCAGTGACTTTAAAACGGCACATAGTGCTAATTAGATTCTCACACCGCCTACCCCCAACATGTGATAATGCTTAATAAGTTGATTTTACTTGCACGACAATAATCAATTCGCTTGGCGCAGGTGCACTGCGTGCACAAAATTTGAAATAATTCGTAATTAGCATCGCCGTGCAGCCTGCAACCAACTACTATTGCAAATCCTTGAACTGCACATTTGACAGTCCACGGTCGGTAAAAGAAATTTTCTGTTCGCCACGATGCTAATCTTCTCCCACTGCTCACACACATTGTCGGTAGGGTTATATTCTGCTTCTGTTGATTGCTCCTCATGTCGATTAGTTGTTGTGGTCTTCTACTTCTGAGTTCCTGAGTATCGCAGGTTGCTCCTGATTGTGATCGGCTTTTTCTCAAATTCGTCCATGGGATGGCGGCACTTCTGCACGAATTCCTTACACGTCTCATATAACTGAGCTGAGTGTGGAGGTCCATGACAAATTCGAATTCCACCACAAACCATATAACTCTAACTCCCAATTCCATGTAATTCATCCCGTTACCACTAACCCCCAGCAGCATGAGTGTGTGATAGAGTCTTGCTCACATCGACCTTAGCTTTAGTTTTCACCTTTCAACAACTTCATTTCCAGGCATTTCATTTCATTTTCATTTTTTCACCAGCTTTCCATTCGCCAACACCCACAATGTCGACTGGTTTAATCTGTTCACTTGAACTGCACCCGCATTTGGCAGACATGCTTTTTTGCAAATCCAACTCCTCCAAGCGTATTATTGTAATCAAAACAAATCCTCCATGTCTCAACCACTCCATATGCACTCAACAACATCCCAATCAAGGCTACCAAAAATCACACATATGCTGCAACTCCAACATCAAGGACACTCCGCCACGAAACACGGCTCATCCTCTCTTGTCTCTCGTTAAAATTCACAAAAGCAACTGTGTGGCGAAAACATTTTCAATTCTGTTTGCAGAGCAGAATTTTGCAGTTGGTTAAATTATTCATGACAGGGTGACACAAAACTGTGGAGTGTGGTTTCGGATGCAAACTCTCACCAGTCAGTGGCAGTGCCGCGCGCTTTGCCGACATTGTCCATAACGGAATGAATGATTCATCCCTAGATTTGTTTTCTGTTTACCTTCAAGTGCAATTCGCCTCTTCCCATTGCATGACAGTCGGCTTCGGGTGTACCAAAACCCCCGGTTCTCTCGTCACTCACTGGGAAGCTATGTTTGTTCCAGAATAGTTTTCCACAGGCTAACAAGATTATGCAGACCACAGAAGGACACTCCAATATTCACCAAACATCACCTGCTTTTGTTGCTACTGTCATGCCGTCGCTGACAATATTTGAATAAATTTTGCTCTTATCTAACACTCAACAATTTAACTATCCCGTCGTGATTTGCTGGTGAAATCTCGTCCAATTTGAAATAAAAATAACACATACTCGTCGAACATATGGTATTGTTAGTCATTTGAATAATGTAACACCCGCAAGGGATGGGATCAAAGGAAAACCTAACAAGGATATATGCCCATGGCTGCGGGATGTTGACGTGGGAAGAGTGCAAACGCTTAAATTTAAAATTGTTTCCGCGTTTTAAATATGTGCTGATGGGAAACCAATTATGAAGAAAATACCGTGGAAAATTACTGGTGTCAGATCTCGTAGGCTTTTAGTGCAAGGTGTAATGATTGCCGTGAATTGTCATGATGGAGGACGTCATTTGATTCAAATTATATACAACCTTTTCCTTTGCAACTTTCTAATTTTTGTACCGTCTTTCAGGTTGAAGGAATTGTGTAAGAGCAATGTAAAATCCAAATGGGAGACAACTATCTCCTTAGTCGGTCAGATAATCAAGTCCCTTGTGTTAGAGTTTTGCTGGAGTTCAGCCGTTGGGCGGAGAGAAAGCAAAACACGCCACTTTCTTCCCGACAGTTTATTAACAAGAAGAGCGTTTATATCATGTTTGGGTCATATTTATAATGATATATAAATAATATGCTATTGGGAAGATCATCCGATTATGGGACAAATGTTAAATGCAATGATCTTTATGCTCGATTTATGTATTATGTTCGATCTGATTTCTTAAGCAACAGTGTGTTGCACAAGATTGACTACACCATTATTAGTGTACTTAAAAGTAATTGCCTAAACTGGGCAATGTAATTTTGGTTTGAAAACATCTTTTAGTGGTCGCCTGTATTTTACCGATATGGCTGAACATATTAAAAAAAAACTCATTCGTGTGTGCTCTCTCACAATGTATGTCCTATACAATGTTTTTTCTTTTTTTTTGCAGGAGCTGCGTAAATGGAGAGGAAGAGGAAGTGATACCAACTCCTCGTGCTCGTTCAGTACTCTGGCCTAACGTAGAACTTAGCATCTAGGGGTTGACGTTGTCAACTGGTTCCATGCTTAATAGTTTATCAATCTGCGTAGTATCACAATGGGCATTTACTGATCTTAGTATAATTGCTCTTCGTAGCCAGCCACTTCAACTCAATATAACTAAGCTAGTCAAGTTGTAGTCGGATCACTGGCCGATAAGTTTCGAAACGTTAACGATTATTACTATGTCAGTGTCGTGTGTCGAGTACTGCATGAACTTTTCTTTTTTTTTCATTTTTTTTTTCATGTAATTTTGTTTTATTCATATCTATTTTTCTTACTTGCTGGACAAAAGTACTTAAAACTATCTTAACTAACTTAACTTAATACTAACTTACTGACCCTAAGCGGGTACTCTAAGATACTCAAATGTTTGTAGTACTACTGCAAGAACTCTCTAGGAGTACATTCGGTTGGTGTTGCTTTAAAATAACCGATCTCATTGCTCAGATTAAGTCTTTGTTGTAACAGATAACAATACCCTAAGCCACTCTTGATACGACTGAATGGCACAGTTGATTAAGTGCCTCCGATTGGTTAGTGGGGTCCCCGGTTTGAATCCGAGTGAGAGCAATCACCATTTGTCGTTAGCACGGCACTGGAGTTTTCAATCAGTTGTAGTACTCTCTGTGGGTATTACTGTGGATCAATAAGGTCTATGTATGTTGGTAAATTCGCTAGCAGCCCTCTTTCCTATCTACGTACCTAAAACAGCTCCTGCAGAAAGTCAATTTTGTCGTCGTTATTCACGTCACCCAGATAGACCCGCAAGAAGATATTTATTGTCGCTCTCTAGCGTTTGCTGTTGAAGCTTATGCCATTGCTAGTATTCTTACGGAAGAATTATTGAAGAGAAAAAAAGTTACAAAACTGTTTGACCATTGTCAGTGACTTAAACTGGAGGATGGAGTGAATTATGGAATTGTCGCACAACGCAAACTTAATGAATGTTTGTTAATCATATAGTATTCTAAAATTGCTTGATTTATTGTAAATTACATTATTTTATTATAATTATTTGATTGTGAATTAGAAATGGATGAAATATAGTTAACTAGCTTTTACTCGCCTTTTTCATTTTTAGGATACTAATTTTCCGAATAATATAATACAGTATATACTAACTGCAAACTACCGTAATTTAATGTAAATATCTTATTTTAACACATTTTTTTTAAACTTAATTTTTTGTTTTTCCATCCTCTGCTAAAACATAAAGATTTTGCGGGCACGATACTCGTGAGCACGCGACATAGAGTTGCCCATGGGAAAAACAGGTTTTTTCTAAATGTATACCTGCTACTTTAAGCGTTTGTCCTTGAGCTTTATATATTGTCATTGCAAATGCTGCTTTTAGGGGAAACTGCACTCTTTTAAACTGAAAGGGCAGGTCAGTCAGAATAATTGGAATACAGGGAATTAAAACATTTTGTCCTTTTGCCGTTCCAGACATAATTATTGCTTTTATAATATTGCGTCCCAATGGAGTAACTCGTAGCCGTGTACCGTTATATAGCCTCGGTACGTCAAGGTTTCTCCTTTACAGGACCGGAACACCAACTTTTAACCATAACTTATGAGATGGCACTCCTGATAATTCTAAAGAATTCAAAAATTCTAAAGGGTACGACGTTACTTGCTCAGTGTCCATAACATTGTCTACCGAGAGATACTCGACAACATCCCCCTCCACGTATGACATAATTTGTTTGTTTATCTGCCCACTGTCCCATTTGTCGGCGCTAAAATTGCGCTTTCTAACAACTATTCTCGATTCCCATATTTATTTGCAGCTCGGGATGGACATTATTTTTCAAATCATCTTTATTACCGGCAATTTGACAGAGTTAACGGCTCAGTGTAATCATGCCGTTACTGACTGTCGCCATATGATCTTCTCCGATTTTTAGAAGAGCAGTTTCATATTGCCCTGATTGTGCATCATTAGCTGTGTTTTTTTGCAAGCGTATATACGCATAATTTTCAATTTGCATGTAAAATACACGAACAACGTCCTATATCCGCTTAAGTTACTCATCATATTTATCGCCGCTTAAGGAATAAGCGCGGATAAAAAAACAATGCCTCCAAGCATTAATTTCTGTGTGTTCATTCCTGAATTTATTCATTCATTAATTGGGTTGGTGTATGTGGCTTACGAGATTAGCCCCGGCTCCATTTTGTTAATGCATTTGTAGGTGTGATTGATGTATTAGACCATTTTTAATTGTTTTCGCATACATAAGTATGCAATTTTTGGTATACCCAGAGTGTCTCTGCTATACATTCCGTTTAGGTTTCGTAATCGATTCTTTTCATTTGATGAAAATGTTTTTTATTTTATAATTATTAAGTGTAAAAAATATTTAAAGAGGTACTCCTCTGAGGGTGGCAGCCGTGGCGTAGTGGGTGTTGGTTTAATCCCCGGTCCAGAGACTACTAAGTGTCTAGAAAAAACTTCTTAAAGTTGGCAGTTCGGAGTCGTTATTAAACTGTAGGACCCTTCCGATCATGAGAAAACAATAGCAAGCGGAATACGAGTGCTCAGTTTCGGCCTTTTGGGCTCCAAGGAATAAACCTCTAACAAACCCGCGCATTTTGTTAGACGACCCTAGTGATGTCCGCTTCTATCGGAATTTTGCTCTGCTTGACCAATCTATCAAGCGCTTCTCCAGAGCCATACATTTGAGTTAATCTATAATTCGGGATATTGAGCGATCACAAATCTCGTTGGTGATTTTTTGTTTGTTTTAAAGGTTAAATTTTCGAGTCCCTCGAGCAGCTGAGAAATATATAATTGCTTCGTTGGGAGAAGGAAAGGGATGGGTGCATCTTAGCTTCGAGTCTTCTTGTTGAGAATCCATAATCGTGAATCTTATATATAAAACTGAAATGACAAAAACATCTCTAAGTCGGGGTATATCTCTCATCTTCTGACCCGCATGATCCATTACTCGATCCTCTGCCATCAACTAACTCATCAGGACTAAGGCGTAACCAGGCCAGTTTCTTGACTTGGCCCATCCACCTTGTCCTGAGTCTGCCAAGCAGTCGTTTACTTGAAGGAACGGCATTCAAGGTCCGCCTCGGAAGCCTTGATTTTGGGGACATTTGAGCCATGTGACCAAACCACCGAAGCGTAGCCTTTTCTGTTCGAAGAAACAGCTGCCAAACAGCGGACTATTGTTCTCTCATTAGTGGATGGGACCTACAGTTTTATTTTTGTTGTTAGGCCAAACTCGAATATTATCAGTGGCTCGAGAAAGGTGAGACCGTAAGTATTACTTTTTTTTCATTCCATCATTCTATATTTTCAAAGTGAGCAGTTCAAACGGTTGTTACTAATATATTTATTGAAACATTATACACCTAAGTCTGTTTTTACACGGTAGATTGGTTCCAGAAGAAGCCGTGTAAAAAAACCGTGTAAAAAAAGACATTGATCGTATACAAAAATGGGTGATTTGTTCCTAATCTCTAAAACCTATTAAAATTAGTGAAAAACAAGAATTTTTAAGAACAAGAATTCATGTTTATTTTATTAAATCAAATATATAATGCTTATTTTCACAAGCATAGTAATTAATGATAAAAGAGATATGCACTCTAATCTTAAAATTGTATGCACATAAAGGGAATTCCCCTAAATTAGTGCTATTCACATTTGCTTTGACCAGTAAAAATTGCTTAATTCTTTAAGCTAGTGTTCGCAAACTATCGATAGCACTATCGATACTATCGATGGTTTCAGACTTTTTTCTTTCATAAATACTTTTTTGTGATATGAACATACTTCGCAAAAATTAAATTTGACAAAAAAAATTTAAGTACATAAAATTTCAAATCGTGCTAAATGGAATAAAATCGTGTAAAAAAATTAAAAATATTCAATTTTCAAACCGTGTTATATCAAAACCGTGTAAAAAAAGACCGTGTAAAAACAGACTTAGGTGTATTTAATCCCCCCAACACCACTTAGAAATTCACTACTCCTTTGCAAAAGATCATCCCTCTTATCCGTTTGCTTCCACCATTCACATTCCAAAGCAAACACCGAGTCAAGGATACAAGCCCCCACTCCCCGATGTATTCTTTTAAAACAATTTCACTCTGCTTCTAAGGATATCTTCCCGCTGCTGTTTTCCGAGTACACTCACAAAACAATTGCCGCGCACACATCATTCACACATGTGTATGTGCGCCAGCTCCCCAATGGCACATAAGAAAGTGCAAATCATTACACATAATGAAAGCTCCCCTTGGAGAACAACGACACAAGAATAGGATGTGCAAATGAAATACTACATACATCCGTTCGTTTTATTCAATTCTCTGTGACTAAGCATTATTGGATGACATTACCAATCGGAAAAAAAACAATTCGATTAGGCTCATTTGGTCTGACCTGCCACAGCACTCGGTGTACTGCCAAGTCACTGCCAAAGGACATGCACGAACGCTAACGTATTACCATTGTGCCCCATTTACACCAAATTCCTGGCCACAGCCACGCCGTTAAATACCCCAAAGAGCACTGGTGGTGAGTGAAAGCCGATAGTGTCGGCTTCAAGTCGACCGAAAGCGGAATAATAAATGACAGCTCGATGCCGATGAGTGGTAGGGTATTCAATTACTTCGGAGCAGAATGACATTCTGATCTGGAAATGTCATGTAGGCAAGTAGTCCAACAGAGTCTGAACACGTTTCAGTTTTCCCCCCAGTTAAGGCAAATTTAGCAATGCATGCAATTATGGATTATTATTCTCAATAGCGGTGTGATGACATTGAGATTGGGTAAGAAATCCAGCGCAAAAAATATGCGACTGCAGAACGCACAGAAAATCAATTTGTTTGCACAAGCTCAAGGATTTATTATCCTAATGCATATAAAAACAATCGCAGGCATGGGGGCGTATGTGGCGTGTGTGGATGGTAAAACGTGAGGATTATATGGGGGAATAACTCTAATTGAAAATTCATAACGTGCTTATTATTTGCATCCACATTCCCAACCCCACCTCCCACCACCCAACCAAATGTGTGTATACTGTATACTGCCTCTGTCTGAGCGACACACGTGGGATTCGTGGATTTCCGTTAAGCACTCGCTACAGGCTTGTTTGTGAAAAATTAACTCAAAGGCACCGAAATGTTTATTTCCACGCATGTTCTTGCTTAGGTACGAGTAGGTGTTTGGTGTTCAGAGGGAACAACTGATTTCGTTGTCTTGACACTAAGCCGGGATGAGGCATTTCGTTCAACAAATCTGGGATTACCATACACGAAGTTTAAATTAAATTTCAAGTTCGTACTCTTTGTAGAAATATTGTGTGTTCCTTAGTTTTTCCTAGAAACTAATTTGCCAAACTATAAGCTACAAAAGAAAATCCTTGCGACTACAGCAACCAAGGATTCCTTAGTCTGTAAGACCGCTTCTTGACAATGGAACGCTCATTTTAATAACGACTGATTTAAAAAGCTTGGGAACTGTCAACTGCTTCATGTGAAGATGTTTACTTTGTGCGCCGAGTCATAACAGAGTTCGCAAATCAACAGATCTCCCCCCGGGAAGGGTACATAGTACTAGGAGGCTCTTTGAAAGACGAGTGTCTTATTTATTAGGGACAAAACGACATTTCTAATTCATGTCTCCATTTTCGAATCACTTGCATATGGTTCTCCAGATTGGTGGTTACCCCAGGGAGCCCTACACGATATCTTAATCTGTCTACAAGTTTCCAATTGTTCCAATCACTTTCGATTGCTTAAGCACCTTCAATTCCTTCTTATTAGTTTTAATTCCTCAAGTAGTTTTAAATCCTTGCTTAAGAAAATTTATGCAAGCACCAAGGAATAGTACTTATACTTAAAAATTGGAATGACAAGGAATTGTAATTGTACTAGTACTGATACTTGCTTTCAAACTGTGTTTGACTTCTCTTTGGACAATAAACGCTTTCTTATGCAAAAAATAACACTCTTTTCTTGAACGTATTTTGTAAATTTTGAATGTGTCTCTTTATTTGAGTCTGAAAAATCTCTACGAAAACTAAACACTAGAACTTATCGGCTCTGCCTGCCTTACAGGTTGTGCATTCAAATCCTGTTGGAAGCTTATCGTTTTTTTTTTTCCTAATTTCTATGCAACACCAACTTTTTTGTATTATTTAGTATGAATACTCATGTGGCACGACTAGAAGGAAAACGTTAGGTTGAATTTAAGAAAGCGTTCGCAGGAGTTTTACATAAAATCTATATATATATATATACATATATATACATGCACAGGAACAATGTCCACTCTTGAGTGTTGAGTCGGCGTGTCGTTCAGAGAACAATCTAAAGCTTTTGATTCGTTTGATAGAATATAATTCACATAATTTTGTTCGTTGTTTGCCATACAATATCAACATCAACTTATAGCTAACTGATTTATCAGGACCAGGAATCGCCACTGCTTTTATTAGCGGTCTTTTATATTTTCCCTTCCACCTGTTTGTTTTTGTCTAAATATCTTAACTTACTTTAAAAACAGTAAGTTGTGGTGCACAGATGCTTAGATAGTTGATCTGAGACCATGTATAGTCTTCTTAAAATTACTCCGAATAAAAGTATTTATTTTCGTTGTTAATAATGTGTTTCTTATTTTGTATTTATGTGCGAGTCAACTCAGGCGCATATATTTTCCGACTTTCCTCTTGAAATGTTCTGCGCCACGCCACTGCCAGCTATTATATGCATCTCGTGGTGGTCTTATATCATCCCTTCTATGGCTTTATGTAATGAATAAGACTCGTAGAACTAAGATAGGAAGGTAGTAAAGTAGTTACGTATGCAGATAACTTGATGAACATACTAGTACTAGTCTCAGGTAAGTTTCCTATCAAAAAAGTAGGATTTTACAAAGGACGCGTGAACGACTTCTTTGGATGCTGTTATGTCCTTATTCTACCTTATTCTTATGTTCCATATTCTACCTATCGACCTTCACTTTCAAAATTTAGTGCTGTGCGTCGGGACAGTGCGATCAGACTCAGAATATGGACCCAAGATCAGACTGAGAGAATTCCTACTGCATTTCCACCTCAATAAGATTTTTCAAAATATGTCGGCGTACTCCTCACATTTGCATAATGTAGTTTGCTCAGCCGGGGGTTGTTCAATTAAGGACGGAGTGCGGACTACATTGTATACAGAGTTTTAGTCTTAATCTTTTACATCACCACGGAGTGCAGGGGTGCCCATATTTCCATTATTATATGCTAGTACTCAACTACACTCGCTTTCACTGACATAACCATTGAAAGCATTTGTAACAACAAGATTCCACTACTGACTTCGAAAACGATTACACTCTCTGTCACAGAAAACAAAAAAATCAAATTTTGTGTCAAATAGTTCACTTTGGCAAACAGACGGACAATGGAAGTTTAACCAAGCAACACATCTGAAATGGCAGTGAGAAATTGACATCACAAAGCTGAAAACAACATTTAAATTGCACACTTCTGACGCACAATTTCTTTGGAAGAATATTCCCGAAGATAAAAGCATCCAAGCGTGCTTGTAAAGAGAATTATACATGAAATCCATGTGAATGTCATCATGTTCTCATCAATAAGTCAATGACACAAACTCAATTAATGATTCACAATGGTGCAGCCGTACACTAATTGCAAATGTGTCTAGCGCTAACTATCGCATCTAATAATGTTCGCACATGAAGCGATATTAATTACAAATTGGATGAACGATTAGTCCCATCAGACATTCAGCAGCTACCCGCCAATAAACGGCACCCGTTAGCGAATCCACTTAACCGGAACTAAATCATTTGGCAGAGCAGACAGGCGCAAGGCATACCGCCTGTGAACAAGCGCCAGTGACCAATTTTTGAAACAAATCCCCCGCCACCACTACACAAGGTGCTAGTAAATTCAATTTCGAATCCCTTTCGTGTGGAGGACCGCACGTATTCGCCAAAATCGCCACACTCAGTCGCCCAGCACACATGCATTCCGCATGGCCATTGTGAGCGCCGCCGTTATAATTATACCACAAACCACATATGGAGAGGCGAGAAAAAACACAATAAACAGACATTGAACAGGCAATTAGAACGTAGCTACGTAAACAGTGTCCAGCGGCAACAGAGCCAACAATAGCAGTTCTTTGGTAGCAAACGCACAAGGATGCCGGTGCCATGCACTAGCCACCAATTAAATTTTGGTAATTAAAGCCGAAAATATCTTCAATAATTGAAATATCGAACACGCGTGTATGTATCTATGCAACTAAATACGGGTCGGTTGAAGGCGGTTTGCTGGGTGTGTGGGCGATTGGGCATGTGCTAAGCCCGCGCCACCACCATTCCGATGAGTCGGTCTGGTGGTCGGGTGCTCCTTATTAATGGGGGTACGATGCTGCTGGCAATGGTGCCATGCAGAATCCACTTCCACCAATACCACCAGTCGAGCTGGCAACAAAGAGAAGACGTTTGATGACTGATGGCGGTTGCTTTGCGATTTCTCTGCTGACGGTGGCGGTCGTGGTATTGGCTTGCTCTTACGGCTTTAACTGCTGAGGCGTATGATAGCCCTAACTGCTCTTGCTACTGCTTCTGATGCTCTCGTGGATGACACTTAGTTTCGTATTTATGTGTGTGTATGTACCAGCAGATGGTCTCAAGAGGGCCTGGTGCCTGCTGTTTACTCGATGGTTCTGGTGCTGTTGCTGCCTCAACCGTCATTGCCAATTTGTCTGGCCATGGACAGAACATCTCTACATCACCACCATCACGAACACCAGCAGCACCATTTGTGGGTGTTGTTGTCAACAAGGATGTTTTACAATCCGCGTGGAAAACCGTGGAACGCAGTTCATGATTCCCTGTTTATGGAAATTCCGTCATGTTGTATATACAACAAATATATCCTCCTTTTATTCGCGAATAATTTTATGCTCTGAAGGATGGTGTGACAATGGCTTTTTTAGCGTTGCCGTTGCCGCTGCTGTGGGCACTGGTTCAGATGATACGATGCTTCTCGTTATTGCAGGCCTTTGAAGGCAGGTGTCAGATTTGCAAGTGCTTTGATGTTATTAAAGACGGATTTGCCACAGCTGCAAGTGTTGGTTATAAAGTGAGCTGGTGGGAGGAGGCAGGGCAAAAAAATAAATCTCTGAGAATATCGTTCCGGTAAGTGGTGTAAAAAAACACAGAAAACGAACCACTCCAATTGGTTTAAAGTGGTATCGTGCTCAAAGGAAAAAATGACGAAGTACAGAATGTATCCCCTCAGCATTTTGCGGCTTTTTAATTGTGTAGAATAATGTGACCCGCATATCAGGTGCAAAGGTGAGCTTAAGATACAACGATCTTGAAGAGAATTAAGTTCAATGCAAATACCTAGGAAACAAATGATTGCTGAATGGGTGAAAGGGCGCGGCGCGGCGGTCGGATTGTTAAGAATAATTTGCACTGAAAGTCCTCGGTGGCTATAGTCAGTAATACCTAAACCTGTGAACGTGAATGCAGAAGCGGAAGGTGTGTTTTTTGTTAATGTGTAATTAAGGTCGTGCAATCTTATGATGATAAAAGCTTTCCAACCAGTACCTTTCCGTCGCACAATGACCTGTTCAGTGTAGCTATGCAGCACCAAGTCCTTGTGGATTCGTGTTGTGCGTGCTACTATTCTTTCACGAGTGGAAGGGACCTACAATTTATTGCCGACTCCGAACGGCGAAGTTGAGAAGCTTTTTGTAGACAGAATTACTCTTTGAGCATTGTCAGTGACTCGAAAGAGGCGGAGTCGTGAATTATTAAAGGTGGTGAATTCGGGTATCGAACCTGGCACCCTCTGAGTAGGAGTCGACACACTAACCCACTACGCCACGGCGACCCACCCAAATCTTAGTTTAATTTATTTTAATTTAAATTGTAATATATTATATTATTTTCTAAAGTGAACGATCTCTTAATTGCCATAGTCCCTGGCAACAGAGTATGTACCAGAAGATTTATCGTAGATGATTTTTCTGTCTATCTATTGTCAGTAGCAATATTGTTTCTTCGTATTATTGGATTCCTAGAAATCATGCAATGCACTTTGCAGAGGTCTTCACATATTCACACTTCGTACATTTTTTTTCCCGAGGGTAGGTAGATTCTTAGAAATCATACAATGCACTTTCAGGGGTCAACAAATTCACACTTCGTAGATAGAAATCTTCGACGAGACGCTATGGCGAACGTTCCCAAGCGAAGAGTGCGATTTTTACTTACTAAAACCACGTCCCTGAATTTATTAAGATTACAACTAAGTGAAGCACTTAACCAGTAGTTTGTATTTCATGATTGAGGTACACTTGAGCAAGTGAACTTCGTTAAGGCAAAACAAATTAACCTCACATGTTCTTCTGGATTTATCAACCCGGATTATTAAATACATCATTGACCAAAAAGCACTCAACCTAGTCGCAAACTGGTGCGTAAAGGTTGTATTAAATGGCAATCCCAAAAAAGCACAATAGTTGCTTTCAACAGAAGAAGAAGAATCACAAATTGACAATACCCAATCTCGTCGGCGAAGGGATAGAATACCTAGGATTACCTATTACCTACCTAGGATTACTCAAGACGAAAAACTTAATTGCAATTCTCATATTAATAAAACCATTCACAAGTAAAACCATTATGGATAATAATTGGGGTGTGAACCATAAAATATATAATTGGCTATACATATCCATTACCAGACCAATGCTCCCCTATGCTGCACCCGTCTGATGGTATTAAATCAAGGAACAACTGTGCAAGCCAAGCTCAACAAACTGCAAGGACTAGCTTGCATCAGCATAACAAAGGCAATGAGAACAACCTTCACAGCAGAAGCTTTGGTCAACGCCTACAAGCTCGTCAAAGAGGATGATTCAAATTCCAGGTTCATTCACGCTGACATTCTTAATGATTTGAACAGGCATGAAATCCTGAAAATATCTCTAGTAGACTACTGTCTGCCCAGATACAACTTCAGCGGGCACTATAAGGTTACTATTCCCTCACAACAGACATAGGAATAAAATATACCTATCTTCAAGCGAGAGTCCCACATCTGGTACACAGATGGCTCCAAAACAAATGAAGGCGCTGGGGCTGGAGTATACCGAATCAATACCAATATTCACATGCACTACAGTATGGACGGATACAATTCTGTATTTCAAGCAGCAATATTCGCAATAAGACTCTGCCTCTGATTAAATATAGACAGAGCTATTCATAATAAACACATCTATATCCTCTCATCTACATCCTCTCAAGAACTATTAAGTCACTTCAAAGCTAGTATGGTACAGTCTACAACTGTTTCACCAGCTGGGCAGTGGGCTCATTTGGATACTAGGTCATAGCGGTTACATAGGAAATGAAAGAGCGGGCCTACTAGCCAGAAAAGGATCCGCATCATCGTTCATTATTGGGCATTGCCCAGTAAACAAACACCTCAAAGCTATGGGTTTATAAGACGATGACACCTGCAGAATGTGTAACCAGGTCGAAGAAACGGCAGCACACATACTGCGTCACTATAACTGCCTAGTCAGTACACGTCATCGACACCTAGGTGGATATTATCTTGAAGCGGACAAAATTGCCACTTTGTCACTCAAAAACATACTAAGTTTCATTGTGACCTTAGGACGACTGGATGGGGCAGTTAGTTGAGGTCCTGCCCCTGGTTAGCGGGACCCCGGTTTTAATCCAGTAAAACCAAAGTTAATACACATTTATCTGGTTTTCAAATCTTATCCAATCACCATTGCCCATTGGGATCAAAATAACGGAACTATCACTGGAGTAGTCAATCAGTGGTAGTAGTCTGACTATGGGTATCACAATGGACCAATAACGGTCTAAGTGCACTGGTGAATGCACTAGGAGCCCCCCTCCCTAATTTATGAACTCAGGTTTCCTGCGTGATCTCTAAATGAGGAAAATCTCAATAGGCCCATACAAGGGCGCAGTGATCAGGTGATCTTTTCACAACACCTTTACTAATCTTATCTAAGGCAAATCAACCTCGAATAATTTTGAAGGAATAGCGAAAACTTTGATTCAATCGGATAACGTGGTATGCCCACACGGCCTCGCAAGCCGCAAGGCAATGCTGCATATAATATGCATCTACGTGTGCGTATGACATACAAACTTTAACACCAGGAGGAGATCCATCTTAAATGCCGATCTTTACACTATCCCTACGCAGATGAATCAAGGTGGCTAGAAAGCACCACCTGCCTTAAAACAAAAAAGAAAATATGACAAGCACCAAATCACACACAATCACTTAATGACTCATTGACGTCGTGACCGGCAAATCCAGAAGCTGATTTATGGATGGAGATGATGAAACTACAATCCTTCAATGGTCAGGCAAGTCGAAGGTACTCACATATAAGGGCATCCTTTTTCAATAATCTCAACGAGCTAAACAGCGCCAGCATTGGCTTGCGCCGTTACTACCAATTCTTTTCAAGTTTAAGAGTGGTTAGATGTCCAATAAGTAAAAATAGTAAAATTGTTCGTCCAAAAACTAGAGCATTGTTCCCGGACAGTCTGGTATGTGCTGATATGACTTTTTTATGTGATTTGATAAGAAATGCTTTCCATTTCCTTTTGAAATATTATTTTATGTCAATGTTGAAAAGGACTCGTGGTCAATGCGCAATAGGCATAGTCAAGTAATTTGACGTATTTTTATACAAAATATTGCGGTCCAAAACGAGAGTAAGTTGCTCGGTGACCTCATTTCTCATCTAGTCCATTGATTCGCGTGCAGACACTGCTAAATTTTTGGAGTCACATGTCAATCACATCACATACATACGTCTCATTTAATATTAATATTTTCCTCTGAACCTACTCTATGCATACAGGTAGTATAGTTGGTGGCTTGATGTTCAACAGTCATAGTACTGTAAAACGGTGGTGGTGCATGAGTTGTTAAAATAAAATAAAAAAAATCGGAAAGACTTAAAACGTACTTCTAAGCAACTTATCCACAGTGATATTGGATTCAGGCCATTCTTAGGCAAAGTATTTCGACTATAACTCTTGCAGAGTCAGCCTATCTGATTTGTGTACGCTCAGATGGATAATTAATTCGACCATAATCCGCCCATAACCATTTTTTATTTTGGCATATGTAGCGATTCTTAGTCTATTCATAATGCGAGATCGCAATTTTCTTATGAAAACATTACAGACTCAAGTAGCAATTCGGTTTTCCCCATGTGATTGTACCACGTACGTACCACGAATTCGATGAAGCTTTTTTTTCCAAAAAAAAAACCTTAATTCTGAAGCTTGAAAACTCGACTGGTCTTAAGACTTAAAAAAATGTAAGGACTAATTTCTTATACAGAATTGTTAATGAATTGAAACTTCTCTGAAGCACCGCAACAAAATCGTCTGCTAAGGTAACACTCTTCAAAGGCCAACTTTATTCAAACCTCATTCAGATTAAAGATCCCACAGGACGTGTGCATGGGTACAATCGGATGTACGGAGTACGCGAGCAACCGCAAGAGCTTCTTTGCAACTACACTCAATAGATTCTTTAGATCTCCTAGAATTTTTTCTGTTATTTTGTGTAATTCTTTTCCAAGTCCGCCCCATACCGTGGTCGGGAGTAGCACATGAAACAATGCCAACCCACATGTGTTCATAAGTTTTTTAGGCTCATTAGTCTTGAAAATAACTCAATCATGAATTCCTGTTTGAATTCGCTGGCTAAATGAAATTGAATTCCCACATCGACAAGCGACAGACGAGGAGGATGAGGGAGAACTCGAACAACAAAAAATAGCTCAACACTCCACCCAAACCGAGAAAAGAACCACAATTTAATTTATTTTCACATTGTTCGCATCCTTTGCACATCCTTCTGCAAAACTCCCTGGGTTGGTAACCTAATACCGCCCTGTTCTTACATCTTGATATGATTATACCGGAGGTACACTTCGCAACATTTCGTTTTTTATTCGAATCCGATAAGGAAACTGGAAAGAACGATGATCTTCCTTTGCCGTCGCCCTCTGACGGTCCACTGCTCCTCTCATGTGCTGCCCAAGGAATCAGGAAGGGAATGAGTATGAGACGAAATGAATTTCCATATTTCCTATGCAAAAAAAAAAAAAAATAACGGCAAGAATCTCTCTTCTCATGTTTATGCGGCTCCACCGTATGTAGAGGAATTTTTTGGCGAGCCCACCTCAATAAGGGTAGCAACGTTACGAGTACACGCCGATGCGAGATAATAATTTGAAATAATGATGTGTTGATATGATCACAGGCAGCGTTTTTTGTTTCCCCACCCATTGGGGGGGTGTCCTCGGGGCTATCCAGCACGCAATTTAAATTAACTGTAACGAAGGGAATACAAATTGAATTTGCTTTCGTTACTTCTGGATATGCGAGCGCGCCGCTTACAAATGGGTGGCAATTATTAAATCAGCGATAGAAGGAAGTGAGGTATCACTTCTTACATTTGATGTAAGAGACCGAATTAGAATATTTCCTTTGGACAGAGGTGCCCTCTGGCACAGCTGTTGCGGTTGCTATTCGAGTACAATTTCCTGTACTTAGAATTGTTCATCATAAGGTGTTAAGTATTGGGATATGGATCTATAGGAGACGTGTGTGCAATATACAAAACACTAGGAATTGTGTACGACAGGAAGAATGTTATATACATTAATGTGATAAATTTTATTACATAATAGTTATTTTATAAATTATAACTTTGATTTGATAATATGCTGCTTATTCAAAAAATGAGTATGCCCATGAAAAAAAGTACCTCGAGATAGATTTAAGCACAGAACGTGAAAAAAGCATGACAAACGCTGATATCTATCAAGGACGAAAACACATACTTAAATTTGTAAATATGATAATTTCTTTCATCGCATTCCAAGAAATCGCATGTATCATCGCAAGATCGAATTTATCTCTATGTAAATTTAATGCTTGAAATATTTTTCCTTACTTACAGCTAGTAACCCTGACCCTTGAGCTTCGTGCCACCCATGCATCTGTAATCACTTGCTGAAGGTAATGTCTTGTTGTCGCTCTTCTCTTTCGGGTTTGCTAATGCTTATGCGTCGCTGCAATAGGCTATGTTTTTGTTTTTCTATGACAAATTTCTTTATATTATAGACAAATTAAAGATATGTATATGTAATAATATGGGTGGCGCTACAAGTCCGGGCCTAACTTCTCAGCAACCATTCGTGTTGTGCGTGCTATTGTTCTATCACGCGTGGAAGGGACCCACGGCTTAATGCCGATTCCGAACGGCGTAGTTGAGAAGCTTTTTCTAGACAGGAAATACTCTTTAAGCATTGTCAGTGACTCGAAAGAGGCGGAGCCGTGAAATACTAAAGGTGGTAAAAACTCTGGTATCGAACCTGGCACCCTCTGCGTAGGAGTCGACGCACCAACCCACTACGCCACGGCGACCCACATGTTTGTAATTATATTCATTGCAAATATAACACTAATGCTCAGTTTCACAGTGAAGAACTCAAATTCAGCTGAACCTTAAGCCTAGTTGAAATTTTCTGTTTGAAATCCGAACTTCAGTTCAGTTGAATTTCGCTTGTTCAATGAGATTAAAAAAAAATGCCATCTCTTCCAACTGGTATACCTACTACAATAACTGAATTATTCTTATTGGTTTTCTATACTTTTTGGGTTTGAATTGTCTTTGGTGCAGTCCTTTGGAGCTTTTTCAAGGTTCTTCTGCTATCGGCAAAGAGATATAGTTAACATACAATGAAAACAGACATGCAAAATCACAGACAATCCATCTGAGTATGACCAGTGAAAGGCAAACAATAAGAAAATGTAAGTAAAAGCTACTTAATCGCTGTGCATATTAAGGGACAAATCATTTTTTATCAAATGTAAAAAATAAAAAAATTAATCTAAAGAAAAATGAGGAAGGTATGAATTTCATTATAAACCATCAAATACTCTCGCTCTCAAAAGAGCAAAACAAAATGCAACTGTGTTTCTGAACTGAGGCGGCTTAAACTCTCGTTTAAATTAAGCTGTCGGATTTGAACACACAACCCGCAGAAGCACGAGGAACTAACCAACCCACTCCGCCAACGGACCATAACACTGTCTTATTCAAGACGTTTTTCCAAAGACTTGCGACAGAGGTGGAAATTAAGTGAAGTTTTGAAGAAAACGTTTGATGAATTGTATGAATCAATCTTATTTTTACTGGACCACTTCAATACATCTTGTGCTGCAAAGATTAATTTTTCAAATGTTCTGCATTTTATTTATCGCCTTTATTCGTCATGATATGCAGGATATGCTCATTAACAACAATCAAAGTCGCATATGCGAGTTGTTCCCAAAGAAGCTGTGTCTAGACTATAGAAGACTGCCCATGTATTTATCGTTCTTGATATGCTTTATTTAAATTCTCACAGCATGCTTATCTTATTTACTATATATATATATATAAGTATTTAAGACGCGTTAAATGAAATGGCACTGGCAAATAGTGACATTATCCTGCAGGTTAGCTGAGATCAAAATGAAGCAATTCCAAGTGAATTTTGGCACATGCTGTTCACATAAGATGTTCCCCTTTAAGAACGACAAAGGGAATGTATGGCTATTCATCGCCGCAGTCAGTTACAGTCAGTCAGGAAAAACAGGCGTCCTACTTCAGTGTAAACAATCAATTCACCTTCAATCGATTTGATCCATCGCAACCTGTCTTCAGTTAACCGTTCCCAGTTACTTTCGTGTCTATTTTTTCATTTTTATTTTCAATTACTCTCAACACAATAAGCACCTGTTCATGGCAGCGAGAAACGCCAGCTACCCCACCTCATGGCACCGCTCACGTTGTGTTATTGCAAACATGCCCAGTCAGGGCACTTACAGTTGTTGCAGTTGACACAAGGTACAGGACAGGAATCAATTAAGTCCGCACATACTATAAAGTCTCAGCATATGATTGTGTGTATACTCTGTATATAGTGCAATGCAATGTCGTTTAGCGAGGATATCGGCAAAACGGTTTCCCTTCATTACCGCCCACATATGCTTTATTCGCCTCTAGGGCACACACCAACAGACAAACCGGCATACAGACCCATCTGTTGTCCTTACAGGAAACTGATTACAAAATTACGTCTAGAAGGCTCACACATAAAAGTACTGCATGTGGATTATCCTCAGTCCAACTCAGCTGGACATTAAATAAAACCTTTCGGGTAATCAATATGACCCAATGAGGCCGACCAGGGCGAGAGTCCAACCGACCAAACAACCGACGAATCAACCAGCCAATGTAGACCACCACAACCGGGAATAATGGTGGTGGTTCATCTGCAGTGTTCCGGAGCGCCAAGCAATGTGCTCCGACAAAAAAAAACAGAACTCTCGGCAAAAAGGGGGAAATTTATTATCTTATTTGTTGTTCCTACTACTCCTGTTGTTGTTGTTGTTGTTGTTGGCGGTGTTTTGATACTCCTGTTTGATGGGGAACAAACGGACGGAATAATTTTCATTCAATCCAGCAGCAATTTTGGAAAGGAGTCGTAATAAACATTTTAGTATCTGTATCTTTTTCTGTTTGAGTTGGATTCGTAGTTTTCGTGCCTGCGAAGCCCTGAAGGTACTGCTGGTGGGCCTGTGATGGTGGCGAGAAACTGGGAATAAACAGGGTATGTTATTTAGCCTCTAAGGACTTGGGAGGCAATAAAATGGATTGAAGGATACACTGCCTTATGTGGAGGATGGTATGTGTGTGTGTGTGATAAGTATATTTCTAAACTCGTCATTGGCTTCCGGCGCTCACCTTCGCCGGCCTGTGAAAACTTGATGTGGGCCATTGGCTGAGAGTGGGCATTTCATTAGCAATAAATCAAATAATTGGTTCTTTTTCTAATTTTCTATAGCGAATTGCAATGGACGGCACAGTCGGAGATAAGCAGGAGTTATTGACTTAATTTCGGGGATCTATGGGTTCTTAAGCAGTCTGACGTGGCCCAGTAACTATTGATTGGGAGAGTAGCCATTAAGTTCCACAGTTCGTGTTACTCAATGCACGAATAACTACTCGTAATCAGTGTTAAGCAGGTCGTATCGGACATGGAATTTTCTTATTCGTTGATTGAAGCGGAAGAATGGCAAGATAGAAAAAGAATTGAACTGAAATATACTAGGTATTTTCTGGTTAAAGACAATCAAGTTTTGGGGTATTTAATGGCTTTGTTGCACTTGCTTTTCGAGAACACTCTGATGCCCCATAACTGCAGCAGAAGGAGCAAATCACTTTCTCATTGCGTTGTGATGTTATGGTAAAATAATGCTGTACGTTGGGAGTTGATAGAATTTAGGAAAAGGAATATAATCTGGCTAGAACACACAGATTTAGGTCCGGCGAATGTTTAGAGACATACCATTCCATTGTCAGAGTTTTGAATCATTATATTGTTGTAATGTCCACATCATCATGCTGGAAGAGAATTTCCTCTGAAGTTTAATTTTTATTAAAAAATTACAATTTCAAGAATACATACCTGTTCATGTTTCCTCCACCATAATTCCAAGCTTAAAATATTGGTAAGCCGGTCTTGGATCTAGTTGTAGCAGTGCCGTAGTTATTGTTTACTCCTCTTTTGGAAATCCTCTTCAACTTCAACCTGAGACCGTAACGGGAGGAGCTTGGCAAAACCCGAAAAAAGAGAAGAAGCACTACCCCGCGGGATTCGATCCTGAGTCCCAACGATCCGAGGTAGCGAATCGCAGACCTACGACCACTTGCATCGACGGAGTCAAAACCAGTGACGTAACACCACTGCCGCCTATACAACCTAGACATAAATGGATATCCTAAGCTGAAACTATGCGAAAACCTTTATAGACTTTGCGCATAAGATGTCCCCCAGTTTTCTTGTGCCGTTTTCTTCGTGAAATCATATTGCTTCATTCTCTATGAGCAAGCAACACAGAAAATGCTAAGCATCTCATCTTTTTATCATTTCCCTTTTTCATCCGTAATATGACGGTAAACTGAGGGCCTTTTTCTGTCACCACTCTTAAATCTACATCATGCAAATATACCTATTTTAAGGTTTTCGTAAATAAATAGATATGACTTAACTATGATACGGTTTCTTTTTAAATGCAACCAATTTCACTTAGATTTCAAATGCCATATTATTTATTTTTCATAATTAAATGTGAATTTTAAAATGTTTTCCTTAGATGACGACCTTGGAAACGAAGCTATAAGAAAGAAATGTTTTATAGCATTGGCAATTTCGATAGTGGATCGCCGTGGCGTAGTGGGTAAGTGCGTCAACCCCTACGTAGAGGGTGCCAGGTTCGATGCCCGAATTTACCACCTATCATAATTCACGGCTCCACCTCTTTCGAGTCACTGACAATGCTCAAAGATTATTCCTATCTAGAAAAAGCATTTCACCTTCGCCGTTCGGAGTCGGCATTAAACTGTAGGTCCCTTCCACGCGTGAAAGAACAATAGCACGCACAACACGAGTGGTTGCTGAGAAGCTAGGCCCGGATCCGCCTCGGACTGTAGCGCCACCCATATTTTTATATAATTTCGATAGCAGTCTGGAGTAATTTTATTTGTTGCCTTAAAAGGGACTATCGTTTCTCTCGCTTCTGAAACTATCAAAACAATCCTGGATACACCCCAAACATGCATTCTTCCGAATATTAAAGCGAATAGAAGTAGAATTCGCTTTAAACCTTTATGTAACAAGTAGTTGATGATAGGCCCAATAGAAATACTTTTTGGAAATGTATATTCATTAAATATTTTTACTAGCAAATCAATTAGGAAAACCCTACTTGTCGAAAGGACATTAAATTTCGACAAATTCCAGATCATATTCAAGTAAATCAAATAACTTGAACATCATACTTTTATTTTGAAATTCAGTAGTATGTACTTTTTATTCGCAAATGTGTCAACGATTTTATTTCACTGTCTGGTAACTCTCAAACGGGCAAGATCGTAAAATGGATCGGATCAATTTGATTTATTTCCTTGTAAACAATGTAATGGAAGTTAAGGCTAAAGTTTAAGATAACATTTTTACCCTTACGACCCACAAATAAAAACAGTCAAGACCGCTTCGGGACGTTGTGTACTTTTTCATTATTATTATTATTATTATTTTCATAATTGTAAAATATAAGTATAATATACTAACTACTTCCGCTGAAATTAAAATATGATGTCTTCATTTTGAAATTTAAGAAATTGATTTCCTCTGGAATTCTTAAAAATACTATTTTTTGTATGATAAGTCTGAGTGCGAATATTTGAAGACAAAAATGTAAATCTTACTATATTAAACAAAAGGTATCAGAATCTCGAGCAAAAAGAATTACAGTTGTGATTCTGTGGTCCAAGAATTGAATACCGTCTTCAGATGGTCTTACCCTTTGGAGGATTAAACTTAAATCCACTATTTCTTCAACTTAGTTTAATATATATTTTGCCACCTTTACGATCTACTTTTCCAATCGTATATTTATATTATATATAGCTAAGATCAACATCATCAAACAGCCACTATTATGTTCGTTAGCTTCTTCTTCTTCTCTTGGTGCTACAATTTGGTGTGGACTTTGGCCTCAACTACCAAGCCTCTCTAGTTGGCAATCTCTTAAGCTACCTGTTCTAATTTCTCATGTCAAGTTGGTTGGGGTCCTTCTTGCGTTGTCCCACAGTTGCGGAGTTAAAGACTCATCGCTCTACTCTTGTCGTAGAAGTTTGGATAGACTCATATCCGTGTCAACGCAACCGGGCAAAAGATTTAGCGCAGAACTCTTCTCTGAAAAATACTGAGGACTGTTTTATCGGCACTTGTGATTGTCCATGCTTCCGCGCCATAAAGCAGAACAGGGTTGATCAAGGTGTCACAAAAAGTTCGCTTTATGCTCGAGGGAGAGCTCTACTATTTATATTGGCCTTTGAGGACAAAGAATTACCGATTGGCAAGAGTTATTCTGCGGTCTCCTACATTGAAGTCACCAGACACTGCTCTCATTCGCCGCCAACGAAATTTAGGCTACTTCCGATTATATGCCAGCAAATGCCTCATTGACAGCTCTCTGTCTTCGATAAATCACGTCAATGCTGTCTGTGTCCACAGCAGTTGCTCGGTATTTCAAAATATATTACCTCCAATGTTAGCGAGTGAGTTCTGCTTGATTTTTTATAGAACGTTATTGAAATAGTCAAACCAATGCACGTTGGCTTGTCTTAGTCCTCTATTGATATTGAAGGTCTCGGCGAGTTCATTTGCGACATTCATGAGTCTTAACAATGGATGTAATAATAATTCTGAAATCACCCTCTACTTTGAATAATATCCATTCTATTATCAACGCATCTTCTCGTTTATTTGTCGCTACAGTCCGGGGTGGACATGGGCCTCAACCAACTCAACTCTCCAAGAGGATCTCTGGCTAGTTGCTTGGGTGCGCCACCTTAAACGCGAGCCTTCTCTGCTGCGTTCTCCCACGGGCCCGAAGTCTAAAATACTTCGCGCCGGAGCTCTACAGGCTGAGCCATCTTAGGCGTTGGATCCGTGAAGCCGATTCGAATTTAAGACAATTCCATTGAATAGTTTGGCTCGCTTGTTTTAAGAATTGACGTGCAGACCATATGAAGGTAGTCCATGCATAGTAAACATACATTCTAGCTAATTTAGAGAGTCATGTATGGTTGTAATTATTCAGGATTCTGACTATTCGGTAAGCCGTTTACTCTTTAAATGTCATGGCTTGTCGAATAATACCCCGAAATGCATGACTTATTTCATTGCAAATTAAATAATTCTCCCTTTCTGCAATTCTATCAAAAATGCCCATTAAAGGCATTTGCGTAGGCATTCGTGTTCTGAGAAGTGGTCAGAAATATTATTCGAAAAATGCATTTAGAGAAGCCACTTCTCCGATAATTCTGTTCTGAAATGTCAAATACCTACAAAAATTCTAGCCCTGCACCCAACTAGAGACGAGTTTAATGCGAGAAATATGGTAAGCAAAACCATTGTCACAACCAAGCGGCTGGTCTATGTATACACTTTTAAAAGCTTTTGATGACAAAGTAACTACCGGCCGTCACCAGAATCCATTACGGCAGATATCGGTCGTCCACCTCAGTCCGTTTGGTGGGATTTATAAAATTAGCAATTTCAATTCGAATGAAATATAAGGTATTCAAAAAAAACCAAACTCCCCGAGAATGTTGCTTAATGGTCGGGTCCATTAAAATAAGTTATGTCGAGAGGATTCGCATTAACACCTGGTAGTGGCTTAATGTCTGAAATATTCAAATGTGCTCAGTCACCATGCGCGAACCCTCAAGCGAACGCTCGTCCACCGCCTCACATCGATGATGAGCGCCCATAGACGAATAACGGGCTGGGCTTTCTTGCAAATTTCACCTTCAGTTGATTCAATTTTGTTACTTTATTGCGAGCTTAAGTAACTCACTGAAGTGTGAAAGGACGACAATTACATGGGATTCAATGGAGCTTACCTTGTGTTTCCTTTTGGATTTTCGCTTCGTTCAATTTTTCCTCTCTAAGTTTGCCTGTGGTGGCTGTTTTCATCATCGATTTGACGGCAAAAGCGGCCAAGTAGCGGTTGACTCTACAACCTCAAAGGCGCTACGCGGCTGTGTGATACGAAGATGAGGTCCTCTTCTTGCCCCTTGTGACTTGCCAATGGGGATGGATTCTCGTTAATGGCTTTTCCAGATGTTGCCGTGCTGATGCCTTTTCGACGCTGTCGATCCAATTTCATTTCAAGGTGTTGGTAACACGTGCAATATTCATCACGCGCGTGTTTGTTTTGCTTTCGAAGTGGAAAATAACTAAATTTCGATTGTTGTTCAACCGAGCGGAAATGTATGTGTGTGGGTGGGTGTATCCCTTGGGTGAGTGTATTTATGTACACAACACCTTTGCCTGTGAGCTAAGTAAGACAAGTGGAATAGGTCGGCTGCTGGCATTCTTTCTTTTATTCTACAAAATTGGATGGGATGCTTTTTGCTGATAACAGATGCTGCGGGAATGTGGCGTGTGTGTAAAACCCTTAACTCGCTTAACCCTAGACACTTGAATTGGGGAAATGTGTGTAATAATACTAATACAGTGTAAGGTGGAACGGGGCTCCTTCAGCAGTGTCTCGTGTTGTGCGTACGATTGGAGAGGGCATTAAGTTCTATCTCGTCTTGGAAGCTTTTTATAGACAAGAGCAGCATTGTCAGTGATTCCCGAGTAGTGGAACCGTGAATTATGAAAATTCGGCGGGAATTGAATCTACGAATACAGCACAGGAATCGTAGTATTTTATTAGTGAATTGAATACTTGTGAATATACAATATTTTTGTTTTACAATCGGCTGCACACATGAAAAGGTTATCTGGTCGAAGCTATCCGTGTCTATGTGTAGACCAACAAATTTCAAAGATTGACTCGGAGTTGATAGGACTGAATAGTGGGAATGAGAGGAATTCGAGGATATAGGACATCTTCACCATTGAAAGGACCCGTCAAAATTGTTGCTTATATTACATTCCTCATTAATTTTTTGAATGCAACTCGTATGCCGTTGCAGAGTTTTGCCCGATTATTATTACAAAAGTGTACCAGAGTTGGCGTCAGACGTGATTTTGTATTCACAGGTATACAGTTTTTGCGATTTTCCAATCGCAGTGATTTTTAACTGTGATCTTAAGTTGTAAATTCAAATTTCTTGTGTGATTCTCCCGTATCCACGGGAGACCAAATATTATCACTGATTTAATTCAATCATTCTGAATCTCAATACATCCACTACTCCCAGCAATCATTCTTCGTTGTTTGCTTATCTGCGGAGTACTGATTTACCGACATACTTCAATCCCATGGACGAAGTTAATGAGTATCGTATACAGAGATGACCGGGATGGCCTCTGAACGTTGATAGTTCAATGTATAATGGATATGGTAATACAGTGAAAGCTCCCATAAGTAGACAATCCCCTTATGCGGACAATCTCTCACGACCTTGGATCCGAAGTTACAAATATTCCCGTGGACGGACAACTGCAATAGCCGGACAAAAGTGTTGCGACCATCACTGTCCGCCTATAGGAGCTTTCACAGCATCATATTAAAAAATAGAAAAGTCAACCTCCGAAGTTTTTTAAAAACTTTAACTAAACAAAATGCGAACGGGGTTGTGCAAAGTAGTTGATAGGACGTGTATCAAAAAGTGGTGGTGGTAGTACATAGTAGCGGCTAATGCATGTGTTAGATTCCGAATTATGATTGAAGTTGTGTAAAAATATCAGTTGTAAACGTATTCACTGATTGGGACGTATTCACTGTGTGGAACGTATTCACTGTTTAAATCACAGTCGATCACAGACTTTGATTTCTATTTTATAATCACTGCGAAAAAGTACCAGATTTTTCGCTCAACTCTATTGAAAAGGTTAGAAACAAAAAAGAACAATATTAGCTCCTGCGTCCAAAATGTGCAGTTGAAATTGTAGAGTGCTACCGACCTCTTTTTTTTTTATTAATCAGCTCCGCGAAGTAATAACGACATTGAATAGTGCAGCGTGGGTTAGTGGGTACTACGTAGGCGTATTCCCAAAATCTAGTACTTAGGCTTCATAATCATCTCTGTACGCAATCTTTATGATTCATTGTGAAGTTATTGGAAGAATACTTTTCAGGATGAATCATTTCGTGTTTTGGTTATGTGAATTGACTACCAAGATTGGGTTACGCCGAAAATCTTATTTATGTGCACAATTCGCAATGTCTTAATGCTTGGAAAACAAAGAGTTTGTGTTAGTGAAGATATGACCGAGTTATTGCCCCATACGTGTTCAAAAAATACCTGATTAGTCCTGCAAGGGTTCTTGCGTGCAGGTCATATAAATCCTGTTCAATCGCATTCAGATTGACCAAAGGTTATATTGAAATTAAAAGTTTATCGATATCTATTTAAATTTTCTTTACCCACCAAAAAGGAATGTCCCCGTATTGAGGTCGCGAGGAAATCATTACTCTCGACTACGACTGGGATAATGTTTCATTGATATTGAAACTCATAATGAACAGTGCATCGCATTTCCACCTAACCGAATACGTGAATATGAGAAATTAATACCTCTGGGGTACATCCGCTTATAATGAACAGATAGCAATTACATCCTCTCAAAGCGGATGCTTGATGCAATGTTCGCGACCAATGGTAATTGGCTCATATTTCTTTGAGGACAGTCTTGAGCACTAATTGAAGAGAGCTATGTGTAAACCACATGCAAGGAGATCCTGCTGCAGCAAGTTCATATATTGAATATAAACAACATGTCATTTCTCCACGAATCTGCGCACATACACCGTAATGGACATATTACAGCAAGGGTTCTCGGTCACATCATTGCTCGTTATATGGACTTCTGTATGGGGCGGCAGATGGTCCAGTAAGAAGTGTAGGAGAAGAGCCCTGGAACATTTTTTACAATAAATCCGAATGTGTGTTTGATTTACTTTGGCGAGACCGAGAGTAGTGCAAGTTTGTCGTAGTAAAAGCTTTCCCGGCGAATGAAGAAGATTCTGAATACTGGACTCAGTATGTACTCCAACTCTCGACTATGGTCACGGAGCTTAAGTAATCATGGAAAAAATAAGATCGGGACTATAATCTGCCGACATGATGTGTTGTGGGAGTTACGCATGACTATAGTACTCGAGGAAATCAACTTTTAGCTCCTTCCGCTGTTGACCGTGGTGTGAACGGATTACGTGGCATGAATGTCGCCATCATCACAATGGTTGTGCCTTGAATGCTATTTCATCAGGTAGTCGACAGCTTGAAAGAGCAAGGACAAGGAGCATTGACAATATTCAAAGCTTGGTTACGCTTAGGCATAACACCTGATGACCTGGAGTCAGTGGCTGAAGTTCGAGGTGTCTCGATATCTCTCGTGCGGGCTATTAGTGGATTATGCGAGAATAGAAATGCAAGTTTTATCTTGAAAACTAAATACCGTGTCTATTTAGAGGGTTAAACAGAACATACGTCCCGCAACGAACTGCAATGAAACTGATACAATATTAGTGAAACAATTTTTAATATCAAAAAAAACGCGGTTTCAGGGAGACGCTACAAATAGTTCGATCTAATACGAATCCAAATCTTGCAAAAACTGTCGGAGGATTGTGATAACGACTTTCCAACATAACAAACCATACGATAATTTAAAACTTTGTTAGACTCTCTTTAAACTCATCTCATTATTAAATCAAATTAAATATCATCAATAATATCCGCCTCCTCACGCACGTTAATTCTTCGATTGTCCAAGGGTATTTAAAATACAGACATTTTCGACCGTGACGCACTCTCATGACCGACCTGGACGGTTGACGACACTTGAGCTGGTGCGACAACAGAAATAGGACTACCATTTCTTAACCAATATAATGCGTGGTGCAGATTTCCCATTCCCCATTACAAAGCCTTTCCTTAATTTGGGTCATGTTTTGTTCACAAAAGAATATATTCCAGCACCATCCACCGTTTTTCCATTGTCATTACAATACACGTTTTTATCTCCTGCCAATGAATTTTTCAAGCCCAGAACGCTCGCGTTTTCCTTGCAAAATGTTGTGAAATACATTTTACAAAATATGCAATTCAATAGAAAAAACCTCAGCCCGCCAAAAATTAAAAATTACCAATAAACAGAAGAAAATTGTTTCACAACTGTCAAAAGTGCGAGTTTGCAGAAGAAAATCTATCTACATATAAATTTGTGGTCGCATGCTGCAATCAAATCACGAGCACTACATTGTAACTTGCTTAAGGGATTTATGTGTAGCCTACTTAAAATGCCAGAGCCCGACCACGTGAACGCTGCATTTTGCTATAAACCTTATGTTCAACTTTGCTTATTTTTCAAGCTCGTTCTAGAGTTGAGCGAAAAATCAATAACGGCTACCTTTCACAGTGATTGAAAAATAGCAATCAAAATCTGTGATCGACGTTTCGAACAGTGATTACGTTCAAAATTGATCATTTTTCATAATCACGCACAAGTCACACGCATTGGCTGCTACATTGCACAACCATCACCGCGGTTTGAAATCATAACACGCCCTAGCTACTACTATGCTAACCCCTTTCGCATTTTGATCAAACTATTTATCGTTCAATGTCATGAAGTGTAGCAGATGCGGCTGAAATGGTGTATGTGTGTGCACAATACTTGAGTATGCTAAGTCGTGGGTTGCCCTTCCTATTTTTTAATGTGATACTCATTTATATCATCTATCGTATTATCAACTATGTAATTTGTACAATTCAGAATGATTAAATTAAAATAGTGAAAGTATTTGGTGTGAGTTTTTGGATAGGGGAGAATCACACAACAAAATAAGAGATTTTTTAATTCACAATTTAAAATTACAGTTAAAATCGCAATCATAGTTATACCTGTGAATACAAGATCAGAAGTTTAGGCTTAGCTATGATATGGTTTTCTTTTAAATGCAATGAACTTCACTTCCATTTTAAATGCCAAATTCGTTATTTTAATGTATAAATGAGAGTAAACCGTACCAGTTGAAAGCAAATTCTAAATTTTAGAATGTGGTGTAATCAAGCGCAAGGTTAGCCGAAATCAAGGAGAAGATAAAAAGGGAATAAAATTATAAATAAGGGGGAACTCCATCTTCAAAAATGTCTATCACTTCCGCATCATCTTCAAATAAATCATCCAATTCGAAATCCATGCATGCTATAATTCGTATTTAAAAATTTTTATTCACAAATTTTCTTCACGATTGTATGCCATTTCGAGTATTAAAGCACAACTTAAAGTCTTATGTTCCACTATTTCTTCAACTTAGTTTAATTTATGCCTAGCCGACCTTACGATACATTTTCCATTCGTCCAAGCTGGTAAGTCCATTTTAAGAGAGACTTAAATTTCTAAGTTGAGAATCAGCAAACGGACCTAAATGATGCAGCGTGCACAAGTCATAAAAGTAGAGCGATGCGTGCTGACTTTAAAGTTGTTCGCGGCAGCATGCAGCCAGCTTGGATTTGATTTCAATTGGCGAAATTGATATTTGATAGTGGCTGGACTGTCAGTTAGAATCGTAATATCAGTCGGTGGTGCTTACAACATTGATATCCTTCCTTGACCTACACTTGAAGAAGACTAACATAATTAAGAATATCTCGTGCTAAGATGGATGCCACGTGGCGATAGGTGGCGCATGTACTTTTCGATATACGAAAGTTACAGAAATAAATGTACGTTCCCATAAATTGTTATTCTAATCTGACTGTTCGACTTATCAGACCACAAAGCTAAACCTTAAACGTTTCAATATAATATAATTTGTGGAACTGACCTTAAACCCCGTCTGCTGCGATGCTCATATTATATCGTTTGACATGGGATACCTTTGTAGAAGATATGTGTACATACGCGCCAAGTACCAATAAGTTGAGTCCTCTTACAAGTCCATGTTTGAATTTTTAAACGAAAATACGCAACCACACCGTGGACAGAGCAATTTTGCGGAAAGAGACCCTACAGTAAGGCAGCTACATGCATTAAATCCCTAAAATGTCACCATTCCTTTCTAAGCTGCTTACGCTTTCTGCCCAAGAGAATCGCATGGCAAAATCGCTTGAGTACTTTTTTGTCAGAACTGCTCCATTCAGGACCACCCAATCCTGTCCGGAAACTGTTTTTGAATAAAATAAATCAATTCCACATCAGAATGTCCATCTCCATCCATGTGCAGTATGCGAACATCCGCCAGTGGAATGGATACAACAGTGGGTATTCAACGTTCGTCATGCATGCATATTCACGGGAAAGAAAAAATACTCGTACTGAGCATCATTGTGAAGTACAAGCTGCCACCTGCATGTATTCACATGCTGGACTACAGGTTTTTTGCTCGGCAAAGGATTTGAATTAAAGGACCCCTCGACTAGCCTTCTTAGGCATTGCCAACTAAATTGCTGCGCACTGAAGTGTCACTGTGGGCTATTTTTCGCAAATCGACTGTCGATACGGCATGGAGGCGATTATGCTCACCCTTTGCGAGTCGCTTTCAAACCGGCAACACTCGGATAACCCTTCAATGGGGCATGAATGTGAATGACGGCCACGTTGATGAAGAGTTCCTGCCGATAGCGATTCGGTGTCTTACGGAACTGTAAAGCGAATAAATTTACGAACCAATTTTCCATTAATTTCACTACACAACTACCATCGACATCCGGTTGTTCAAAGAACGTCCAGCAGCAGTCCGAGTAAGTTTGAGGTAATTAGACCTCAATTGTTTTGATTTAATCAATGTGGAGGGAAGCGAATGCTTGGCAGCTCTTAGGCTGACAGATTCCGCTGCATAATCGATTTGAATTGCTAATTCTGTGTTGTACAGGATTCATGGGAATGCAATGCTACTCGGCGGGGATTTAATGACGCAGTTAGATGAAATGGGATAAGCCAAAATTGCCCGGTGAGCAGTGAGTTGTTTGGGGACTGATTAATTGTTTGGAAGTTATAATAACGCTGCTGCACATGCATGTAATTAGGCCGTACATCGTCGGTGGCTAATAATTTGCATGTCGCCATTGCAGACAGTCAGTCCCTCAGGTGGCGACATGAGATAGAGTGTAAATTGATGGCCTTGTAAGTGATTGTCGTGTACTCGAGATAAGCCGGCAACACGTTTACTGAGTGTGTTCTCTTCCTCAAATGCATCACGCTTATGATGGCGATACATGCACTGTCCATGTCCACAACGGGGTCTAGTCCTGAAGCGAGATTCGGTCGGATTAGAACTCTCATCAAGTGGACTGCGTGCCCTTAGTTTATACACATTGATTATTTTATGTTTTTCTCATGAAGTCCATATATTTTCTAGATTATGTTATGATCTAATTTATAAGGTGACGCGCTGTCATGTGAATTTTTTAAAATCATACTTGAAAAGGTTGTGCAAAAGTCACTCGTCAACACAAGGGGCACAATCTTCAAAAAGTCCGTAAAATTGCTAGCATACGCGGGGGAAATTGAAGTGATTGTTCAAACACAGCGAGCCATCAATTAAGCGTTTGATAGTATTGAAATGGAGGTGGCCAAAATGGGTTTAAAGGTGGACGAGGGCCAAACGAAGTATATGCTGTCATCTAGAAAGAACGCACAACATCAACGACTATAACCTCGAGGTAATGAAGGACTTCGTGTACCTTGGCTCCCAAGTAAATAGTACGAACAAAACCAGTACTGAGACTAATCGCAGAATAACTCTTGCCAATCGATGTATCTTTGGGCTCAATAGTCAATTGAGTATTGGGGCTCGAAGGATAACACCTTGATCATTCCAGTCTTGCTGTATGGCGCGGAAACATGGACAACCTCAAAAGCGAAGCCATTGGTCTTTTCGAGAGAAAAGCTCTGCGTTCACTCTATGCGTTAATGCTTCCTGGAGAAGAAGATACAAATATGAACAGCGATATGAGCTGCCTCCAGTTTTTCATTAAAGTTGTTAGAAGTCATCTTCCACTTACGTGTCCTATCTTACTCCTTACTCAGGCATCCTTCGATGCGTTTGATGTACCCGAGGCGTTGGGTCCGTAGACGACTCAGATCAGGTGCCATCTTCGTAAGCAGGACCAAATATCATTAACTTTTCACCCTCGAAGAGACAAAGGATTTCTCCATCCAGTCCATCTATGTATTCATGCAGACATGTTGGAGGACTGGAATAATCAATGACCTTTATAAAGCCATCCATCATTAACGAATATGTATGTATGCCTCGTGTTCTCCTAATTCACCACCTAGTCTTAAGAAAAATGTATCAATAAGCCTTTTCACCATTAAAAACAACGACGCAGCGGTACCACACCATTCATTGCCTGTGCATGTATTGCCTTGCAACTTAAATATAAGTAATTGGTTTAATCGCAAGTTGCCTCTTTCCGAAGAAAATAAATGCTGTCTACCCATCGAAACAAGTCAACGTGACAATTCTATGGGTAGTATGCAAGTAATAACAACTACAGATAAGATGGTTTGAATTGTGCTCAATGTCCAATCCAAACTGTGCGTTCGACAATTCGAGTTTCACATCCCTCACATTGCTGCATCTATTAACAACCGTTGGCTAAGAATGTGGTCCAATAAAAAAGAAGAATTTCAATAAAAAGTCAACCGACGAGGATGGGATTCGAACCCACGCGTGCAGAGCACATTGGATTAGCAGTCCAACGCCTTAACCACTCGGCCACCTCGTCTTGTGTCCTCACGTTTACCTTAATTTTTTGACAAAAGAGTTCACTCCTTACTCACTGTAAAATTTGTTCATTTAGGGGGGTGATCCATATGTACATAGACACGATTCGAATGTGCACAGTAGAACGGTACTCGGTAGGAGTAGACATCCAACATTCATCAACATTTCCATCAACCTTACATTCTTCGTTCATTCAACAGCTATCAGGAGCCTTAAAGTACTTCAAGACCCGAGCTGAAGGCGAGCCTGTATCAAGCAGGAAGGCATAGAGACCATGTATAATGCAACAAAAAGTCAGAAATAAAATCATATATAAACAAGATGTGGACTCTCCACATTCATCTAGGACTTTCTGAAAGCCGGATGTACTTTCGCCAGTAAATTCGGATAAAAGGTCCACACGAACCTTATGCCAGGGAAGGATAGTGGTGAGAATAGACCTTGAAATATTTAATGTGGAAATATTTAGAGTAATTTAAAACAAGCTGAAAAGCTAAATTGCTACAATCCATGAACCGGGATACATTTCCGTTAAAATTACCCCGAAAGGGCATGTTCCGAGGTAATTCATTATTGTTTCTTCCACTTCTTCATTCCTGCAGCTTCTGCAGAAGTATACGGCGCCTCAAGTCTTCTCGCCTGGTGGCCTAAGAGACAATCGCCAGTTATCACCCCATTATTTTACTAATAAGCTTTCTGACTAAAACCAGGAGTCTTTCCTTGGTCTAGTTCAGGCCTGCATGTGTTCAATGCGATTTGTATCATTTATTGCGAACGTCATCAACCGCGATTTTATTGTTTTTAGTGATCTAGTGCCATTGGCATACCTGTTTTGGATCCACCTGGCGGCTTCTCCCTCAAAGACAGACGGCAGAGTTTTACCATCTTGGAGTTGATCGATGGTGTATCCAGAGCGTTTATGGCCGACTTACTGTTTGTGTATAAAACTATAGATATTTTCTCTGTTGGGCTCATTGATATTTGGATGTCCACCCTTTGAACAGCTGTTACTTCTACTTGGAATACCCTGCAGTGGTTCGGTAGCTGCGTAACAGGCAGAAATGCCTGACCCTGTACTTTCCTCCGATTAGGATCAATCGGCCGGTATAAATTTCCAACGCAGCTGTGTTACAGATTTTATCTTCAGATACAGATTTATCTTCTTCCATTCTTCTCTTGTGCTCATGAAACACTTTTCTTTTATTTGGAAGTCCATGAACGGCGTCAGGAAATCTGTTTTATTTAAAGACGTTCAAATTTGGTTGTACTAGCATTACCTTGTGTCCTCTTTCGTGTGATTTGTTCCGTCGGTCTCCTTTTTTTTTAATTTCATTTTTATTTTATTTCTCCGGAGAACTTATACTAAACAAAAATGGCGTGAAAATCTATCTTCATATCTAACAATTCATGTACTTAATTCTATCTTACTGACCCTTCGCGGGTACTCTAAAATATTCTAATCTAACTTACTATTTGCCTTTCGGCATCTAAAGTATTGTTTTTTTTTTGTCCTTAGGACAGACTTTATTGTTTAGGGCTTACTGGCCAAGAAAACTAAGAAAAACTTGGCGCTCTATACATTGTTATTATTATTACCTAACTCAAATCTAAATCTAAACCCTAATACCTATTAAAAATACTTAATCTAACTTAATCTATGTCCGTAATACTACGGACGTGTACGCAAGGGCGTGTATGTTATGTATATGCGTAACATATATAATCCACACGGCCTTGTGCACCCCCTTTTTTTTTTTTCTAATCTGCCTTACAACTAGGTCGTGGGCCGTTATACCAACTAAACGATTAATATCATATAGGCAGGGGCGGCGAAGGCGGGGACTGGTTCTGGTGTAACCACCAAAAGAAGTGCCGCTCCTTATCACTCTCTCTCCTGTCTCGAGCAGGGATCGCTCTACTGAACCGGAGAAGATCTTCGTGTTCGCGGACGACATCCGATTCATAGAGGAGTCGCCTGTCAACTGTTCGGCGCATCGCGTGGTAGATTACAGGACATCCTTCCGTGTCCTGGATCAAGCCGATCGAATCGAAATAGAGGAATGCTTCGGGTGGGACAAAGCCGTTGTGGCGCACCCTCTCATGGTACATATAATTGGGATAGTAAGCCCCGAAGATCAGACTGTTGGTAGAATTCATGCTTCTTGCAATGTGACTTCTTATTAATTTAATGATAAAATTGTCTATCCACTTCACGTCTGCTCTGTTGTACAGGACCTCGTTAGGATAGTACTTCTTGTACTCAGACTCGGGTGTTCGATACAACCGGACAACAAGTGCTAAGACACCGTCTCTCGAACACCCTCACCTTTCCATCTGGGAAGGACTCACGTTGAACCGCAGGGGACAACCATACACCATGACTAGCCTTATGAGGGTTATGTAGCAGATGACCTTCACCCTGGTATCAAGTTGGCTGCTGTTAAACAGCTTGCTTGCCACAGCAAAGTCTTTTCTAGCATTGGTCAGAGCCTTCTCTATATGTTTGTCAAAATACAGAAAATGATCCAACCAAATGCCAAGATATCTAACTACAGTTTTCACGGCTAACGTCTGACCCTGGGGGTCAACTATGCCGAACATCTTCCAGTTTACGCGCGTATCCCTTGAGGCCATGGCCAGCGGGGTACGAAAAGGACAGTCTCACACTTCTGGAAGTTGATACGCAGCTTCCAGTCATCGCAATGTGTCAAAGTATTGTCAAAGTCACGTTGCAACAAGGTATTAATGACTTCTACCTTCGGGCCTCATCTGTACGCCACTAAGTCATCGGCGTACGCGATTAGGTGCGGCATAGACCTTAGAAGATCTGCAGTGAAAATAGCAAACAATACCGGGGAACCAACAGCCCCCTGCTGTAGACCATTATTGATATTAAAAAGTGTGGTAGAAGTTACGCCGCCACTTACGACGAACTTTCTACCTGTTATCATGTCATATATTATGTATAGCAATGTTTTATGTAAGCCAAGCCTGACGAGCTTAAGGAAAAGGCCCTCTAGCCAAACGGTGTCGAACGCCTTCTCTAAGTCGATCAGACAAGCACCCGTACATTGTTTTTTATTTTTATTCCATTGAATGTCGGATACCAGCTTTGACGCGGCATGTGTGGTGTCATGCCCCGCCCTAAATCCAAACTGGTTGTCGGGTATAATATTGTTGTCCTCGACCCACGTTTTTAGGGCTCGAATAATAATCTTTTCGAAGACCTTGCTGATGCAAGGAAGAAGACTTATCGATCGGAGGTTTGACGGGATGCTTTTGTCTTTGTCCCGTTTAGGGATTGGTTGCACTACGGCTATCTTCCAACGTTCCGGGTAATATGCATTACTGAGCGCGTTGTCGAACAGTGTAGTGTAAATTTCGACTGCCGCCGGAAGGAGATGACTAAGCACGATGTTCGGGATACCATCCATCCCAGTTGATTTCTAGTTCTTCATATATTTAAGGATCCCCTGGAGATCTTCTTCGAAAATCACTATCTGGTTTCCATCATTGGCTACGGCATTGTTTGCTATATTTTCGTCATTGAATCTGGTAAAACCGTGATTCTCCGAACGCCATTGACTTATCTCGTTACGGAGATAGAAGTGGTTTAACCGGGCTCTGTTCTCCAGATCGTGGTTCGCACTACGAACCTCGTTGACCGTATACACTCTCTGGAAAACAGCACCAATTGTTTTAACCTTCTCCTGGGGATCTTCGACCATGAAAAAGTCGTTGTCTAGCACGGCCTCATCTGGATCAACATTGATTGAGGTCAGTAGTTGTTCTGGGAAGTCTAAAGATCTGAATGTCATTTTGATCTTTCCTTCTGAATATTTTATTAACTTGCGGGAACATACCCGGGTTGCTGGATCGTTGCACAATCGATGTGGCCTTTAGTAAGCCGCAGGTATCCATGGGAACCGAAATTCAGTATAATTTCTATGGCGGCTGTTAGCGGATACCTTAGTGTCCCTATTATAGAGGTGCTTGTTGATCTCTGTATACTGCTAACCTTGGTAAGATTTGATTTTACGTTTAATGCCATGTCCATTAGATTAGGACGCCATACATCAATATTGGTCATACTATTGCGGTGTACAATCGATGTGTTATCTTCGGTCTAATTTCCCATTTGGGAGCTACGATTTTTTTGCGTGTATAAAGTGCAATCGATGCTTTCCTGATGCGTTCCTGTATGTTGCATTTCCAGCTCAATTAACTGTCGACTATAACAACTAGGTATCTGTTGAAATGAGACTATTTTGAGAATACCATACTGAAAAATGTTTTTAATATTTATTTCTTCTTCTGCGCTACAATTTGGGATGGAGGATGGCTACATCCCCCAAGTCTTTCCACCTGTCCCCGTTCTTAGGCAGCAGCCTACAATGGCTGGAGTCCCGCTCTATCTCTGTGCGCCAATTGTATGGGAGTGTCTGTCTTCGCTCAAAGTGTGATTAATCTGCCTGACAGTTGATTGATCAGGGGACTCCAAAGTCCCTTATTGAATGTTCAGGTGAGTGATCCGCGTACTGGGTTGATTTTGCCCCGTCCGCAATTCACGAGCTTGAGTCCGTCTTCGGACGTGATGTCATGAAATTGAATTTTCCGAATTTTGCATTGATTCAGATTTGGGGATAGCCTCTATACTTTAAGTTTACGATGGTGAAGTTACCCCCTCTCGATGCACCTGAACCTGGGAGGCTTGGTCCTATCCTTTGGGTAGAGCAGAAGTAGAAGTCGTGAACTATGCAGGGGCCAACGTTTTTTTTTTTTCATATGAATCGATTTGTTGTAGGGCACTTGCACCATCCTTCCAACGCCCCAAAATTTGTTTTGCAAGATCTTAATAAGTGTCAGTTTACTTGGAGGCGTGTAAAGTTCAGTTTCCTCTTATCCCTTGCAGGCAATATAGAATGCTGCGTGGTACTTGTTTCCAGATCGTGCACTGTTGCAAACTTTGCAAACTCCTGCGCTCCATAGCGTCAAATTGAAACACTTTTTAATTTATTATCTCGCTCTTTAGTTTGTCAAATTACAGGTCCGCCCTATACACACCAGAAAGAGAAAAAAGAAAAACAAAAAATTATATATCCAGGAACACCCGAAACTCTTTCCCAAGTTGCGAAACTTTTTAAGTCCCCTCTTGAATTATTTTTCAATTCCAATATTTTTACGCACTCACTCTATATTTTACAAAAGAATGAAAAACCGAATTTTCAAAACACATTGCCACACCTGTATCTCTCCAGCAAGGAACAGACTATAATTACTCTCCGTACGTGTGCTTGAACTGCTCAAAACTTTTCTTCCATCCAAAGACATTCATTAGACAGGCAACCAAATTAATTTGTAAACTCCGCTCCTTTGGAAAAGTTCAAACAGATTATTCATGTGCTCCTCTCCTGGCCGCCCCAAAAGATAGTTAAAAATACTCTAACCTCCCTCCCAGCTTACCAAAAAGGAAACAATTTTCGGAAACTTTATGCACAATTGATGTCTCTAAAATTGCATCCCTCAACAAGGGAACACACCCCAACCGCCACCGTGCAGTTTGTTGCACCTCAGGACATTGTGCGCATACATGTTTAAGCCCTTTTTTTACGAAAAATTATCGTCAAACCAACCGTGACGAGATTTTCATTATTCATGACGAATATGGAGCGAAACCTACAAACAATCGCAACACAAATCTAAATCCACTCCGTGCACGCATCGACGGAGCATAATTAAAAATCGTTTTGGCCATGGCAGTGCTGTGGTATCCATCTGTTCGTTGCTACTTAGAAATGCTCTCGTACAAACATATACTTATATTGACAGCTTATGCCGGGAATGTGTTGGTGACTCATTGTCACCGTTCCAGACGGCTGCGAGTGTGAAAGTTTTTCGGTAGCACTTGGACGGATCTGCAACGATTTCCTATATTCCGACTACGAGTGCCGAGGCTTTGTTGCATGCACACCCTTGTTCCATTGTGGCGCAAAAGTTCGCTCCCAGAGCAGAGCTGAAATGAGTGCAAGCCCAACAAATGCAAACCATTAATCTACGTTACTTTTACACATATTTCAAGCGAACCATATAATAAATTTCGAGGTGGAACTTTTCACGAAATTTATGGATCTTCAGGTATTGGTGCGGTGTGTGGGCGCGTTGCAGACTTTTGTGCAGACGCCTGCCAACGGCAGGGGGATGGGGATGGGACTTACAACTTAATATGTATTCGTTCGTAAATTTAAATGGTGTCTGAAGATGTGGGGATACGGGGATGATAAATGCGAGCGGAAACTTTGAAGATAGCACAGCCCGAGAATTACAATTTGGCTAATTGCACACATTGTGGATGCTTGCACTCTGTGCCTAATTGAGTAATTAGCTCCGAGCATTCTTAATATATGAGTGCACGAGAGAAGAAGCTGCCGAGTTTTCAGCTCGCCTTGTTGGAGTAATATTGGCCAATTTGTTGATTGGTTTCGTGATGGTGTAGCACAGGTGGCTCGTTTCTTTTGTGATACCTACTTAATTCAGCATGACATGGATAAGGTTATTTCTTTGCAGCTGTACCAGAGGAGTTGTGTTTTAAATGAATGGCTTGTGAAATCTGTCGAAATTCTTAAGTAAATTTGGGGGATTGTCCGATGAACTTGGGGATTTACAATGGGGATTACATCAGGCACAGGCTATGAAGCCAGAAGCACATTAAACTACGCTGTCGCGATCTACGAGAGCTGTTCGTAAGAACCACGAAAGGAAAGGAAAAAATAATATGAAAGACTCAGCTTCAAAAGAGCAATATGGACAAGAATTGGGATGGAGATGTGTTATGGCAGGAATGTTGTATCAAAAAACCATTATCCAATTAATGCATAGTTCTGAATGCAGCTTATAATATTATATAGGCGCGAAAGTCCGAAAAGAACCTGAGCCTAGCTTTTACAGCATCCACTCGTTGTTATTGTTCTTTCACGAGTGGAACGGGCTTACAGTTCTCTGACGTCTCCGTACTCCCAAGTATGATAATCTTTTCTCTAGACGAGAGTACGAGGAAAAAGCAGTGGCAGTGCCACGAAAGAGCAGGAGCCGTGAGTTGTGAATGTTGGTAAATTCCAGGATCGAAACTGGAACCCCCTGTGTAGGAGTCGAAGCACAAACCAAATACGCCACGATTTATAAGATACTCTGTTATCTCCTTAAGAGATGCGGCAATTCAGGATAGTTTTCGAATTAAACGTGACTCGCCGCCTGACTGTCAGTACATACATATGACAACATTTTTCTTTGTTATCACATTTTTAAATGGCCAAAACACAGCGTCGTTGATTACTATTGAATCTGCCTGAAAAGAGCTACTGTAGCTCAGCAATGGAAATTATCATTACATATTTAGATCTTCCTAGATCTTTAGAGTAGACGCTAGCAGCAATGCGTTTGTCCATCTTAGATTCATCTGTGAAGATTCGCGCTGGACCATCCAGCTTCTGGTACTTTAACTTCCAGTAGAAGTTATCGAAGATGAAGATTGGTAGCTGGAGATCGGTGTCTAAATATGATTGAGTGTCCAGAATGGAATGCAATCCACATTTGCAGTCATATGAGATTTATCGGCTGGTGTCACCCATCATATGCGACTATATGACTTATTCTAAAAGCACAGACTGTAGAAAAACTGAGGATACAGCATAAGTCTCAACAAAAATTAAATTCAAAGCAGATTCCAAGAAAAAAATCGTAAAGTTTTTTATACTCCATGAATATGGTGCTAGGATCGGTGAGTTCTTTATGTTGGAGGGATTTGTCCAATTATGTCTATGGATGCTCGGATGTCAAACATTTATTTAGAGCAATTTGTTTGCCATGTACATTCTGACATGTCATGGCTTGCAACTAGTGAAAATTATATTATATGAAATACTTATACACGAAATAATCACCAAAGATGTTAAGAAGTCGTATAAAGTAGAAGTATATTGCATACATCGTATATAGTAGTAGTATAGGGCCAAAACGGCAGCTGGAGGATAATCTGGCAAAAGGCTGCAAAAGTACAAATCTACATGAAAATTAAACGAAATTTCAGATGTCCTGAAATGCGCTCCTATTTATCGGATTCTATTAATACACACACGTACACATCAGCAAAGGTAATTTTAAGTCTAATGGGGCCGAAATGGCATTTGGAGGATTACCTGACAAAACGCTCCAACACGACGATGCTAGCTATACAAAAGTAGCAAAAAATTCAGATGTCCTGAAATGCGCTCCCACGCATCGGATTCTGTTAATACACACACGAACACATCACCAAAAGTGTTTTTAAGTTCTAGATAGGTCTAATAGGGCAGATATGGCAGTTGGAGGATTACCTGACCAAACGCTCCAACACGACGATGCTAGCTATACAAAAGTAGCAAAAAATTCAGATGTCCTGAAATGTGCTCCCACGCATCGGATTCTGTTAATACACACACGAACACATCACCAAAAGTGTTTTTAAGTTCTAGATAGGTCTAATAGGGCAGATATGGCAGTTGGAGGATTACCTGACCAAACGCTCCAACACGACGATGCTAGCTATACAAAAGTAGCAAAAAATTCAGATGTCCTGAAATGCGCTCTCACGCATCGGATTCTGTTAACACACACGAACACATCACCAAAAGTGTTTTTAAGTTCTAGATAGGTCTAATAGGGCAGATATGGCAGTTGGAGGATTACCTGACCAAACGCTCCAACACGACGATGCTAGCTATACAAAAGTAGCAAAAAATTCAGATGTCCTGAAATGCGCTCTCACGCATCGGATTCTGTTAACACACACGAACACATCACCAAAAGTGTTTTTAAGTTCTAGATAGGTCTAATAGGGCAGATATGGCAGTTGGAGGATTACCTGACCAAACGCTCCAACACGACGATGCTAGTTATACAAAAGTAGCAAAAAATTCAGATGTCAAGAAATGCGCTCCTAAGCATCGGATTCTGTTAATACACACACGAACACATCACCAAAAGTGTTTTTAAGTCCTAGATAGGTCTAATAGGGCAGATATGGCAGTTGGAGGATTACCTGACCAAACGCTCCAACACGACGATGCTAGCTATACAAAAGTAGCAAAAAATTCAGATGTCCTGAAATGCGCTCTCACGCATCGGATTCTGTTAACACACACGAACACATCACCAAAAGTGTTTTTAAGTCCTAGATAGGTCTAATAGGGCAGATATGGCAGTTGGAGGATTACCTGACCAAACGCTCCAACACGACGATGCTAGCTATACAAAAGTAGCAAAAAATTCAGATGTCCTGAAATGCGCTCCCACGCATCGGATTCTGTTAATACACACACGAACACATCACCAAAAGTGTTTTTAAGTTGTAGATAGGTCTAATAGGGCAGATATGGCAGTTGGAGGATTACCTGACCAAACGCTCCAACACGACGATGCTAGCTATACAAAAGTAGCAAAAAATTCAGATGTCCTGAAATGCGCTCCCACGCATCGGATTCTGTTAATACACACACGAACACATCACCAAAAGTGTTTTTAAGTCCTAGATAGGTCTAATAGGGCAGATATGGCAGTTGGAGGATTACCTGACCAAACGCTCCAACACGACGATGCTAGCTATACAAAAGTAGCAAAAAATTCAGATGTCCTGAAATGCGCTCCAACTCATCGGATTCTGTTAATACACACACAAACACATCACCAAAAGTGTTTTTTACCAACCTGACCTGACCAAACGCTCCAACACGACGATGCTAGCTATACAAAAGTAGCAAAAAATTCAGATGTCCTGAAATGCGCTCCCACGCATCGGATTCTGTTAATACATACACGAACACATCACCAAAAGTGTTTTTAAGTCCTAGATAGGTCTAATAGGGCAGATATGGCAGTTGGAGGATTACCTGACCAAACGCTCCAACACGACGATGCTAGCTATACAAAAGTAGCAAAAAATTCGGATGTCCTGAAATGCGCTCCCACGCATCGGATTCTGTTAATACACACACGAACACATCACCAAAAGTGTTTTTAAGTCCTAGATAGGTCTAATAGGGCAGATATGGCAGTTGGAGGATTACCTCACCAAACGCTCCAACACGACGATGCTAGCTATACAAAAGTAGCAAAAAATTCAGATGTCCTGAAATGCGCTCCCACGCATCGGATTCTGTTAATACACATACGAACACATCACCAAAAGTGTTTTTAAGTCCTAGATAGGTCTAATAGGGCAGATATGGCAGTTGGAGGATTACCTGACCAAACGCTCCAACACGACGATGCTAGCTATACAAAAGTAGCAAAAAATTCAGATGTCCTGAAATGCGCTCCCACGCATCGGATTCTGTTAATACACACACGACCACATCACCAAAAGTGTTTTTAAGTCCTAGATAGGTCTAATATGGCAGATATGGCGGTTGGAGGATTACCTGACCAAACGCTCCAACACGACGATGCTAGCTATACAAAAGTAGCAAAAAATTCAGATGTCCTGAAATGCGCTCCAACGCATCGGATTCTGTTAATACACACACGAACACATCACCAAAAGTGTTTTTAAGTCCTAGATAGGTCTAATAGGGCAGATATGGCAGTTGGAGGATTACCTGACAATTACCTGACCAAACGCTCCAACACGACGATGCTAGCTATACAAAAGTAGCAAAAAATTCAGATGTCCTGAAATGCGCTCCAACGCATCGGATTCTGTTAATACACACACGAACACATCACCAAAAGTGTTTTTAAGTCCTAGACAGGTCTAATAGGGCAGATATGGCAGTTGGAGGATTACCTGACAATTACCTGACCAAACGCTCCAACACGACGATGCTAGCTATACAAAAGTAGCAAAAAATTCAGATGTCTTGAAATGCGCTCCCACGCATCGGATTCTGTTAATACACACACGAACACATCACCAAAAGTGTTTTTAAGTCCTAGATAGGTCTAATAGGGCAGATATGGCAGTTGGAGGATAACCTGACCAAACGCTCCAACACGACGATGCTAGCTATACAAAAGTAGCAAAAAATTCAGATGTCCTGAAATGCGCTCCAACGCATCGGATTCTGTTAATACACACACGAACACATCACCAAAAGTGTTTTTAAGTCCTAGATAGGTCTAATAGGGCAGATATGGCAGTTGGAGGATTACCTGACCAAACGCTCCAACACGACGATGCTAGCTATACAAAAGTAGCAAAAAATTCAGATGTCCTGAAATGCGCTCCAACGCATCGGATTCTGTTAATACACACACGAACACATCACCAAAAGTGTTTTTAAGTCCTAGATAGGTCTAATAGGGCAGATATGGCAGTTGGAGGATTACCTGACAATTACCTGACCAAACGCTCCAACACGACGATGCTAGCTATACAAAAGTAGCAAAAAATTCAGATGTCTTGAAATGCGCTCCCACGCATCGGATTCTGTTAATACACACACGAACACATCACCAAAAGTGTTTTTAAGTCCTAGATAGGTCTAATAGGGCAGGTATGGCAGTTGGAGGATAACCTGACCAAACGCTCCAACACGACGATGCTAGCTATACAAAAGTAGCAAAAAATTCAGATGTCCTGAAATGCGCTCCAACGCATCGGATTCTGTTAATACACACACGAACACATCACCAAAAGTGTTTTTAAGTCCTAGATAGGTCTAATAGGGCAGATATGGCAGTTGGAGGATTACCTGACAATTACCTGACCAAACGCTCCAACACGACGATGCTAGCTATACAAAAGTAGCAAAAAATTCAGATGTCTTGAAATGCGCTCCCACGCATCGGATTCTGTTAATACACACACGAACACATCACCAAAAGTGTTTTTAAGTCCTAGATAGGTCTAATAGGGCAGATATGGCAGTTGGAGGATAACCTGACCAAACGCTCCAACACGAAGATGCTAGCTATACAAAAGTAGCAAAAAATTCAGATGTCCTGAAATGCGCTCCCACGCATCGGATTCTGTTAATACACACACGAACACATCACCAAAAGTGTTTTTAAGTCCTAGATAGGTCTAATAGGGCAGATATGGCAGTTGGAGGATTACCTGACCAAACGCTCCAACACGACGATGCTAGCTATACAAAAGTAGCAAAAAATTCAGATGTCCTGAAATGCGCTCCCACGCATCGGATTCTGTTAATACACACACGAACACATCACCAAAAGTGTTTTTAAGTTCTAGATAGGTCTAATAGGGCAGATATGGCAGTTGGAGGATTACCTGACCAAACGCTCCAACACGACGATGCTAGCTATACAAAAGTAGCAAGAAATTCAGATGTCCTGAAATGCGCTCCCACGCATCGGATTCTGTTAATACACACACGAACACATCACCAAAAGTGTTTTTAAGTTCTAGATAGGTCTAATAGGGCAGATATGGCAGTTGGAGGATTACCTGACCAAACGCTCCAACACGACGATGCTAGCTATACAAAAGTAGCAAAAAATTCAGATGTCCTGAAATGCGCTCCCACGCATTGGATTCTGTTAATACACACACGAACACATCACCAAAAGTGTTTTTAAGTCCTAGATAGGTCTAATAGGGCAGATATGGCAGTTGGAGGATTACCTGACCAAACGCTCCAACACGACGATGCTAGCTATACAAAAGTAGCAAAAAATTCAGATGTCCTGAAATGCGCTCCAACTCATCGGATTCTGTTAATACACACACAAACACATCACCAAAAGTGTTTTTTACCAACCTGACCTGACCAAACGCTCCAACACGACGATGCTAGCTATACAAAAGTAGCAAAAAATTCAGATGTCCTGAAATGCGAACACATCACCAAAAGTGTTTTTAAGTCCTAGATAGGTCTAATATGGCAGATATGGCGGTTGGAGGATTACCTGACCAAACGCTCCAACACGACGATGCTTGCTATACAAAAGTAGCAAAAAATTCAGATGTCCTGAAATGCGCTCCCACGCATCGGATTCTGTTAATACACACACGAACACATCACCAAAAGTGTTTTTAAGTCCTAGATAGGTCTAATAGGGCAGATATGGCAGTTGGAGGATTACCTGACAATTACCTGACCAAACGCTCCAACACGACGATGCTAGCTATACAAAAGTAGCAAAAAATTCAGATGTCTTGAAATGCGCTCCCACGCATCGGATTCTGTTAATACACACACGAACACATCACCAAAAGTGTTTTTAAGTCCTAGATAGGTCTAATAGGGCAGATATGGCAGTTGGAGGATAACCTGACCAAACGCTCCAACACGACGATGCTAGCTATACAAAAGTAGCAAAAAATTCAGATGTCCTGAAATGCGCTCCAACGCATCGGATTCTGTTAATACACACACGAACACATCACCAAAAGTGTTTTTAAGTCCTAGATAGGTCTAATAGGGCAGATATGGCAGTTGGAGGATTACCTGACAATTACCTGACCAAACGCTCCAACACGACGATGCTAGCTATACAAAAGTAGCAAAAAATTCAGATGTCTTGAAATGCGCTCCCACGCATCGGATTCTGTTAATACACACACGAACACATCACCAAAAGTGTTTTTAAGGCCCAGATAGGTCTAATAGGGCAGATATGGCAGTTGGAGGATAACCTGACCAAACGCTCCAACACGACGATGCTAGCTATACAAAAGTAGCAAAAAATTCAGATGTCCTGAAATGCGCTCCCACGCATCGGATTCTGTTAATACACACACGAACACATCACCAAAAGTGTTTTTAAGTCCTAGATAGGTCTAATAGGGCAGATATGGCAGTTGGAGGATTACCTGACAATTACCTGACCAAACGCTCCAACACGACGATGCTAGCTATACAAAAGTAGCAAAAAATTCAGATGTCTTGAAATGCGCTCCCACGCATCGGATTCTGTTAATACACACACGAACACATCACCAAAAGTGTTTTTAAGTCCTAGATAGGTCTAATAGGGCAGATATGGCAGTTGGAGGATAACCTGACCAAACGCTCCAACACGACGATGCTAGCTATACAAAAGTAGCAAAAAATTCAGATGTCCTGAAATGCGCTCCCACTAGTCGGATTCTGTTAATACACACACGAACACATCACCAAAAGTGTTTTTAAGTCCTAGATTGGTCTAATAGGGCAGATATGGCAGTTGGAGGATTACCTGACCAAACGCTCCAACACGACGATGCTAGCTATACAAAAGTAGCAAAAAATTCAGATGTCCTGAAATGCGCTCCCACGCATCGGATTCTGTTAATACACACACGAACACATCACCAAAAGTGTTTTTAAGTCCTAGATAGGTCTAATAGGGCAGATATGGCAGTTGGAGGATTACCTGACCAAACGCTCCAACACGACGATGCTAGCTATACAAAAGTAGCAAAAAATTCAGATGTCCTGAAATGCGCTCCCACGCATCGGATTCTGTTAATACACACACGAACACATCACCAAAAGTGTTTTTAAGTCCTAGATAGGTCTAATAGGGCAGATATGGCAGTTGGAGGATTACCTGACCAAACGCTCCAACACGACGATGCTAGCTATACAAAAGTAGCAAAAAATTCAGATGTCCTGAAATGCGCTCCCACGCATCGGATTCTGTTAATACACACACGAACACATCACCAAAAGTGTTTTTAAGTCCTAGATAGGTCTAATAGGGTAGATATGGCAGTTGGAGGATTACCTGACAATTACCTGACCAAACGCTCCAACACGACGATGCTAGCTATACAAAAGTAGCAAAAAATTCAGATGTCCTGAAATGCGCTCCCACGCATCGGATTCTGTTAATACACACACGAACACATCACCAAAAGTGTTTTTAAGTCCTAGATAGGTCTAATAGGGCAGATATGGCAGTTGGAGGATTACCTGACCAAACGCTCCAACACGACGATGCTAGCTATACAAAAGTAGCAAAAAATTCAGATGTCCTGAAATGCGCTCCCACGCATCGGATTCTGTTAATACACACACGAACACATCACCAAAAGTGTTTTTAAGTCATAGATAGGTCTAATAGGGCAGATATGGCAGTTGGAGGATTACCTGACCAAACGCTCCAACACGACGATGCTAGCTATACAAAAGTAGCAAAAAATTCAGATGTCCTGAAATGCGCTCCCACGCATCGGATTCTGTTAATACACACACGAACACATCACCAAAAGTGTTTTTAAGTCCTAGATAGGTCTAATAGGGTAGATATGGCAGTTGGAGGATTACCTGACAATTACCTGACCAAACGCTCCAACACGACGATGCTAGCTATACAAAAGTAGCAAAAAATTCAGATGTCCTGAAATGCGCTCCCACGCATCGGATTCTGTTAATACACACACGAACACATCACCAAAAGTGTTTTTAAGTCCTAGATAGGTCTAATAGGGCAGATATGGCAGTTGGAGGATTACCTGAGAATTACCTGACCAAACGCTCCAACACGACGATGCTAGCTATACAAAAGTAGCAAAAAATTCAGATGTCCTGAAATGCGCTCCCACGCATCGGATTCTGTTAATACACACACGAACACATCACCAAAAGTGTTTTTAAGTCCTAGATAGGTCTAATAGGGCAGATATGGCAGTTGGAGGATTACCTGACCAAACGCTCCAACACGACGATGCTAGCTATACAAAAGTAGCAAAAAATTCAGATGTCCTGAAATGCGCTCCCACGCATCGGATTCTGTTAATACACACACGAACACATCACCAAAAGTGTTTTTAAGTTCTAGAAAGGTCTAATAGGGTAGATATGACAGTTGGAGGATTACCTGACCAAACGCTCCAACATGACGATGCTAGCTATACAAAAGTAGCAAAAAATTCAGATGTCCTGAAATGCGCTCCCACGCATCGGATTCTGTTAATACATACACGAACACATCACCAAAAGTGTTTTTAAGTCCTAGATAGGTCTAATAGGGTAGATATGGCAGTTGGAGGATTACCTGACCAAACGCTCCAACACGACGATGCTAGCTATACAAAAGTAGCAAAAAATTCAGATGTCCTGAAATGCGCTCCAACTCATCGGATTCTGTTAATACACACACAAACACATCACCAAAAGTGTTTTTTACCAACCTGACCTGACCAAACGCTCCAACACGACGATGCTAGCTATACAAAAGTAGCAAAAAATTCAGATGTCCTGAAATGCGAACACATCACCAAAAGTGTTTTTAAGTCCTAGATAGGTCTAATATGGCAGATATGGCGGTTGGAGGATTACCTGACCAAACGCTCCAACACGACGATGCTTGCTATACAAAAGTAGCAAAAAATTCAGATGTCCTGAAATGCGCTCCCACGCATCGGATTCTGTTAATACACACACGAACACATCACCAAAAGTGTTTTTAAGTCCTAGATAGGTCTAATAGGGCAGATATGGCAGTTGGAGGATTACCTGACCAAACGCTCCAACACGACGATGCTTGCTATACAAAAGTAGCAAAAAATTCAGATGTCCTGAAATGCGCTCCCACGCATCGGATTCTGTTAATACACACACGAACACATCACCAAAAGTGTTTTTAAGGCCCAGATAGGTCTAATAGGGCAGATATGGCAGTTGGAGGATAACCTGACCAAACGCTCCAACACGACGATGCTAGCTATACAAAAGTAGCAAAAAATTCAGATGTCCTGAAATGCGCTCCAACGCATCGGATTCTGTTAATACACACACGAACACATCACCAAAAGTGTTTTTAAGTCCTAGATAGGTCTAATAGGGCAGATATGGCAGTTGGAGGATTACCTGACCAAACGCTCCAACACGACGATGCTAGCTATACAGAAGTAGCAAAAAATTCAGATGTCCTGAAATGCGCTCCCACGCATCGGATTCTGTTAATACACACACGAACACATCACCAAAAGTGTTTTTAAGTTCTAGAAAGGTCTAATAGGGTAGATATGACAGTTGGAGGATTACCTGACCAAACGCTCCAACATGACGATGCTAGCTATACAAAAGTAGCAAAAAATTCAGATGTCCTGAAATGCGCTCCCACGCATCGGATTCTGTTAATACATACACGAACACATCACCAAAAGTGTTTTTAAGTCCTAGATAGGTCTAATAGGGTAGATATGGCAGTTGGAGGATTACCTGACCAAACGCTCCAACACGACGATGCTAGCTATACAAAAGTAGCAAAAAATTCAGATGTCCTGAAATGCGCTCCAACTCATCGGATTCTGTTAATACACACACAAACACATCACCAAAAGTGTTTTTTACCAACCTGACCTGACCAAACGCTCCAACACGACGATGCTAGCTATACAAAAGTAGCAAAAAATTCAGATGTCCTGAAATGCGAACACATCACCAAAAGTGTTTTTAAGTCCTAGATAGGTCTAATATGGCAGATATGGCGGTTGGAGGATTACCTGACCAAACGCTCCAACACGACGATGCTTGCTATACAAAAGTAGCAAAAAATTCAGATGTCCTGAAATGCGCTCCCACGCATCGGATTCTGTTAATACACACACGAACACATCACCAAAAGTGTTTTTAAGTCCTAGATAGGTCTAATATGGCAGATATGGCGGTTGGAGGATTACCTGACCAAACGCTCCAACACGACGATGCTTGCTATACAAAAGTAGCAAAAAATTCAGATGTCCTGAAATGCGCTCCCACGCATCGGATTCTGTTAATACACACACGAACACATCACCAAAAGTGTTTTTAAGGCCCAGATAGGTCTAATAGGGCAGATATGGCAGTTGGAGGATAACCTGACCAAACGCTCCAACACGACGATGCTAGCTATACAAAAGTAGCAAAAAATTCAGATGTCCTGAAATGCGCTCCAACGCATCGGATTCTGTTAATACACACACGAACACATCACCAAAAGTGTTTTTAAGTCCTAGATAGGTCTAATAGGGCAGATATGGCAGTTGGAGGATTACCTGACCAAACGCTCCAACACGACGATGCTAGCTATACAAAAGTAGCAAAAAATTCAGATGTCCTGAAATGCGCTCCAACGCATCGGATTCTGTTAATACACACACGAACACATCACCAAAAGTGTTTTTAAGTCCTAGATAGGTCTAATAGGGCAGATATGGCAGTTGGAGGATTACCTGACAATTACCTGACCAAACGCTCCAACACGACGATGCTAGCTATACAAAAGTAGCAAAAAATTCAGATGTCTTGAAATGCGCTCCCACGCATCGGATTCTGTTAATACACACACGAACACATCACCAAAAGTGTTTTTAAGGCCCAGATAGGTCTAATAGGGCAGATATGGCAGTTGGAGGATAACCTGACCAAACGCTCCAACACGACGATGCTAGCTATACAAAAGTAGCAAAAAATTCAGATGTCCTGAAATGCGCTCCCACGCATCGGATTCTGTTAATACACACACGAACACATCACCAAAAGTGTTTTTAAGTCCTAGATAGGTCTAATAGGGCAGATATGGCAGTTGGAGGATTACCTGACAATTACCTGACCAAACGCTCCAACACGACGATGCTAGCTATACAAAAGTAGCAAAAAATTCAGATGTCTTGAAATGCGCTCCCACGCATCGGATTCTGTTAATACACACACGAACACATCACCAAAAGTGTTTTTAAGTCCTAGATAGGTCTAATAGGGCAGATATGGCAGTTGGAGGATAACCTGACCAAACGCTCCAACACGACGATGCTAGCTATACAAAAGTAGCAAAAAATTCAGATGTCCTGAAATGCGCTCCCACTAGTCGGATTCTGTTAATACACACACGAACACATCACCAAAAGTGTTTTTAAGTCCTAGATTGGTCTAATAGGGCAGATATGGCAGTTGGAGGATTACCTGACCAAACGCTCCAACACGACGATGCTAGCTATACAAAAGTAGCAAAAAATTCAGATGTCCTGAAATGCGCTCCCACGCATCGGATTCTGTTAATACACACACGAACACATCACCAAAAGTGTTTTTAAGTCCTAGATAGGTCTAATAGGGCAGATATGGCAGTTGGAGGATTACCTGACCAAACGCTCCAACACGACGATGCTAGCTATACAAAAGTAGCAAAAAATTCAGATGTCCTGAAATGCGCTCCCACGCATCGGATTCTGTTAATACACACACGAACACATCACCAAAAGTGTTTTTAAGTCATAGATAGGTCTAATAGGGCAGATATGGCAGTTGGAGGATTACCTGACCAAACGCTCCAACACGACGATGCTAGCTATACAAAAGTAGCAAAAAATTCAGATGTCCTGAAATGCGCTCCCACGCATCGGATTCTGTTAATACACACACGAACACATCACCAAAAGTGTTTTTAAGTCCTAGATAGGTCTAATAGGGCAGATATGTCAGTTGGAGGATTACCTGACAATTACCTGACCAAACGCTCCAACACGACGATGCTAGCTATACAAAAGTAGCAAAAAATTCAGATGTCCTGAAATGCGCTCCCACGCATCGGATTCTGTTAATACACACACGAACACATCACCAAAAGTGTTTTTAAGTCATAGATAGGTCTAATAGGGCAGATATGGCAGTTGGAGGATTACCTGACCAAACGCTCCAACACGACGATGCTAGCTATACAAAAGTAGCAAAAAATTCAGATGTCCTGAAATGCGCTCCCACGCATCGGATTCTGTTAATACACACACGAACACATCACCAAAAGTGTTTTTAAGTCCTAGATAGGTCTAATAGGGCAGATATGGCAGTTGGAGGATTACCTGACCAAACGCTCCAACACGACGATGCTAGCTATACAAAAGTAGCAAAAAATTCAGATGTCCTGAAATGCGCTCCCACGCATCGGATTCTGTTAATACACACACGAACACATCACCAAAAGTGTTTTTAAGTCCTAGATAGGTCTAATAGGGTAGATATGGCAGTTGGAGGATTACCTGACAATTAACTGACCAAACGCTCCAACACGACGATGCTAGCTATACAAAAGTAGCAAAAAATTCAGATGTCCTGAAATGCGCTCCCACGCATCGGATTCTGTTAATACACACACGAACACATCACCAAAAGTGTTTTTAAGTCCTAGATAGGTCTAATAGGGTAGATATGGCAGTTGGAGGATTACCTGACAATTACTTGACCAAACGCTCCAACACGACGATGCTAGCTATACAAAAGTAGCAAAAAATTCAGATGTCCTGAAATGCGCTCCCACGCATCGGATTCTGTTAATACACACACGAACACATCACCAAAAGTGTTTTTAAGTCCTAGATAGGTCTAATAGGGCAGATATGGCAGTTGGAGGATTACCTGACCAAACGCTCCAACACGATGATGCTAGCTATACAAAAGTAGCAAAAAATTCAGATGTCCTGAAATGCACTCCCACGCATCGGATTCTGTTAATACACACACGAACACATCACCAAAAGTGTTTTTAAGTCATAGATAGGTCTAATAGGGCAGATATGGCAGTTGGAGGATTACCTGACCAAACGCTCCAACACGACGATGCTAGCTATACAAAAGTAGCAAAAAATTCAGATGTCCTGAAATGCGCTCCCACGCATCGGATTCTGTTAATACACACACGAACACATCACCAAAAGTGTTTTTAAGTCCTAGATAGGTCTAATAGGGTAGATATGGCAGTTGGAGGATTACCTGACAATTACCTGACCAAACGCTCCAACACGACGATGCTAGCTATACAAAAGTAGCAAAAAATTCAGATGTCCTGAAATGCGCTCCCACGCATCGGATTCTGTTAATACACACACGAACACATCACCAAAAGTGTTTTTAAGTCCTAGATAGGTCTAATAGGGCAGATATGGCAGTTGGAGGATTACCTGACCAAACGCTCCAACACGACGATGCTAGCTATACAAAAGTAGCAAAAAATTCAGATGTCCTGAAATGCGCTCCCACGCATCGGATTCTGTTAATACACACACGAACACATCACCAAAAGTGTTTTTAAGTTCTAGATAGGTCTAATAGGGCAGATATGGCAGTTGGAGGATTACCTGACCAAACGCTCCAACACGACGATGCTAGCTATACAAAAGTAGCAAAAAATTCAGATGTCCTGAAATGCGCTCCCACGCATCGGATTCTGTTAATACACACACGAACACATCACCAAAAGTGTTTTTAAGTCCTAGATAGGTCTAATAGGGCAGATATGGCAGTTGGAGGATTACCTGACCAAACGCTCCAACACGACGATGCTAGCTATACAAAAGTAGCAAAAAATTCAGATGTCCTGAAATGCGCTCCCACGCATCGGATTCTGTTAATACACACACGAACACATCACCAAAAGTGTTTTTAAGTCCTAGATAGGTCTAATAGGGCAGATATGGCAGTTGGAGGATTACCTGACCAAACGCTCCAACACGACGATGCTAGCTATACAAAAGTAGCAAAAAATTCAGATGTCCTGAAATGCGCTCCCACGCATCGGATTCTGTTAATACACACACGAACACATCACCAAAAGTGTTTTTAAGTTCTAGAAAGGTCTAATAGGGTAGATATGACAGTTGGAGGATTACCTGACCAAACGCTCCAACATGACGATGCTAGCTATACAAAAGTAGCAAAAAATTCAGATGTCCTGAAATGCGCTCCCACGCATCGGATTCTGTTAATACATACACGAACACATCACCAAAAGTGTTTTTAAGTCCTAGATAGGTCTAATAGGGCAGATATGGCAGTTGGAGGATTACCTAACCAAACGCTCGAACACGACGATGCTAGCTATACAAAAGTAGCAAAAAATTCGGATGTCCTGAAATGCGCTCCCACGCTTCGGATTCTGTTAATACACACACGAACACATCACCAAAAGTGTTTTTAAGTCCTAGATAGGTCTAATAGGGCAGATATGGCAGTTGGAGGATTACCTCACCAAACGCTCCAACACGACGATGCTAGCTATACAAAAGTAGCAAAAAATTCAGATGTCCTGAAATGCGCTCCCACGCATCGGATTCTGTTAATACACACACGAACACATCACCAAAAGTGTTTTTAAGTCCTAGATAGGTCTAATATGGCAGATATGGCGGTTGGAGGATTACCTGACCAAACGCTCCAACACGACGATGCTAGCTACACAAAAGTAGCAAAAAATTCAGATGTCCTGAAATGCGCTCACACGCATCGGATTCTGTTAATACACACACGAACACATCACCAAAAGTGTTTTTAAGTCCTAGATAGGTCTAATATGGCAGATATGGCGGTTGGAGGATTACCTGACCAAACGCTCCAACACGACGATGCTAGCTATACAAAAGTAGCAAAAAATTCAGATGTCCTGAAAAGCGCTCCCACGCATCGGATTCTGTTAATACACACACGAACACATCACCAAAAGTGTTTTTAAGTCCTAGATAGGTCTAATAGGGCAGATATGGCAGTTGGAGGATTACCTGACCAAACGCTCCAACACGACGATGCTAGCTATACAAAAGTAGCAAAAAATTCAGATGTCCTGAAATGCGCTCCCACGCATCGGATTCTGTTAAAACACAAACGAACACATCACCAAAAGTGTTTTTAAGTCCTAGATAGGTCTAATAGGGCAGATATGACAGTTGGAGGATTACCTGACAATTACCTGACCAAACGCTCCAACACGACGATGCTAGCTATACAAAAGTAGCAAAAAATTCAGATGTCCTGAAATGCGCTCCCACGCATCGGATTCTGTTAATACACACACGAACACATCACCAAAAGTGTTTTTAAGTCCTAGATAGGTCTAATAGGGCAGATATGGCAGTTGGAGGATTACCGGACCAAACGCTCCAACACGACGATGCTAGCTATACAAAAGTAGCAAAAAATTCAGATGTCCTGAAATGCGCTCCCACGCATCGGATTCTGTTAATACACACACGAACACATCACCAAAAGTGTTTTTAAGTCCTAGATAGGTCTAATAGGGCAGATATGGCAGTTGGAGGATTACCTGACAATTACCTGACCAAACGCTCCAACACGACGATGCTAGCTATACAAAAGTAGCAAAAAATTCAGATGTCTTGAAATGCGCTCCCACGCATCGGATTCTGTTAATACACACACGAACACATCACCAAAAGTGTTTTTAAGTCCTAGATAGGTCTAATAGGGCAGATATGGCAGTTGGAGGATAACCTGACCAAACGCTCCAACACGAAGATGCTAGCTATACAAAAGTAGCAAAAAATTCAGATGTCCTGAAATGCGCTCCCACGCATCGGATTCTGTTAATACACACACGAACACATCACCAAAAGTGTTTTTAAGTCCTAGATAGGTCTAATAGGGCAGATATGGCAGTTGGAGGATTACCTGACCAAACGCTCCAACACGACGATGCTAGCTATACAAAAGTAGCAAAAAATTCAGATGTCCTGAAATGCGCTCCCACGCATCGGATTCTGTTAATACACACACGAACACATCACCAAAAGTGTTTTTAAGTCCTAGATAGGTCTAATAGGGTAGATATGGCAGTTGGAGGATTACCTGACAATTACCTGACCAAACGCTCCAACACGACGATGCTAGCTATACAAAAGTAGCAAGAAATTCAGATGTCCTGAAATGCGCTCCCACGCATCGGATTCTGTTAATACACACACGAACACATCACCAAAAGTGTTTTTAAGTTCTAGATAGGTCTAATAGGGCAGATATGGCAGTTGGAGGATTACCTGACCAAACGCTCCAACACGACGATGCTAGCTATACAAAAGTAGCAAAAAATTCAGATGTCCTGAAATGCGCTCCCACGCATTGGATTCTGTTAATACACACACGAACACATCACCAAAAGTGTTTTTAAGTCCTAGATAGGTCTAATAGGGCAGATATGGCAGTTGGAGGATTACCTGACCAAACGCTCCAACACGACGATACTAGCTATACAAAAGTAGCAAAAAATTCAGATGTCCTGAAATGCGCTCCAACTCATCGGATTCTGTTAATACACACACAAACACATCACCAAAAGTGTTTTTTACCAACCTGACCTGACCAAACGCTCCAACACGACGATGCTAGCTATACAAAAGTAGCAAAAAATTCAGATGTCCTGAAATGCGAACACATCACCAAAAGTGTTTTTAAGTCCTAGATAGGTCTAATATGGCAGATATGGCGGTTGGAGGATTACCTGACCAAACGCTCCAACACGACGATGCTTGCTATACAAAAGTAGCAAAAAATTCAGATGTCCTGAAATGCGCTCCCACGCATCGGATTCTGTTAATACACACACGAACACATCACCAAAACTGTTTTTAAGTCCTAGATAGGTCTAATAGGGCAGATATGGCAGTTGGAGGATTACCTGACAATTACCTGACCAAACGCTCCAACACGACGATGCTAGCTATACAAAAGTAGCAAAAAATTCAGATGTCTTGAAATGCGCTCCCACGCATCGGATTCTGTTAATACACACACGAACACATCACCAAAAGTGTTTTTAAGTCCTAGATAGGTCTAATAGGGCAGATATGGCAGTTGGAGGATAACCTGACCAAACGCTCCAACACGACGATGCTAGCTATACAAAAGTAGCAAAAAATTCAGATGTCCTGAAATGCGCTCCAACGCATCGGATTCTGTTAATACACACACGAACACATCACCAAAAGTGTTTTTAAGTCCTAGATAGGTCTAATAGGGCAGATATGGCAGTTGGAGGATTACCTGACCAAACGCTCCAACACGACGATGCTAGCTATACAAAAGTAGCAAAAAATTCAGATGTCCTGAAATGCGCTCCAACGCATCGGATTCTGTTAATACACACACGAACACATCACCAAAAGTGTTTTTAAGTCCTAGATAGGTCTAATAGGGCAGATATGGCAGTTGGAGGATTACCTGACAATTACCTGACCAAACGCTCCAACACGACGATGCTAGCTATACAAAAGTAGCAAAAAATTCAGATGTCTTGAAATGCGCTCCCACGCATCGGATTCTGTTAATACACACACGAACACATCACCAAAAGTGTTTTTAAGGCCCAGATAGGTCTAATAGGGCAGATATGGCAGTTGGAGGATAACCTGACCAAACGCTCCAACACGACGATGCTAGCTATACAAAAGTAGCAAAAAATTCAGATGTCCTGAAATGCGCTCCCACGCATCGGATTCTGTTAATACACACACGAACACATCACCAAAAGTGTTTTTAAGTCCTAGATAGGTCTAATAGGGCAGATATGGCAGTTGGAGGATTACCTGACAATTACCTGACCAAACGCTCCAACACGACGATGCTAGCTATACAAAAGTAGCAAAAAATTCAGATGTCTTGAAATGCGCTCCCACGCATCGGATTCTGTTAATACACACACGAACACATCACCAAAAGTGTTTTTAAGTCCTAGATAGGTCTAATAGGGCAGATATGGCAGTTGGAGGATAACCTGACCAAACGCTCCAACACGACGATGCTAGCTATACAAAAGTAGCAAAAAATTCAGATGTCCTGAAATGCGCTCCCACTAGTCGGATTCTGTTAATACACACACGAACACATCACCAAAAGTGTTTTTAAGTCCTAGATTGGTCTAATAGGGCAGATATGGCAGTTGGAGGATTACCTGACCAAACGCTCCAACACGACGATGCTAGCTATACAAAAGTAGCAAAAAATTCAGATGTCCTGAAATGCGCTCCCACGCATCGGATTCTGTTAATACACACACGAACACATCACCAAAAGTGTTTTTAAGTCCTAGATAGGTCTAATAGGGTAGATATGGCAGTTGGAGGATTACCTGACAATTACCTGACCAAACGCTCCAACACGACGATGCTAGCTATACAAAAGTAGCAAAAAATTCAGATGTCCTGAAATGCGCTCCCACGCATCGGATTCTGTTAATACACACACGAACACATCACCAAAAGTGTTTTTAAGTCCTAGATAGGTCTAATAGGGCAGATATGGCAGTTGGAGGATTACCTGACCAAACGCTCCAACACGACGATGCTAGCTATACAAAAGTAGCAAAAAATTCAGATGTCCTGAAATGCGCTCCCACGCATCGGATTCTGTTAATACACACACGAACACATCACCAAAAGTGTTTTTAAGTCATAGATAGGTCTAATAGGGCAGATATGGCAGTTGGAGGATTACCTGACCAAACGCTCCAACACGACGATGCTAGCTATACAAAAGTAGCAAAAAATTCAGATGTCCTGAAATGCGCTCCCACGCATCGGATTCTGTTAATACACACACGAACACATCACCAAAAGTGTTTTTAAGTCCTAGATAGGTCTAATAGGGCAGATATGGCAGTTGGAGGATTACCTGACCAAACGCTCCAACACGACGATGCTAGCTATACAAAAGTAGCAAAAAATTCAGATGTCCTGAAATGCGCTCCCACGCATCGGATTCTGTTAATACACACACGAACACATCACCAAAAGTGTTTTTAAGTCCTAGATAGGTCTAATAGGGCAGATATGGCAGTTGGGAGATTACCTGACCAAACGCTCCAACACGATGATGCTAGCTATACAAAAGTAGCAAAAAATTCAGATGTCCTGAAATGCGCTCCCACGCATCGGATTCTGTTAATACACACACGAACACATCACCAAAAGTGTTTTTAAGTCCTAGATAGGTCTAATAGGGCAGATATGGCAGTTGGAGGATTACCTGACCAAACGCTCCAACACGACGATGCTAGCTATACAAAAGTAGCAAAAAATTCAGATGTCCTGAAATGCGCTCCCACGCATCGGATTCTGTTAATACACACACGAACACATCACCAAAAGTGTTTTTAAGTCCTAGATAGGTCTAATAGGGTAGATATGGCAGTTGGAGGATTACCTGACAATTACCTGACCAAACGCTCCAACACGACGATGCTAGCTATACAAAAGTAGCAAAAAATTCAGATGTCCTGAAATGCGCTCCCACGCATCGGATTCTGTTAATACACACACGAACACATCACCAAAAGTGTTTTTAAGTTCTAGATAGGTCTAATAGGGCAGATATGGCAGTTGGAGGATTACCTGACCAAACGCTCCAACACGACGATGCTAGCTATACAAAAGTAGCAAAAAATTCAGATGTCCTGAAATGCGCTCCCACGCATCGGCTTCTGTTAATACACACACGAACACATCACCAAAGTGTTTTTAAGTTCTAGATAGGTCTAATAGGGCAGATATGGCAGTTGGAGGATTACCTGACCAAACGCTCCAACACGACGATGCTAGCTATACAAAAGTAGCAAAAAATTCAGATGTCCTGAAATGCGCTCCCACGCATCGGATTCTGTTAATACACACACGAACACATCACCAAAAGTGTTTTTAAGTCCTAGATAGGTCTAATAGGGCAGATATGGCAGTTGGAGGATTACCTGACAATTACCTGACCAAACGCTCCAACACGACGATGCTAGCTATACAAAAGTAGCAAAAAATTCAGATGTCCTGAAATGCGCTCCCACGCATCGGATTCTGTTAATACACACACGAACACATCACCAAAAGTGTTTTTAAGTCCTAGATAGGTCTAATAGGGGCAGATATGGCAGTTGGAGGATTACCTGAGAATTACCTGACCAAACGCTCCAACACGACGATGCTAGCTATACAAAAGTAGCAAAAAATTCAGATGTCCTGAAATGCGCTCCCACGCATCGGATTCTGTTAATACACACACGAACACATCACCAAAAGTGTTTTTAAGTCCTAGATAGGTCTAATAGGGCAGATATGGCAGTTGGAGGATTACCTGACAATTACCTGACCAAACGCTCCAACACGACGATGCTAGCTATACAAAAGTAGCAAAAAATTCAGATGTCCTGAAATGCGCTCCCACGCATCGGATTCTGTTAATACACACACGAACACATCACCAAAAGTGTTTTTAAGTCCTAGATAGGTCTAATAGGGCAGATATGGCAGTTGGAGGATTACCGGACCAAACGCTCCAACACGACGATGCTAGCTATACAAAAGTAGCAAAAAATTCAGATGTCCTGAAATGCGCTCCCACGCATCGGATTCTGTTAATACACACACGAACACATCACCAAAAGTGTTTTTAAGTCCTAGATAGGTCTAATAGGGCAGATATGGCAGTTGGAGGATTACCTGAGAATTACCTGACCAAACGCTCCAACACGACGATGCTAGCTATACAAAAGTAGCAAAAAATTCAGATGTCCTGAAATGCGCTCCCACGCATCGGATTCTGTTAATACACACACAAACACATCACCAAAAGTGTTTTTAAGTCCTAGATAGGTCTAATAGGGCAGATATGGCAGTTGGAGGATTACCTGACAATTACCTGACCAAACGCACCAACACGACGATGCTAGCTATACAAAAGTAGCAAAAAATTCAGATGTCCTGAAATGCGCTCCCACGCATCGGATTCTGTTAATACACACACGAACACATCACCAAAAGTGTTTTTAAGTCCTAGATAGGTCTAATAGGGCAGATATGGCAGTTGGAGGATTACGTGACAATTACCTGACCAAACGCTCCAACACGACGATGCTAGCTATACAAAAGTAGCAAAAAATTCAGATGTCCTGAAATGCGCTCCCACGCATCGGATTCTGTTAATACACACACGAACACATCACCAAAAGTGTTTTTAAGTCCTAGATAGGTCTAATAGGGCAGATATGGCAGTTGGAGGATTACCTGACCAAACGCTCCAACGCGACGATGCTAGCTATACAAAAGTAGCAAAAAATTCAGATGTCCTGAAATGCGCTCCCACGCATCGGATTCTGTTAATACACACACGAACACATCACCAAAAGTGTTTTTAAGTCCTAGATAGGTCTAATAGGGCAGATATGGCAGTTGGAGGATTACCTGACCAAACGCTCCAACGCGACGATGCTAGCTATACAAAAGTAGCAAAAAATTCAGATGTCCTGAAATGCGCTCCCATGCATCGGATTCTGTTAATACACACACGAACACATCACCAAAAGTGTTTTTAAGTCCTAGATAGGTCTAATAGGGCAGATATGGCAGTTGGAGGATTACCTGACCAAACGCTCCAACACGACGATGCTAGCTATACAAAAGTAGCAAAAAATTCAGATGTCCTGAAATGCGCTCCCACGCATCGGATTCTGTTAATACACACACGAACACATCACCAAAAGTGTTTTTAAGTCCTAGATAGGTCTAATAGGGCAGATATGGCAGTTGGAGGATTACCTGACCAAACGCTCCAACACGACGATGCTAGCTATACAAAAGTAGCAAAAAATTCAGATGTCCTGAAATGCGCTCCCACGCATCGGATTCTGTTAATACACACACGAACACATCACCAAAAGTGTTTTTAAGTCCTAGATAGGTCTAATAGGGCAGATATGGCAGTTGGAGGATTACCTGACCAAACGCTCCAACACGACGATGCTAGCTATACAAAAGTAGCAAAAAATTCAGATGTCCTGAAATGCGCTCCCACGCATCGGATTCTGTTAATACACACACGAACACATCACCAAAAGTGTTTTTAAGTCCTAGATAGGTCTAATAGGGCAGATATGGCAGTTGGAGGATTACCTGAGAATTACCTGACCAAACGCTCCAACACGACGATGCTAGCTGTACAAAAGTAGCAAAAAATTCAGATGTCCTGAAATGCGCTCCCACGCATCGGATTCTGTTAAAACACACACGAACACATCACCAAAAGTGTTTTTAAGTCCTAGATAGGTCTAATAGGGCAGATATGACAGTTGGAGGATTACCTGACAATAACCTGACCAAACGCTCCAACACGACGATGCTAGCTATACAAAAGTAGCAAAAAATTCAGATGTCCTGAAATGCGCTCCCACGCATCGGATTCTGTTAATACACACACGAACACATCACCAAAAGTGTTTTTAAGTCCTAGATAGGTCTAATAGGGCAGATATGGCAGTTGGAGGATTACCTGACAATTACCTGACCAAACGCTCCAACACGACGATGCTAGCTATACAAAAGTAGCAAAAAATTCAGATGTCCTGAAATGCGCTCCCACGCATCGGATTCTGTTAATACACACACGAACACATCACCAAAAGTGTTTTTAAGTCCTAGATAGGTCTAATAGGGCAGATATGGCAGTTGGAGGATTACCTGACCAAACGCTCCAACGCGACGATGCTAGCTATACAAAAGTAGCAAAAAATTCAGATGTCCTGAAATGCGCTCCCACGCATCGGATTCTGTTAATACACACACGAACACATCACCAAAAGTGTTTTTAAGTCCTAGATAGGTCTAATAGGGCAGATATGGCAGTTGGAGGATTACCTGACCAAACGCTCCAACACGACGATGCTAGCTATACAAAAGTAGCAAAAAATTCAGATGTCCTGAAATGCGCTCCCACGCATCGGATTCTGTTAATACACACACGAACACATCACCAAAAGTGTTTTTAAGTCCTAGATAGGTCTAATAGGGCAGATATGGCAGTTGGAGGATTACCTGAGAATTACCTGACCAAACGCTCCAACACGACGATGCTAGCTATACAAAAGTAGCAAAAAATTCAGATGTCCTGAAATGCGCTCCCACGCATCGGATTCTGTTAATCCACACACGAACACATCACCAAAAGTGTTTTTAAGTCCTAGATAGGTCTAATAGGGCAGATATGGCAGTTGGAGGATTACCTGACCAAACGCTCCAACACGACGATGCTAGCTATACAAAAGTAGCAAAAAATTCAGATGTCCTGAAATGCGCTCCCACGCATCGGATTCTGTTAATACACACACGAACACATCACCAAAAGTGTTTTTAAGTTCTAGAAAGGTCTAATAGGGTAGATATGACAGTTGGAGGATTACCTGACCAAACGCTCCAACATGACGATGCTAGCTATACAAAAGTAGCAAAAAATTCAGATGTCCTGAAATGCGCTCCCACGCATCGGATTCTGTTAATACATACACGAACACATCACCAAAAGTGTTTTTAAGTCCTAGATAGGTCTAATAGGGCAGATATGGCAGTTGGAGGATTACCTCACCAAACGCTCCAACACGACGATGCTAGCTATACAAAAGTAGCAAAAAATTCAGATGTCCTGAAATGCGCTCCCACGCATCGGATTCTGTTAATACACACACGAACACATCACCAAAAGTGTTTTTAAGTCCTAGATAGGTCTAATATGGCAGATATGGCGGTTGGAGGATTACCTGACCAAACGCTCCAACACGACGATGCTAGCTATACAAAGGTAGCAAAAAATTCAGATGTCCTGAAATGCGCTCCCACGCATCGGATTCTGTTAATACACACACGAACACATCACCAAAATTGTTTTTAAGTCCTAGATAGGTCTAATAGGGCAGATATGGCAGTTGGAGGACTACCTGACCAAACGCTCCAACACGACGATGCTAGCTACACAAAAGTAGCAAAAAATTCAGATGTCCTGAAATGCGCTCACACGCATCGGATTCTGTTAATACACACACGAACACATCACCAAAAGTGTTTTTAAGTCCTAGATAGGTCTAATATGGCAGATATGGCGGTTGGAGGATTACCTGACCAAACGCTCCAACACGACGATGCTAGCTATACAAAAGTAGCAAAAAATTCAGATGTCCTGAAATGCGCTCCCACGCATCGGATTCTGTTAATACACACACGAACACATCACCAAAAGTGTTTTTAAGTCCTAGATAGGTCTAATAGGGCAGATATGGCAGTTGGAGGATTACCTGACCAAACGCTCCAACGCGACGATGCTAGCTATACAAAAGTAGCAAAAAATTCAGATGTCCTGAAATGCGCTCCCACGCATCGGATTCTGTTAATACACACACGAACACATCACCAAAAGTGTTTTTAAGTCCTAGATAGGTCTAATAGGGCAGATATGGCAGTTGGAGGATTACCTGACCAAACGCTCCAACGCGACGATGCTAGCTATACAAAAGTAGCAAAAAATTCAGATGTCCTGAAATGCGCTCCCACGCATCGGATTCTGTTAATACACACACGAACACATCACCAAAAGTGTTTTTAAGTCCTAGATAGGTCTAATAGGGCAGATATGGCAGTTGGAGGATTACCTGACCAAACGCTCCAACGCGACGATGCTAGCTATACAAAAGTAGCAAAAAATTCAGATGTCCTGAAATGCGCTCCCATGCATCGGATTCTGTTAATACACACACGAACACATCACCAAAAGTGTTTTTAAGTCCTAGATAGGTCTAATAGGGCAGATATGGCAGTTGGAGGATTACCTGACCAAACGCTCCAACACGACGATGCTAGCTATACAAAAGTAGCAAAAAATTCAGATGTCCTGAAATGCGCTCCCACGCATCGGATTCTGTTAATACACACACGAACACATCACCAAAAGTGTTTTTAAGTCCTAGATAGGTCTAATAGGGCAGATATGGCAGTTGGAGGATTACCTGACCAAACGCTCCAACACGACGATGCTAGCTATACAAAAGTAGCAAAAAATTCAGATGTCCTGAAATGCGCTCCCACGCATCGGATTCTGTTAATACACACACGAACACATCACCAAAAGTGTTTTTAAGTCCTAGATAGGTCTAATAGGGCAGATATGACAGTTGGAGGATTACCTGACAATAACCTGACCAAACGCTCCAACACGACGATGCTAGCTATACAAAAGTAGCAAAAAATTCAGATGTCCTGAAATGCGCTCCCACGCATCGGATTCTGTTAAAACACACACGAACACATCACCAAAAGTGTTTTTAAGTCCTAGATAGGTCTAATAGGGCAGATATGACAGTTGGAGGATTACCTGACAATAACCTGACCAAACGCTCCAACACGACGATGCTAGCTATACAAAAGTAGCAAAAAATTCAGATGTCCTGAAATGCGCTCCCACGCATCGGATTCTGTTAATACACACACGAACACATCACCAAAAGTGTTTTTAAGTCCTAGATAGGTCTAATAGGGCAGATATGGCAGTTGGAGGAATACCTGACAATTACCTGACCAAACGCTCCAACACGACGATGCTAGCTATACAAAAGTAGCAAAAAATTCAGATGTCCTGAAATGCGCTCCCACGCATCGGATTCTGTTAATACACACACGAACACATCACCAAAAGTGTTTTTAAGTCCTAGATAGGTCTAATAGGGCAGATATGGCAGTTGGAGGATTACCTGACCAAACGCTCCAACGCGACGATGCTAGCTATACAAAAGTAGCAAAAAATTCAGATGTCCTGAAATGCGCTCCCACGCATCGGATTCTGTTAATACACACACGAACACATCACCAAAAGTGTTTTTAAGTCCTAGATAGGTCTAATAGGGCAGATATGGCAGTTGGAGGATTACCTGACCAAACGCTCCAACACGACGATGCTAGCTATACAAAAGTAGCAAAAAATTCAGATGTCCTGAAATGCGCTCCCACGCATCGGATTCTGTTAATACACACACGAACACATCACCAAAAGTGTTTTTAAGTCCTAGATAGGTCTAATAGGGCAGATATGGCAGTTGGAGGATTACCTGAGAATTACCTGACCAAACGCTCCAACACGACGATGCTAGCTGTACAAAAGTAGCAAAAAATTCAGATGTCCTGAAATGCGCTCCCACGCATCGGATTCTGTTAAAACACACACGAACACATCACCAAAAGTGTTTTTAAGTCCTAGATAGGTCTAATAGGGCAGATATGACAGTTGGAGGATTACCTGACAATAACCTGACCAAACGCTCCAACACGACGATGCTAGCTATACAAAAGTAGCAAAAAATTCAGATGTCCTGAAATGCGCTCCCACGCATCGGATTCTGTTAATACACACACGAACACATCACCAAAAGTGTTTTTAAGTCCTAGATAGGTCTAATAGGGCAGATATGGCAGTTGGAGGATTACCTGACAATTACCTGACCAAACGCTCCAACACGACGATGCTAGCTATACAAAAGTAGCAAAAAATTCAGATGTCCTGAAATGCGCTCCCACGCATCGGATTCTGTTAATACACACACGAACACATCACCAAAAGTGTTTTTAAGTCCTAGATAGGTCTAATAGGGCAGATATGGCAGTTGGAGGATTACCTGACCAAACGCTCCAACGCGACGATGCTAGCTATACAAAAGTAGCAAAAAATTCAGATGTCCTGAAATGCGCTCCCACGCATCGGATTCTGTTAATACACACACGAACACATCACCAAAAGTGTTTTTAAGTCCTAGATAGGTCTAATAGGGCAGATATGGCAGTTGGAGGATTACCTGACCAAACGCTCCAACGCGACGATGCTAGCTATACAAAAGTAGCAAAAAATTCAGATGTCCTGAAATGCGCTCCCATGCATCGGATTCTGTTAATACACACACGAACACATCACCAAAAGTGTTTTTAAGTCCTAGATAGGTCTAATAGGGCAGATATGGCAGTTGGAGGATTACCTGACCAAACGCTCCAACACGACGATGCTAGCTATACAAAAGTAGCAAAAAATTCAGATGTCCTGAAATGCGCTCCCACGCATCGGATTCTGTTAATACACACACGAACACATCACCAAAAGTGTTTTTAAGTCCTAGATAGGTCTAATAGGGCAGATATGGCAGTTGGAGGATTACCTGACCAAACGCTCCAACACGACGATGCTAGCTACACAAAAGTAGCAAAAAATTCAGATGTCCTGAAATGCGCTCCCACGCATCGGATTCTGTTAATACACACACGAACACATCACCAAAAGTGTTTTTAAGTCCTAGATAGGTCTAATAGGGCAGATATGGCAGTTGGAGGATTACCTGACCAAACGCTCCAACACGACGATGCTAGCTACACAAAAGTAGCAAAAAATTCAGATGTCCTGAAATGCGCTCCCACGCATCGGATTCTGTTAATACACACACGAACACATCACCAAAAGTGTTTTTAAGTCCTAGATAGGTCTAATAGGGCAGATATGGCAGTTGGAGGATTACCTGAGAATTACCTGACCAAACGCTCCAACACGACGATGCTAGCTGTACAAAAGTAGCAAAAAATTCAGATGTCCTGAAATGCGCTCCCACGCATCGGATTCTGTTAAAACACACACGAACACATCACCAAAAGTGTTTTTAAGTCCTAGATAGGTCTAATAGGGCAGATATGGCAGTTGGAGGATTACCTGACAATTACCTGACCAAACGCTCCAACACGACGATGCTAGCTATACAAAAGTAGCAAAAAATTCAGATGTCCTGAAATGCGCTCCCACGCATCGGATTCTGTTAATACACACACGAACACATCACCAAAAGTGTTTTTAAGTCCTAGATAGGTCTAATAGGGCAGATATGGCAGTTGGAGGATTACCTGACCAAACGCTCCAACGCGACGATGCTAGCTATACAAAAGTAGCAAAAAATTCAGATGTCCTGAAATGCGCTCCCACGCATCGGATTCTGTTAATACACACACGAACACATCACCAAAAGTGTTTTTAAGTCCTAGATAGGTCTAATAGGGCAGATATGGCAGTTGGAGGATTACCTGACCAAACGCTCCAACACGACGATGCTAGCTATACAAAAGTAGCAAAAAATTCAGATGTCCTGAAATGCGCTCCCACGCATCGGATTCTGTTAATACACACACGAACACATCACCAAAAGTGTTTTTAAGTCCTAGATAGGTCTAATAGGGCAGATATGGCAGTTGGAGGATTACCTGAGAATTACCTGACCAAACGCTCCAACACGACGATGCTAGCTGTACAAAAGTAGCAAAAAATTCAGATGTCCTGAAATGCGCTCCCACGCATCGGATTCTGTTAAAACACACACGAACACATCACCAAAAGTGTTTTTAAGTCCTAGATAGGTCTAATAGGGCAGATATGGCAGTTGGAGGATTACCTGACAATTACCTGACCAAACGCTCCAACACGACGATGCTAGCTATACAAAAGTAGCAAAAAATTCAGATGTCCTGAAATGCGCTCCCACGCATCGGATTCTGTTAATACACACACGAACACATCACCAAAAGTGTTTTTAAGTCCTAGATAGGTCTAATAGGGCAGATATGGCAGTTGGAGGATTACCTGACCAAACGCTCCAACGCGACGATGCTAGCTATACAAAAGTAGCAAAAAATTCAGATGTCCTGAAATGCGCTCCCACGCATCGGATTCTGTTAATACACACACGAACACATCACCAAAAGTGTTTTTAAGTCCTAGATAGGTCTAATAGGGCAGATATGGCAGTTGGAGGATTACCTGACAATTACCTGACCAAACGCTCCAACACGACGATGCTAGCTATACAAAAGTAGCAAAAAATTCAGATGTCCTGAAATGCGCTCCCATGCATCGGATTCTGTTAATACACACACGAACACATCACCAAAAGTGTTTTTAAGTCCTAGATAGGTCTAATAGGGCAGATATGGCAGTTGGAGGATTACCTGACCAAACGCTCCAACACGACGATGCTAGCTATACAAAAGTAGCAAAAAATTCAGATGTCCTGAAATGCGCTCCCACGCATCGGATTCTGTTAATACACACACGAACACATCACCAAAAGTGTTTTTAAGTCCTAGATAGGTCTAATAGGGCAGATATGGCAGTTGGAGGATTACCTGACCAAACGCTCCAACACGACGATGCTAGCTATACAAAAGTAGCAAAAAATTCAGATGTCCTGAAATGCGCTCCCATGCATCGGATTCTGTTAATACACACACGAACACATCACCAAAAGTGTTTTTAAGTCCTAGATAGGTCTAATAGGGCAGATATGGCAGTTGGAGGATTACCTGACCAAACGCTCCAACACGACGATGCTAGCTATACAAAAGTAGCAAAAAATTCAGATGTCCTGAAATGCGCTCCCACGCATCGGATTCTGTTAATACACACACGAACACATCACCAAAAGTGTTTTTAAGTCCTAGATAGGTCTAATAGGGCAGATATGGCAGTTGGAGGATTACCTGACCAAACGCTCCAACACGACGATGCTAGCTACACAAAAGTAGCAAAAAATTCAGATGTCCTGAAATGCGCTCCCACGCATCGGATTCTGTTAATACACACACGAACACATCACCAAAAGTGTTTTTAAGTTCTAGATAGGTCTAATAGGGCAGATATGGCAGTTGGAGGATTACCTGACAATTACCTGACCAAACGCTCCAACACGACGATGCTAGCTATACAAAAGTAGCAAGAAATTCAGATTTCCTGAAATGCGCTCCCACGCATCGGATTCTGTTAATACACACACGAACACATCACCAAAAGTGTTTTTAAGTCCTAGATAGGTCTAATAGGGCAGATATGGCAGTTGGAGGATTACCTGACCAAACGCTCCAACACGACGATGCTAGCTACACAAAAGTAGCAAAAAATTCAGATGTCCTGAAATGCGCTCCCACGCATCGGATTCTGTTAATACACACACGAACACATCACCAAAAGTGTTTTTAAGTCCTAGATAGGTCTAATAGGGCAGATATGGCAGTTGGAGGATTACCTGACCAAACGCTCCAACACGACGATGCTAGCTACACAAAAGTAGCAAAAAATTCAGATGTCCTGAAATGCGCTCCCACGCATCGGATTCTGTTAATACACACACGAACACATCACCAAAAGTGTTTTTAAGTCCTAGATAGGTCTAATAGGGCAGATATGGCAGTTGGAGGATTACCTGACCAAACGCTCCAACACGACGATGCTAGCTACACAAAAGTAGCAAAAAATTCAGATGTCCTGAAATGCGCTCCCACGCATCGGATTCTGTTAATACACACACGAACACATCACCAAAAGTGTTTTTAAGTCCTAGATAGGTCTAATAGGGCAGATATGGCAGTTGGAGGATTACCTGACCAAACGCTCCAACACGACGATGCTAGCTATACAAAAGTAGCAAAAAATTCAGATGTCCTGAAATGCGCTCCCACGCATCGGATTCTGTTAATACACACACGAACACATCACCAAAAGTGTTTTTAAGTCCTAGATAGGTCTAATAGGGCAGATATGGCAGTTGGAGGATTACCTGACCAAACGCTCCAACACGACGATGCTAGCTATACAAAAGTAGCAAAAAATTCAGATGTCCTGAAATGCGCTCCCACGCATCGGATTCTGTTAATACACACACGAACACATCACCAAAAGTGTTTTTAAGTCCTAGATAGGTCTAATAGGGCAGATATGGCAGTTGGAGGATTACCTGAGAATTACCTGACCAAACGCTCCAACACGACGATGCTAGCTGTACAAAAGTAGCAAAAAATGCAGATGTCCTGAAATGCGCTCCCACGCATCGGATTCTGTTAAAACACACACGAACACATCACCAAAAGTGTTTTTAAGTCCTAGATAGGTCTAATAGGGCAGATATGACAGTTGGAGGATTACCTGACAATAACCTGACCAAACGCTCCAACGCGACGATGCTAGCTATACAAAAGTAGCAAAAAATTCAGATGTCCTGAAATGCGCTCCCACGCATCGGATTCTGTTAATACACACACGAACACATCACCAAAAGTGTTTTTAAGTCCTAGATAGGTCTAATAGGGCAGATATGGCAGTTGGAGGATTACCTGACCAAACGCTCCAACACGACGATGCTAGCTACACAAAAGTAGCAAAAAATTCAGATGTCCTGAAATGCGCTCCCACGCATCGGATTCTGTTAAAACACACACGAACACATCACCAAAAGTGTTTTTAAGTCCTAGATAGGTCTAATAGGGCAGATATGACAGTTGGAGGATTACCTGACAATAACCTGACCAAACGCTCCAACACGACGATGCTAGCTATACAAAAGTAGCAAAAAATTCAGATGTCCTGAAATGCGCTCCCACGCATCGGATTCTGTTAATACACACACGAACACATCACCAAAAGTGTTTTTAAGTCCTAGATAGGTCTAATAGGGCAGATATGGCAGTTGGAGGATTACCTGACAATTACCTGACCAAACGCTCCAACACGACGATGCTAGCTATACAAAAGTAGCAAAAAATTCAGATGTCCTGAAATGCGCTCCCACGCATCGGATTCTGTTAATACACACACGAACACATCACCAAAAGTGTTTTTAAGTCCTAGATAGGTCTAATAGGGCAGATATGGCAGTTGGAGGATTACCTGACCAAACGCTCCAACACGACGATGCTAGCTATACAAAAGTAGCAAAAAATTCAGATGTCCTGAAATGCGCTCCCACGCATCGGATTCTGTTAATACACACACGAACACATCACCAAAAGTGTTTTTAAGTCCTAGATAGGTCTAATAGGGCAGATATGGCAGTTGGAGGATCACCTGACCAAACGCTCCAACACGACGATGCTAGCTACACAAAAGTAGCAAAAAATTCAGATGTCCTGAAATGCGCTCCCACGCATCGGATTCTGTTAATACACACACGAACACATCACCAAAAGTGTTTTTAAGTCCTAGATAGGTCTAATAGGGCAGATATGGCAGTTGGAGGATTACCTGACCAAACGCTCCAACACGACGATGCTAGCTATACAAAAGTAGCAAAAAATTCAGATGTCCTGAAATGCGCTCCCACGCATCGGATTCTGTTAATACACACATGAACACATCACCAAAAGTGTTTTTAAGTCCTAGATAGGTCTAATAGGGCAGATATGGCTGTTGGAGGATTACCTGACCAAACACTCCAACACGACGATGCTAGCTATACAAAAGTAGCAAAAAATTCAGATGTCCTGAAATGAGCTCCCACGCATCGGATTCTGTTAATACACACACGAACACATCACCAAAAGTGTTTTTAAGTTCTAGATAGGTCTAATAGGGCAGATATGGCAGTTGGAGGATTACCTGACAATTACCTGACCAAACGCTCCAACACGACGATGCTAGCTATACAAAAGTAGCAAGAAATTCAGATGTCCTGAAATGCGCTCCCACGCATCGGATTCTGTTAATACACCCACGAACACATCACCAAAAGTGTTTTTAAGTCCTAGATAGGTCTAATAGGGTAGATATGGCAGTTGGAGGATTACCTGACCAAACACTCCAACACGACGATGCAGCTATACAAAAGTAGCAAAAAATTCAGATGTCCTGAAATGCGCTCCCACGCATCGGATTCTGTTAATACACACACGAACACATCACCAAAAGTGTTTTTAAGTCCTAGATAGGTCTAATAGGGCAGATATGGCAGTTGGAGGATTACCTGACCAAACGCTCCAACACGACGATGCTAGCTATACAAAAGTAGCAAAAAATTCAGATGTCCTGAAATGCGCTCCCACGCATCGGATTCTGTTAATACACACACGAACACATCACCAAAAGTGTTTTTAAGTCCTAGATAGGTCTAATAGGGCAGATATGGCAGTTGGAGGATTACCTGACAATTACCTGACCAAACGCTCCAACGCGACGATGCTAGCTATACAAAAGTAGCAAAAAATTCAGATGTCCTGAAATGCGCTCCCACGCATCGGATTCTGTTAATACACACACGAACACATCACCAAAAGTGTTTTTAAGTCCTAGATAGGTCTAATAGGGCAGATATGGCAGTTGGAGGATTACCTGACCAAACGCTCCAACACGACGATGCTAGCTATACAAAAGTAGCAAAAAATTCAGATGTCCTGAAATGCGCTCCCACGCATCGGATTCTGTTAAAACACACACGAACACATCACCAAAAGTGTTTTTAAGTCCTAGATAGGTCTAATAGGGCAGATATGACAGTTGGAGGATTACCTGACAATAACCTGACCAAACGCTCCAACACGACGATGCTAGCTATACAAAAGTAGCAAAAAATTCAGATGTCCTGAAATGCGCTCCCACGCATCGGATTCTGTTAATACACACACGAACACATCACCAAAAGTGTTTTTAAGTCCTAGATAGGTCTAATAGGGCAGATATGGCAGTTGGAGGATTACGTGACAATTACCTGACCAAACGCTCCAACACGACGATGCTAGCTATACAAAAGTAGCAAAAAATTCAGATGTCCTGAAATGCGCTCCCACGCATCGGATTCTGTTAATACACACACGAACACATCACCAAAAGTGTTTTTAAGTCCTAGATAGGTCTAATAGGGCAGATATGGCAGTTGGAGGATTACCTGACCAAACGCTCCAACGCGACGATGCTAGCTATACAAAAGTAGCAAAAAATTCAGATGTCCTGAAATGCGCTCCCACGCATCGGATTCTGTTAATACACACACGAACACATCACCAAAAGTGTTTTTAAGTCCTAGATAGGTCTAATAGGGCAGATATGGCAGTTGGAGGATTACCTGACCAAACGCTCCAACACGACGATGCTAGCTATACAAAAGTAGCAAAAAATTCAGATGTCCTGAAATGCGCTCCCACGCATCGGATTCTGTTAATACACACACGAACACATCACCAAAAGTGTTTTTAAGTTCTAGATAGGTCTAATAGGGCAGATATGGCAGTTGGAGGATTACCTGACAATTACCTGACCAAACGCTCCAACACGACGATGCTAGCTATACAAAAGTAGCAAAAAATTCAGATGTCCTGAAATGCGCTCCCACGCATCGGATTCTGTTAATACACACACGAACACATCACCAAAAGTGTTTTTAAGTCCTAGATAGGTCTAATAGGGCAGATATGGCAGTTGGAGGATTACCTGACCAAACGCTCCAACACGACGATGCTAGCTATACAAAAGTAGCAAAAAATTCAGATGTCCTGAAATGCGCTCCCACGCATCGGATTCTGTTAATACACACACGAACACATCACCAAAAGTGTTTTTAAGTCCTAGATAGGTCTAATAGGGCAGATATGGCAGTTGGAGGATTACCTGACAATTACCTGACCAAACGCTCCAACAAGACGATGCTAGCTATACAAAAGTAGCAAAAAATTCAGATGTCCTGAAATGCGCTCCCACGCATCGGATTCTGTTAATACACACACGAACACATCACCAAAAGTGTTTTTAAGTCCTAGATAGGTCTAATAGGGCAGATATGGCAGTTGGAGGATTACCTGACAATTACCTGACCAAACGCTCCAACACGACGATGCTAGCTATACAAAAGTAGCAAAAAATTCAGATGTCCTGAAATGCGCTCCCACGCATCGGATTCTGTTAATACACACACGAACACATCACCAAAAGTGTTTTTAAGTCCTAGATAGGTCTAATAGGGCAGATATGGCAGTTGGAGGATTACCTGACCAAACGCTCCAACACGACGATGCTAGCTATACAAAAGTAGCAAAAAATTCAGATGTCCTGAAATGCGCTCCCACGCATCGGATTCTGTTAATACACACACGAACACATCACCAAAAGTGTTTTTAAGTTCTAGATAGGTCTAATAGGGCAGATATGGCAGTTGGAGGATTACCTGACAATTACCTGACCAAACGCTCCAACACGACGATGCTAGCTATACAAAAGTAGCAAAAAATTCAGATGTCCTGAAATGCGCTCCCACGCATCGGATTCTGTTAATACACACACGAACACATCACCAAAAGTGTTTTTAAGTCCTAGATAGGTCTAATAGGGCAGATATGGCAGTTGGAGGATTACCTGACCAAACGCTCCAACACGACGATGCTAGCTATACAAAAGTAGCAAAAAATTCAGATGTCCTGAAATGCGCTCCCACGCATCGGATTCTGTTAATACACACACGAACACATCACCAAAAGTGTTTTTAAGTCCTAGATAGGTCTAATAGGGCAGATATGGCAGTTGGAGGATTACCTGACCAAACGCTCCAACACGACGATGCTAGCTATACAAAAGTAGCAAAAAATTCAGATGTCCTGAAATGCGCTCCCACGCATCGGATTCTGTTAATACACACAGGAACACATCACCAAAAGTGTTTTTAAGTTCTAGATAGGTCTAATAGGGCAGATATGGCAGTTGGAGGATTACCTGACAATTACCTGACCAAACGCTCCAACACGACGATGCTAGCTATACAAAAGTAGCAAAAAATTCAGATGTCCTGAAATGCGCTCCCACGCATCGGATTCTGTTAATACACACACGAACACATCACCAAAAGTGTTTTTAAGTCCTAGATAGGTCTAATAGGGCAGATATGGCAGTTGGAGGATTACCTGACCAAACGCTCCAACACGACGATGCTAGCTATACAAAAGTAGCAAAAAATTCAGATGTCCTGAAATGCGCTCCCACGCATCGGATTCTGTTAATACACACACGAACACATCACCAAAAGTGTTTTTAAGTCCTAGATAGGTCTCATAGGGCAGATATGGCAGTTGGAGGATTGCCTGACAATTACCTGACCAAACGCTCCAACAAGACGATGCTAGCTATACAAAAGTAGCAAAAAATTCAGATGTCCTGAAATGCGCTCCCACGCATCGGATTCTGTTAATACACACACGAACACATCACCAAAAGTGTTTTTAAGTCCTAGATAGGTCTAATAGGGCAGATATGGCAGTTGGAGGATTACCTGACAATTACCTGACCAAACGCTCCAACACGACGATGCTAGCTATACAAAAGTAGCAAAAAATTCAGATGTCCTGAAATGCGCTCCCACGCATCGGATTCTGTTAATACACACACGAACACATCACCAAAAGTATTTTTAAGTCCTAGATAGGTCTAATAGGGCAGATATGGCAGTTGGAGGATTACCTGACCAAACGCTCCAACACGACGATGCTAGCTATACAAAAGTAGCAAAAAATTCAGATGTCCTGAAATGCGCTCCCACGCATCGGATTCTGTTAATACACACACGAACACATCACCAAAAGTGTTTTTAAGTCCTAGATAGGTCTAATAGGGCAGATATGGCAGTTGGAGGATTACCTGACAATTACCTGACCAAACGCTCCAACACGACGATGCTAGCTATACAAAAGTAGCAAAAAATTCAGATGTCCTGAAATGCGCTCCCACGCATCGGATTTTGTTAATACACACACGAACACATCACCAAAAGTGTTTTTAAGTCCTAGATAGGTCTAATAGGGCAGATATGGCAGTTGGAGGATTACCTGACCAAACGCTCCAACACGACGATGCTAGCTATACAAAAGTAGCAAAAAATTCAGATGTCCTGAAATGCGCTCCCACGCATCGGATTCTGTTAATACACACACGAACACATCACCAAAAGTGTTTTTAAGTCCTAGATAGGTCTAATAGGGCAGATATGGCAGTTGGAGGATTACCTGACCAAACGCTCCAACACGACGATGCTAGCTATACAAAAGTAGCAAAAAATTCAGATGTCCGGAAATGCGCTCCCACGCATCGGATTCTGTTAATACACACACGAACACATCACCAAAAGTGTTTTTAAGTCCTAGATAGGTCTAATAGGGCAGATATGGCAGTTGGAGGATTACCTGACAATTACCTGACCAAACGCTCCAACACGACGATGCTAGCTATACAAAAGTAGCAAAAAATTCAGATGTCCGGAAATGCGCTCCCACGCATCGGATTCTGTTAATACACACACGAACACATCACCAAAAGTGTTTTTAAGTCCTAGATAGGTCTAATAGGGCAGATATGGCAGTTGGAGGATTACCTGACAATTACCTGACCAAACGCTCCAACACGACGATGCTAGCTATACAAATGTAGCAAAAAATTCAGATGTCCTGAAATGCGCTCCCACGCATCGGATTCTGTTAATACACACACGAACACATCACCAAAAGTGTTTTTAAGTCCTAGATAGGTCTAATAGGGCAGATATGGCATTTGGAGGATTACCTGACCAAACGCTCCAACACGACGATGCTAGCTATACAAAAGTAGCAAAAAATTCAGATGTCCTGAAATGCGCTCCCCCGCATCGGATTCTGTTAATACACACACGAACACATCACCAAAAGTGTTTTTAAGTCCTAGATAGGTCTAATAGGGCAGATATGGCAGTTGGAGGATTACCTGACCAAACGCTCCAACACGACGATGCTAGCTATACAAAAGTAGCCAAAAATTCAGATGTCCTGAAATGCGCTCCCACGCATCGGATTCTGTTAATACACACACGAACACATCACCAAAAGTGTTTTTAAGTCCTAGATAGGTCTAATAGGGCAGATATGGCAGTTGGAGGATTACCTGACCAAACGCTCCAACACGACGATGCTAGCTATACAAAAGTAGCAAAAAATTCAGATGTCCTGAAATGCGCTCTCACGCATCGGATTCTGTTAATACACACACGAACACATCACCAAAAGTGTTTTTAAGTCCTAGATAGGTCTAATAGGGCAGATATGGCAGTTGGAGGATTACCTGACCAAACGCTCCAACACGACGATGCTAGCTATACAAAAGTAGCAAAAAATTCAGATGTCCTGAAATGCGCTCCCACGCATCGGATTCTGTTAATACACACACGAACACATCACCAAAAGTGTTTTTAAGTCCTAGATAGGTCTAATAGGGCAGATATGGCAGTTGGAGGATTACCTGACCAAACGCTCCAACACGACGATGCTAGCTATACAAAAGTAGCAAAAAATTCAGATGTCCTGAAATGCGCTCCCACGCATCGGATTCTGTTAATACACACACGAACACATCACCAAAAGTGTTTTTAAGTCCTAGATAGGTCTAATAGGGCAGATATGGCAGTTGGAGGATTACCTGACAATTACCTGACCAAACGCTCCAACACGACGATGCTAGCTATACAAAAGTAGCAAAAAATTCAGATGTCCTGAAATGCGCTCCCACGCATCGGATTCTGTTAATACACACACGAACACATCACCAAAAGTATTTTTAAGTCCTAGATAGGTCTAATAGGGCAGATATGGCAGTTGGAGGATTACCTGACCAAACGCTCCAACACGACGATGCTAGCTATACAAAAGTAGCAAAAAATTCAGATGTCCTGAAATGCGCTCCCACGCATCGGATTCTGTTAATACACACACGAACACATCACCAAAAGTGTTTTTAAGTCCTAGATAGGTCTAATAGGGCAGATATGGCAGTTGGAGGATTACCTGACAATTACCTGACCAAACGCTCCAACACGACGATGCTAGCTATACAAAAGTAGCAAAAAATTCAGATGTCCTGAAATGCGCTCCCACGCATCGGATTCTGTTAATACACACACGAACACATCACCAAAAGTGTTTTTAAGTCCTAGATAGGTCTAATAGGGCAGATATGGCAGTTGGAGGATTACCTGACCAAACGCTCCAACACGACGATGCTAGCTATACAAAAGTAGCAAAAAATTCAGATGTCCTGAAATGCGCTCCCACGCATCGGATTCTGTTAATACACACACGAACACATCACCAAAAGTGTTTTTAAGTCCTAGATAGGTCTAATAGGGCAGATATGGCAGTTGGAGGATTACCTGACAATTACCTGACCAAACGCTCCAACACGACGATGCTAGCTATACAAAAGTAGCAAAAAATTCAGATGTCCTGAAATGCGCTCCCACGCATCGGATTCTGTTAATACACACACGAACACATCACCAAAAGTGTTTTTAAGTCCTAGATAGGTCTAATAGGGCAGATATGGCAGTTGGAGGATTACGTGACAATTACCTGACCAAACGCTCCAACACGACGATGCTAGCTATACAAAAGTAGCAAAAAATTCAGATGTCCTGAAATGCGCTCCCACGCATCGGATTCTGTTAATACACACACGAACACATCACCAAAAGTGTTTTTAAGTCCTAGATAGGTCTAATAGGGCAGATATGGCATTTGGAGGATTACCTGACCAAACGCTCCAACACGACGATGCTAGCTATACAAAAGTAGCAAAAAATTCAGATGTCCTGAAATGCGCTCCCCCGCATCGGATTCTGTTAATACACACACGAACACATCACCAAAAGTGTTTTTAAGTCCTAGATAGGTCTAATAGGGCAGATATGGCAGTTGGAGGATTACCTGACCAAACGCTCCAACACGACGATGCTAGCTATACAAAAGTAGCAAAAAATTCAGATGTCCTGAAATGCGCTCCCACGCATCGGATTCTGTTAATACACACACGAACACATCACCAAAAGTGTTTTTAAGTCCTAGATAGGTCTAATAGGGCAGATATGGCAGTTGGAGGATTACCTAACCAAACGCTCCAACACGACGATGCTAGCTATACAAAAGTAGCAAAAAATTCAGATGTCCTGAAATGCGCTCCCACGCCACGGATTCTGTTAATACACACACGAACACATCACCAAAAGTGTTTTTAAGTCCTAGATAGGTCTAATAGGGCAGATATGGCAGTTGGAGGATTACCTGACAATTACCTGACCAAACGCTCCAACACGACGATGCTAGCTATACAAAAGTAGCAAAAAATTCAGATGTCCTGAAATGCGCTCCCACGCATCGGATTCTGTTAATACACGCACGAACACATCACCAAAAGTGTTTTTAAGTCCTAGATAGGTCTAATAGTTCAGATATGGCAGTTGGAGGATTACCTGACCAAACGCTCCAACACGACGATGCTAGCTATACAAAAGTAGCAAAAAATTCAGATGTCCTGAAATGCGCTCCCACGCATCGGATTCTGTTAATACACACACGAACACATCACCAAAAGTGTTTTTAAGTCCTAGATAGGTCTAATAGGGCAGATATGGCAGTTGGAGGATTACCTGACCAAACGCTCCAACACGACGATGCTAGCTATACAAAAGTAGCAAAAAATTCAGATGTCCTGAAATGCGCTCCCACGCATCGGATTCTGTTAATACACACACGAACACATCACCAAAAGTGTTTTTAAGTCCTAGATAGGTCTAATAGGGCAGATATGGCAGTTGGAGGAGTACGTGACAATTACCTGACCAAACGCTCCAACACGACGATGCTAGCTATACAAAAGTAGCAAAAAATTCAGATGTCCTGAAATGCGCTCCCACGCATCGGATTCTGTTAATACACACACGAACACATCACCAAAAGTGTTTTTAAGTCCTAGATAGGTCTAATAGGGCAGATATGGCAGTTGGAGGATTACCTGACCAAACGCTCCAACACGACGATGCTAGCTATACAAAAGTAGCAAAAAATTCAGATGTCCTGAAATGCGCTCCCACGCATCGGATTCTGTTAATACACACACGAACACATCACCAAAAGTGTTTTTAAGTCCTAGATAGGTCTAATAGGGCAGATATGGCAGTTGGAGGATTACCTGACCAAACGCTCCAACACGACGATGCTAGCTATACAAAAGTAGCAAAAAATTCAGATGTCCTGAAATGCGCTCCCACGCATCGGATTCTGTTAATACACACACGAACACATCACCAAAAGTGTTTTTAAGTCCTAGATAGGTCTAATAGGGCAGATATGGCAGTTGGAGGATTACCTGACCAAACGCTCCAACACGACGATGCTAGCTATACAAAAGTAGCAAAAAATTCAGACGTCCTGAAATGCGCTCCCACGCATCGGATTCTGTTAATACACACACGAACACATCACCAAAAGTGTTTTTAAGTCCTAGATAGGTCTAATAGGGCAGATATGGCAGTTGGAGGATTACCTGACCAAACGCTCCAACACGACGATGCTAGCTATACAAAAGTAGCAAAAAATTCAGATGTCCTGAAATGCGCTCCCACGCATCGGATTCTGTTAATACACACACGAACACATCACCAAAAGTGTTTTTAAGTCCTAGATAGGTCTAATAGGGCAGATATGGCAGTTGGAGGATTACCTGACCAAACGCTCCAACACGACGATGCTAGCTATACAAAAGTAGCAAAAAATTCAGATGTCCTGAAATGCGCTCCCACGCATCGGATTCTGTTAATACACACACGAACACATCACCAAAAGTGTTTTTAAGTCCTAGATAGGTCTAATAGGGCAGATATGGCAGTTGGAGGATTACGTGACAATTACCTGACCAAACGCTCCAACACGACGATGCTAGCTATACAAAAGTAGCAAAAAATTCAGATGTCCTGAAATGCGCTCCCACGCATCGGATTCTGTTAATACACACACGAACACATCACCAAAAGTGTTTTTAAGTCCTAGATAGGTCTAATAGGGCAGATATGGCAGTTGGAGGATTACCTGACCAAACGCTCCAACACGACGATGCTAGCTATACAAAAGTAGCAAAAAATTCAGATGTCCTGAAATGCGCTCCCACGCATCGGATTCTGTTAATACACACACGAACACATCACCAAAAGTGTTTTTAAGTCCTAGATAGGTCTAATAGGGCAGATATGGCAGTTGGAGGATTACCTGACCAAACGCTCCAACACGACGATGCTAGCTATACAAAAGTAGCAAAAAATTCAGACGTCCTGAAATGCGCTCCCACGCATCGGATTCTGTTAATACACACACGAACACATCACCAAAAGTGTTTTTAAGTCCTAGATAGGTCTAATAGGGCAGATATGGCAGTTGGAGGATTACCTGACCAAACGCTCCAACACGACGATGCTAGCTATACAAAAGTAGCAAAAAATTCAGATGTCCTGAAATGCGCTCCCACGCATCGGATTCTGTTAATACACACACGAACACATCACCAAAAGTGTTTTTAAGTCCTAGATAGGTCTAATAGGGCAGATATGGCAGTTGGAGGATTACCTGACCAAACGCTCCAACACGACGATGCTAGCTATACAAAAGTAGCAAAAAATTCAGATGTCCTGAAATGCGCTCCCACGCATCGGATTCTGTTAATACACACACGAACACATCACCAAAAGTGTTTTTAAGTCCTAGATAGGTCTAATAGGGCAGATATGGCAGTTGGAGGATTACGTGACAATTACCTGACCAAACGCTCCAACACGACGATGCTAGCTATACAAAAGTAGCAAAAAATTCAGATGTCCTGAAATGCGCTCCCACGCATCGGATTCTGTTAATACACACACGAACACATCACCAAAAGTGTTTTTAAGTCCTAGATAGGTCTAATAGGGCAGATATGGCAGTTGGAGGATTACCTGACCAAACGCTCCAACACGACGATGCTAGCTATACAAAAGTAGCAAAAAATTCAGATGTCCTGAAATGCGCTCCCACGCATCGGATTCTGTTAATACACACACGAACACATCACCAAAAGTGTTTTTAAGTCCTAGATAGGTCTAATAGGGCAGATATGGCAGTTGGAGGATTACCTGAGAATTACCTGACCAAACGCTCCAACACGACGATGCTAGCTGTACAAAAGTAGCAAAAAATTCAGATGTCCTGAAATGCGCTCCCACGCATCGGATTCTGTTAAAACACACACGAACACATCACCAAAAGTGTTTTTAAGTCCTAGATAGGTCTAATAGGGCAGATATGGCAGTTGGAGGATTACCTGACCAAACGCTCCAACACGACGATGCTAGCTATACAAAAGTAGCAAAAAATTCAGATGTCCTGAAATGCGCTCCCACGCATCGGATTCTGTTAATACACACACGAACACATCACCAAAAGTGTTTTTAAGTCCTAGATAGGTCTAATAGGGCAGATATGGCAGTTGGAGGATTACCTGACCAAACGCTCCAACACGACGATGCTAGCTATACAAAAGTAGCAAAAAATTCAGATGTCCTGAAATGCGCTCCCACGCATCGGATTCTGTTAATACACACACGAACACATCACCAAAAGTGTTTTTAAGTCCTAGATAGGTCTAATAGGGCAGATATGGCAGTTGGAGGATTACGTGACAATTACCTGACCAAACGCTCCAACACGACGATGCTAGCTATACAAAAGTAGCAAAAAATTCAGATGTCCTGAAATGCGCTCCCACGCATCGGATTCTGTTAATACACACACGAACACATCACCAAAAGTGTTTTTAAGTCCTAGATAGGTCTAATAGGGCAGATATGGCAGTTGGAGGATTACCTGACCAAACGCTCCAACACGACGATGCTAGCTATACAAAAGTAGCAAAAAATTCAGATGTCCTGAAATGCGCTCCAACGCATCGGATTCTGTTAATACACACACGAACACATCACCAAAAGTGTTTTTAAGTCCTAGATAGGTCTAATAGGGCAGATATGGCAGTTGGAGGATTACCTGACCAAACGCTCCAACACGACGATGCTAGCTATACAAAAGTAGCAAAAAATTCAGATGTCCTGAAATGCGCTCCCACGCATCGGATTCTGTTAATACACACACGAACACATCACCAAAAGTGTTTTTAAGTCCTAGATAGGTCTAATAGGGCAGATATGGCAGTTGGAGGATTACCTGACCAAACGCTCCAACACGACGATGCTAGCTATACAAAAGTAGCAAAAAATTCAGACGTCCTGAAATGCGCTCCCACGCATCGGATTCTGTTAATACACACACGAACACATCACCAAAAGTGTTTTTAAGTCCTAGATAGGTCTAATAGGGCAGATATGGCAGTTGGAGGATTACCTGACCAAACGCTCCAACACGACGATGCTAGCTATACAAAAGTAGCAAAAAATTCAGATGTCCTGAAATGCGCTCCCACGCATCGGATTCTGTTAATACACACACGAACACATCACCAAAAGTGTTTTTAAGTCCTAGATAGGTCTAATAGGGCAGATATGGCAGTTGGAGGATTACCTGACCAAACGCTGCAACACGACGATGCTAGCTATACAAAAGTAGCAAAAAATTCAGATGTCCTGAAATGCGCTCCCACGCATCGGATTCTGTTAATACACACACGAAAACATCACCAAAAGTGTTTTTAAGTCCTAGATAGGTCTAATAGGGCAGATATGGCAGTTGGAGGATTACCTGACCAAACGCTCCAACACGACGATGCTAGCTATACAAAAGTAGCAAAAAATTCAGATGTCCTGAAATGCGCTCCCACGCATCGGATTCTGTTAATACACACACGAACACATCACCAAAAGTGTTTTTAAGTCCTAGATAGGTCTAATAGGGCAGATATGGCAGTTGGAGGATTACCTGACAATTACCTTACCAAACGCTCCAACGCGACGATGCTAGCTATACAAAAGTAGCAAAAAATTCAGATGTCCTGAAATGCGCTCCCACGCATCGGATTCTGTTAATACACACACGAACACATCACCAAAAGTGTTTTTAAGTCCTAGATAGGTCTAATAGGGCAGATATGGCAGTTGGAGGATTACCTGACCAAACGCTCCAACACGACGATGCTAGCTATACAAAAGTAGCAAAAAATTCAGATGTCCTGAAATGCGCTCCAACGCATCGGATTCTGTTAATACACACACGAACACATCACCAAAAGTGTTTTTAAGTCCTAGATAGGTCTAATAGGGCAGATATGGCAGTTGGAGGATTACCTGACCAAACGCTCCAACACGACGATGCTAGCTATACAAAAGTAGCAAAAAATTCAGATGTCCTGAAATGCGCTCCCACGCATCGGATTCTGTTAATACACACACGAACACATCACCAAAAGTGTTTTTAAGTCCTAGATAGGTCTAATAGGGCAGATATGGCAGTTGGAGGATTACCTGACCAAACGCTAGAACACGACGATGCTAGCTATACAAAAGTAGCAAAAAATTCAGATGTCCTGAAATGCGCTCCCACGCATCGGATTCTGTTAATACACACACGAACACATCACCAAAAGTGTTTTTAAGTCCTAGATAGGTCTAATAGGGCAGATATGGCAGTTGGAGGATTACCTGACCAAACGCTCCAACGCGACGATGCTAGCTATACAAAAGTAGCAAAAAATTCAGATGTCCTGAAATGCGCTCCCACGCATCGGATTCTGTTAATACACACACGAACACATCACCAAAAGTGTTTTTAAGTCCTAGATAGGTCTAATAGGGCAGATATGGCAGTTGGAGGATTACCTGACCAAACGCTCCAACACGACGATGCTAGCTATACAAAAGTAGCAAAAAATTCAGATGTCCTGAAATGCGCTCCCACGCATCGGATTCTGTTAATACACACACGAACACATCACCAAAAGTGTTTTTAAGTCCTAGATAGGTCTAATAGGGCAGATATGGCAGTTGGAGGATTACCTGACAATTACCTGACCAAACGCTCCAACACGACGATGCTAGCTATACAAAAGTAGCAAAAAATTCAGATGTCCTGAAATGCGCTCCCACGCATCGGATTCTGTTAATACACACACGAACACATCACCAAAAGTGTTTTTAAGTCCTAGATAGGTCTAATAGGGCAGATATGGCAGTTGGAGGATTACCTGACAATTACCTGACCAAACGCTCCAACACGACGATGCTAGCTATACAAAAGTAGCAAAAAATTCAGATGTCCTGAAATGCGCTCCAACGCATCGGATTCTGTTAATACACACACGAACACATCACCAAAAGTGTTTTTAAGTCCTAGATAGGTCTAATAGGGCAGATATGGCAGTTGGAGGATTACCTGACCAAACGCTCCAGCACGACGATGCTAGCTATACAAAAGTAGCAAAAAATTCAGATGTCCTGAAATGCGCTCCCACGCATCGGATTCTGTTAATACACACACGAACACATCACCAAAAGTGTTTTTAAGTCCTAGATAGGTCTAATAGGGCAGATATGGCAGTTGGAGGATTACCTGACCAAACGCTCCAGCACGACGATGCTAGCTATACAAAAGTAGCAAAAAATTCAGATGTCCTGAAATGCGTTCCCACGCATCGGATTCTGTTAATACACACACGAACACATCACCAAAAGTGTTTTTAAGTCCTAGATAGGTCTAATAGGGCAGATATGGCAGTTGGAGGATTACCTGACCAAACGCTCCAACACGACGATGCTAGCTATACAAAAGTAGCAAAAAATTCAGATGTCCTGAAATGCGCTCCCACGCATCGGATTCTGTTAATACACACACGAACACATCACCAAAAGTGTTTTCAAGTCCTCGATAGGTCTAATAGGGCAGATATGGCAGTTGGAGGATTACCTGACAATTACCTGACCAAACGCTCCAACACGACGATGCTAGCTATACAAAAGTAGCAAAAAATTCAGATGTCCTGAAATGCGCTCCCACGCATCGGATTCTGTTAATACACACACGAACACATCACCAAAAGTGTTTTTAAGTCCTAGATAGGTCTAATAGGGCAGATATGGCAGTTGGAGGATTACCTGACCAAACGCTCCAACACGACGATGCTAGCTATACAAAAGTAGCAAAAAATTCAGATGTCCTGAAATGCGCTCCCACGCATCGGATTCTGTTAATACACACACGAACACATCACCAAAAGTGTTTTTAAGTCCTAGATAGGTCTAATAGGGCAGATATGGCAGTTGGAGGATTACCTGACCAAACGCTAGAACACGACGATGCTAGCTATACAAAAGTAGCAAAAAATTCAGATGTCCTGAAATGCGCTCCCACGCATCGGATTCTGTTAATACACACACGAACACATCACCAAAAGTGTTTTTAAGTCCTAGATAGGTCTAATAGGGCAGATATGGCAGTTGGAGGATTACCTGACCAAACGCTCCAACGCGACGATGCTAGCTATACAAAAGTAGCAAAAAATTCAGATGTCCTGAAATGCGCTCCCACGCATCGGATTCTGTTAATACACACACGAACACATCACCAAAAGTGTTTTTAAGTCCTAGATAGGTCTAATAGGGCAGATATGGCAGTTGGAGGATTACCTGACCAAACGCTCCAACACGACGATGCTAGCTATACAAAAGTAGCAAAAAATTCAGATGTCCTGAAATGCGCTCCCACGCATCGGATTCTGTTAATACACACACGAACACATCACCAAAAGTGTTTTTAAGTCCTAGATAGGTCTAATAGGGCAGATATGGCAGTTGGAGGATTACCTGACAATTACCTGACCAAACGCTCCAACACGACGATGCTAGCTATACAAAAGTAGCAAAAAATTCAGATGTCCTGAAATGCGCTCCCACGCATCGGATTCTGTTAATACACACACGAACACATCACCAAAAGTGTTTTTAAGTCCTAGATAGGTCTAATAGGGCAGATATGGCAGTTGGAGGATTACCTGACAATTACCTGACCAAACGCTCCAACACGACGATGCTAGCTATACAAAAGTAGCAAAAAATTCAGATGTCCTGAAATGCGCTCCAACGCATCGGATTCTGTTAATACACACACGAACACATCACCAAAAGTGTTTTTAAGTCCTAGATAGGTCTAATAGGGCAGATATGGCAGTTGGAGGATTACCTGACCAAACGCTCCAGCACGACGATGCTAGCTATACAAAAGTAGCAAAAAATTCAGATGTCCTGAAATGCGCTCCCACGCATCGGATTCTGTTAATACACACACGAACACATCACCAAAAGTGTTTTTAAGTCCTAGATAGGTCTAATAGGGCAGATATGGCAGTTGGAGGATTACCTGACCAAACGCTCCAGCACGACGATGCTAGCTATACAAAAGTAGCAAAAAATTCAGATGTCCTGAAATGCGTTCCCACGCATCGGATTCTGTTAATACACACACGAACACATCACCAAAAGTGTTTTTAAGTCCTAGATAGGTCTAATAGGGCAGATATGGCAGTTGGAGGATTACCTGACCAAACGCTCCAACACGACGATGCTAGCTATACAAAAGTAGCAAAAAATTCAGATGTCCTGAAATGCGCTCCCACGCATCGGATTCTGTTAATACACACACGAACACATCACCAAAAGTGTTTTCAAGTCCTCGATAGGTCTAATAGGGCAGATATGGCAGTTGGAGGATTACCTGACAATTACCTGACCAAACGCTCCAACACGACGATGCTAGCTATACAAAAGTAGCAAAAAATTCAGATGTCCTGAAATGCGCTCCCACGCATCGGATTCTGTTAATACACACACGAACACATCACCAAAAGTGTTTTTAAGTCCTAGATAGGTCTAATAGGGCAGATATGGCAGTTGGAGGATTACCTGACAATTACCTGACCAAACGCTCCAACACGACGATGCTAGCTATACAAAAGTAGCAAAAAATTCAGATGTCCTGAAATGCGTTCCCACGCATCGGATTCTGTTAATACACACACGAACACATCACCAAAAGTGTTTTTAAGTCCTAGATAGGTCTAATAGGGCAGATATGGCAGTTGGAGGATTACCTGACCAAACGCTCCAGCACGACGATGCTAGCTATACAAAAGTAGCAAAAAATTCAGATGTCCTGAAATGCGTTCCCACGCATCGGATTCTGTTAATACACACACGAACACATCACCAAAAGTGTTTTTAAGTCCTAGATAGGTCTAATAGGGCAGATATGGCAGTTGGAGGATTACCTGACAATTACCTGACCAAACGCTCCAACACGACGATGCTAGCTATACAAAAGTAGCAAAAAATTCAGATGTCCTGAAATGCGCTCCCACGCATCGGATTCTGTTAATACACACACGAACACATCACCAAAAGTGTTTTCAAGTCCTCGATAGGTCTAATAGGGCAGATATGGCAGTTGGAGGATTACCTGACAATTACCTGACCAAACGCTCCAACACGACGATGCTAGCTATACAAAAGTAGCAAAAAATTCAGATGTCCTGAAATGCGCTCCCACGCATCGGATTCTGTTAATACACACACGAACACATCACCAAAAGTGTTTTTAAGTCCTAGATAGGTCTAATAGGGCAGATATGGCAGTTGGAGGATTACCTGACCAAACGCTCCAACACGACGATGCTAGCTATACAAAAGTAGCAAAAAATTCAGATGTCCTGAAATGCGCTCCCACGCATCGGATTCTGTTAATACACACACGAACACATCACCAAAAGTGTTTTCAAGTCCTCGATAGGTCTAATAGGGCAGATATGGCAGTTGGAGGATTACCTGACAATTACCTGACCAAACGCTCCAACACGACGATGCTAGCTATACAAAAGTAGCAAAAAATTCAGATGTCCTGAAATGCGCTCCCACGCATCGGATTCTGTTAATACACACACGAACACATCACCAAAAGTGTTTTTAAGTCCTAGATAGGTCTAATAGGGCAGATATGGCAGTTGGAGGATTACCTGACCAAACGCTCCAACACGACGATGCTAGCTATACAAAAGTAGCAAAAAATTCAGATGTCCTGAAATGCGCTCCCACGCATCGGATTCTGTTAATACACACACGAACACATCACCAAAAGTGTTTTTAAGTCCTAGATAGGTCTAATAGGGCAGATATGGCAGTTGGAGGATTACCTGACCAAACGCTCCAACACGACGATGCTAGCTATACAAAAGTAGCAAAAAATTCAGATGTCCTGAAATGCGCTCCCACGCATCGGATTCTGTTAATACACACACGAACACATCACCAAAAGACTTTTTAAGTCCTAGATAGGTCTAATAGGGCAGATATGGCAGTTGGAGGATTACCTGACAATTACCTGATCAAACGCGCCAACACGACGATGCTAGCTATACAAAAGTAGCAAAAAATCAGATGTCCTGAAATGCGCTCCCACGCATCGGATTCTGTTAATACACACACGAACACATCACCAAAAGTGTTTTTAAGTCCTAGATAGGTCTAATAGGGCAGATATGGCAGTTGGAGGATTACCTAACAATTACCTGACCAAACGCTCCAACACGACGATGCTAGCTATACAAAAGTAGCAAAAAATTCAGATGTCCTGAAATGCGCTCCCACGCATCGGATTCTGTTAATACACACACGAACACATCACCAAAAGTGTTTTTAAGTCCTAGATAGGTCTAATAGGGCAGATATGGCAGTTGGAGGATTACCTGACCAAACGCTCCAACACGACGATGCTAGCTATACAAAAGTAGCAAAAAATTCAGATGTCCTGAAATGCGCTCCCACGCATCGGATTCTGTTAATACACACACGAACACATCACCAAAAGTGTTTTTAAATCCTAGATAGTCTAATAGGCAGATATGGCAGTTGGAGGATTACCTGACAAACGCTCCAACACGACGATGCTAGCTATACAAAAGTAGCAAAAAATTCAGATGTCCTGAAATGCGCTCCCACGCATCGGATTCTGTTAATACACACACGAACACATCACCAAAAGTGTTTTTAAGTCCTAGATAGGTCTAATAGGGCAGATATGGCAGTTGGAGGATTACCTGACAATTACCTGACCAAACGCTCCAACACGACGATGCTAGCTAAACAAAAGTAGCAAAAAATTCAGATGTCCTGAAATGCGCTCCCACGCATCGGATTCTGTTAATACACACACGAACATATCACCAAAGTGTTTTTAAGTCCTAGATAGGTCTAATAGGGCAGATATGGCAGTTGGAGGATTACCTGACAATTACCTGACCAAACGCTCCAACACGACGATGCTAGCTAAACAAAAGTAGCAAAAAATTCAGATGTCCTGAAATGCGCTCCACGCATCGGATTCTGTTAATACACACACAAACACATCACCAAAAGTGTTTTTAAGTCCTAGATAGGTCTAATAGGGCAGATATGGCAGTTGGAGGATTACCTGACCAAAACGCTCCAACACGACGATGCTAGCTATACAAAAGTAGCAAAAAATTCAGATGTCCTGAAATGCGCTCCCACGCATCGGATTCTGTTAATACACACACGAACACATCACCAAAGTGTTTTTAAGTCCTAGATAGGTCTAATAGGGCAGATATGGCAGTTGGAGGATTATCTGACAATTACTGACCAAACGCTCCAACACGACGATGCTAGCTATACAAAAGTAGCAACAAATTCAGATGTCCTGAAATGCGCTCCCACGCATCGGATTCTGTTAATACACACACGAACACATCACCAAAAGTGTTTTTAAGTCCTAGATAGGTCTAATAGGGCAGATATGGCAGTCGGAGGATTACTGACAATTACCTGACCAAACGCTCCAACACGACGATGCTAGCTATACAAAAGTAGCAAAAAATTCAGATGTCCTGAAATGCGCTCCCACGCATCGGATTCTGTTAATACACACACGAACACATCACCAAAAGTGTTTTTAAGTCTAGATAGGTCTTATAGGGTAGATATGGCAGTTGGAGGATTACCTGACAATTACCTGACCAAACGCTCCAACACGACGATGCTAGCTATACAAAAGTAGCAAAAATTCAGATGTCCTGAAATGCGCTCCCACGCATCGGATTCTGTTAATACACACACGAACACATCACCAAAAGTGTTTTTAAGTCCTAGATAGGTCTAATAGGGCAGATATGGCAGTTGGAGGATTACCTGACCAAACGCTCCAACACGACGATGCTAGCTATACAAAAGTAGCAAAAAATTCAGATGTCCTGAAATGCGCTCCCACGCATCGATTCTGTTAATACACACACGAACACATCACCAACAGTGTTTTTAAGTCCTAGATAGGTCTAATAGGGCAGATATGGCAGTTGGAGGATTACCTGACCAAACGCTCCAACACGACGATGCTAGCTATAGATTCTGTTAATACACACACGAACACATCACCAAAAGTGTTTTTAAGTCCTAGATAGGTCTAATAGGGCAGATATGGCAGTTGGAGGATTACCTGACCAAACGCTCCAACACGACGATGCTAGCTATACAAAACTAGCAAAAAATTCAGATGTCCTGAAATGCGCTCCCACGCATCGGATTCTGTTAATACACACACGAACACATCACCAAAAGTGTTTTTAAGTCCTAGATAGGTCTAATAGGGCAGATATGGCAGTTGGAGGATTACCTGACCAAACGCTCCAACACGACGATGCTAGCTATACAAAAGTAGCAAAAAATTCAGATGTCCT